>OY728126.1:1002025583-1003275583 GCA_963277665.1 Viscum album
GTGCTAGGAATTCCAAATGTAACCATGAGTGTTACTCCATATGTAATAATGTTATTATTGCCTCATGTTACCTTTATGTCTTATGATTTCTATGATTTATTCATGATTTCATGTGGTGTGTTAAAATTCTTAGGTTTTATGAGTAATGTATGATTTCACACATCGAATAATGTTTTCATTTTGTACTTTTATATCCCTTACTGAGCTTTTTATGCTCATCCCAAGTTTTTGAAATGTTTTCACAGGTCAAGGGAAAGGTACATGATGTGATGATAGTGTCAAGGAAGTGTAAAGAAAGAATCCATGTTTTATTTTAAATATGTTTCCGTTGATGGAATAAATGGGTACCATATTATATGTAACCACTTTTTTAAATTTGGAATGTAATCCATGATTTATGATCTAATTATCTAAAACGTTAAACATGAACAGATCATCAATGTGTATTCTTAAAATAACTCATGATCAAGTAATGTTTAAGGCTTTGGCATTATAGTAGGTATCAGAGGTCAGTTTAGATATGTTTAAAAGTTAGAATTATATTAAATAATTATTCAGAAATATTTTTTTATGGTCAAATTGAAATGATATAGAATTTGAATATTACCATGTTGCTTCATCTAAGAAATGTTGGTTCAGAATGGGTTTCCACAGAAGAAATAGGGAAGCAGTGTTAGGAAGGCATATAGAAGGAAATGACCTTCTGAATCAGCATCCTGAGATGGTTGGAATTGTAACTGAATAGTTTGTTGTAGTAATGGTGTAGTTGACTCAATCGATAAATGGTTGTGGTATCCCTGCACGAGATCAGCCAGATCAACTGCAGAAGAACATGTCAGTGGTGGACATTTCATGAGGAAACATCCCCCATCATTCAGAGGATCATCTGACACTGTTCTAGATGAAGGGTGGATTAAAGCACTGTGGAAGATTATCTATGTAATGGGGTGCTCAAAAAATCAAAATGTTATACTTTCTATTTACCGTTTAGAGGGTGAAGCAGATCAGTGGTGTTCGATGGTTAAAAATATCTGGGATGCTGATGATATTGATGCTCTCGACTGGGATGAATTCAAAGTTATGTTTCATGAGATGTATTTTCCTAAGGCTGTTTGATTTAGGATGGAAAAATAATTCTTGGAATTGAGGCAAGAGGATGACTCAGTGGTTTCTTATGAAGAAAGGTTAACTTGATTGGCAAGGTATACTCCAAATTTTATCCAAGACCTTGGTAGTGAAATCAATTGTTTTTACTCAAGATTAAAGCCAAAATATCGAAGTGCTTTAGCTTCTCATGAGTTCAAGAGTAATGAATTCTTGTTCAATTTGCTGAGAAGGTGTAAATGGATTTTGTCGATGATCATGTGTTATATAACAACCAATAGAAGAAGTGATCGAGGTGGAAGGAGAAAGGGAAGCATTCTTCAAAAAGGTATGATGGTAAGAAAACTAAGTTTCCAGTTTGTGATAAATGTGGTAAAAGGCATGATCGGGAATGTCTTCTGAATTATATAAAGTGCTACCAATATGGTAGGATGGGACATAAGGATCTTTATTGCAATAAAAAAGATCAAGGTGATGGTAAGACCAAATTTTATTTTCAGTTAGTGAAATGTTTCAAGTGCAATGAGATGGGTCACTATGAAAACGAGTGCTTGAAAAAGAGCTCGAATGATGGGAATCAGTTAGACTACAAGAAGAACGGTGTGGTGAAATCCTTTGCAACTACTTTAGTAGATGTTGGGCCATCAAATGATGTGGTATCAGGTAATTTGATTGTTTCCTCAGATTATGCCAATGTGTTGTTTGACTCAGGGTCAACACATTCCTTCATCTCTGAAAAATTTTCAATTAAATTGGGAATTCCATCCAAAAAAATGACTCCTGAACTTGTGGTAAAAACACCTGGGGGAAATTTTGTGGAAAAATGATCTTATAAGACTCTTCCTATCCTTATCCATGGAAAGAACCTACTTGAAAACCTTATTGTTTTACATCTAGTATAGTTTGATGTTATCTTGGGTATGGATTGGCTCCTTATTTACAAAACTAAGATTGTATATAGAGATAAATAAATTTTTTTAGAAAGTGTTTCCGTTTCTGTATAAGAATGAACCCTTACTATTGATAACATATCAAGAGTTTGAGAAACTTTTAAAAGATAGAAATTAATGTTACCTTGCACATATTGTTGAAAACAACAGAACCGTTCAGATGAATGATGTGCCAGTGGTAAATGAGTATCCTGATGTTTTCCAGATTATTTTCCTAGATTAATACCAGATCATGAAGTTGAATTTACTTTTGACCTAGTTCTGTATGCTAAGAAAATTTCAAAACCCCCTTATCGAATGGCTCAAATTGAAATTTTAGTGTTGAAGGATAAATTGCAATATTTTTTAGAGAAAAGTTTCATTCGACCTAGCACATCACCATGGGGTGCACCAGTTTTATTGGTTAAAAAGAAAAATGGTTCAATGAGACTTTCCATTGATTGTAGAGCCTTGAATAACATCACTGTTATGAACAAATATCCTTTTCCTCATATCGATGATTTGTTTGATCAGCTCCAGGGAGCATTGTATTTTTCAAAGATTGACCTGAGATCGGGGTACCTTTCAGTAGATGGTGAAGGAAGAAGATATTATGAAGAACGCGTTTTGTACAAGATATGGGTATTATGAATTCTTAGTAATGCCTTTTGTGTTAACCAAGGCACCTACTGTATTTATGCACCTTATGAAAAGAATTTCCCATGATTTATTGGATAAGTTTATGGTTGTTTTCATTGATGATATTTTGGTGTTTTATAAAGGTAAATAGGAGCATGAAAGATATTTAAGGGTTATTTTTCAAACCTTAAAAGAAAATAAATTGTATGGAAAATTCAGAAAGTTTGAGTTTTGGTTGCAACAGAGTTCTTTCCTTGGGCACATTGTTTCTAAAGATGGGGTAAGTGTTGATCCTGCAAAAAAACGTTGTTGTAGAATGTCCAAGACCAAAAAATGTAACTGAGATTCATAGTTTTCTTGGTTTGGCAGGCTATTACTGAAGGTTTGTTAGAAAGTTTTCATGGTTATCTAGTCCAATGACTAAGCTAACTTTTAAGGGTGTTAATATTATCTGGACAAAAGAATGTGATGACTGTTTCAGTAATCGAAAAGAAGATTGGTGAATTCTCCAGTTTTGGCAGTACCTTCCAGGAATGGTGAGTTTGTTATCTACAATGATTCTTTATTGAAAGGACTTGGTTGTGTCCTAATTCAAAATGATCAGGTTATTGCTTATGCTTCTAGCCAGTTGAAAACTCATGAGGTAAATTAACCTACACATGATTTGGAATTAGCTACTGTTGTTTTCGCTTTAAAAATTTTGAGGCTTCATTTGTATGGAGTAAAGTGTAAAATATATACTGCTCACAAATGTTTAAAGTATATATTCAATATGAATGAATTGAACATGAGAAAGAGGAGATGGTTATAATTATTCAAGGATTAGTATTGTAAAATTCATTACCATCCGGGAAAATCAAATAAAGTGGCTGATGCTTTGAGTTGAAAAAGTAATGCCACATTTACCATGTTAAATTTGGAACATGATCCTTTGGTTAAGGATTTGATGAACTTTGGAAAAGACGTTGTTGGTCTGGTATGTTCTTCTGATTTGTTTCAGTTATCAGTGAAATCTTCTCTATCAGACAGAATTAAGCAAGCACAAAAGCAAGATAGTGAGTTGCAGAAAAAGGTAGATATAGTTCAGAAGGGTATGTTTCCTAAATTCAACATTGATAATGATTGTGTTTTGAGATTTGGGAAGAGGTTGTGTGTGTCGTGTGATTCACAGTTGAAGAGAGAGTTCTTATGTGAAGCTCATAGTTCTCTGTTTTTAGTTCGTCCAGGCAGTACTAAGATATATAGAGATCTTCAGGAGTATTACTGGTGGGATGGAATGAAAAGAGATATTTCTGATTTTTTTGTGAAGTGTTTTACTTGTCAACAGGTTAAAGAAGAGCGGAAGTTACCAAAAGGGATGCTTCATCCTTTACCAGAGCCAGAGTGGAAATGGGAGAATATATCTATGGACTTCATTGTGGGATTGCCGAATACACCTCGAGGTAATAATTCAATCATGGTTATTGTTTATCGCTTGACTAAATCTACTCACTTCCTTGCTATACAAGATAAATTTTTCCCTAGATCAAATTTCACGTTTGTATATTAAAAAGATAGTCATGTTAAATGGAGTTCATCTCTCCATTGTATTTAACCGTGATCCCAGGTTCACTTCTAATTTTTGAAAGGCCATCAGAAGTCGTTGGGTACTGAATTAAATTTTAGTACAGCTTTTCATCCTCAATCAGATGGGAAGTCAGAACGAACAAATCAGACTTTGAAGGATATGATTAGTGCCTATTAGATGGATTATCAGGGATGTTGGGACCAACATCTTTCTTTGCTTGAGTTTTCTTATAATAAAAGTTTTCATTTCCAGTATACAGATGGCACCATCTGAGGAATTATATGGGAAGTGGTGTCGAACTCCAGGTTTTGGGATGATGTAGGTGAAAGGAAGTTTATGGGGTCAGAATTAGTAGAAGATTTGGAAGAAAAAGTTCAGTTGATACAGAAAAACTTGAGAACAACACATAACAGGTAGAAATGTTATGCAGACAACAGGATGAAGGATCTCTCTTTTGAGGTAGGCGATCATGTTTTTTTTCAAAGTATCGCCATGGAAAAGTGTGATGAGATTTGGTAAGAAAGGAAAGTTGAGTCCAAGGTTCATTGGACTATACGATATTCTCTAGAGAGTTGGATCAGTTGCATACCGAGTGGCTTTACCTCCGAGTTTATCTCAGGTACACAGTTTTTTTCATGTTTTAATGTTAAGGACGAACATGCCAGATCCATATCATGTTTTGAGTCCTGAGTTAGTCTAGTTGGAAGAGAATCTATTTTATGAGGAAAAACTGATCCAAATTCTTGACCATAGGGGGAATGTGTTGGTGAATAAGTTAATTCATCAAGTAAAGGTTTTGTGGAAAACCCACATGATTGAATACGCAACATGGGAATCCGAAAATTCCATGAGGGATAAATACCCCCACTTATTCGATAAGTAAATAAATTGCAGGGACACAATTTTATAATGGGGGGAAGGTTGTAACACCACAAGTAAGTAATGAATAATATATATTCTTATTTATATCTATTTATGAATTATATAGTGTTTTATAGACTTAAAATGAGAATAAATCCAATCTTAAGCATAAAATTATCTAATATTTTTAAAAGATGGGTTTACCACCATTTGATGGAGAACAATTTTTAAATCACAAATTTGACAATTTTATAAGCTATATTTGTCAAAATAAACTTATAATTTATGATTTGGACATTTCAATTTACTTTGAATAAATTTTTGGTACTTTTTTTGACAATGTTCATTTTTTTTAATAAATAGTGAAAAATACGGCATTTTACATCAAAACTGCTTTTTCATATAATTTAATTATATGGCTAGATTATCTTTTTAATTGGTCTTATAGTGTAATTAGAATATATTTTTACCATTTAATCCAATGTTAGTGATTAGAATTAATTTCATTTTAGAATTGGGCATAATGAAGTGCCAATATTTTCATAGATATTTTGTAAAAACGGATTTTTGTTTTGACAACATGAATTATTTTTAAATTAATTATGGAAATTTCTGTGTTTGGAATTTGGTAAAATGGATTCCATATTTGGAATCAGAAGGTCCAAAATATGTTATTAAGACTCGTTGGTTTTTGGACATTATGAATAGTAACGACGATAATTATCGTTAATTATCTTGATTAATTAGTTATCGGGAAGCTATGGATAAACAAATAATATCATAAAAATAAAAAATGACCCCAAAATGTGTTCTAATGCTACTGGTTCTGTCATGGCCGACCATGGTATTCCTTGTGCCAAGATTTGGGACCCCATGTAATCACTTTTGGGGGAAAGTGACACTATATCTTTTTATTTTTAAATAAAAAAGAATATAACTAAAGAATGTATCACCCGAGTAAAACATTTTTAATTTTGTCTACATAAATGATCTCTTGGACTATAAATATTATTTGGAAAATAACACGATTTCCTACATCATAGTATTTTTTTATAATTTTAGACATTATATAAATTAAATTATATATGACACCAGGATGATGCAGCGATTACCTCATTAATGAACAATTTATATAAAATGAAAAGATAATGTAAAATCAAATACTTACACTTGTAGAAGACTTATTGGATGAGTATATTTCGAACCCTTATCACCATATCCTGGAAATATATCAATGTGAGACCTTTAAAATCCGAAACTCATTTTAATATAAAGTAACAATTTATAAATTTCAAAGAGTGCCCCTCCTTTCCTCTTATAAAAGGCCCCCCCACACACCTCTCAAGCCATTGGATCGGCCAAGATCTGCTCATTTTATCTCTCCACATCCCTCTTTTCATACTATAAGCCTTATCATAGGTAGAAATCTCTTCAAAGAACCCCTTTTTCTGGAAACCAAGAGGAGTTACCTGACTTAAAGGTAATGTCTTCACTTGTGTTCTTTTGTTTTATTTTTCTTCTCCATCCCCTAAACTCTTTTTATTACTTTCTTTTGTAACAACACCAGTATATTCAATATACTAGGATGTTTATATAAGATTTATTCGATCTACACTTACACCCACCTTTGTCTAATGGTTAAAGAACATACTCTTTCCGTGGATGGTGAATTTCTGCCTCACGAAATCATGATTGTTCAATATTCTTCTAACACCTTCAAAGGTGTCCATTAATATGTAAAAATTTTTATATATGATATATAATATGTTCATGTTTTTTTATATCTTCTGTATTTTTCATTTATGGCGTACCTTTATGGTTTTTATTATGGGTAAACATGATACCTTCATTTTAGGAAGTGTGGACTACCGCTCCCTCAAAGTGATTTGATTCATTAATTCCATATGTGGGACATATAAAGGATGGAGTTAATGATATTATATATGATATTATACTGGAATTATAGTATAACTTTATATCATTATGATTCAATTCCATTAAATAGGAAATAGAAATGGAATTAGCATTCATGCGTACGTACGACTTACCGTCTCCATGAACGGTGCTTTTCATTTCTTACCTCTAAATGTTATGTAATATTATAAATGCATGTGTATACAGGATATATATTATATATATGATATCTAAATAATTAATATAATTCTGGATATAATGGATAACTTACGACATGAACAACTTGTAATTATAAAAAGTTTATTTCTAACTCAAGTACCAATGATCGACAAAACGACCATTATTAACTTAAATAATTACACAGTGTTCATAACATGATAAAAAGTGATATTAAAGAAATAATGAACATGAAAAAGGTTCTTAAAAAAGTATTAATTAACTCATGTATATTATTGAGGTGGATAATGAACGATCGAGTCAAGTCGGACCCGAGGTAAGGGACTTCGTCTCAGTCTCCTTTCATTGAGGCATATTTTGTTCTATACAAAACATTTTTTTATATGGTATATAAACCCCTTTTACTTTTATGTCAAGTCAAAATGAATCTCTTTTTATAAGAAGTGTTTTACTAAACGACAAAAGGAATGTTTTTTGTTGTTGTACGTATGCGGCTACAATGACTTCTCCGCCGCTGTGACCATTATTTGAGTTTAGGCTTCCTCTACAAGCCATAACATTTTTTTAAAAAAATAAAAAATAAAAAACATGTTTTACTTTTCTTTTATTTTGGTATTGAAAATGGTTTTCATAATATTTTTATTATATCAATGTGTTGTATTGATATCTTGTGATAGAAATGTTGAAATGTTATGTTTCCTTTATGTGTGTTTTATGTGATACAATTATGTTATGTTTCTTGGGAATTGTTCTGAAGATGGGTGGTTCTATGGTAAACTAAGGTCGGGTGAGCCCGATATAGCTCCCCAATTAATTGGGTAACGTGAAGGGTTTAAACGTTAAGGTTTCTCCGTTGAGATTTAGGGAATATACTATAATGGGTATTCCAAACGTAATAATGAGGGTTACTCCCTACATAATAATGTTATGAATGCCTCAAGTTACCGTTATGTCTTATTATTTCTATGATTTATTCATGATTTGATGAGGTGTGTTAAAATTATTATGCTTTATGATTAAATTATGATTTCATACATGGACTAATGCTTTCGTTTCGTACTTTTATATCCCTTACTGATCTTTTTATACTCATCCCATGTTTTTGAAATATTTTCACAGGTCAAGGGAATGGTATATGATGTTATTATAGTGTCAAGGAAGTGTCAAGAAAGAATCCATGTTTTATGTTAAATATGATTCCATTGATTGGAAAAATGGGTAATATATTTTATGTAACCAATTTGTTTAAATGTGGAATGTAATGAATGATTTATGATCTAATTCTCTAAAACTCTAAACCTGAAAAGATCCTCAATGTGTCTTCTTGAAATAACTCAATATCAAGTAATGTTTACGGCTAGGGCTTATAATATTTTAGTCAATATTAACATCTGGAAGTGGATTCAGATGTTTAAATTTCATGTTCTTGATGAGATTTATTTTTCATTATTTAATAATAATTGAAAGCATAATGATCTAGACAAATGGATATTTTTGTATGCATAAGTTAGTACTAAGGAAGTTATGATGAATCTATATATTACGTATTGTATCAATGTAATAACTGTTGTTTTATTATTTTGTTCACTTGATTATGTCTACATGTATGTACAGAATATTTCTCAATGTTGTTGTTGTCTATTCAGTTTCATAAGATCATAAAATTAAGGTAATAATAGTATAAATATACACTATATCACATACAAACACACATATTTTAGGAATAAATGGTTTTCCAATCAGTCTAGAACTCGGAAGGAAAATATTGGACCACAATTGATTCTAAGATGTGGTGTTTACACTTGGCTCCACATAAGTTTGGTCAGTGTCAGATTTCTCATGGATAGATGTCATCAGTGGGGATGTGAAAATATAATTAAATGTATTAAAATTATTAAATCGATAACCAATATAATCCATTATATATATATGGTTATGAAAAAATAAAATTGTTTTAAAGTAGAATTGGAGGATATTAGAGGATCATAGGAGGAGATCTATCATGGGAGTTGATAATAATATATTATTGATCAACGATCAATGAATGAAGGATTATGATAAGTCAAATGAAGTATACAATGAAATATCAAAGAAATATCCTAAGACATTTTTGTAAAACATTAATTAATACATTCTCTAGATTATCTTTATTTAAGATAATTATGTAGGATTATATTAGAGAATTAATATATCACATAATTATTGGACATATTTTCACCACCATTCTTTGTCTTCTTCATCATTACACAATGGAGTTATGATTTGATATATTCTTATTGGATTCAATCATTATTAAACCCTACAATTCATGAAGGATTCATGAATGAAATATCGGGAATTTTTTTTCGTGGATCATGATGAATTTATAGGATTTGTGTGATGGATTCAATGATTAGGATGTAGAATGTTGATAGGAGAAATGGTTATCAGAACTAAGGTGACCATAACACTATTTTCTGGAAACAAGAACATTGGAAATTATAATTAGAGATGAAATAAATTTTCTAATATTGTTTCAGGAAGTGGGAAAATAATGAATGGAAGTAAATAAAATTGATCTGTAAACCTCATGGAGACTGGAATTGCTTTATATGAATGATTTGAGTACACATTATGTACTTTGTAGAAACACGTGTATATGCCTTTGGAATCTCACATAGGGGATGATTTTTTCCTGAGTTAGGTTTATAAATATATTTTACTAGGCCAACACAAAAAGATGACCTATATGTATATCTTATTAGTGAGATGGGGGAGCATGTACACAAATCATTTTAAATAAATACATAGTATACACAAAAGGACATTCCATATTGAAGCACATGTCTATCCTATCCGTGAGACGATAAAACATAAATTGGATCTTGGGTGAGGATATCAGTAATGTTACCCTTTGCATAGTCCCAAGGAAGCCATATGGCTGACATGTCCAAGGAATCACATAACCATACCTATATGTGATGAAAAATAATGTCTTACAATATTCACACCATGTACTTGTATTCTATACATCGAGTGTAGTGATAGTACATGACCCTTATTATTCTTTGTTCGACCCATTATTTACCCCATTAGGACACACCAACAACCCCCCTCATGACCCCTTACCATGTGAATCTCCTTATAAATGACTGATATTATAGAATGTGTCAATCCTATCATGATCCATTTTCCATGATGTTCATGGTTGTGTCATTTATATTGGAATCAATGATATAATGTAATTTTTTATGAATGTGACTATTATTCTGGTATTTGTTGTACAATGATAGTGATTATATTCAATCATCACAGAGATTTGAGGGTTCGTACTCCCATATCACATAATAGTGTGGGTTACCCTTATTATTATATAGGTAGAGTTGGTAACCCTTATATGTTTCATAAGGAATGGGTCCTATATATATAAAGTGTTACTCCCCCTTATTTTATATCAATTAAATAGTGGTTTCTCCATTAAATATAGTTGTCCCGTGACTATTTTTCACAATGTTGAAGTGTGGGAAATCCACCTAGAATTCATGTAAGGCTTTTTGTGTGATTGGTTTTTATTATGGGACCTTTAGAGTTGTATACATACTCATCATTATTATATAGACAACTGAAAAGTGATTTCACATCTCTCTTCACTTGGGTTTCAATATCATCATGTATGATGTTAGGTCTACTCACTATATTTCTGTATGGATCGCGATGACTAGTTTATTATTTTTCTACTGTTTGGTTTTTAGGGTGTCATATTCGGTATTTATATAATCATCCCTCATTGGATTTTCCATCGTGAATCATGTGTTATATTGAAAAAATATAGATTTATGTTTATTATGGTGTATCGAGTATTAGTGGAGCTTGGATTTATATATTTTAATTTACTAGGTTTGGTGGTAAGACATTGGGATCTTTATTTGTTGTCTCCTGTGCATTAGAAATTTTCATTTATTTGCCATTTTATTTTTCCAAATTCTAGTTGGGAATGTATTTTTGACCTAATACATTTATTTTTTCATGTCACACTCTGATATGTATCCTAGTTATCAATTCAATCTTTGTTACTATTTAAAGATTAGTAATTCACTACATATGTGTGTTGTTCCATGGAAAATTGTATGTGAGTGTCTATAGATACATTTTCCAATAGACTCCCATTTCAATTTCTTTCAAACTATTTTCAGGTCACAAATTCCAAACTAATTGTAGGTAGTATTATATATCCACTCTCACCTTCCTATCAGACTATTTAGAGTCATGGTGGGTTGTTTCATTAAAGAGTGTTGTAACAAAATGAATCAATCCTACTGGTGATGATATGAGTTAAACATGATGAAAGGGTTATTTAAGGAACATATTGAAATGTTATTAGATTATCTAAAGTTCATTTATCATTCTATGGAACCTCGTGATTATGTTCTAAAAAAATCATCCCAAACTAGATGTTTTAATACATTCATATCTACTCTGAATATTAAGGTACTAGTTGCAGGGAAGCCAATGTTATGTAAAGAAAATTGGAATATATTTTTTGAAAAAAAATCCTATATCAGCTCCCTTGATAATAACTATTCCCATTATACATATTTATATTTTTAAATATTCCTCTTAGGTCACAACCATATATGGTTTTGAAATATTTTTGTTATGAATAAATGTGGGGAGAGGATTCTCCAATTCATGGACTTATTCTGGTGTTTTCCCCTCCATACAATGACAGGGTGCTACTAAAACCCAATGAGAAGTATATGGATGCACTCCAGTGGTCTGGGGAGATGATCATCTATATGATGAGAAATTGAGATATATATATATATATATGATTAATATTTTAATAGTTATAGAATGATTCATGAGTTATTGTTATACAACCCATTCTAGATTAATGGAATTCTAGACCCTATGGATTTGAAGTACTGAAAAATTTCAATGGTATATGTTTTCAATAATTGTGGAATACTAATGATCATATAGATACACATGAAAGAAAACATATTTTTGGATTAGTATGGTGATGGTTTTGTGTGGTCATCCAAATACAAAAGTTCGTAACTCTATCATGTTACAGAGATGAGTATCATTTCGAATAGAAATCAATAATAGAAATTTAATTGTTAATCTAGGTTTACATAAATATGGTGGATTCATTTTCCATCATTTTTTGATACACCACATAATTAAAATATGATCTCAAATTCTTAAAGTATTCAATTAAATAAAAGCAATTTGTCGATCCATGTTATTCTGATATGTGATGTGTCTTTGAAAAATAATTCTAAAGGGACACATACTGCACCAATACAAGGAGTATTGTGATGTGATTTAATGTTGAATAGGTGAGTCATAGATTCAAAAATGGATTATTTTTTAGAGTATTTTATGGATTCCTTTTATTTATATATTTTCTGTCATCATTATATTTTAGAATTTTTGTGGCATCCATGGTAATATGGAACCAGCAAGAATATGGAAGGATAGATTCATGAAGTGGAGATGTATGAACCAAATAAAAAGTGAGATCTATGTTATTCCCTTGGATTTATCTACTTCTTCTTTACATTTTAATGATATTAATACAGGACATATAATTTTAGAATGATATCAAATTATTAAATACCTAATATAAGATCAACTTCATCATAAAATTACATCCCAAGATCAAATTTATATATTTCATGGAAGATCATATTCCCCTTCAAGGATTCAATAGATTAGGGTGCATTGATAATACATTCATTAGGAAGAAATTATTGGACAAATTGTGTCCCAAATATTGGAACTGATTTTGTTAGTAGAAAGTGGAATGAGGGAGAGGGGATCACTATTTTTTATAAACTCCAAAATAGGTTGATGAACATTAACATGTACCAATTTAGTATGATTTATGGTTTCTTTGGTATATTTAATTGTGTAATAATGTTCTTGATGTTTCCCCTTGGGATTTTTTACCATCAATTTGCTTTACATTAGGAATATTTTTTGAATGAAGTATTGTAATGCTGCTATAAAAATTATGATTTATTGGTAATTTCATTTCAACACTAGCAATACCCAAAATCTTATCAAGGATCTAATGAATCATATCATACATCCATTCAATGGGAATATAAGCTGGTGTATTTATCAAAAAAACCACAAAATCCTCTATGTCGATGGTTCAGTTTATGGAGTATTTTCAGGTAGTCTGAAACATTCCTTGGGAGCACCAAATGAATAGTAATCTCTTAATGTTCCACCTAATGATAGGATTTTTTTATCATTTGAGATATTATACCTTTGAGAATTATATTTATATTCACACAAAACGTTAATTAAATTTTTTCTCATGATCCACCCAAAAGATTGACGTAGGTGGGAAGTTTTTTTTAGAAAGTTACTATACGATTCCTATAATAGAAATTTATAGTATTATAGCCCGTTAAGACTACCATGAAATGAAAGCAGAAACCATTTTTGTTGGACAATTACATTCATGAGTATTTTAGGTGTTAAGGAAGCAATTGATCTGTTATCCTATGTTGTGACGACCAGAGGAGTAGGATGAGTGTGTAGTGTTTTTGAATGCCTCCAAATCTAGGATCTTATATTTTTAGAGTTAGGTGAATGTGTGGTTTTTTTATGGGGTGAGGTATTTGATAGACATTGATTATAACTATAGGACCCATGACATAGTTTTTGTAGTGGTAGTCTTCTCCTTGAATATTTAGAGGTATTATTTTTTTGTTGACAGTTTCATAGAATTTTTAGAGCACTTGACATTCCTATTAATATATACCATGAGATAACTAATCTTCATATATATAAATTATAAGAGAAACTATGGGAATACTTTATTGATATAATCTATACTATAAGGATGGAAAATATGATCAATGTTATATTAGCTGTTATATTGTTATCGGTTGGTGGTTGTTGAATCAGGGTAGAATGACTCATTTTATCCAACCTTGGTCGAGGAGAAGGTTGTAGTTCATATTTATTGATGTTTGATAAATAAAATTCTTCATAATTGACTGTGGGGTGATAATTTGGGTTAAATGTATTGTGAATTTAAATGTTAAATGAATTTCGTAGGACATATTCCATATGGGATTGTTGAAGTTGGGGACCATATCATACTTCTATCTGAACATTATATAGTTTAGGTAGAATTTAACATTGAGGTGATGAGGGTATTATCTAACTTTTACATGGTAGTGCATCCAAGAGTGTAAAATATATTTCAAGACCCTGAACAATTATTTTAGTAGGCTGTATTGATTCGTAGTGTTGTCGAGATTGTATCTTAATGTGTCACATATCAATGGGTGTAAGATTAGAATTTGGTTATGGAATATCTAACCCATACTTTAAATATTTATTTATGGTAGTCAAATTATATACCGATATATTTTGTGATGGGTCACTCAATCAAAGATAGAGTATATGATTCTGTGTAGCTCATTATTGATTGACATACCATGATAGTACACTATATTCATGTAAGGGGATATTGGTTTATATTTTGGGTTTTTTTATGCATGGGATCATCCACCTGCACAAAGTACTCATGATGTCCATCATCATGCTAGAAACTTCCTATAAATAATTCTTAAGTAGGGGATATATGGAGGATTATGAAACCCATATTTTAATTCAAACAATTTTGTACCCCAAGAGGATGGACACTCTATGTCGGCCATCAATGTTTTATACAATGAAACATGAGCTAATAAGTTGTATTTTATGGGGGTTATGTGAATACCACATTGGTTTTGTGGATACCACTTACAATATTTGGTTTAACTCCACTATTAGTATAGTACCTTTTGGAGTATAATTCTAGAGACTATGAAGTTATCCCTTGTCTTGTACTGAGGTTAGTGAGACATCTCTTATTGGACAAAATTGTGGAATAATTAATTGTATAATGGTTCAAATTATCATTTTTGGATATATTTCTATATAAATAATTTATTTTAAGAACTATTTCATATCGAAATACTGTTAGATATTAGAGAAAATGTCATTTTTCATAGCCCGTCTAGGATGTGGATTGTATAGTGTCGTAATGTAATTGGATTTTCATTAGGTCCCATTTGGTCATATGTGTCTCTATGTTGGGTTAGATATATTGATAAATTCTTAGACAAAGACCCATAGTATGATCAAGTGTGTTAAATCAACCATGTTTTCTATAAAAGTTGATATCAACTTTAACCATTTTATATTATTGCCTATGGGTAGACATACCTTTTTAATGTTGTCACCTTATAAAAGTACCTTGTGTAAATTGAAGTTTGGTAAGAGAATATCCAATGTGGATTAACTATTCCTCTGTTATGAGTGATTGGATTGTATCTGGGCAATCAAGAGAGATCATGTGAGTAAGAGAGGTAGATGTCCACTTAATATACCCTCCTTTTTTGTGTATAATATACTTTTTTGCGATAATTCATGGTGTAGGGGAAAATGTAAAAACATTGGAATTAGTGTTATTATCTATTAAATACATTTATATGTTTTTCTCAATTTTTAAACATATTTATCTCTATGATTTTGGTGTTATATGACCCTAGTATAAATATTATATTGTTGTTAATAGATAGAAAATCACTAAGTAGAACATCATAAAAAGGTATGTTTTTTCCATTAATAAGGACCAAAAATGGGAAATATAATACTACAGTTAATTCTAGGTTTTAAATTTTATCCTAGGTTTGAAATAAAGTGAGTTAGAATTGTTTATATCAATGATATTATTCATTGGATGGTTCATGAAAAAATACATTATTTAATATAATAATAAAAAATATCCCCTAATTAATTAACATAAGGTTATGAAACATTTTCATGGTTTAGCTACATAACACATAGAGATTAGAAGAGAGGGGGAGTTATAATGAAATATTTGATGATATTTGATTGTGTATAAATGAAAACAAATCAAGGAAATTCATAGTTTAAATGACATGTACAACTGATACACAAATAAAATTACTTATGAATTTTTTCTTCACTATAGATCAAATCATTAATATGGTTTTCAATATAGTTTTTGTATATAACCACATTAGATTTAATACATTGGAATATATTTATTATCTTTTAAATTACCTATAATCTCAATATTGTCTTAACACTTTTTTAATCCACTAATGAGATCTTTTAAATTTTTTATAGATTTGGTACAAATCTTCACCCCTTAGATTCCATGATTTAAGGTCATTGGATTAGATGTAATTGGTCTATGTTTATCTCCTCTCATTCATGTAATTTTTCCATCACTTTTCATGATGTTCATCATCAATTTCCAATGGGGTCACAATTCAAAAATATCAGTTCAGAATCTAGAATTATTGAACCCTTAGATTTATGATGTATTCCCAAACATCATATGTATTGGTTTTTTATGAACAAATCAAGAATTTTTTGAAGGATGTTTGTTAGTAAATCATTTTTATGGACACCGAAAAGTTATTGATGGAGAAACATGTATCTATTGGGTGACTAAAATCACGTATTGAATCCATTAGAGGCCCAAAAACTATTATTAGAGATGTTATCATCTGATTTAGGTAATCTTATATAATAAAAATGAAATATATGTTAGTGGGAATCACATATTTGGTAATCATGTGATGACTATAGTAAATTTATTTACAAAATTTTACTTAATATTCTTTTCCCTAAAGGATAACTAATCATGTTCCCTATCATCATAATGAAACGTACACAAATCCTTGGATGAATAGGGATTCTATGCCCACATAGGGAAAACAATGTGGTGGAAAATCTCATGCCAATCCTTTTTCTAGGGGCATTTTCCTAGGACCCTAGCAGAATATACATGATGTGTAACCCCACATTCATGTTGTATAGAGGCACATGGCTACCAATGTCATCTTAAGGAAATTACAAAACAAGATGTATAAAATATGATACAAAAAGTGTGATCTTATTTATGTTTCATGTGCTTTCATTCTAATACACCACGTGTGGCTTTGGGAGACATATCGGGTCTTGATTAATGATAGATATCATGTACGCCAACTGGGCATGTTGTTTACCCCCCCTATGGGCCTTCTACCTTGAGTACCCTCTTTATTAAGAGTTTTATTTATGCTAAAAAGTAGCCTGTATTTATTAGCATCTTATGTAGGACATGATGGTGCCAATCCATTTTTAATTAGAGTTATAATGTGAGGTGTTATGAGTGAGAATTTTCTTCATGTGATGTTCGGCCCATATAAGTGATCATGTTCTATCAGTAGATGTATTTTTTAGTAATTTATTCCTCATTGAACCACGATGTTAGCCCCCAGATTCAATAAAAATTAGAGTTTCTACTCCAACATATTTCAGACGGAGTGGGTCCTATATCTATGTAGTTTTACTCACCTTTCATCAATCACTGATGGGGGGAGTTTCCTCAAGTGATGTTAGTTTTCCCATGAATGTGGAGAAATGTGGAAAGGTGTGGGGCCTCCAACTAGATTTAATTTGAGGTATCATATGGTACTTATCATTAGAGATGATACCTTTTGAGTAATATTAAAACTCAACATACGTATATTTCATGGAATACATAGATACTGTTTCACTCTTTTCATGTGCTTCTTTATGAAAATATATAAGGTTGCGTTTCATTACCAATTTTTCTTGTAGTTTGAGGTGACTATTTTAATCATTTTCAATCCCTTTTTATGGATTTATACTAGGTATGTATATTTTCATTATTATATGGGATTTTACATCACATGCAATTTATTATCAAAAAGAAATAATGATTAGTGGTGAATATGGTAGACCTGGTATTAGTGGATCTTAGAAGAACCTCATGGAATATACCACATTTTTTGGTCGTAATATAGACACTTTATATGTGATGTCCCCTAAATTACACATTTCACTTGATGATAGTTTAGTGTTTTCCCAAAAAAATCCTGGTAAATTACATTTTCCATTAAATATTTAAATATATTTTCACACTTTCGTATGTATCCTAGATGTAATTTCATACAATTGTATTATCTACATGTATATATTTAATTATATCTCAATTTATTTTCCTAATGTTACGTGTGTTCATGTGTGTAGTTAATTATGTAGTAGGCCTCCCATTTTCTATTTATAAATTGATCAGGATTTTTCCAATCCCACAGTCTATTCAAGGAGGAATTGAGGTGTCACTCTCTCCAAATTGCTGACCAATGTTGGAAACCATAGATCAGGTCCCAGAAAATAAATTTTCCAACATATTATGTATTGGGAACTAAAAATTAATTATATTGAGATGTTATACTATCTTTTACAACTAAAAAAGTATTTTGTCGTTTCATATAATCCGTCAACACCTATGATATAATTATAAAATGTTTTTTGGTCAAAATTATAATGTGGATGTATAATTATTTATTAGGGAGATTAAAATATTCTTATGCTATGAAATTTATCAGGATGAAGGTATCAATTCATATAATTAATTATATTTTTAAAATTAAGAGGAATATATAATTAAAGATTTTTGAGTACTAAATAATATGTTTTCCTTGACAAGTGGATTTTTTGTTGGTAAAAAATTATTTGGAAAATAAATGATAATAATTTCATAATTACGGAAATATTAAATTTAAAAGATTTAATTTCTAAAATCCTCCATTATTTCATTTCAAAAAAGATTCAATGCAAATATCAGGTTTTATATAGAATAACAATGATTTTAATATATATATTATATATAATAATTTATCAATAAGAATGTATGTTAGATAATATAAAATTATCCTCCATATTCTAATGTTAAATTTGGTATAGATTATTTCAATGAGTATTGTAATAAAATAAAATTTTATCCCAAAATAGTTTATTCTGATGGTTTGGAAGAATATAATAGAACAATATACCTTAATGATCCAAATATTCAAAAATTATATGATGGAGAAATCAGGGAGAAAATTTTGGATACATATGTTAATCTTTCTAATTTGTGTATGTATAAAATTGTGGTGTAATAATCAGATGTTTTTGATTAATAGTTATTTAATTTCCTATTATTCCAAAAGAATATATATTTTATTATGCACTGACATCCAAGTTCATATTGATGATTTTTTATCATAGGTGATTATTGGAGGTCTATATTAAAATAGAGAGTGTTTTTATAAAGAAACTATCAGGAGATGTCTATGTTATCTTATATAGTTTTAGTTTTACAGATGATTCAATTATTATTTTTATTAAAATTATTATCTTTTATAAAACTCACTTATTATAATCCACCAAAGAACATCTATGATATAGTAAACGACATCAGGAAAACCATTTTAAAAGTTTAATAAACAACACTCTATTTACCTTATGATATGCATATTAACAATTTTTTCATTAATTATAACATAATAATTTTCCCTAAATCATTTAAAGGATTATGATAATAAAGAGATGATAATTATGTGTTCAAATTTTCAAACTAATTCTCCCCCAACATAGTTTTGATAACCAAAAACATTCATCTAGAATCGTCAATTATGATATGACACTAGAAATATAATTTATATATGATTATAAATTAGATACCTAATAATAATAGATACTAGAAATGTCCCATGGGGTTGATCATTTCTTTATTCAAATAAAGAGTATTAAACTAGTGAGAATAGTTCAAGTGTAAACATGTTTATGTTCATAATAAACCATAAATGTTTTAGGATTTCGAAATTCTACAAATTCATTTATCTAATAGTTATTTTTATAATTAAAAAATATTTAATAATAATATTAATATTGGGTTATTTATTAATTTATAACATAAAAGATAATAAATGATTAATCACAATGGGGGTTTGGGAATGTGCTTGGAGTAATTGTCTTTTATAAAACAAAGCGTATGGAATAATTGAAGTATGGGTTAAAGTTGGTGGTTTATTACATATTTTAATTTTTTTATCCTATTTATAAAACTTTTAATGAACCTATGATGGTTTACCATTGGAAAATACCAATTTGGAGCCCCTTTAATTCTTAATGTAACCATTGGACCATATTTATTCCACACCCTTATATATTCAATGGGATTTTCTTCTATATGGGATATTAAATGCCCAATATTTTTATAAACATCTACGTGGAAGGATGATGTTTTAATCTAATTAATTTAAACATATATTTAGTAATTATTGTTCCTTAGTTTCTACATTTGAATTATAATCCTCTTATTTTACAAAAAATTGTAATTCATAATTTTTTGAATACGGGAGTTTCTCAAGTGTCTCTCTCATTCTATCATCCGACCATTACCTTTGAGGTGTGACTTGAAACTCTTTGGTAGGATGTGAATTCCACCATGTTATTTGTTTTTATCATTACATATGGATATGAAATGAGACTTTTTATCCTTAGTTCAATTCTGATAAAAATATTTAAAACATTTTTGGAACTATTTTTTTATTTTATTATATGTATCTCCATTTATCATATTATTTTTATTATCATGTGATGATTTAATTTATTAATTTAATTTTTAAATATGAGTTAGTATTTTTATTAAAAAAATATACTATAATTAAGGATAAAATATATTCAATGTTGATATAATTAATGATGATGACATATGTGGATGTAAAAATTTTATTTAATTATTTGATATGGACAATTAGGTGTTTCATAATAATCATACAGAAAGGGTTATTATTAAATTCCACCAATTAATGTAAATTTATTTGTGAAAAATAAATATAATTCCTATATTAATGAATTGATGTTAGAAAATAATCTTTAGATGAATTTTATATATTATGATGATATTTTATATGTAACAGTAATAACCCATCTTTAACTGAGTTTTTATTAAATTTCTGGTCCTTTCTATAGCTAAAAATTTCAGAATAATGATTCATAACATAAAACAATTAATGATATGAATGTTATCTTTTACATTTTTTATTTATTAGGAAACATAACATTTATATATTCTTATATAGGCCATATTTTTTATTATGAGTGATGGAGAAAGAGATAAAACCTATAAGAGTTTTGAAATAATAAATTAATGTTTTATATATGTTATGAGACTTTATGATGAATAATATTTTTTAAAACCTTCTTTATGATATGTAAAATTAATTATTAACAATGCTTGTGTAATATATAACATTTTCATGTATATTATTCTAAAATGTGGACTTGTGTTAGTCTAATAAGTTAAAAAAACTTTTTTTGGCACAGTACTATACCTTATTCGTACTCATTACTTTTTATGATTATTCATTTAATAACAATATATATTGAATTAATTTCCATTTTAATATGGAAAAATGATTCCATGATATATTATGGATTAATGAAAATTTTATTTTTATCATCACACTGATTTAACCACTATAAATGTTACTAGCATCGCATGTCATTACTCGGTCGTCCGAACATTTGCTAGAAGAGAATAATGGTTCACCCATTAATTATGTTGATTTGTTGTGGTGATTTTTTAATAACATTTTCTAATTTTTTAAACTATTTTCTGTAATTGTTTTTAAATTAGATAATAATGAATATTGATAGATGATTTATAAAAACGTTTTGTAAAAATTAATTTAATAATAAGAGTGTCCAAAATTTATAAATCTGGAATACGTCAATTATGAACATTCTTAATTAATGATAGATGGTCGTATATGGATAATTCATGTTACCAACATAATTAAAATATAATGATCCTATTTAATGAATATTTTTTTTAAAAAAACTTATAAGATAAACAAGATAATTAAAATTAGTTCCATGAACTTGAATTCATGATAGACTCATATGACGATGTTTTGAATATGTTTTTATTAATATAAATGTTTTAAAAAGATGACTAAATATAATTTTTATTCAATTTAAATTCATAATTGATGTGAAAAATGGTATATTATATAGAGGATGAATTCCATATAGACATTTCCTATCAATCATTTTCTGTTGAAGATGATCGAACCAAACAAACAAATTGGACTAAATATATTTCAAAATAAATAATAATATGGGGTTTCATATGAAAAAAAATTAAAAATATAATTTTATACGATGTATTTTGATATTATATACTAGATATTTTTGAATAGAATATAAATTATTAGAAGTAAAAATTTCTAGTCCTTTAAAATTTAGTTTTCCAATCAAACATTCACTGGTCAATTATTTTTCCCAATCTAAAATATAGTATGATGTCAATAATTATAGAGTACTATATTTTTATATTCAAATAGTACAATGAAAGATGTATTGAATGTCCATCAGATGAAATTTGTATAATATGTTCACAAATTTTATTTCAATAAAAAAATCTCACATATTAGACAACATATTTTTTGAATAATTCATTTTATTATAGAGTCTATGTGGAAAAAATAAATAAGATGAAATTAATTATGTTGATTTAAATTCAAATTAGGGTAAAATATTTTAATCTAGTGTTTATGAGTCTCCAATTTTTCAATGTTACTAGATTCATTAGAATTTTCAACAATGATGTCAACCATATTTAGTGGATATTCTCTATAATTTTTAAGTGTTTTAACATTAATTGATGGTGACAAGATATGTTTTCTGGAAAGTATTTTTTTTAAACTATGTAAATAGTTTTTTCCTAGGATGAATATGGTTAATTATATCAATGTTATGAATTTCATTGATTTTTCAGTGAAAACATATTAAAAAATCCATTATTATATCAAATGAATTTTTTTGAAGAGTTCCATGATGTTTTGAGTTGGTGAAATATATCTATACAAAGATTCAAATAAATTATAAAAACATTTTCATTAAAGAATATCATATGATTTAAAAATGATGAATATGATTCGAAATTTAAATTTGAAAAAAATAAATTCCGATGAAATATTCCTAAAGGAAATCATGATACTTATTTTCTAAATATAGGATTCTTAGATACTCTCCCAAATCCAAAAAATATAAAAATAATGAAAATATTGATATAATTTTTTATATATATTTAATATGTTTTTTGTTTTCTTATGTGTAAATGATTTTAAATGAAATATTATAAGATCTTATGTTAATTAAATATGATATGAATTTTTGTAGTATTCTTAAGGTTTCATGTCGATTTGAAATGACTCATAAATTATTGATAAATATTGATATGTTTTCATTTAAATTAATATGTGCATGATGTATTTCTCTTTGAGTTTAAGTGAGTGGGAAGATGAAAAATTGTTTCCACCTTTTCTATTTCAATGTAAACTATAAATAAGGGTGAAACACATATTAGTACATGTAAATTTTCACATTTATGTAAAAATGATGGGGTGTATAGTTTTTATAAAAAGTGAGTTTCTAAAAAAATATAATATTAGAGTAGAATTATTAATCATCAAGTATTAATTTAGATGATCAAAAAATGTATTACATTATAATTCTAGATTTGTAATTATCTAACATATAATTTTAAATAGATTATCTGGAATCATATATATTTAAAAACGATACATAATTTTTGCCATTTGTCACACATTGTTCATTTAATTTCAACATATGGCGATTACAGGATATATTCAAAATGACTAATCATTCTGAAATGAGATAATTTGAATGACCTATTTTTCAATTTCCCATTTATGGAGATTTTAAAAAATGTTTTATAATTTTTGTTATGTTTTACCTTTTTATAAAAGAATTTATTTTTTGGGAGATATTATGGTCGTATATATGAGATATAGAACTTTTCTATTTGGATTAGACACAAAAAATTTGTACACAATTATTTTATAATTATGAATTTCCATTAACTAAAAATAATGGCTCTAATAATGATTTATTATCATAAACTGAGTAAACACATGGTAAATGTTATTTCCTAGTATATATTAATTACATTGCATTATTTTGAGTTTTAATAAAATTATGAAAATAATATAACTCTAAAATGTATTAGTAGTTAACATTCTTGATATTGAAATTTCTAAATAGGCCATTCTAATCCCCCCCCCCTCATTGTTGTTAACGGATAATTTTAAACATCAGATGGTACCCAATATAAGGATCCCATATTGAGTAAATATAATATAAAATCAAAATTATGTGAACAAAATAAGTGTTACCAAATTTCTATTGAAAGATTTAGCATAGATATAAAAAATAATGATACCTTGTCTTCATTATCTTATAATTGGGGTGATTGATTCAGTAATACTATTTTTTTGTACTTGAGAAAGATACACATATAAAATCATCTTTTAAGAAGACAAATTATATTGATTTGAAAGGAATAAATATTATTCATATATTTTTATCATAAAATGTTTTCATGATTGTAACTAGGCTTCACACAAATAAAGAATCATGGGAAGAAATGAAAGTATATTTTATAAAAACACTATGTTGAAATAAGAAAAGATAAAAATATAGAGAATTGGGTTTGAAGATATTAGTAAGATAGATAATGAATCAATTTATGAATATGTCACAATATTTAATGATGAATTATGAAACATTTGAGTCTTTATAAAATACATGGAAGATCAACATTTTTAATGAAATTCATCAGAATCATTGCTGATATATTTCAATCAAAAATAAATTATTTGGAAAATAATGATGATTTATCATGTGATGATTTTCATAAAATTAAATTAATTTATGATGTGAGGAAATATATATATTTCAAAAAAATCAAAAATAAAATTGTTTTTGAGGGTATGGGGATGATGAATATCAACTTTTATAAAAAATAAAAATATTGAAGACAATTATTATGTCAAAAATGAAGATTGTGAAACAAATGAAAAAAATCACTTATCATAAAACATTTTTGGAGAGGTGATGGAATTTATATATATTTACATATTATCAAATGATTCCATAATGGAAGAATTTGGTATTTTTTACGAATGTCAATAAGAATAAAGAAACAAATATATAGAAAATTCTAAACATTATCCCAAGTGGAAAAAGATTAATAAATCTTCCAAGGAAGATAAAAATTATAGTGGTGGTATTAAAAATATAAATAGGTAAAAAAGTTATATTATTTCAATAAATTTAAATTTGATATTAAATATAACAATTAATAAGAAGATGAATTTATATCAAACTCAAGAACCACCATTGATATATTTTTTCCATGGCCACAAAGATATTATTTTATTAATAACGGAAAAGAGAATACAAAAAATAAAACACAAATTGCAAGAAAAAGACACAATGTATCTACGAGACCTCAAATAGTGTAGGAAAAAGCATCGTTTACAATAAACTAAATCCAATCAGGGAAAATAAACCATAGATTAATAAAATATGAAATTTCATCATGCTTAGATGCATTAGATCCAGGAAATCAACCACCATATTCCCCTATCACCCTTTGTGGGAAATATCCATGTGATTGATCATGAGCTCATTGAATGTTCTAATGATATATGTGATTTCCAATTGAATATTTCCATATCCATAAAGAGCCTTGTAAATAGTTAAATAATCATTTTCAACCACCTAAATGGAGAAAATAATCTATTTTCACTATCTAATGCCCTGGACAAGGGCCTCCCCCAAAGCCTGGAATGTGTCACCTCTTTCAAAAAATTATATGAAATCTTTTAGAACTATTCCCCACTGATCCATGATAATTTTTCCATTACATATTCTACCGATGCTGCATGAACAATCCGTATTACGCCTTATACCGTAGTGATGATGGATCCACCAAAACCATCACCCATGCCTCATCCTGGTATCCATAATAGTAGAAGAGCTATATATGATCAAAGGCATCAACGACAGTGCAGATTTACAATACCTTCATAACCCGACCAGATCAATAATGATGTTCCTAGTTTAAAAAATGATACATGTGTGAGTTAATTAAGAATTAATGTGCTAAGAATCGTTTTCAACTCTAGATGCACGAACAACATTCTAGGAGAATGATGGGTATATATTTTCTCTAATAGTCCTAATTGATAGAAACATGTAACCATCTATCCACAAAATTGTCAAAATCCCCAACCTGATGAAACCATATTATAAACGGCTTGATGTATTTCTACTCCCACGTCACCCAATATCTGTCAATGTGGAGATTCCCCACAAACTATGTTTTTGGATCATTGTAGTAACCACACCATGAATCTATTTGGAAGCCTACCTGTTGAATGTTCTGAACAGTAGGTCAAGGAATATTCCTAGAATTCTAGAACAAATATTTAAACATGGATGGGACATCCCTGTAGCAATGGGTCTCTGCAACGGATATTTATTATACTCATACCCTAATGCGAGAGATATCAATGACATCAGGGACACCAAAAGATGAACCGGTAAAAATTCATCTATTAGGTTCATCAAATTAACAATGTTATAAAAAACTCATCATTCATGATCCACCATGATTCACTAAATAAACCTAGTATGATCTTTTTCCTCATAAAATAACATAACATACATAATACATCAAGGAAACCACATCATACATGCCCCCCAATAATGTTTTGAGAATTTTATACCCCCTTTCCATATAATACATATAGAATGTTGTTGAAGAATACTAATATAAGGGGAAACCATTTTCCAAATGGGTTAAGTTTGAAACATAAACATTCCCTCTACCAGCATGTATTTTTACTAAACAGTTCTACCCCATAGTGATCACCCTTCCAAAGAATACCATGCTTACATAAAATTAATTCCCTTACATGGTCCCCTCCCCACTCTTCTGATTGATGCTATCCTCTGAAATGTTCCTATCAATGTTCTTAAAAATATTTGAGTTATGTCTTCCTTCTATATTCCAATCCCAAATGAAAGAGACGATCAAACATTCCAAATTATCCACAACCCATCGAGGTTCTTTATCTGAGGAATAATCATGCATTCAGATGGATTCCAACACATTGTTACCAAGAGTTATGAACCCTAAAAGGATAAAAACATATTCTTCCATTTTTATAAATTTCTTATGATCATTTTAGTATTCTTTTCAAATTGATTAATTCGAATAGAATGAGGAATTACTGGTACTCCCAAATATTAAATAAGAAACAACCGTCTTTTCATACTTATAATTCTTTTATGGTATCTGAACCTTCTATTTCTAACTATGATTCATGTGAATAACAAACAATTATAGAGTATAATAATCTGTCATTTCCAAAGACAATACATATCCAGTATATACTGATTCCTTGCATTGATCTCCTACAACCATTAGTAAATAGAGTAGTACCACCAACGAACATCACATAGGAAATACATTTTTCCAGGTGGTGATGGTGGTAATGAATAATACCTCCTAATAGAATACCTTGGATTATTTTCTAACTCATATCATCATGAGATAGAATGAATAAATAATGGGAAAGATGAAACCCTTGTCTTATCCCATTAAAATATTTGAATAATACAAAATGATTTCCCATGAAGGATGCAGAGAAACAAGATTTACTAAAGTGGGGAAAATGATGATCAATAAACCATGAAGTAAATACCATGTGATCCATAAACCTTATGATAAACCCCCACTCCAACCTATATTAAATATTTATCATGCCTAATTTAATATTTCTATTACTCCCAAATGATTTGATCTTTATCTCAATGATTATATCATACAGCACACAAATAACTCCTTGAAATGACCGTCCCTTAATGAAACTGTGAATATCAAGAGATAACCATCCATATAGGTAAAATTCTATCATTCTATTTAGATTTCTATAGTGAACCTTATACCCGACATTTCACATAATAATGGGCCAATAATTATATAAGGAAAAAGGATTACTCACCTTCAGAATCAGAACAATAATGGAGTCCTTGGCAATATTTGGCAGATGAGCCCCATAAAATAATCCTAAACAACACAAAAAACATACTCTATAATAATATAACAAGATACACTGTAGAAATATCTTGGAAAACCATCAAGATTAGGTGGCAACTTCGGGATGAGGTTCTGAATATCCCCCTCACATCCTCTCCCCCTACAACCTTTTACAACAAATCATTAACATCCCGACTCACCCTACGATGAATGGCCTCAACGATAATTGTTGCATCCCTTAGATAGAAACATTTCCTACCAAGAAAAGTTCCATCTAAAATAAATCAAAATTTTGAATAATGAAAGAGAAAAATAATTAAAATTGTGAATATATATTCTTAAATATTAATATGTATATATTGAAGATGATGTAAATCTCTCGTTTAGAATTTAAAAAGACGATAATATTGTGGAATTTCATAGTATGCATTATGCAACTAATGAATATAAAGTATGAAAAACATTATATAAATTACATTAGGCTGAAACAAAAATAATAATGATGACTAAAAAGATAAATAATGTTGTGAATGAAAAATAATAATCATCTCATGTGGCTATGAAATATGTCTCCATGAATCAAAATAAATCGCTGCCATGAAAATTAATATAATCATGTTTTCATAAGAAAAAAAGTGGTAAATTTTTTCTGGAATTTATATATTTTAAGGATTTCTGTGAAATATATCACATCAATAAGATTTGATAACATTGGGTAGGAAATATGTTTCGCCACATTATATGGAAGAAAAAAAGATAAAAAAATATTAACCATCTAATGAATATAATAGGGAAATGTGTTATTTCTAAAGAAGTCCAAAATTCAGTGGTAATTATTAATAATGATTTTCATTTAGGGAAATGATATTATAATGGATAAAACATTATTTATCTTCTTTGAATTATTCATGAATTTAGAGGGAGATATTGTGGATGAAAAATTATTATCCTTATTAAGTTGTAGGAATATGGGAAATAAAGTAATATAATGCTAAAAATAATCAAATAAATAACCATTTCAATTTGTCATGAATTTTTTGGATAATGTGAACAACTAACTCAAGTTTATAAAAAGTTCATGGAATATTTTTGGGACAAATCATTTATTATTGGAATGAAAAATTTTATGTAATGAATATAGATATGGAAATAGAATTTTCTATTCATACACTTATAAAAGTATGTAAGATGTGAATACAATGGATTTTGTGTAGTAATTTTCCCTCACATATGAATAATGATTTAAATATCATCAATGATATTGGAAATTTATATAGAAGATAAATAACATCAATAAATAATAGTTACATAAAAATGAGATCAATATGAACAACATATACTGATTATTAAAATAGAAATCTACCAAGAGACTATATATTGATGGGATATAACCAAACATACATAGTGTGTGAAAACTATTTGATATTGGTAAAGACATGATTCTAATAAATTATTCACGTATCAGCCAAATTTTGGAATATGTTAAGTTATACCCATATGAAAATGACCCATTGGAAATATTTTGTAGATAAGAGAACTTAATATCTACTTTTACATGAGTTATGAAAGAGAAATCATATTATGGAATCCCATAATAAAGAATCATGGCTATAAAAGTATGAATATTAATTATAAGATGAAGGTGTTCTAAAATATTCAACAATGTATAAGAATGAATATGGTTTTATTATAAAATTTTATAATGGGAGGATGATTTGAAAAATTCTCAAGAAATATTAAATGAATTGCATAATATAACTAAAAATCATCTACTCTTTTTATATGGACCAATGAGACATAAATTAATGAATGTTAATTTTTTCCTTACCAAATTTATTGATCATTACACATGGATGGCCAACATTAATTTTATAAATAAAAATCCTAAGGTAGTTGAAAGTTTCATATTTTTTAGGCATTATTTTGAGAGTGAAATATTGTTTTTATATAATGAGTATATGAATAGATAATTAAATTCTACAAATGTAAATCCATTGAATAATATATGATTAATAATGGAATCAACTATCATTAAAATTCTCCATCATCCCATAAAAATGGATTAGTAGAGATAAATTTTTTAATGGGAATAAGAATGTTGGATGTATATAATATTTTGATATATTTTAGAATATAATTCATAATTACAACCTCACTTATTCATGAAGGTCGTTTGATAAGGCCATATCAAACATAAATTCCTAAAAAATGTTGTAAAAAAACATTAGTGAAATTTTAATGGTTTTTAAAAGGAACTATTCACAAATGTTTATAATCCTGATCCTGATATATATTTTTTGAAAATGATGATTATGCCTTTTTACTAAAATACACACCTAAAATTATATGTTATAAAGATTATATAATATTTTTACAAATGTAAGTAGATTAATATCACATAAAAGATGCAAAAGATATCAATTCCTTAACTGATGATATTAAAAATATAATGGAAGAAAAATTAATGAATTCTAATAAGAATAAAAAAAGTAATAGTAAAAGAGATAGTAGTCATGTTTTTGAAGATTCAAAAGAATAATAATTTATTTGACCCATACAATATTAGTAACTATAAAATTTTGTACTCTATAAAAACATATTGAATATGTGAATTTTATTTAATGTAGGAATGATCTCGTTGAGTCAGTCCGGATGTTAATATAATAAATTAAATATTCACTTGTCATATAGAACAATATTTTAATAGTTTTAAAACATATTGATCATATTTAATTGGTTGATTCTTTTAATTATTAATTAGATCATATAGATAAAATTAAAATATGGAAAATTTTACTTAGAAATGTAGATAAGAATGTTATCATAATAAAATGGGTGTCTGAAAACAAGGTGAATACAAATTGGGATGTTTAAATAAAAAATATTTGGTTTGTTTTTAAATTATATAATTGTGGTTAGGTGTGGATTTTGTAAAAACATTTTCCCTAGGTGAAATATTATAAAAAATTAGCCTATTATTACATATGGATACACATTTTTTTTTAAAATTATATTATAATGATTTATATTTATCGTTATTAAGTGGGACAATTTGGCAGAATTTTACATTGTGGAAAAATGATAGTTCTTAATTGATTTTGATGGATCCAAAGTCATTAATTTGATAAAATCAATATAGTAGTTGTGTCATACATTATATTCTAGGTACTCAAAATAATATGGATTCGTAAAATAGTTATGTTTTATAATAGAAAAGTATATAGTTACATATAGTCAATTTATATTGACTTAGGATCCATTATTTTCTTTTTTTAGGATATAAATTTCATTTTTTAGGATAAAATGAAAATTATTGTGAAGAGATGTTTTTGCGAAATAATGATTTATTTTAAAATATAATTACTTAATGTGTTAATAATATTTCTACGTTTAATGGAAAAAATAAGGAATGATATGTTTTAAAACCATATGAAAATTATTCAAAGGAATTATTAAGAAATATTCATGGATGATTTTATAGATATATGATCTCCAATTTTAGTGGGTATAATGATGAAAGAATATCATTACAGAAATATTTTCAAATATGACTGATTTTTAGATGTTGATAGGATATTTTTTCTATATATTATGTCTATTATAAACATTATTTCTTATTTTTTAGTATTTTCTCCATATTTTAGATTGATATAATAGATTCTTAGAAAATGTAATATAATATAACACTAAGGTATTTTAAATTAAAAAAATTCAAATGGGATGTTTTATTAAATAAATAGTGGTATTTAAATTAATCGGTAAACAGATTTTTATTGTCTTGTAAATTTAAATGGTAGAAAATCAACATCAAAAAAACATTTTTCTTGGTATAATGTTGTGTAAAATTTTATAGTATGAAATAGAGTTCAGTGAATTTTAGCACATCAAAACTTGAATATTTTGTCATTACATGGGATTTTAATCAAATATTGCAGATGATGGTTCAATTAGAGGATTTCAAACATAATGTTTCTACAATACTAGAGATATATTTTGATAATTAGGGGTCTATTTATATCTCTAAAAATAATTTCAACAATGGATATCATGCCACATTGAAATAATTTATCACATCATTAAATGAAATGATGCTGGTGGATAATTGTTTTCTATAATATATTTCTATAATCTATAAAATTTCTAATATTTTTCTGAAATCAAACAACAAAGAAATAGATTATGAATTAGGGCTATAAATTCATTTTAAGCCTCCTCAAAGGGGTTCTTAATCATTATAAGTAATCTCTCAATAATGAATTATATTATATTGAAAAAGTTGTAGAAAACATGATATTTTTTCCAATAGGTGGAATGAATATTTAAACTAAAATTGTCAAATAACATAATTTTACTAATGGGTGAGATTACACATTTACTAAACATTTATAAAATTGAAGTGATGGATATGATAAATTAGTAGAGATTAAGATAATGAAATAATTATATTTAATGTAACGGGATGAATAAAAAACTGAAATAGAATTCATTTTAAAATATCAAAAAAAATTCACTATGGGAAAAAATTCCTTCTGAAATAATAATCTGTCTATTATTGCAGCGTTAGGACCTGATATTTTTTAGAATTGATATTTTTTTATTCAATAAAAACAAAATTCTATTAAATATTTTTTTAAGTATATTATATGTAATGATGTATACAATTTTGTGATAACATTCTATCCTAATGTTACTAATGAAGGATAAAGTTATAAATAAATAAATTTATAGAATTTACTTTAGTAAATTTATATAATTAATTAAATTATTGATTTGAAGATCATTCAATTTCCCAATATAATGAAAAGGAAAATGATCCAATGTTGTAATAAAAATAATATTAAAGATATTTTCATAAAAATATATGAAATCAACCCTTATTTGGGATATATGATTTATGGATAGACTCAAGAGAAAAATATTTAAAGGTAGACTCATTATTAGAAAATTGTCCAAATGAATAAGTAACTAATTTTTTTAATATATCATGTCCATATCAAAGTGAAATATTATATAATGTAAGAGTTATGAAATTCTAGACATTCAATTCCTATTCATCCTTTTTGAAGGAAAGTAATCATATGAATCAAATATCGTCATGCATAAAAAACATTCAAAAATAAAAATAATGATTTCTTGATTAAAAATTATGCACTGTATTTATTAAATAATTAAATTTATATTAGTTTTATGGGTTGTTTAAGAGAATATAATAGAAGATTATATAATATTAAGAAAATTCAAAAATTCCGCTAATAAAAAAATTATTTATCAAGGTTAATATTCTTTAGCCAATTTTTTACCAATTGATGATTTTTTATAAACGACATATTTCATTGATTTTTGAGTTTGTATAATATAATGAATAGGATAGTAAATGTACAACATGGTCATAGAATGATTTTTCGACATGAATTTCATACCATTACATCAAAAAAATATTATCATTTATAAAATAATATGTTGAAAATTTAATGATGATGTTGAGTATTTATGCTTGTATTAAATAAGAAAAAATACATTAGTGTGATATAATTATTAATGAAGAAATGTAAATTTTTTGATATACTATTTTTGATTCAATGTTTTGTAGCATGAAACTAGTGTCACAAAATATTTTTATAATATACTCAATCATTTTAAAAATATTTTTTCCTTTTATATTTTAAATTGTTCAGGAGAAACAAAACGAGCCACGATGAGTTTTCCAGACATATAATGTGTACGAATTATGATGTTCATAATTTTATTCCAGGGAATACATAATGTTCAATGATGAAAGCTGTGAAGAGAGTTGAATAATCATAGGGGACATTAGACTAAAATTCATTATTCCACCTGATGAAGCTTTCACAAAATTAAATTGGTGTTTGAGATGATGATCATAATTTTTATAGACATTGAATAGTTGAAAATTTATTTTTTGAATAATATATGTTCAAGATAAGTTAATGTGGATATGGAAATATTATAATTTTTTTTAAAAAATATATGATAAGTTACTAATAAATTTTTGGAAGAAATTTTCTAAATAAAAACTTATTATATAGTTTCTTAAATAAAAAAATGAAAATTTTGAAAATAATAATATGATCAGTTTTTATTTATTTGTTGTTTTTGTTTTCTATCGATATCATTAAATTTGATTAATTTACATTACATATTTAAATATGTAATTATAATGGGAATATCTAAAATAGTTTCATGATGTTCAAATAAGACTCTATAATTATCGACATAATTTGTGAATTTTTCATTGAAATAAAAATTATCATGAAATTATATTTCATATATTTATAAGAGTAGTAAAATATTAAAATTTTCCTACCAATTATATTATAATACAACCTATAAATAGGAATGTGATGTATATTCGTAAGTAAAACGGTTCCCATTTATGGAAAATATTAAACACTAGAGAATTTTTCTTTGATGTGAGTGTACATCCGATGTTGTGTTTCGATTTTAAGAAATCCAGATAGATCTTTTGGTCAGGATATAAGAAAAAATTCCATTTCCAAATTTTGTATAAAAAGAAAAAATACATAATTTCCATGAATATTTTTTATAGAATATAGTTTTTATAATAAGAAATAATTTATTTTTGTATAAGGGTATGTTTTGTAAGGTTAAATAAATAGAGATTAATAGATTTAGGCATGCATGGAGGACTTCTCAAACATGGAAATTAAGAAAGATCACATTTCTAATTGATCATTTATAGAGAATATAAAAAAGGATCATACATTATTGGATTTTTTTTAAGGAAACCTGATAAAAAAATATGTTTCACTATAATAATATCTATTGGGAGTTATACAAAGTGTTACATGAGTTGAAAAAATGATTACATCACATCATTAATAATAGTGATATTCTATAGACCCATGGGAGAGTACATGGAAAGGATAAATGATCTCACACTGAGGGTTTACCTTTTAAATTATTTTTTCATATTATTATTTGTTATTAATTCCTGATATAACGTGTGTTATATAAATTTGATATGAAAATAACTCTAACATGTTGTGGGGTTTGGTAATTTAATGTTTTAAATTTATATAAATTTAACCATTGATTAAAAATTCCCCAAATATTAGTTGTTTAATGATCCATATTAATATCATCATTTAAGCATTCAACTAATTTATTCATGATGTATTTATATTTAATTATTTATTAGGCCCCATATATTTTTATGAATCATATTGTGAAGGATATATGAAGGATATTATTTTTTATTTACAGTATTATTTTTATGATGTTGATGAGTAAATAAATTGTTAGTTTTTCTGATTATACATTTGGGAATTTGTTTTAAATAGAAATTAAAAGAGTATTCTTTTGTATAAATTAATTAATAGGTATTGAAAAAAACAATTCATTGTGTTGTAGTTTTCGTTGTATAGATTTTTTTTAAGAATGCCATGAGAAAACCCTTCACAATGGCATGTTCTGTAACTCCCTTGATAAAAAATCAAAGAAAATTATGGAAAATAGACATACTCATGTGAAGAGAAAAAATAATAAAATAGTTAATAAGAAATAATAAATATTAAATTATTACATTGAATAATATTAATCCAATCAATATCATGGATATTATATATTTTGATATATCAATATATTCATTTTCCAGAAGACACCTAAAAATAACAAAAAAATTATATTCCCAACAAATGTTATTCATTTATGGGTGTGTTAAAGGAAATTTATTTCCCCAATGTAGAAATTCTGGATAATTTAGATTAACCAATCATGATTTATAACAATCGCTGTGAAATGAGGTCAAAAATATATTAATAAATAAAAGATTATACATTAATCTATTATAAAATCTATTTTAAAAAATTATAATTCATTAGATGAGTATATTCCATTGGATATATCGATGTAGATGTTATGTAAAATGATAAATGAGGAAATAATGTTTCTTGTATAACCAAAACATATGGTAGAGGATCGAATGATTATATTAATGGTACTCATTCATTACATCATATCTCCCATGAAAAATCATATAGAGGTTGTCAAATTTGATAAATAATGATCATCCTAATTAAGATCTTTAGAATTACAAACAATTGAAATGAGAAAAATAGATATTGGATGAAGTTTAATGTCATCATAATAGGATTAGGAACTATAAATACCATATAAGATGTCCATAATATGTGTATCTTACAAATATGAAAAGAATCAATCCCTGATTAAACAATGGGTATATTCAAAATTTTGTCCAATGTTACCATAAATAAGTCTTCTGAAGATTTTTCAATTCCATGTATGAATTTGTACAATATTATTTATTTTTATGTAATACATGAACCAAAAAACACACGAAGACATTTTTATTTATGTAATTCTATTAATGGGGAAATGTTCTGAGTAATATAAGTAATATTTTATTGTGTACAAATAGTTGATATATGAGAATGAATGTCTTCTTGATAAATGAATAAAGGGTAAAAAATAATTTTACATCTTATATATTGAAATAAATAATAATATATAATGTAAAAAAAATACTAAATATAAAATTAATGGATTTTCAAAGATGGAATTATTGACATCAAAGGAGGTTGCATCATGCACAAATAGATATGCCGGTGAAATCAATAAGAAAATGAAGAAATGAATATTGAGATCAAGAAAGGTGACTTTACCATTAGTTATAAATATATGAATGAAATTATAATCAAATTCTCACATATGAAAGTGAAATTTTTTATTTTAATAATAGATTACCAAATGGAGATGAATGAAATAGCTTTTAGTTGTCAAAAAACACTATATAGATTATTTAAAAATAGAAGGTACTGTACTATCTTAATTAATGAGTAATTAACTAGAATTTATTTAAAATACATCAATTGATAAGATATTAATCAATAGGATAAATCCAATATAATTTTTATATTAACAAATTTAAGATGAAGGAAAAAATCTTAGATATCCGAAAAAAAATTACAGTATGAATTTATGAAAAAGGCTACAATAGAGATGGCCTAAAAAGGGTTCTTTCATTGATAAAAACGTCAACACATTAAATGATAAGGATAATTAATTACATGTTTCCCAAATATATGTAATATCATTAAATTATAATCAATAATAATTATATATGTATTGAAACATAATATAATGGGTATGTTCATTTTATGGAATAAATATACAAATTATCATTAAATTAATGATTAAATAAATGGATTAATCAAAAAATTATAGTATGTGCTTCTCTAGAATTGAATATCAAGATCACTTATTATCATATATGAATTTTTTTGTAAATATTGATCTCTTTTTAGGATATATAAATTCTATATCAGTACCATTCAATTTTAAATGTGGTAACCAAGGGATGTATATTCCGATTGTAATCAAAATTTAATTACTGATGATAATGTCTCATACATTAGTGATTAGATGAAATATGTTAGGTAGTATTAATAATATATTTAGTTATGAAATATTAATGGTGTTGTATGATATTGAGGATACATGGTGATGTTATCAAGAAAAACCCCAATAAATTATTATTAGTCAAAATCTAATAGTTGATATTTAATATAATATAACGATTTAAGATAATAATTAAAAACCCACATAGATTTTTTAAAATTTTAAGCCCCAACTGAATGTATAAAAAAAATATTATGAAAAATTGTTTCACGCATAATTTTTGTTCATTTAAGTTGTGACACCCTGTAATTTCACAGTATGTTGATCTTTTGTTTTTTGAATATCAGGGTAGGATTTTATTATATTATGAGTGGTGTTAGATGCATTAAGGAATTCTAGACAAATAGGAATAGATGAATGAAAACATACAAGATTTAATTAAACAATTGGGTTGTGCTACATATTTCTTTTGGTGACAATGTAATCTAGATAGAGCTGGTTGTGGCCTAAGAACAACATGGGTTCCATAAGATAACTCATATAGCATAATTTCCCAATTGTGGGTGATCCACTAGAATTCCGATAATCATAATATAAATTTTTATCGAGATATACCCCATTATTTCACTCAATAAACACTATTTTATATATCAAATTATAGAAACTTAAATAAATTACACCCAAAAAATTGATATTATTCTTTATAGTGGATTTATTTCTCTAATTAATATCTCTTCAATTATTAAATATTAGATCATTTATATGACTCATATTTGGTAATTTTATGCAATTAAAAAATATCATATATATTTTTAGTTTAATCACATGTATGAGTTTCCTTTTTTAGATATTTGGATACTACATGATTTGATAAAGTATTTATGCACTAAAATCATTGATCTATTGATGATCATTAAATATCTATTAATTAGTTTAGGATATGTTGTTACCATTATTTTCCATTCAATATGCCATAGCCATTTATGTACATCATCAACTTCTCCTTATATTATTATTATTATATAATCCAACATGAGATACATTGGGATTTTTTTGGGGAACTAATTTCATGGGCTTGGTCATGGACTAAATTCATTGCTTTGTGCTTCAAAACAGTTGATAAAAAATGTCCTATCATATTTATATATCTATATAAATTTATCTTCATTAATTTTCATCTATGTGTGTGTTGATGTGTGACCCAGAGAACCATTTTTATCAATATTAACATGTGAGTGTAAGAGTTCATGAGTCCCTTTTTTGACATTCAATGTTTATTATTTCGTATATTATATAATATTTTTTGATTCATGTATTATTATTTTTTGATTATATTGATGTAAAAAGGTTAGTCGAGATACCCTAGTTGACCCCCATAAAGGAGAGTTATGTTATTGTGTTAGGAATGTTTTATTTTAACATTTATAGATGATATTAGAAAATGTGGATTTCTTGTGTGCTTGAAAATGTGCCAACTTGTACAAATATTGTCTTCCATAGAGAAGGAAATGTGGTCGGCCTATGTAAATGTGACATTACAAATATCCCAACATGGGTTCGACATGTCTTTGTTTGGCTATCAAATGATCATTGAATTGCACCAACATGATTATATCCGGAAATTCATTAAATTTTTTTTGTCTAGTTGTTAAATTATTGTGTTCTTTAGAAATATGAGTGATGTAAAAAAATTTAAGACCACATGGGGAACTATTGTCATGATCTTTATAATAAATATTTGACATTGTTATGTCTCAATATTTTATAGATAAATATCACATCATTTTGTTAACATTAAATACATTTCATTAACACACTCCTAAGATCCATAATATATTTATTTCATTTGTTATTATAAACAAAATATTCATATTGCATGAAATATATTTTTCATCTCTGACATTTGTATTATAACATTGTAATCCTCCTATACATACTCTTACTATACATTTTTTCATTACATGGGAACGTAAATATAAAAATGTTGAGATAAGATTCTTAATATGGGTAATCACAAAATATATCAATCTATGGTCATATAGAACCATATAATAATAAAATTGTATGTTATTATGAAAATAAATTAATTTTTTTACCCAACCTATTATAGATCATAAAAAAATAATTATGGCATAGAATATTATCATTTCAAAAAAATGCCCCGTAACTATTATAAATAATCAAAAATATATAATTGTCTTTATTTGAATTTCATTAATGTACATAAGGAATATAAATATTGAATAAAAATATCATATTTTTGGGTTAAATCTAATGAGAATGAATATAAATTATTAGGGCTTGTTTCCAGTTTTTCATTATAGATTAGGAGGAACATGCTTCCCATAGTGGATCAGGATGCACATGTTTCCAAAATATGATATTTATGCACCTATTTCACATATTCAATCAATCCTTGGAACTTGATTCCATTTTATATCACATTAGATTTAAATAATTTCCTAGTTAAGTAGAGGGAGATATAGTTCCCACCAATCTTAAATTCAAAACCCTACTTATGTAGACTGCAATAGTAAAAACCATTTTTTATATAATTATATCGTCACTACAATAAATAATTTTTTCCACAAAATACATTCTCAATTGTCATTAGAAATACAAAAGAAAAATAATTGTGTTTCATAAAAAAATTATTAACATAAACATTATCCACCCAGAAAAAGAATTATCATTGTATAATTAAATATTATCCATGGAAAAGAAAAACTAAAGTCAATTTGTTTTTTCATAAATAGAAAATGATATTGAAAAAACACTTGGAACATTTCTATAGGGATATACCCATTAGATTATGCATTTTTTCTTAAAAATATAAATATATTCCTAATAAATTTCCATTTAAATAACATTGGAATCCTAAAAGAAATATTGAATATTCTTTTGAAACATTTAATGGGGGAAATAACCATTATATTTTTAAAATAAAATTTTAAAATATATAATTAATAATATATTTTTGAAATTAATATATTTATTAAAATGTTTTCAACTTATACAGGAAGGATTAAGTTATTTATTTATTCAAGTTGGAATGATTTTTTTCTTGCTATACCTGACAATACAAAAATTCCTTTCGTAATTTCGATAAATATAAAATGGGAAATATTTTAGAAATGACATGAAGTTAACTTTAGAAATAAATTTGTAAAATTTTAAATCACAGGATAATATTTAATTAATTAATCAGTTATATGACATAAAAACATGAAAAAATTAATATAAAACAACATTTTTGAAGAAAAATAATTTTTTATCGAAGAGATTAATATTTTTTTCTTTCATTAAATAACATTATTTTGAAAAATTAATTTTCTAATTTCAGAAAATTAAAAGGAAATAATTTATTCTCATGAATTAACCACATGATAATAGATTTTCTTATTTTCATTAGATAATGATTATAATATTATCTCATTGTAAGAATAAACACCATCAATCCTAATATATGATCAGATTTTATCTTAAAATATATACAACTATGGTATCATTTATATCATAATTCCCATGAAATGGTTATACTAAAATGGATATTAAAAAAAAGAATATATTTTTTAATTAATAATAAAATAAATTCATGATATTAACATAATATACATAAGTAAATAGGTTTTCAATATTGGTGTGTCTCATAGAAGTAAAAATAGAGACGGGGATCACATAACGTAAGTATCAACCCCACTCAGAATGGAATGAACCTCATGTATACTATATATTAGTTGATTATAAATATAATAATGAACCTTAAATATAATATAAAAAATAAATGATTTAATTATGTCCTTTTATTACCGGTTTATTTTTAATTTCATGTTAATGTCCCGTTTTAGGCAATAATAGCGCTAATTATTATGTTTTTTTTGGATATTTTATTTTTGATCATCTTATTTAGCATAGTAACACTATTTTTTATAATATAAAAAACTATACCAAAATAAAATATATTAATTATATATTTATTTATGGTTATATATAAAAATTAGATATATAATATGAAATACACTCTTCCTTGAGAATGTATGCCACACATATGTGTGGGAAATGATTCAAATTTTCAAAGGTAAATAAATAATTCAATATAAATAATATATTAAATTTATAGAGTAATTTTGATGTCATATATAACACATATTTCGATTAATTTAATGTTTATTATCATCCTTTAATGTTTGATGAAAACATGTCACTTAATGAGGTGGTAGTATGTCTTTCACATTAATGATGTTGCCATATACCTACAGAATAGAAGGTAAGGAAGAACATGTGTTAAAATGAATCCAAATGAAAAATAATATCATAAATATCTAATATAATCTATAAATACATTATTAAATCCATTGATGATATATGTTTTTGGAAACCGTATAACCATTGTTTGTGAGAAGGTAGTACATTATACATGTTAATGATGATTTTTCCACCCATTTAATTGGAGAGGATAAACATTTATGATATTTAATTAAAATAATAACATATTAATATATGGAAGATAACTAATTTTTTATTTAATAATTCTTTAATATTAATTTAATGAGGTGGGGATGAAATAATATAATGTGTTCAGTTATATACATTACCACTTCATTGGAAAAGAACTTTTGGATTGCACCATAATGATTCATATGTCAGAATTATGATCAAAATAAGGCGTCTTGAATTAGTGTAGAGAACTATTTATGTAACATCATTATACTGTTTTCAATTATTCCTCTTCCCCTTGATATATTTCTTCTTTAATTGGGTGTATCTGGGGTATCCATAGGATGAAGAGCATTTTTTGGGAAAATGACCCTTTTCACAGGGCTATATTTATTAGTAGAATCTATTGAAAGAGTGTGAGGCTCATATTTTAAGGTATGTGGTTCTTTATCTAGATTATTCTAGATAAGAATTATTGCGTAAATTTTTATAACAAGAATTATAGATAAATTTTTCATTATTTTTTGTGTGTGTTAATGGATTTTCGATAAAAGGTTGTTTTCCCTTATTTTTAGTAAATGGAAAACATGGAATTTTTGAATCCTTGAAATTAATTTTGAAATAATGTATAGGAGAATCCATTTATGAATTGGTGGAAGGTTTATCCTAGGTATATCACCAATATTTCCATTTAGTGTTTTTGTAATCGAGATTTCATTATCTACCTCATCCTGTTTTGATGATGATATATTGTTGACATTGTTGGGGTGTTTAATCATGTGGTGTTCCCATTATCCTTGGACCTGTGTTATAAGGTCATATTGTGAAGTAGTTATTCATTTTGGAAATAATATTTCATTATACTAAACTGTTGAGTTCCTTAGTACGATTTACATTTTCATGGAAATGCCTTGTTTTAAATTTGATATGCAAGATTAGGTTTTTCGTTTATGGTAATGGAAATTATGTTTCCAATAGATATAATGTCTTTGTTTTTTAATTGTTGATAAGGTAAATATATAAAAAATATTTTTATTAATTATTTATTACATATCATTCTGAATTTTTTTTTAAAATGATAATAATATAGTTATTTCTACAAAGACATATTATAAAACACTTGGGTTAGACCATACTAATCCAATTATATCACACTATTCATAACAGTTTGGTAGTTCATATACATCCATATGTATTTTGATATAGGAAATGTCAAGGCACAATTTTATGTAGAATGTTTTCAAGTCTGTTGAGTCGGGGTAGCCTGTGGTGATGTGGTTTGGGTTTTCCATGATATCACATGGAGTAACAATTCTTTTTTTGAACGATAATTTTTTGAATTAAATTATAGTTTGAAGGTTCTTTTTTTATTTTTTTCATGATATTTTTTTCAGATATTTCATATATAGTTCTCCTATATTTTTTACTTTTATCAATATAGGTTTGATGTTTTTGCTACTAGTTGGGTGAAATTGTGCGACTTGTTTTGCCTTGTGATGCCCACGTGCTAGTCTCCATCAAATGGGAATTGAAAACAGCCTTTTGGCTTGTCACTAGTTTGGATTGGTACATGTTTAGAAGGGTATTTAGGTTTTTTATTCAAATTTTGGTATCAAATGTGTTATTTACCCCAATTCTTTCTCGTAGGATGTTTGGTAGAAAACATAAAGAATTTTGGGGACATGAGATGTATAGTGTAGTGGGTACCTATACATATATTTAAATGATGGGACTATAATTTATATATGTTGATGGGATATTTTCATTCAGTTATAATTTCTTGAAATTAATCTATTTTTTTGTAATCATTTTTATATATTGAAATATGTTTTTTCTATTGTCTTACCATTTCTTCAGATTCTGAATGTTGTTGTTTTCCATCAAATTGGTTGTGTGACATCCTCTAGTGGGTGCAGCTTATGCTCTACAATTAAATAATCTAATATATTAAAATTTTATTGAGTATATTCTGCATCCTGTTCATGCTATTGATCATAATGTTCCAGAAGTTAATAATTTATTTGTAGAGGTATAGACTGGATCTAGAAGAAAAAAGGTCTCAATCACAGGATTTCTTATGTGAGATGATTTTTTCATTATGTGTATGAATTAATATCAATATGATGATAGCTGGATAATGATGATCAACCCAATATTCGAGTTCTTCGATACATATGTTTGATTAAATGTGAGGTTTTGGGATTTATACTAGGGGATCCTAGTAGAAATTGGATGGATTATATGGTATAAGATGGTAATCATGTGGTATTGTATTGGATAATATTCAAGACTCTACTCTTCTAGATATTTAGTCTAGAATCACTTATTATGGAAAATTATTTTTAGTTCTTCTCTTTATAATTGGGAAAGCATGTGGTTTCATAACACCCAAAAAAATTTATAAGATAGTTTATTTTTCACCATTGGTGGTGAATAATGACTATATGAATGCTTTGAATTGCCTATAAATGTTGTGAGAGGATATTAGATTCCATGTTTTTATTTTTAATATATCAAAAAATCTAGAGATTTTGGATAGTGATATAATGTCTCATGTGAATATGGAAAGAATGATTGGATCTTCTTCCACATATCTTCCACCTATCAGTAACATGAGTTGCACGACCAAGAAAAATTGTATGTGGAAGGATCGCCACAATACTGGTTGAGGTATTTCTTAGAACAATACTAATTGTAAAACTTTGGTTACAATATTTATTGTCAAATTCAATTTCTATTAGTGTGGAATGATCATATCCACTAAACATTATTGTCGTGCACCAGTAAATATGTTAATCGACCATGGGAATTTCATTCATCTACATTCCTTTTATCATTCCATGAATACCCCTTGATATGGTCATGGATCTTCACTTCCAAAGGATACTAAAACTAAGTCAAATGTTTCATTAATAATAGGTATCCTTATACATGTCTCAAAGGTGAATTCGTATTATAAAGTAAGTAGTTTTCATGTATAAGTAGTTGTGGGTCCAGCGATTGTGAGAGGTTCCAGGTTTATTGAATCCACCATAGATATTTTTTATACAATATTTAGGCTTCACGCTTATTTATATCAGTGATTTTTATTGATATAGTCAGACATCCAATAAAACTGAATTCCTTTTTTGGAATTATTAAGACCTCATGGGAAGGGGAAATAGTACGGGTTTCATTGTCCTTATGTGTTATAATTAGCTAATATGGAGGTATACATTGATATTCTTGTTCTCAACCATGTGTTTTTGACTTTATCATAGATATGGATCAGCTTTATAAAAAATGAGACAAGGTAGATTTTTATTGTAGGACTGACTTTTTTATTATGGCTAATGGGAGATCATGTGTTTTTATAGGTTAGTGTTATTTTATGTTTGTCTATGAGAGAAATTATCTCCCAAAGATCAAATTATTTTTATCTACTGTTGAAATTGAGTTGGATGAATTTTTTTCTTTCATTAATCCTCCTATCATTTCTCATGTTTTTCCTATCATTTTCCTAGAATTTTTCTCTAAACATCATCTAGAGAGGGAGATATAGATTTATAGTTTTATATTGACTAATTTCCAAGAACACAATCGATATTGATACCATCTAATTTTATTTAACTAGTGGAGAAGAAAGTAATCAAGGATAAGATGGAAGATAAATAGAATAAGGTTCTTTTGGCCCCAGAGTTTTAACTTGGAAAGGTCCATTGCTCTTTTCAAAGAAGGAATATGGTTTTCTCTAATTTTTTATGGACTCTCGGATGTTGAACTAAGTAAAATTAAGCATAAGTAACTTTTTCCTCAGGTAGTTTATTTGTTTTATTTGAAAAATGAGGAAAAGTGGGTTTTGAGGATTTAACTTCATTTTTGTTATCCTTACATCATATTTCAATAGATTGTTATACTATAAATAAATTTTAGGAGAATGTATGGCCTTTAAAAATAAATTTTTATTCCATTAAATTTTAGGAATAATCTTGTAATATTTACATATTTTTTTAATTGGGTATTATAAATTTATATCAAATCCTTTTTCGTAGTTATCATATAATATATTTTGATATACTCGTGATTCAATTAAAGCATGAGCACCATCAGAGATTAGTTTTTGAAAACATGAGGAGTCACTATTTATATAGAATTTATATTAAATTTATTTTCTAGAACAAGAAGTGATGTTCATAGGGATCAGGATTTTAGAGCATGGCTTATTAGTTGATCGATAAAAGGAAATGGTTGTATTTTCATGGGAGGATCCACATAAAATATTTAGTATTAATAGATTCCTCATTAATTATGGATACGATTGATGGTTCCTCAAGAATTTAAATAAATTTTAATCTCTTTTGATTACTCTCACCTTGAATAGGGGAAAATCACATGAGATGCGAAGAGTTAGTATTCTTTCATTGAGTTAAGATGAATTCAAACATTTTCTCTGGTTTTGATCTATTTTAATATTTTTGATGGATTAATGGTTTTAAGTGATGGTTTTGGAACTATTTTGGGTTTTTTTACTAATGTATTTTTTTATGTTGTGGATTATAGATCTTTTTAGCTGAGACGACATGAGAAGAATTAACACACTAATGATTTAAAATATTGGATGGGTATATAAGAGCATAAATAATGAATGAATTATATTTTTGGGGAAATGGATCATACATTATTATGACCACAACATTTTGACTTATATGATTTATCAAAATGATATTAATCATAGATATATGAATTTGGTGGAATAAATTTAGAAGTATTACTTTCATATCACCTACAAAACAAGGAAGGGAAATGTCATTGTAGATGCTATCAATCAAAAATTTCCCTCACAAGCTCCATTGAAATGAATGGAAATTTTAAACATAATTAAAATCCTTTATCTATTAAATTAATAAATATACAAAGATGTTTTAAGCATGGTTTTTACAACTCATAAATTATATTTATCTTTCCCTGAGCCTATTCTACATAGTACGGTTTAGGATGATGATTTTAGTGTAACTTAAGAAACATTATATAGTGAGGAGACTATTTTGGGTTGGTCTGATTCTTCATACACTATACTTCATTTTAGGGAATAGTTTTTCATCCCAAAGTCTATAAGGAGCACATTTTCTTATCCATTGAAAATTTTTATTCCGTGTTTTTCATTTGAAAATTATGAATATGTATTATAAAATGAGACTATGAATATATTCTCCATGTATGAATCATGATAATATAGATTATATACTCCTTTAATAAAAGATCCACTAGATAAATGAATATAATTTGAGTCCTTCTTTATTTCATTAGCCTCTTCTATTAAAATAATGGAAATTGGATGATGTATCAGTGTAATTTTTTGTTGGATTAAAATATCCTTCATGCGAGAGGAATTATATCTAGGTGGTGAATGATCGATTAAAAATTTAAACTCATATTGTTTTGATCATCAACAATGTAAATGTAAATTATCTATGTAATTTATATGTAGATGAAATTATGATGGTATATGGGGTTCCATCAGGTATTGTTTAATACATGGATCGTAGGATTAAATTATGGTTTAGGATAAGTCTCAATGAGGTGATTGAGATTCAGGTGAGATTGAGTAGGGATTATCATCCAGATATAGATGGTCATACATAGTTTGTTACACAAGTTCATAATGATATGATATGTGAAATTGTTTTGGAATTTGGTGGATATAGGGAAATAAAAATGGGATATATTGAATTTTTTTAAAAAAATTATTACTCATCAATTAGAATTGACCCATTTCAGGCTTTATTTGGTCACCAGTAAATGTCAAATCATTATTGGGAATATATTTGTGAAGCTTATTTTGTGTAACCAAGTTTAATTTAGTTTAACACTACAAGGATTTTTTATATATGTTAGTATGTAGTTAAACACATAGTTGTTAGAAATTTTGTTTGGATGAATGACTTTTTTCCTTTGGGTTTTCTATATGTGAATGAGTTTCTTGAAGTTTACATTGGTTGGGTCACTATCATCATTGAAAATATATAAAAATGGATTTCAAATATGTTGTACTTTTTGATGTCATAAAGAAGACTTGTTGGGTTTATTATTAGCTGTAATTAGTAGCAATGTTTGTAAGAATTTAAATCTTTTTCTACATTGAACATCAAAAAAAATATCATCTTGATCCATATCATGTTCTGATATAGTATGTGATTAATTTATAGCCAATAGATTTTTTTGTTGAATATCCTGTCGAGACAATTGAATCCCAACTTCATTTCTTGCATGTCATATCTATTAAATTTTCTATATATTTATGTCATCAAGGGTGGTATAATCATATGAATTCAGATATTGAGTCATTGATGAGGGTGAAATGGCCTCCCCTCTTTACCTGAGAGAATTCCTATTTAAGAATTCACAAGTACGAAAAGAATTATGGAGGGGGAGTTTATAACATATTGTTACCATCATATATTTATTCCCATTCTCATGAAAATTTTTCCACATTAATTGTGTAAAACATTGGAATCTTAATGATAGAGAGTATTGTTTTTGGAAAAAAGTAAACTTGTATTGGTGGATAATTCTTATTTGTAGATATTGTTATGGGTATGTGTTTCATGAGTTTAAAGGTTGTTAGTTTAATATATTTTTGGTGTTGAATGAGTGTATTGAAACTATCTTTTTAAATACATTTACAAATACATTTATAATGACTATTTTTTGTGGGTTAATGGATTTTTTTTAAATAGTGGGGTTTCCATCATCTTGGTAAATTTATTTAAATGTTATTTACAAATAGTTGAAATAATTTATGAAATGTCACACATGGGAAGCCTCGTGTATGTATGTGGAAGGTTTATCTTAGTAACGTCATTCATATTAACATCATGATGTTTTCTCATGGGGTTTACTCTTCTCCTTGTCCATGTAGTTCCAAGAACATGTTTTTGACATTATTGGGGTGTTCACTCATGGGGTGTTAATATTATCATTAGGTATGTTTTTAAGTTATTTTTATACACTAGTCACTCATAGAGGTACAAGTAGATTCCTTGAATGATATGTTGAATTTCATGGAGTGGTTTTATTACGATAGGATATCTAGTATTCTGTATTTCATATAAATTGTATTTTTAGGGTATATGATAATTGATATTATGGAAGAAAGTTATATATATATATATATATAATATTTTAAAAAGATTAATTGGAATGTAATTACTATATTTTTAGAGAACTATTTTTTATCATTCAATGTTATTTTTAAAATAAGCATACCAAATTTATTTGTATGCAAAATTATTATTGACGACCCATGTGGTACCCAACAAAGAATATTATCTAACAACATGTTTACATAATCAGTGGTGTTGTAACCATTGAATTTCATTAGATGTATGTAATGGAAAGGTTCTATAGTGAGGATTTGAGGTTTCTAGTTAGCAGAGCTTGTGTTCCTTGTTATCAGATGTTGGGGGTCATCCCCCACTATCACATAAATTTGAAATTTTGGTTTTGTTTTACATCAATGTTTCAGAATGTACATTAAGTTTTAAAATGCTTCCAATTGTTTGGTATGTTCTATTTTATTGAGCTATAGAACATATATTTCTCTAATTGTTTTCCATCTTTATATGTTCTTTATTTTTATTATTCTAGTTGGTTTTAATTGTTCCCTCTAGATATTGGGTTATTCCCCAGTGGTATTCGGCAGCCTAGGTGGATCTGGAATGACCTTCGGGTATGTGACATGTTTTTTTGTTATACCAGTTGAGTATATTTGAGCCAATTCATTAAAAGTGATGTAATATTTATAAGGAATTTATGATGAAAATGTATTTTTTTCAATTTTATAGGACCGTGGGTTTCCTTTTATATATCAGGATATTGTCACACATTTATATTTTCAGTAGAAAAAAATCCTCAACCACATTTTTCAAATTAAACAGTGCTAAAAATGAAACATTACTGACACTAGAAAATATATGGTCTAATTTTTCCCTTAAATTGGGTTTTGTACATGTTTTTTGTTATATTAAAACTATTTTATTTTAGTTAATCCCTGGGAAACACATTTTTACCTTAACGATGGTAAATATTTTTTTAATCATTTACTAATAATTTTTGTAAAAAATAAGTTGAATTTATTAAATAATTTAAATTATTATAATTCCAAATATAGAATTACTTTTTTAAAATTAAACTCATAAATTTGGAATAATCTAATTTTAAATTAAACCCTCATATGTGACAAAAATGTGGGGTTTTTGAGGGAAAATATTGATAAGTAGCTAATGTTTATATATAATTAATTAATATGAAATTTATTATAATTATTTAAATTATATTAATAGAAATATAATTTCTCAAACTATACTTTTAAAATCTTATTAGAATTATTTTTAAGTGTTCAAATTCATTAAAACAAATTATAATTCTTTGTAAAAAAAATTAATTTATAATGTTCATCACAAAATTTATCACTTACAAATATTATCAATAATTTTCTTCAATGTTATTTTGACATTATTATTTGGAAATTAAACATTAATTTTTTAACTAGATTTTTTAGAAGTGAAAAAGTTTATTTTTAATATTAGGGAGCACATGGTGATAAAACTACTTTTCAGAAAAAATATATTTTTAGCATAAAATTTGTTTAATTAATATATGATGCCTCAAAATCCACATATGATGGAAGTTAAATATTTAATTTAATATATAATTTAATCATTAATTAAAATAACATAAAAATTATTATATTATTTTGTTAGGTCAAAAATAATTTATCATATGAAAATATTTTTTCTGGATAATATTTACATTGTATTCAAATAGTTTTTATTTTCATTTATAATTAGTTGTTGATAACATAAATCAAGTTATATATATATATATATAATTGATATATTTTTATAATTTATCATATCCTATTTATACACACTATTCCAATGGATCAGTCGATATAATCATATTAAATTTTAATATTATAAGTGTACTTCATGTTTCATTAAATCTCCGTGATTCATGTAATGCATAATAAAATCAGTGTTTCATGTAATGAAAGGTAATCTCAGTGTTGTCTGTAGCTCAAGAGAAAAAATGTTTTTTATATTACAAAAAATATACAAAAGATGAATTATTTTAAAAAATATTTCTCAAAATCATGTGGTGTTATATTTAACCCTCATAATTAAATTACAACCTCAAAACATGTCTTCAATCATGGTTAAAACGAGTTTAAAATTAAAAAAAAATTGTGGGAAACCCAGTTTGTAAAAAGTGATAATAAAACATCCCCATGAAAATAGGTAAATAAATGTTTTAAGGTAATATAAAATAATATGTACTAGTATTCAAAATATTAGAACATATAAGGGAAGTAAATATTTGGACATAGAAGAAAATCATAATTTCAAAATAATGACGGATATTGACATAGAACATTGATCACTTGAATTTAAATTATAATGTGGAAATTGAAAACCAAAAATCCATTTAGGAAATTGGTTTGAAAAGGTAATTGATATCATCATAAATAATTAAAAAATAGAAACCTTTTATTTTAATATCCCGTTCCAATAGTTACCTATTTTTGGATAAGATATACATTATTTGTTTCATTCGGTTTCATATTCAAAATATCATAATTCATATTTTCAAAGAACCATTTCCACCTCATATCATCCGTTAAAAAACAAATATCGATTATTTTTGTTACATCAAAATTAAATAATAAGAACCATAAAAGAATGATAAATAATTCCTTCTTAATCTAGTTATTATAAAAAAGAAACATAATTGTTAGAACATGTTATCTAATAAAATAAAATGCTCAACATAATTCTTTAAATGAATATTTATAATTAATTCTACTCCATGTCTACCTAAAATTGATGTCCCATAATTTATAATGAAGTTCACTAAATATCCAGAACCCAACTTCAAAATAATCCCCAAAATTGAAATAAATAGATCATAGTGGTCAACACAAAAAATATGAACACCTTGATCATATTTTCACATGGAACATGGTATTTTTAGAAATTAACATTAAAAATAAATTGAATATATACATTATTCCACATTCAAAAAATAATAACACCCAATATTTAATATATTCAATAAATTGAAAAATATTTTCAACTATATTGTTGATAATATGTAAAACTTTTTCATTGATTAATTAATTACTTCAATAGTCGCCAATAAAAACAAATTTTCTTTATCAATATAAATCATAAAATAATCCTATGAAAAATAATTTTATCGAAATCGGAATCATATTCATGGTTATCATCAATTATTCATATTTTTTCGAAAAAAATATCCCCTTACCATTTAATCAATTTTTTAGGTCATCAATACAATTAAACATATTATATAAAATCTATAATGGAAAACTGCCACATCATTGTACTCATATATTTCAGGATACATATAAAATAATCCTTGAGATCCATTAAAAAATATATTCAATCATTCTAATTAATTCATAAACTATAGACTAGAACACTACATATTCTTCCATAAAAACTCTTTCCTTTTTTTTGTCCCATGTGGTCTCATTATCTACAGTAATAAAACCATTACTCATACCACCATGAAGATTATTTTCATTAATATCCCCCCTAACACTATGATTTTCATAATTATGATTATTTCCACTTTTATAACATAAAAAATTCTTGATTCCTTAGGAAAACATTCTTTTTTTCTATTGAGTTAAGTAAATATTTTATATTCTCTCCATACTATCATAGTCTATAACATATTTTCCAAATAAATCATATTGTATTTTCCTGTAATAAATTCTTAAGACTTATTATTACGACATTCTCAACATATATGAAAATAAATCTTCATTACATCATGGTATCTACCACACAAACTCTAAATGAACTCTAACCTCGTCTTATTTGGTGACTATTATATTTTTTATGTGGTAAAAGTTGTTAATAATTTATTGATATTATTAATTAGAAATTGTAATAATATCATTCAATATAATCAATATCCCATTTAGTTTCTAAAAATAGTATTTTCTATAACATTTGTTTTAAAACATGTTCTTTTTTGTTCCCCCTGTTGACAACAACCAAAACACAGTGTGAGAAACAATTTTCATACGGGGAAAGCAAATAATCACGAAAAATAAAATAAAAAATTTCTATATAATGACACATTATTTTTCAATCTATGTACCTATTCCTCACCTATTTCATTCATGGATATTATTCATATACCTCATCTGGAAAAATCATTATTTTGGAAATTTTAAAATCATATTCCTTGAGAGTTACTAACCAGGTGTTCAACGATTCTTGTCTTCATTAAATAGGTAAAAATAGATTCCAAATAAGTATGTCCTTTTCTGAGTTATTTACCCCAGGTACTTATATACTAGTCCCAAATACACATTTAGTATCTATACATAAATTTAATCTCATGGAATCCACATTCTCTATCCTTTACCAAAATTCTATAATTGTTTTTCTATAAATTAACTCGTATTTGAGGTATCAAGATATGAATTACAAGATATACATATTGAAATGCCCCAAACCCATTTACATAGAGTTGATGAATTATTAAATATCATTAGAATGATATGATGAATCATTTCTTGGATAACATATCAGTTTAATATCCTTGTAAGTACATGATACATTCATAAGTTTTACATTACATCATGAAATAAAAATATCAACAACATTTTGTCCCCTTATGAACACACATTTTTTGTTATCCAGTCCAAAAAGGTCAACAATAAACTAATTCTTCAAATCCTGGAAAAATTTAAACATAGAAAGGCGTGAGAATAGATGATCCTTAAGGATAACAATATAGCTGAAAATTTTGCAAATAAGCATAAAAATTTAAGGAAATGTATATGACTAAAACAAAAGCCATTTAAAAATTATACATCCGCATAATATGGAAAATATACTATCAAATAATTCCATTTACTTATTAACATATATATTCTTCTAGTACAATAGTCAAATGCAGTATCAATAGCCACTTTCATAATGATGGAATGCATAATGCTAGACTTCATAACCACATAGTCAAGGCCTTGTTCCAAAACTATATATAATATTTGGTCAAGTCCTTGTTCCAAGACACTAGTTTTTCTAATGAGACCTACTAATGCATCAAGGATCTATAGAGGGCTCCACCTGTCACTTACTAAGTTCAATGCATTACTCATATACAATGGATTAACCATAACATAAACATTATTATTAAAACTAGCATAAAAAATTTCAAAAAAGTATCCAGAAACCATAAATGGTGAAAAAATAACACATACACATTCAAACATATCAAAAAACCTATAATACAATATCTATGTTTTGTATCATAATAAATCAACTTAAAAAAATCCTAAAATCCATCAAAGCATGTTTACATAGATGAAATCAAAACTATTTTGGAGAAATATCTCTATCTATTTTGAAATCATTTAAAAGTCTTATAATTATAAAATAAATCTTTTATTTTTAAAATATTCTTATATGATTGTATGGTTGTTTTTGATGATTTTGATGATTTTATAATGGTAGAAAATTACCGCACCCACTGTATATGTTAAAAAAAGACATTCTTACCTTAATATTGTTGAAAAGGACATAATGTACCTTGTTTGGAAACGTCAGAAAAATTGTTTTGAAAAAATATAATGTAAACTAAGGGTATAAATTCCTTTAATCCATTGTCTAGAAAATAGTAAAAATCATCTGAAATACATTTTTATGAAAACTCGGATGTGGATGATAAAGAGGTCGCAATAGATACTTACGTAAAAACAACCTCGAATAATAAAGTGGAAAAACATTTTTTTGGGATTTTATAAAAGAAACTTTAGGTAAGTGGGAAACCGCACAGTTCTAAATCATCACAATAACCACATTACACATTCAAAATGAAACTTCAAAATTCAAAACCCCATCATAAACGCCTAGAGCCGTGCGCCTTTCATACAACAGCCTCGAAGGACGGTACCCTACCACCTAGAGCCTTGATCCACCGTCACACTGACCATCAACACCAAACCATATCGCCGGTGGACATCACTGGTGACCGTCAAACCACTGGCCATAATCGTTGAATTTTCAAAACACCATCATCGACATCCAAAAATGAAGAACTATCAACCATCCTGCATCTCCACCGAAACGCCGCCGGCGGGATCCCATCGGAAACCATCATCTCATACCAAAATAACAGCGCCGGTGAGAACCCATCGTCACCACCACCAAATCAAGGAACCGCAGAAATCATCACCCGCTCCACAGACAGTCACAATCCAACAATTCAACGCAACTAGTGTGAATCACGAACCAAATCAACCAGAAAACATAAAAATTATAGGGATTCACAAACATCGCAGAATCACCATGAACGCAACCAAGCAAAATCCAATGCTGCCACCCCAACCACTTGAGAAAACATCATTAGACCCTCAAAGCACTAATACCCTTGGTCATGGGTGCGTTATCCTCCTGTATAATTGTTAAATAATATTTATAAAATTATTCAAGAACTATATACAAAAATATGATATCATATATGATCTTCTAATATTTTTTTGTTAATAATATTTCAGTGGTATAATCGTTTTGGGTGTTAACTAAATCATTTTCATTTATATGATTGGTTATGTTATCCATGATTGTTATGGATATGATGTATTTTATTCATATCTAGATTAATATTATATCCTTAAAATTTATTTTTTATCTTCAAATAAACAATATTCACGAATGGTTATGATGGGGAAATGAATCTCATCATGTTCGTGGAGACGGTAATCCGTACGTATGCACGATCGACACTATCATTGATGGAGAAATAATATATAATTGGATGGTATATATTATATATAGAATCATTGACATGTTATATTTATTATTTATATCATTTATACTCAATATTATACCCATCCAAAATATGAAATGATTAAATAAAAAACTACACCATGACGTGGAAATGGTAAGCCGTACGTACGCACGTATGGTGACATTGTCATTTATAGGATGGATAGAATAATGAGTATGGTTGTACCATTTTTATAATAACATCATAGTATATATAAGATAATTTAGTTATTATTATATAATTGAAACAACAATGAAAGAAGAAGTGGATGAAGAGAAGAACTTGAAAGAGGTGGTGAAATATCTATCTCTTCTTCGGGTGATTCCTTTTGAGATGATCAAAAGGACTTCATAAGTTGGATTTATGATCTAATTAAGATATTGAGGATGAAGTGAGGGAAGTTTTGGGGATATTTGGGTAGGGTTTGGCCAAGACAAAAGGCTTTAGTTTTGTGAAATTAATATAAGGGGATGTTACCTTTTATAAGAGAGGTGATGGTCATTTTAGTAAAATCTTGAAATAATTTTTTTTAATAAAATAATTTTCGATTTTAAATGGCTCCAAAATAAATAATTTTGAGTATATGGAGGTTATGGGTCTAAAAGATCTCAACCAATACGTTTTAGATAGGATAGGTCACCATATTAACTTTATCATTTAGATTTAACTATTAGTTAAATAGCTTGTCATTCACCATGTATCTTTTTATTTTTATATTATATGGATAATAAACATACAATAAACTACCAAGAAAACCCCAAGTGGTTCATTAATGATACCAATATCATTATATGAGTATTTTTTTCAATCCTAAAATTTTAGAAAAACTATATCAAATAGTAATTTAATCATTGTTTTTAAAACTCCTTTATGTCTATTTTGACAATATTTGGTTTTTGGTTTTTTTTAAAGTCATAAAATCATGATTACATCAAAAAATTATTTAATCAAAACCAAAGTCACATATTCACCTATAAAAATCTTGTATGGCATCAAAAATTTAATATAATATTTATTTTATTATTTATAATATCATTTATTTAATTGTGTAATTTTTAAGGAAAATACGACATCATTATTTTGTAATATATAAATATATTTATATTATGTCTAAAAATTAAACATAATATATCCTGATGTAGAAAATATTTCATCGTCGTAATGAATATTTATAGTCGAATATATCAATTATATTACATTACATAATAATTAATTTACTAAAAGATATTTTCATTTGTTGTTTTTTCCTTACTTATGATTATTTAATATAAAATGTCATTATCACTCTCATGTGGCTCAATGGGGTCCTAAAAACAACCCCAAGTATTACCATGGTCGTACATGTATCAGCCAATAGGTTTAGAACACATGTTAGAGTAATTTAATTTTTTATAATTTAATATTTTTATCTTTATTTACTGGACTTACCCCTTTCACCGTATTAAATAAAATATTTACTCAAGTAAATATTCATAATGACTAAAACAAAAGTTACCTATTTAAATAATTTGGATACCATGATTCTTAATATGAATCCATTTTTCCAAATTCAATACTCATAAGTGGCATAAATTAATTTAAAATTAATTCCAGTTTTCAAAACAAAAAGTGTGTTTTTATAAAATAATAACTATCAAATGATTGCTATTTTTTTATTTCCAGTTTAATCGTGAGTTACTTATAATGACCTAAATTATATTAAATGATAAAAATATAATATTATTATACTTAATAACCATTTAAATGTATAATTTAACACTATAAATTATTTCGATTTAAAAAGTTTTTTTTAATTAATGTTTAATATTTTTTACTATTCATAAAAAATTGAATGTTTTCCAAAAAGTACCGAAAATTCACCCTATGTTAATTAAGATATTATAAATTGAAAAATGAATTCAATTTTGAAAAATAAAATTTATAAAATTTTCAAATGTGGTTATTATTATTCATAACGACTTGTTGGATTGGTCGCGGTATGTTTGAATCTCAAATTTGGGTACAATGCGAGCTTTTTCATTATTCCATGGGAAACATACCATGGAAGCATGGGGTGTTACATTATTTCCTCCATCAAATAATTTCTTCCTCAAAATTTATAGTATAATACCACAAAAGATTATTTAGTTTGTTGTTCATCAAAAGTTACTCTGGTTCCCACGTTGCCTCTTCTATATTTTAGTTTCTCCATAAAACTTTTACCAGACGAGTATTCTGGTTTCTCAACACATGATCAATAGTATGAAGAATCTTGACATGCTCTTAAAAATATGACAAATAAGGTTCCAGTTTAATTTCATCAGAGGTGAGTACATGCGTTGGGTCGGGCAAGTATTTTCTCAACATTGATACGTTTAACACATCGTGATCTTTTTGGAGACTTGGTGGCATTTCCAAACAGTAAGCTACAACCCCAATTTGTTCTAGTATTTTCAATGGTTCGATGTTCCTGGGACATAATTTACCCTTCATACCAAATTGTATATCTCTATATCATAGAGTTATGTTAAAAAAACATGATATCCTACCTGAAATTCAAAATCATTTCTTCGTTTATCAGCATAGATCATCAGCCTACATTGAGATTCATTGATATAGGTTTGGGTAATGTTCACTTTTTCCAGTGTTTCCTCAAATAGTTTAGGACCTACAAGTTTTATTTCACCAACATTATCCCAACAAGATGGTGTGTGACATCTCTTTCCATATAATTCTTCATATGATGCCATCTGAATACTTGAATTTAAGATATTATTATAGGAATATTCTTCCAGAGGTAAATATTGATCCCACATACCTATAATGTCAACTGAGAAAGATATCAAACTATCTTCTAAGGATTGAAAATTCTGTTTTTATTTTCCATCAGTTTGAGGGTGGTAGGTAGTTCATTAAACGATGTTTAGTATCCACAGCTTTATGAAGAATTTTCGAGATTCTTTATATAAAATGGGGATCAAGATCAGAAACAATCGATAAGGGTACTCCATGAATTCATACAACTTCATTAATATACAGTCTTTCAAAACGTTAAAGTGGTAAATCTTCTCTTAGATTAATAAAATGTGATGACATAGTAAGGTTATCAATAATGACACATATCTCATCATTCATTATAGGTGTCTTTCGTAGCCCCATGAAAAATTCCATTATAATATCATCATGTTTCCCCTCAGGCATGGGATGAGGTTTCATGACTCCTCTTGGATGTTGTCTTCCAGCCTTCACTTGTTAGAAAGCAATACATCTTGACACAAAATCAGCAATCTCTCATTTCATGTTGTCCCACCAATAATATTCCTTCAATTATCTATACATATTGGTGGTCCCAAGGTTTATAGAGAAATTAGATCTATGAGCATCATCCAAAAATTCCCTTTTTAGATTAGGTATATCAGAAACACAAAGTCTCTACCCAAATTTTAAAATTATATATTCATATAGGAAGTCAGTCAATGTCAAATTATTTACAGCTGTAATATTTTTTTGATACTCTTCATCGTCATACCTAGAACTCTTTAACCATTATAGTGAATATGGTTTGTTAACCATTTGAAAATGTATTTATATTTCACCTTCCATGGTTATAAACATATTTATCTTTACTAGATCCTTGACAATAGGATCCATTTCAACTCTCATCTTGTTTAAAATTGCATCACCATTTCTTCTCAAAGCATCCACCACCTAATTATCATTCCTCGGGTGGTAGTTTATAGTGAAATCATAATTCTTGAGTAGTTAAATCCATCTCTTTTTCCTCATGTTGAGTTATTTTTGTGAGAAAATATACTTCAAACTCCTGTGATCTATATAAATCTCACATTTTTCACTGTAGAGATATTGTATCCATATCATCAAAAAATATTAGAGCTTATAACTCTAGATCATGAGTGGGATAGTTTTGATCATGAAGTTTTAGCTGTCCTGATGCATAGACAATAACTCTATAATTTTTCATAATGACACACCTAAGTTCATTCTCTAAAGCATCAATATAAATTACACACCCATATTTCATCAATGGTAGAGTCAAGAAACGAGAATTAACTAATCTTCTCTTTAGTTCCTCAAAACATTATTCACACTATATTTTCAAATCAAATTTCACCCCTTTATGTGTGAGTTGGGTTAATGGGTTAGCCAATTGGGAAAAATTCTGGACAAAACCCTGATAATAACCTGTTAGACCAATAAAACGGTGTACCTCTGTTATACTCATTGGTTTTTTCCATTCATGGATTTCTATTTTGATAGAACGATCAATAGATATTTCATCTTTAGAGACATTATGGCCATGAAAAGAAATCTCTTGAATCCATAATTCACACTTTCTAAACATCAATTATAATTCATTTCATCTAAGAGACTTTAGGATAAGACGCAAGTAATTATCATGATCTTCATATATTTTTTTCATAAACCAAGATATTATAAATAAATACCACTACAAAGTCATCAAGATATTTCTATGAAAACACTGGTCACTAGATCAATGAAAATAGAGGGTTCATTAGTCAGCCCATAAGGCAATAATGTAAACTGGAAATGCTTGTAACTTGTTTGAAATGCTGTTTTTTGAATGTCTTCCTTCTTCACACACAAATAATGATATCCATATCGAAGGCCAATCTTTGAAAAATATAGAGCTTCATTTAGTTTTTTGAATAAATCATCAATGTGTTGTAGGGTATACTTGTTCTTTATTTTTATACCATTGATCTCCCTGTAGTCAATCCACATCCTCATAGATCAGTCTTTCTTCTTAACAAAATGGTAAGGGGTTCCCCATGGGGAAACACTAGGGAGAATAAATCACGTATTACTCAATTCATCTAGTTTTTACTTTAGTTACACTAATTCCATAGTGTACATTATATAAGGGGTCTTTAATATGGTCCTTGAACCATGAATTAAATCAATGGAAAACTCAATTTCTTATTCTGGAGGATGTATAGGTAAATACACTGGAAACACATCAACATATTATTACACAATAGGTACATCCTCTATTCGATAATTATTTTCCTTACTCATAATAATTTCATTCACATCCTCCCTAGTAATTGAGTTTAGTAGAGATACTGGTGGTGGATCTAGATAAGACTCAGCTGCTGAAGTTTCTACTATATAGATAAGGTACTCTTTATCATCATTGAAACATTTAACCTCTGTTTTCTTACAATAAATTTTCGAATCATGGTCCCAAAGCCTATCCATTCTGAGGATTATATCAAATTCAATCATGGGTATGCCAATGAGATCAGCAGATAATGAAAATTTATATGTCTTAATGGGAACTGATTCACAAAACATTGTTGCGATGATAATTCCCTTAGGAGTTTTGACTGAGAACTCCCTTGTAATGTCAAATTAAAAATGAGTAATTTTTCTTAGAAAACTAGGACGATATAAAATGCGATGATATATAGTTAAATAAATAATTGGCTAAACATGAGGAACTCATTAAATTAAATGTCACCACATATTTCGTAGCTTCAACCTCAGCAGTAGTGACCGCATAAGCTTGGCATTGCTCCCCTATCCTTTTTCGAGGTATTTTCCCTCAGTGATTAGGATATAAATTTTCGTAACTTACCATTTATCTACAATTTTATAATTCCACACCCTCTTTCTTCCTATTGCAATCAAGAACTTGGTGGCCTTTTCACAACACTTGAAACAAACTCTCATTCTATTCAGGCAAATACCAGGGTGTTTCTTCCCATATTTACCACATTATGAATATTAATATTTTTCCTTCTTCCCCATATTTCTATTTCTAGAGAGTTCAACAGATATCTTCTTATCCTGCATTTCATTAAATTCGTAAGTCATATATAATTATTTTTTTGTCTTGATTGAACACAATACATTAACTTCATATGATAAGAAGAATCGTGAGATTAATTTTCAGTGGAGAAGTGGTTGTATCCCATAAATGAATCGATCAATTTTACTCATTGGGTTATGTATATAATTTTCAACATGACTTTCTAACCTTGTAATGTTAGTCTCATATTTTGTGACATTCTCATTCTCTCTTTGTCTCAGACTCAAAAATTACCATTCTATATCCGCTCGATGGTCACGAAGAAAGTATTTTTCTAAGAAAATATCCTTAAACTTCCTCTGTTACATAAATGATTCATAATCATCCTACTTTGTGTTTTGAATTATTGAACACCACTGATCTGCATCTCATGTGAGGTGATAAACTGACATGACAAGTTTTTCTCTTTCGATACTCCCAAAAGTATGAAATATTTTCTCTAAGAAACTTATCCATTATTCATCTACAAATGGACTTTTAGACCCATTTAATGTTGGTGTTTGTTGCCTCCTGAAGAAATATAACATTGATCCTCCGCTTTGTTGATCACGATGCTTCATACGGGTAACATTATTATTCATTACATGTGTGAGTTGTCCTAATATAGTGATTGTCTGAACAACCCCAGTATCATCACCAGATCCGCTGTAATTATCTTGAGAAGAAGGTAAATATCTATATGGATTATGTGCATTAGTACTATTCCCATTCCTTCCACTAGGCTCCATATCTAAACAATGACATATAGTAGATTAGTTTATGAACCCCAATACATATTTCCAAAATTATAAAACACTTCACATAAATTTTATAGTTTATGAATATAATCCATAATCATAAAAATGTTTTCTTTGAGGAGGTATATACTCAGAAATCATTCATAATAGTTTGTAAATAATATGAGAACTATCTTAAGAATAACTTATGGGACTGTTAAAACCCAGAGTCCAGTAAGGATCTTTTTCGTGAACCAATTCTCGTTCAAGTCTAGATCAAAACATTGATTTTTAGTTTTACCCCTAGGAATATCTGTGCCAAAGCCGCCTCAACCTGCTCGTATCAAGACATGGATTTATTTTTTTCAAAATCTCAATGAAACTATATTTTTCCAAAATTTTATGAAGTTCTTCTATACTAATCCTCAAATCCTATATTAGGGTAATTTTATCTAATCAGAGTTTTTCTAAATCTAGTTTCCAAGAATTTTACTAAACTTCCTCTGAGACCAAATCTAATGTCCTGACCCTAGTTACCTGGATTTTATGCATTCTTAAATGAAATTTTCAAGATATAAAGAATCATGTATCGATTGACCGATCAGTTTAGTATCCTTGGAAGTACTAGATACATTAATAAGTTTTACATTACATCAATAAAATAAAACATGAAACTGCATTTTTTCCCTTTTGAACACACTTATATCTTTACAATATCATTGTAGGTCAACCATAAAATACTTCTTCAAATCATGGGAAAAATAAAACATATAAATGGATGAGCTCATATGCTTAGTAAAGAAAAACAATATAGTATAAAACGTTGTAAATAAGCCAAAAAATTTAAGGAAATGTATAAGAATAAAAAAGAGGCTTTTTAAACATTAAAAATAAATAGAATATGGAAAATATAAGATAAAATAATTCCATTTACTTATTCATATGGATATTATACTAGTAGAATAATCAAATACGATATCAACAACCACTTTTATAATGATGGAATTCATAATGACAGACTTCATCACCACATAATTAAGGCCTTATGACCACACTAAAAATAAGATTTTTCAAGGCCTTTTTTCAAGACACTAGTTTGTCTCATTTTGACATAACAATGAATCAAGTTTCAATAGTGTGCTTCACCAATCACATACTATGTCCAATTCATTCCACAAATGAAAAGGTTTATACATAACATAAACTTTCATATTAAAACAAGCATACAGAGTCTCAACACATTATCCATAAATCATGAATGGTGTAAGAATAACTCATCCATAGTCAAACATGTAACAAAACATTTAATACAATATGGAAATTCATTATCATAATAAATAAACTTCAAATAATCTTAAAGTCCATCAAAGGATATTACATTAGATTAAATCAAAACTTTTTTAGAGAAATGTCTATATCTATTTAGAAATCATTTAAAACACATATAATTAGAAAAAAGAACATTTATTTTGAAAATATTAATATAATATTGTATGGGAAGCTTCATTGATGTTATACTGGTGGAAAATAACCGCATCAGCCATATAAATTAAAAAAAGACATTCTTACCTTAATTTTTTCAAAAATGTCATAATGTTCCTTGTTTGGAAAATGAATAAAAGATTCATTTAGAAACATATAATTCCCAATAAGGCTATGAATGACTTGAAACCATTGTTTAGTAAATATTTAAATTTTTTTGAAATACATTTTTAAGAAAACATAGATGTGGATGACAAAGAAGTCCCAATAGATACTTATATAAAAACGATCTCAAATAATAATGTGATTGTGAAATTAACCATTACCTTATACATTTCCTTGGACAATGATACATTGAACTCTTTTACAATAGTGAAGTAATTTGTATTAAATTATACAAGAACTATATATATAAATCTGCTATAATATATGATCCTCTAATATTTCTTTGTTAATAATATTTCAGTAGTATCAGCGTTTTGGGTGTCAACTGACTCATTATTCTTTATATTCTTGGTTATGTATGACATTTTTTAATGGATATGAATTATTTGATCAATATAAATAAATATTTTAAGTTCGTAGAATAATTTTTAAACTTCAATTTAATATTATTCATTAATGGTTATGATGGGGAAATGAATCTCATCTCGTTCATGGAGACAGTAATCTGTATGCACGCACGAGCGACAATATCATTGATAGGGAAATAATATGTAATTGGGTGGTATATAATATACATATAATCATTAAAATGTTATATTTATTATTTAAATCAGTTATACTCTTTTTTATATCTATCCAAATAATTAAGTGATTGAATTACATATTACAGCACGACGTGGAGATGGTAAGTCATACGCATGCACGTAAGGTGACATTGCCATTTATAGGATGGACTGAATAATGAGTATAGTTTTACCAATTTTATATTAACATCATAATATATAGAATATACTTGAGTTATTATTTCAGAATGGAATCAACCAAGAAAGAAGATGTGGATGAAGAAATAACATGAAAGCGGTGGTGAAAAATTTTCCTCTTCATCGGGTGAATCCTTTTGAGTTGATCTAAAAAGTTCCATAGGATGACTTTATGATCAAACCAAGTCCTCTAGGATGATGTGAGGGAAGTTTGGGGATATTTGGGAAGGGCTTGGCCGATCCAAATGGCATTGGAGGTTTGAAATTAAGAGAAGGGTAAATTCTATTTTATAAGAGAGTTGAGGGTCACTTTAGGAAGAGATTGAAATATTATTTTATAATAAAACCATTTTCGTTTTTTAAAGGATCTAAAATGAATTATTTCGAGGCTAATGATGGTAAGGGAATAAAAACTTTCAAAAAGTAGGTTTTAGACATGTTTAGTACAACATATTAACTTTATCATTTAGATTTAACTCTTAGTTAAATAGTTTGACATTTAACTTGTCATTTTGTATTTTTATATTTCATGGTTAATAAACTTAATATAAAATTTATGAATACCCCATGTATTTAATTAATGATACACCTATAATTATAAATGTATTTCTTTCATAACCATTGATATTTAGAAATATTATATCAATTAATAATATAATATTTGTTTTTAAAATTCTTTTATTTTAATTTTGAAACTATTTGGAATTCTGTTTTTGTTGAAGTCTAAACAGCATGATCACATAAATTTTTTTTAATCAACCATAAAATTTGATATTCAGCTATAAAATATGTGGATAGCATCAAATCTTTCAAATTTTATTTATTTTTATATTTATAATATAATTTATTTAATTATTTTATTTATAAGGTAAATAATGAATCATTATTGTGTCATATATAAATAAGTTTTTCATATGTATAAAAAATATAAATATATTGTCTTCATATATGAAATATTTTTATATTTTTATTAATTTTTTCTTAACATTACTAATGATTATTTAATATAAAATTTCATTTTCACTCCCAAGTGGCTACATGGGGTCCTGAAATCGACCCAAGGATGCCCATGGTCAGACATGTATAATCTAATTGGGTTTGGACATGTGTTAGGGTAATTTGATATTATTATAATATTATTTTGTAAACCATATTTACTGTATTTACTAATTTAACCATGATAAATAAAATATTTACTGAAGTAAATATTCATAATGTATAAAAATTAAAGATAACTATTTACAAAAATTTTATATCATAATTCCAAATATGGAATCTATATTTTCTAAAATAGAAAAACATAAGTGAAAGAAATTAAATTAAAATTAATTCCCGTTGTCAAAACAAAAGCGTGTTTTTATCAAATAATAACTATCAAAAAACGGACAGTTGATTATATCCAGTTTAATCAAGAGATTAAATCTAGTGACCTAAATAATATTAAATGATAAAAATATAATATAATGTTACATAAAAACCATTAAAATTTATAATTTAACACTACAAATTATTTTAATTAACAAAGTTGGTTTTAATTAAAATTTATTATTTTTCACTACTCATAAAAAATTAAATATTTTCAAAAAAGTACCTCAAATTCACAATAATTTATTTTGGATATTCCAAATTCAAAAATGATTTCCATTTTGAAAAATTAATTTTTTAAAATTTCAAAAACTAGGTATTACTATTCAGAACAAGTAGTTTGATTGGTCATGGTTTGTTAGAATCTAAATATTGAGTACATTGCAAGATTTTGAATTATTCAAAGGGAAACGTACCATGGATTCTTAGGGTGTTACACATATAAATATATCAAAGGGTCCGAATAATTTTTTCCCATTATAGTTTTTAAATAATATTTAAACATTTATATTGATTATATATATAGAACCCCAAGCATTCATACATAAATATCACATCTTTTTTGTTGAATATTCAATTTATTTTCATAACACATTTTCGAAGATCGAAATTGTTTAATTCAATTAGATTATAAAGAAATATTATTATTATTTCATGAATAATCTTCAATTTCTGCCATAATGATCATATCACATAATACTCATCTCAGGAATACTCTACCTAAAGAATTATTCATATCCTCAGGATAAAATCATAAGAAAGTGTGATATCATTTTCTTAGTATGATAAACATATGATATATAAATCTATGATAATATATAATAAAAATATATGAAGATTTTAATTTGATCATAAATATAAATTAAGTACATACCAAACATTTCATTGATCATTAATATAATTTTAGTTATAACACTATGTCATTTCAGAATACAAGAACCCTTAGAGTGAGAAATCATCATAAATCTATCATGAACCATAATCGAATTTTATACAATTAGCACACCATCATAAATATAGAAAACCCATATCATATTTAAAGATTAACTACTAATACTATAAATTTAAGGGATCATGATTTATGGCCGATTTCTCATTGAGGATCAATACAACTATATTTCCAATTATAGATCATGAAATAATTGTTTCATGTAGTGGTTTAGGACACACCATTCTCATATAGTGGATCAATCCCATATACTTGTATCCCATTTTAATGTCATGATATGTAATGATTTTCCCAATGCATTGGAGGGATATATATGTCTCACACATCTTTAAAACAAAATATTCTTTTGTGTTTCAAAATATGTTAAAACAATCATTATATCGGCATATCATAACCCGTGCAAATAAAAAATGTTTCATTAACATTAAATTAATTCACTATATAATAAAGCATGAAAAAATGGGTTCCATTAAAATTAAATCAACATAAAAAAGATAATCAAGAGAAATGATAATAACGGTGTCATTAAAGCATATCCCCAATAATGAATCAGTGTCATCATAAGATGTCATATTCAATGAAAAATGATTTAAAAATATCACATGGAACATTTGATGAGGAATATAGGATTCCCATATTAGAAATGATTTTTAAAAAATATAAAATATTCAAAATATTTTCATTTTGAGATAACCATTTATAATATAAAGGAATATTTAAAAATTGTTTCATACATTTCTAAAGGAAATGATCCTTCCATTTTGAAAATAAATTTTTATAACATAAAATTATTTAATGATTTTTCCTTTATTAAATTGAAAATATATATTTAAACATATAAATTAAGATATAATAAAATGATCGGGATAAGACCACAGAAAAAACCATTCATGTCTTATATGTTGAAACAAATATTTATTCCACATTTTTAATAAATAAAAATCTATAATTTTTTGGAATTTGGCATAAATATTATATTTCGATGATTTTTTAAAATTATCCATCATGGATAAAACTGTACATAATAAATAATTTTGATTATTTAAAAATAATTTTTACAAAAAAATGGATAATATTATTTTTGAAGGAAGTGACATTCAGTTAAAGAGGGAAATAATATTTCTATCAATTTAAAAAAAATTAATTTAATCTATATTCTGTCTAAAGAGAAAATGTAGACAAACCAAGTATTTTCAGTACATAACCAATGATAATGAAATTTCATGTTTTTTATATGGATCATAATACAATATTATCAGAAGCCTAAATTAAACAATCCTAATAAATTAATAGAATTTATCTATAAACCTATAAAACATCGGTAAATTTTTTACCATAAACCCCATGCATGATTTATAATATATGTATATGTAAATAACAATAATTAATATTTAATTCATGAAATTAAATTATTTGGAATTATATACACCACATAAAAGAAATTTATGCTGAATATCAAATATTTCTTTAAAAATTAAAAAGTAATACATGAATCCCTGATCATAAGTCTCGACTTACATCATACCCAATAAAAAATAGTTTTTAATAAATATATTTATTTATAACTATATTTAAAAAAAATATTAATATATATATCATACATTATATCATTTTTTTATTTACTTTTATTATGGTTTAATTAATATTTCCATGTTAAAGTAATGTTTTGGGTAATAACTTCTTAGTCATTCGTGATTGCATTTATTTGAAATTTATTGTCCCAAAACATTGATCTAGGTTTTCAAAATCTTTTTAATTATAACCAAGATATTAGATTCATATATATTCGCTATATATAAAATTAAGGTTATCTATAGTTGTTAGTTACAGAATGTGAAATACACGATATATTGAGATGGTAGTCTATACGTATGCATGAATTTTATTTTCATTTTCACGGTAGAAAAATAAAACAATGGTAAATATTATATTATAATTAAATACTAATTTTTATATAAAATATAAAATCATATATTTATTAAAATAATTCTTATTTCCTTGTATATTAAAGGTGAACAAATAACATCACTTTGTGAGTCAGAAGTGTGCCGTAAAAACGAAGGACGTTATTGTATTCACACAAAAATAAAGAAAAGAACAAGCATGTGATATCAAGATTATTCAAAAATATTTATTTCATAAATATCACATGTAAAATGTAAATAAATCTTATTTCCATCAATGATAGGTTTTGTTATAAAATGAATAATATATGTTCTCAAGGAGGTTTTCTATCGTACAAAGGAATGATGTTTTTCTTATAAACATTATGAATGATTTGAATGATTTAGGTTATTAAATTAAAAAAATAACATATTATTATATAAAATAAAAATATGATTTCCAATAATAATGATATATTATTATTTTGAATAGGTGAAGGTGGAAATAAAATAACATTCTCTATAAGGGACGTTAACACTTATTTTTACTACATTATTTGTATTTTAAAAAAACCACAAATGGATTAATTTTTTTAAGAAACTATGTCTAATATGTTTTGGGGATGTAATAAATAATGTTATTTGGATAGTTATTTCTCTAACCAAATGGTTTTTCCAGTGTATACATGATGGGGGAGTGGGTAACCATTTCTAATATAGGTGAGTGTGACACTTGTAGATTTTTAAATGACAAAAGTGTAACAACGATATAATAATAAAAAAGTTCCCAAAAGGTTCATTATCTATTATATATGAAATAATGTTGAAATATTAATATATAATGGGGTGTTTAATGATTTGAGTCATATAAAATCTTTAAATTTCTATATTATCCCCTTTGTAAACACATTTTTTATTTTCAATATTTTAAATAATTTTTATTGTATTTACTATTCACTACGGAAAGAAAGAAGTTGACCATATTATATAATATAAATGATGATTTTTAAAAATATATAAATAATTTTTCTATTTACATATTATAAAAATGGAAGAACATACTTTAAAATTAGACCCCTATATTTAGCAAGAAATTATGTTTCAAATAAAAATGTTTAATAAAAATACAAAAATTTAAAATCTAGAACAATTGTAAAATTGATTATAATTACCAAATTTAAATTTATTGATATATAATTGATCTAATTTTGATTTTAATTACATATTACAATTATTTTTTTTATGAAATCTTCATTAAGAATGAATGATCACAATTACAACTATTATTGTTAACTATAAATAGATATTTCTTTCATTTAATTTTTTTTAAAATTCACCCAAATATAATTTTCTTGAAATTATTTATAGAAGGAATATTATTTTTTCAAATGAAATTTCTCAATATAATAAAAAAAATATAAGATTACAGAATTGTATAAAACTACTTTTTTCTACAAATATAGTTTTATGATTAACATTTTTTTTCTTATATATTTTCTAGAAAACACAATATATGAATGTAAAAATATTTATTGAATATATAATAAAAACTTTTAATAAAAAAAATTCACCAATAGTGAAATGATTAATTTATAGAGATAATTTTTTATTCATTCATACAAATTGTTATTCAGAAAACAAATACAATTTTATTCAAATTATTCTTATTTTAATTTATAACTAATTATTCACAAAATTAATTAGTATATATACATGTGTAACCAATATATTATTATAATTTTGTTAATAATATTCATACCCTATAATCTATTGTATATGTGATAACTATCATACTAAATACTAATATTTTAATAGTATTCCATGAATAGTATATACCCTGTATTGTTTGTAAGGAAAATAAATTCAGTGTTATGTTAAGAAAATGTTAAAACTTTTTTTGTATAGGTAATTATAAAATGGGTTTTTCATGAATCACAAGATAAAATCATTGTTGTGTGTAACAGAAAATAGCAAAAAAGAGATTTGAATAATTAATTTACAAAATCTTGAGGTTTTATTGACATGACCATCTAAAAAACAAAACATAAAATAAATATTTTGTTAAAACACATACTGGTGAATATATAAATTTAGAGTATTATATAATTAGGGAAAAAATTATATAAACAAAATCATATATTTTTCATGAAAATGAATTTTTTTATTTGTATTAAAAAAACCGATTCATCCATTAAAAATCATTAATTTATTTCATTAGAAATTTAAATATAATATAATTTTCTTGACTCGAAATTAATATTTTTTCCCTTCAAAATTTATTTTAATGAATACTTAATTAAGGTATCATATTAAATTCTTAGAAATAATAAACATAATAAAAAAATAGAATAATATATGTGACCATTAGATGATCATGTGTGTATAACCAATATATATATGGAAACCAATCCTGATGAAGCTTATATTATAAGTCATATGTCATTGAATACTACATGTAATTTCATAAGATATGAGCCATGATAGTGGGGATTTATGATTCAGTAGTATTGATTCATGAAAAAATACATATTATCAGGAATAATAAATAATATTGGGCAACATCATATTACGATCATAAAAATGAAGCCATATACTTTCATTTGTGATCATATCATTTAAGTCTCGCGATTTAGAATGTTATGATGTTTTGGAAGGACAAATATTAGTTTGTGATCAAATCTCTGAAGGATAAACCTTTATTTTCAATGATTTTAAAAGAAGGCTCACTAATGGTATTCTTTGTATATATTAAAAAATAACTAATTCATTAAATACATACATTAGACCACAACCATCCTCCATCCCTAAATATGTATTTGACATAAGTTAAATTAATTTAACATATCAGAAAGAACAAATTATATTGAAATAGGGATTATATCATTTCAACATAGATTTATTTAAGGTATCATTCATAAATCAATTAGTTTTCATGAAATGATAAACCAATAGAAAATAAATGTTTCCACAATAACAACAAGTATTTTTCTATAAAAATATCTCCCAACCATTAAAATTATTATAGTATTGTAACCAAATAGATAAATATAAAAATATTATGTCAATAATTTCTGTAATCAATCAATTTGAGGGATTTAAGTGAACCCCCATCATTAAATGTTATTAAAAATTAGGGTACATATAAAGTGATTGAATTGGAAGGAAAATTATGGTTATACAATTAGAAATATAATGGAATAAAATTGAATAGTTGAATCATTTATATAATATAAATTTATGTTTCATGCTTTTATTATCATAGGAAAAAATAAAAAAGTATATGAATAATAATTTTAATGAATATTTCTACTTTACATTAAAAAATAATATGAAATTGACATAGTCTTCCTGAAAACGCATATAAGTAAATTTCCTAAAATAATTGAAAATTATTTACATTGTAATACGATAAAACATGGGATGTGAATTATAATTTTGGTTAATTCCATTCATGTAAAAGTTTTTAAAATTTAAATATATTGAAAAAAAATAACGTGTCAGAGTTGAATCCAATAAAAGAAATTGATGTTTTATTTCCATATATGACGGACAGATAACATTTATGGTATAATAAAATATTAAATTCGTTGAAATTTCTAATATCTGAGTCTTAAAAATGGCCTGAATGTTATATAGTGGAAATGTGGAATGGATGATAAAGAATTTTCATTTGGAATGATGGATGAACAATTATATAACATTATAAAACATAATTTTATATCACAAAAATAATGAATATATTAAAAAGCACAATTTATAATATGGTTATAAGAAATTATAAATTCCCCATAAAATTAAAAAATATTGTCTTTCAACATAAAAAAGATAAAAATATTCTGATAGCTAAAGGTATACAAGGACAAAAAGACATAATTAATTCATATGGGAAAATTTTTACATAGTAATGTTATTTTGGGAAATAAATAAATCAGGTTAATGTATTCTATTAAACAATTAAATTTTTCATGTATTAATTTATTTATAATATCTTTATATGATATTATAATTTCATCTTGTAAAATAATGGTAAAAATGGAATCATTTTGGATCAAGAAAATTAGTTAATTCATGAAAACCCATTATAAATGTTGATGTTTTTATTCAAAAAACAAGAAAATAAAGAACATGGAATTGAATCTTAAATATCCGGAAATATATGTTTTTTATAAAAATATAATATTTTGTTTTTTTAAAGATTATTCCAATGAAGTCATGTTTTATCATAATAAATTTGCCTTATGCTATGAATGTTTAGATTACCCCCATTAGCATGTATATTCAATAACACAATTTCAATTGAACCACCTAGATAATAAAACTGAAAACTATGGACTCCTATTTCAGAACATTATTCATATATAATAAATTGTATATTTTTGATTACTTATTATTCTTTACATATATAAGATATATAATTAAAATATATTTAATATATGATTGGACTTTTCTTTATTGATTTGAAAAAGTTCTTTAACAACAATATTTTTTATTATTCAATTTCCGGTGTTAATCATTCCAATATAATTTAATGTATTGTAAAGAATAAATTATATTAGTTAATAAAAAGGACATATCATTCTAGTATTTAGTTATTTCTCATGAATATTTAAATAGTTTAGGATTATTTCATATTTTTTAACAACTGAAAGTGAAATTTTGATAAAAAGAGAAATAATTAATACAAACCATAAAAAACTGTCAAATTCATGATATTATTATCAAAATATATTATTTATTTTATTAATTATTCCATAATAATTCATGATAGTGTTTTATTGAAATGATAAAGTAGGTGTTTAAACAAATGAAAATATTTACATACAACAATCTAATGGGTGGTTATTTTTACAGAATTTATTATTTATAAAAACAATATTATTATAAAATATGTATAAATATATAATATTTGGGATTTTTTTAAATCGAAATTCTTTAGTTTGGATATAGAATTAAAATCCCATTATATAATATTTCTTTTTGGAAGTAGTTGTTCTCACCACGAATATATAAAATTTTCATTATGGAAAGAAATAGAGTAAATTAAAGTGAATTATAATTTTATTTCAATATTAAAAATTGAATTCATACATTTTTTGAAATACACAATTAAAACCATTTAAGATAGATTGTGGTGAAAACCTAATTTTTTTCTTCATTTAGGCGATAGTTGGAATGAGGATATATCCAAAATCATATGATTAAATATGTGGTTGATAACGAATAATTATTATTTTTTCCATTAATATAATAACATTTCATCAAAAATAATAATAATTTCATCCTAATACATAAATAGGTATAGGTTTTGAAGGGAATGAATAAATTTAAAAAACATGGATTGTGTAATATTATCATGGAGATCGGGAACATTCCCCAGAGTGTTTTATTGGAAATTAATGCTTTTGGATTACTTTTAAGAAAAAAATATTATAAAAATGAAATATGATTTTATATCTTTATATATATATATAAATAATTATTGTAATTACGTTAAAAATTATATATAATAGGTGTGGTATTTTTGGATTGGAGAATCACATGTTATAATTGAATAAAAAGGATCATTTGTTAATAGTCATTATTTTAAAAGAAATTAATAACACTATTAAATTTTAAATTAATAAAAAAGTGATAATTAATAAATTAAAAGGTGATATAATGTCACAAAATCTTTGGGAAACTATTTTCTTAATGTTTTATCTAAATTTTAGGAAATTTATTTCCAGATTTTTAAATTTTATAACCACGGGTTTTAACATGGTAACTAGTTTATTTCCCTGGTATTTTATTAATTTAAAAAATAAATTCTTTCCCTTGTAGAAAATATAAGTTTTTTATTATAAAATTTATGATCCAAATGATCTTACACGATTTATATATAATGAAAATTTTAAACATTTAATATGGAAAAACAATTTTGATCAAGAATGTTGTTTTCCAATAAGTGTTATTAATTTTTTAAATATTGATGATCAAATATATGTGAGATAATACATTTTCATATGCCAATATAGAGAATAAAATTAACTATATAATATATTTCAATTTAAACTATGAGATAAAAATTACAAAATATTGGGATGAAAATATATGATACAAAGTATTTCACCATTATCATCTTCATTAAATTTATTCATTGTTATAATAGTTTTATGGCTTAATATGTTATTGAATATATTAAATAATAGTAATATGGTTATAAAATATATGAAATCCATTGGGTATAATTAATTTATATAAGTAAAAATAAAAAAATTGGACTATAATTTGATAAAAGATTTTTTAAAGTAAAATATCACAAATGATACAATACAATTAAACATGGGGTTTTATATCAAACATAGTAGTTTAAAATTAAATAATTCACATAAAATATAAAAAAAATAGAGAAATGTTCTTTTAAATAATTTTATGTCTTAAAATTAATGGTATTATCAAAAAAATATTATTCACTATTGAAATAAATTTAAAATATTTAGTAAACTCTCATAAAAATGTATCATTAATTAATATTTTCAAGATTAATCCAAAAATGAATCTAAATTTTAACAATTTAGAATTTAATTATAATTAATTTTGGTTTAAAATTTTATTTACAACATATAAAACACATATTTTTTAATATAAAATATTTATTCATTAGGAGTCTTTAATATTTTTTCATATAAATATTATAATAATAAAATATTTATATATTAGTTTATAAATTTAAATATTAACTGTTATACTACCATTTTAACTTTATAAAATTTAATTTATTATGTAAAAATAAAATAAATTTTCTAAGTGGTTCATTAAAAAGACATATTTTGAAAATACTTATTTGTGAAAAACAATAATATATAATTTTATTAATAAATAGTTATATTTTATCTACTAATGATTTTGTTAATAAAGTAATTATAATATGTTGTGGTTTTATTTTATTGGGGGTTTCATTTGTTCATCATTTCTTGTTAACATGATATTGAAGATAGTATTAATTAAAAGATTTAAAATCATGAATAATTTCATTATAACAACATTAAATTATTTCCAGATAGTACTCTTACACAGCGATGAATGTAAGTGATTTTGTTCAGAACAAATTCATCATATATGATATAACATCTTACTTTTCATCTACCATAATATATAATGATATATTACATTACTATCCTTCCTCAAAAAAAATTATTCATTCACATATTCAAGTAAAAATGTATGTATATACCATATTTCAAACACCAACATTTTTTGTAACAATATCATTTTATTCTACTTATTTGTGATTTTAGTTTTTAGGGAAAACATTCAAATGTGTTTAGAGTGATTAAGGTGTATCATTCCTTCAATATAACTATTGAAATTATTCTTGTTTTTTATATGATTTATTAAGAAGATTTTAACTATTTCATGACATCATTAGGCTATTTCTAGAGGTTGGTTTATACAATTCACTACATTAGATGACATTCATGTTTTTATAAATAGATGATCATTTACAAAAAAAATGATTTTTAATTTATGTGGAACCCTGAATATTTATGACATGAATATAAATTTTATTTCATCAATGGGATATAATAATTAGTGATATTTTAATTACCTTGTCTTATTGTTTTCATATTTATATGTCACAATTCTCTATAACTCAAGGACTTTTATAAGTGATTCTATATAATATATTTAATTTGGATGAAAATTTCCTCAAATATTTAATTGTCAATTCATGGAAATAAAAGTGTATATTTAGGATTAAAAAGGAATGATTGGAAAATTAGATTGAGGTATGTGGTTTTCCTGCAAACCACATTTTTTATAATTATAATTATCATGATTTTAATTAATAAAAATGATCTAGTTCAAAAATATTGTTTCCTATAAAAACACTACGGGAATGATCTCTTACTATTTGGATATTGAGTCAGGGTTTATAGTGTTGGAAAAATGTGTTTGATAAATTGAAAAAGGTTTTTTAATAAATAAAAAAATGGTTTATATATGATCTTAACTTAATTGTCTTAGGGCTATATATAAAATGAAACATAGATAGTTTGTGTGAAAGAAATGAATTTTATAAGGCCATGATGAAACATACAGAGGGGTTAGTGATAAATAAAAAATCACATTGATGAACTTCCTCACTGATATGTATTTTAGTAGGGTATATCATCGGTCATGAATATAGGGATGTCATTCAATAAACATGGGTTTGTGTTTGAAATTTTTTAATAGATCATGGATTATTAAGTGAAATTTTGTTTTATAAACTGATTATAATATGTAAAATGTAAAATAGATTGACATAATTTATTTTTAAAATCTTTTTCATCTGATATAATTTAAATTATTAATTTTTTTTGTTTTATATGTATATTAATATATAGTATTTAATACTTTATTAAGGTATCTTTTTTGAGTTACTAGTAGAATGTATGAATAATTTATTGGGGGTGTTCTAAATGGTATGATTATTCACCCATAGCATTTGAATACTAGTGTATATAAATATATTGATTTCTATAATACAATTAATTACACAGTATCTTAATTAACTAGTGTTTTTCTATTATATCACTATTAATGATTATAGGAGTGGATCATGGAGTCACCATTTCTTGTTCTATAGTGCTTCCATCATAGTGTCAATAAATTTAATATATTTATATTTATATTTTTCCCATATTAATATATACTACAAAAAAATCTATTTTGGTCCTCGTTTCATCATTTATTTAATGATTTGTAAAATTTATTATGGTTGGATAAATTCAGACATATTATGTAGATATATTTTTTTCATTTTATCTCGAGAAATTTCTACCTATGAATATATAAGGTAAATCCATCCCTTGGTGAATTTTTTACATAAACCCAATTATTTATTTATAGCCTTTAATGACTATATAATATCATATATAGTTATTAAAACGCATACCTCATTATAATAAAATTAATTGGAGAGTGTTTTTAAAAATAATATATTTCCTGGTCAATCATTCTATAATTTTTTGATCGTAACAAGTTGAATAGAATTTATAAAATTAAAATGCATATCATAAAAAAGAAATTGTTAACATTTTGTACTAGATTTTATTTTTACAGGGTGGTTTGGGAATAAAATTTGTTGTATGAACTTATATGACTATCATTAACAAATCATCATTGGTTTAGCCAATGTTTTCTTTATATGATCTGTTAATAATGATACATCCCACAAGTTCTTCTTTGTTACATAGTTATTTTATTTGTATATTCATATATTATGTTTTATATACATATAAAATAGAACCATGTTAATATAAATAGTAAATGTTTTCAATTATTGATTTTGAAATTTAATGTAGAACAAAATTTATAACATTTCGGAGAACAAGAATGCAGTAAGAGGATCAAAATTATAATTTTGTTTCACTAGAACCAATAGTGAACCATGAACTGGTTTAGTGTATTAAAATTCATTCCTAACATTGAAAAATAATGCAAGATATTGAAACTACATCTGGTAAATTAATTAGTTTAGTTTAAATTCCTTACAATATGATGTTTCTTGTTGACTTTAAACCTGTGCATTTGTAGGTCGGGCCAAGCATGATGGACAAAAATGTGACGTCATATGGACTCTAGGTGAAATCTTAGTCAATATAGAAGCATATATTCTTAAATAACTAGAACTATTATATTGGAACATAGTTATTAATGTTGAGTTGGAATAATTACTCACATTAAATTTTTTTTATAATTTTATAATAAAAATATATTATTATAAACCTTTTAAAAAGGAATTAGGTATGTATTATTTCTACTAAAAGAAGGATGAATGTTGGTGAACTATTATGGTTCTACATTCACTAAAATTTATAACTTCTCTCTAGAGGTATCTATAATCTAGTGAGTGGAATATTAGATTTTCTAAGCATGTATACAACATGAGGTAATCATAAAGGTCAAATGTTATATATTACAGATTATAATGACAGGGTAAATATATAATCTTTTAGGGAGAGGAATTGTGAGGAATTCTAGTGGAGGTCACACAGTTTTCCTTCAAGATGATTGTGTGAGCTTCAATATGGGTAATAAATTAGTGATAGTTATATAGACATTGGGTAGAAATTCTATAGAATGTGAATCCATATGATCAATAAATTAAACACCAAATTGTGGTAAATAACTAGGTTATTCAATTCAAGGAACACATACACATGAAAATAAGGGAGGAACTGTTGCCCTTTGTAATTTCCACCACCATGTTTTGACAGGGATAGATAAGAATTATTTCCATTATCTTATAAAATAAAGAGATAGAATTTGATTAAATTATCCTCATGCATGTTATGGTCAGAAAAAACTACCTTATTAGTCTAGTTCACATTTATAGATCAATATGAACCATTATAACTTTAAAAAACTTGTTTTTACTAATAACCTTAGTTTTTAATAATAATTTATCTCATGTCTATTATGATAATTTTTAAATTTGAAGAAAAATTTATATCGACAATGACACATGGTACCTTGATATTATGAGGTACTATATATGTAAAATAATAAATTATGATTACCTTGTTTAATAGTGGCACATTGAATTAAATTAATTATTGTTTTATGGGTTAATATTTTGAATTATATATAGAAATGATGTCTCATATCATGATTATCGCAACACAGCCTCGGAAAAAATAGATTGAAGGATTATATGGGCCATCATTTTACATTATAAGTGATGTAATTAATTTTGTCTTGATGTCTATGGTCCTAGATATTTTCTAATTTATAAAATCATTATGAATGAATGCATGGTGGAATTTAAACAAAACGTTTATTTTGATTCTCATCATGTTTCATTCGAGTCCCTATATAGAAATATTCATTTTATTATGAGGGGTTATTATATAAATTAATAGGGAGAATAACCCTAAGTCTATATAGATGGAACCCTCATCATCCGGTTACCATCCGTGTCTCTAGTTGTTGTTGATGAAACTTGAAATGGGACACTTTGTTCCATATTAAATTTATAGCTATATATATTTCAAGATAGTTTTTCTATGTTACCACCTGAGGGGAAATTTTAATTGTGTATTGATACAATCTGGGAAAATATTATTATTTCATACCCACAAAAAATAATGTATTTTACCTTGATATGTTAATTTAAATTGCAACCTGATGGTTTTAAGAGTGGTGGTTTTGTCAGGCCTGGTACATCAACTTAGGCAATGTCCTTTTTATTCCTAATAAAGGAATAAATTTAAATTATACTATGTATAAAATAACATAAACCAACTCATGATATTACTTATAATTAGAGTCATCATCCTTCTATTTATGATATATTGGATCAATTACAATGGTTCAAGTGGTTCTCCATGATTGATTATGACCAGGTATCATCATATCATAGTAATGATTGACTATATTCAAATGAAAACATTTTTGAGTAACTACAATCATTATGAATATGTCTCTATTACATGTAGTTTGAAAAATATCTCCTATAGTTTTAATGGATTTAATATCCATATAATACATCCTTATATTGATTCAATATAATTGTTATTTTTGATGATATTTTTCTTTTTTATGACGTAATAACCATGATAGTAACATTGAAATTGCATTTAGAACATTTGATGATCAATAATTATATGATATTTATTCTACATGTGTATTATGTATAAAATATTCCATTTCAATTTACATAGAATTTATAAAGAAATAATATGTTTTATCAAACCAATATTGAAGAAACCATCTATTGGAATCCACCAAAAAATGTTTTTGAAGAATGAAATATTCTTGATTAGAAAAATATCATCATTTATTTTTTTTAGAATTTTTCTTATATTTCTTATTAATGAAATCAAAATATGAAATTAAGGATTCATCATCATGGAATTATGACTATTATAAATTATTATTTTTTCTCAAAACACATCGCAACTCTACACCCATCATATTTAATCTAGAATAAATTTATTACTCTATGTAATATTGTGTTACTAATTATTTGGTTAGAGTTATTTTCTCTTGTAGGAAGAATATTTTGTCCCTTATATTCCTAATTAGTAGGAAATTCATGAGAGTAATTGTTTTATTCATAATAAAAAAATTATTTTGGTAGTAAATTTTCTTAAAACAAGGTTTTATTTTGTATTTGTTGAATTGACCACAATATTCATTAATATTTATATTTTTAATAAAATTTATTATTAGTAATACATGAACTCATGAAAACAATTTTGGATGGATTATAACAAAATTATTTACTTAAAGACGGTATAAAACATTTAAATCAAATACTAAGGAATATTATTAATGTTTGAAGTCATATATTTATGTTTCAATGGAAATTTGATACCATTGGTAGCTGAGGAGCATCAATATTTTAATGAATATTTAATTTGATTCATATGATAATCATTAAATATTCTTCCAATTTGGAATTTTTCCTATATTTATTGATTTATTATTAACAGTGTAGATAAATATCTAGAGGAAATTATTATTGGGAAAAATATAAATGGTGTTGAGACTTCTAACGGGAAGAAAGTGGAGGAATGTTAATCAATTCATTCTTAGAACTAAATATTTGGATGATAGAAATACCTTGAATAGATTCCTCCAGAATATAAACATTTTAAATTGATTAATCATTACGATATTACTAAAATTTAAAAGGAAATGTTAACACATTTTTAGATTTAATGTATAAAATATAATATTTCATAATATGTTATGAAGTGTCAATATTTTTAACATATAAAAGGAATATAATTAATGACTAACTTGTCTGTTGAAATATATTCATATACTATTATTGATGTAGGAAAACATATCTATTAAATTTTACATAAATCTACTAATGTTTTTTCACAATATTGGTTCTATATCAGAGATTCTATATCAGATTATCATGAATGAACACATTATCCAAATGGTAGAGTCCAATGAGGTGGTTTATTTGGCAAAGTTGTGTACTCTATAAGTAGAATATTTTCATTGGGTAATACTTTCAATTATCTGAAATAGATATCATTGATTTAGTTATGGATGTTTGAGATCATGAAATAACTTTTTTATTTTGATTGGTATTCAAAACATATAATAATAACATTGGAATATATACTCGGGCTTATGTTACTGAATTTTATGTCTCATGGTATAATCATATTACATTGGATGAATTATATATGAATAATAATATATATGATGAAATGATTCATAATTCAATGTTTGATGTTTTATAAGGTCGCCATTTTTGTTCACTAATATATTGTGTGAAAACATGGGAATCATCCGTGATTGTAATACTTTGGTCTGTGAAACTAGAAAAAAGATCCAGAAAAACATGATGTGAATGGATAAAGATCAGAGATATAAAAAATTATATGTAGATCATCCTTATAGGCTATAATAAATGAAGGTGATTGACCAATTATCTTGAAATTGACTCATTGACATACTCATTGATACGTGGTAAAATATAGGGATTTGGATCCATGGAATTTGGATCATTTGAAATTATTAAATGAATCAGAACAATTTTTTATTTGTTATTCATTCCATACAAATTTATTTTTTCCCATAATATATTCCTTGTATCTGAAAAAAAGAATCACTCATATTCAAAGCCATCGATCAGTTAGAATCTTGTCATTATTGATACTGATATGACATTTATCATTGAACGAGTTCATATTAAGGGTAAAAAGAAAATGGTATTATAGGGATATTTTTTTCTAGAAATATTAATATGGATCTTTGTGCAGATTTAATAAGAATGCATAGAGAGAGAGAGAGAATAATATTCAATATAAATTAACTGAATGTTTCATTGTTGATAAAATTATCCATTTTTTAAAGGATAGAAATATGAATGGTGGGGAGAATATAGCATCCCAGGATTGAGTTAAATTTATATTAGAGACATTTGATTTTTTTAGTTAATGACATAAATTCAAAGAGGGTTTTATAATAATTAGGATAATTTGATTATTTTTTGGGTTAATCCCTCTGGACCCATGGGCATGTAATGTGTATTCTCTTACCAGTTTCAAAGGGGTTTCTGTTGCCTTTTTCTTCTTTTTTTAATAAAGGGGCTTCACCCCAACCCTTATGGTATAAAAAATTAATTAGGATAAGTTGAGTCTATATTTTAGCTAGCATAATGAATCACAATATCAATAGTGATTGACAATTTGAATTAGTTTTTCACAAATGTCGTCAATTCTTTTAAATGATGAATGATTTTTATAGAGAGGTTGTATAATACCATTTATTTCATGAGTTTTTTATTCATAATTTGAATGGTATAACATGTTTTGAAGATTAGGGATTTGTTTTTCTATTATATATAGAGACCAAATGATTCAGGGATAAAATCAAATCTCACTTTAATTTCTCTCTTTTGTAAAAATTCCAACTCCACACCAAATGTTACACATTAATAAGTCATGTCACCAAAACAACGATATTTCAAAATAGCTCCTGCCACAAGGTAACGCTCTTAATTTCAACTGATTATATGAGTCTCTATACTCAAATACATATTGTTTAAATTTCCATCAATCCCTACCCTACCAATGACAGTCCAATTCCATGATACATTTCCACTATAAGTAACTTACATTTTCCTCAAAACAATTCACATGTAATGAGTGGGCGTATGTGCTATTAAAACTAGAATAAATGATGCAGAATAAGAATAAAATGAATTGGACTGTGTTTGGACCAATATTATAGACCAAAAATAAACACCATGGCACAAAGAATGTCCATTTTACTTATTTAGACCACCCTTAACGATCCCCTTACAAATTTACATCCCAAGGAGTCAAACATAACCCCAAAATTATCCATCACCTATGAAAATAATAGAACACAATGTTTCCACCCACACTCTTACATCAATATAAACATTCATCCATGTTTAATGGGGACATGAACTAGTTCCAACTATGGTTCATATTCATAACAATTTCCCTTGATAAAAAATTCTATAAAATAACATCAATTGACCACCAGGTTTACCAAACCAATATCACAATGAATTTAATTTTTCTTATTATCTCATGTGAATAATAAGGATAACCGCACACATGGGTTTAACTATAACATCATTTTATACTAATCAATTAATGTTTGAGTAAATACTATTGACCTCGAGGTATCCCACCACACCTTAACATATTGGTCACTAAAAATAGTAACTAGGTATGACCACCTATACCATAAACAAATGTTCATAAAATTTTCAAATATAATAGGGTGAAATCTAGAGTCTCATCTTATAATAACCCTAACATAACACATGACCAAACACCAACATTAGTGTTTATCAGAAATAATCACTAAGAATCTCAAGTTTTCAATCCACTCATAAGGGTATCAATTCAATCAACCATCCCAACATGAGACTATAATAGTGGAATCATAAAAGACATTTTTATTAAATTTGAAACCAATGAATATATAATTTTCATCCACTATCCTTTTAAATTTGATCATTGGGTCAGTTAATTATAACTCCATCACAATCGTTATGGGAAAACCCCATATATATTTTTACTAGGAAATTATATAAAAGAATATATATATATATCAATAAAAAATGGATTGTTTATTAAGAACCTAATTCCAAAATGTACTACTAAATGTCTCTCCTCTAAAAATCCTGAATGAACCATGTCCCTATCATCATCATTGAGAATCTCAATATAAGACCCAAAAAACAGTCTACTGGAACAAAATATATATACATGCCTCCCGAACTAAGTTGAATTATATGAAGTATATATTAGGTAATATGATGTTTGTGTATATAATCCCATTAGATAGAAATATATCAAAATATCAATCTGATATTATTTGAATATTATGTTTTTAATATGATTCATTTGATGCATCTTTCCTCTAATGGGCTACCACCAATAACCAAATAATTATCCTCTTTCCAATTGTTAATGGTCAATATGCCAATAACACACAAACTACAAATACATAATCTAATGTGATTCATACTAGGTTTAAATAACAAGAAATCATATTAGTGGAAATGAAGAACAATAATTTGATACCCATGGTAATATATTCATCAACTTGAAAAGGATTTTGTGAATCACCAATCCTGGTTCCATCACAAGCGTGGTCACATTATTATATCAATAATCAGCTCTTTCTCAAATAGAATGATATATGAATACAATAATTTTAAAGAAAATTAACATCATAACCTGGATTACTCTAGGAATAATTACTAGAGTAGTTAACCATGTGACATGAATACCACATCATAATATTCTAGAGGAATTAGACTAGAAATAGGGGTTAGTGAATATCTGTGGATGATATACCCCATATATAATTATTCAAAAAAGTATATGATAATAACATAATATCATATACTATGATGTAAATGACTAGAAAAAAAGTATATATAAGGAAATACTAAATGGGATTCCTAAAATGGTGAAATATTCATTCCATACATACAACGTACTACCCCGTAGTCCGGTTATATAAAAAACAAAAAAAGGTAATGAAATGAACAGAATGTAATTGATGGTGGTTCCACTATAATTCTTGATCCTATCCTCACCATGAATATCATGTCCTATCTGAGATTTTCTTTCTTAACCATGCAATCTTTGGTCTGGGAGTAGTATGAACTTGTGAAACGTGAGAGTCTACATAGTTTCAAAACAGTGGTGCCTACTTAAGAAGTGTTTGACCATCAAAAATAGTGTGGAACCAATAATTCTATCCAATTATAACTATTAAATTATTTGATATAATAATATTACATGCTTTGTTAAACAAATTACTTTTGAAAAATCATAAACCATATACAACTAGTTTCGATCCTAATGTCTTTGACTCCGATCAATGACACCATCACCGTTGATTGTTGATACATCATTGAATATGTCATGGTGGAGCTGAAAAATATTTTTTATATAGGATCTATATCCATGGAAGACCCAAATAATAACTCTAGGGCCATATATTATTCCATTACAAATATTTGTGATGTAAATCAATGAAATCTTCAAATAGTATCCTCACAATACATTGGAAATAACACACATCATTCCATTTTCAAAGAATAAAATCCATTAACTATTTAAATAGTATCCTAAATAATATTGGATTGAAACCCCTGACATTCCATCATATGGGATCTAAAATCATTATAGCTCCAAATAGCATACATACAGCTCTAGGGATACGTAATGTGAATGTCCAATATATAGTTTCCAGATATATGAATGTCATAAATAGTATCCTCATTACTCAATGGTATAAGCCATATATTTACAACCTCTAATCTCCGAATCCATAAAATATCTAACACTGGGATTAAATTACATGGTATCTCTAACACTGATCTAAAAATGAATGATATATTTAACCATAATCCCTTCATCAAATTCATTGTTGGACCTATGAAATCATTAATTACCCAATGTTTGATAACAATTTATACAATAATTCGAATGATAGGGTTAACATAACACCGAAAACAAGAATTTATAATTATAGACCACAATAATGTATCATGGTTATCTTATCATCAGTGTAACTACAGGGGTCGGGTTGATCATTATAAAAATAAGAAATACTATTAAATTTTTTATTCTAAAAATTGTATTTAGTAAAAAATTAATGATATTATGATGTTACATACCTAAACATGAAAAACATGGTAGAATTTATTTTTTAAATATAAAATGATTCACTACATTGAAAATATTCAATTAATAATCTCATTACGTATCTCATTCATCAATTTTACACATAGACTGATAACATAACCCTATTTGGGTGTACCTTGAGTATGTACACCTAATAATAATCATATCAAATTTTGATATGGACTTTCTTCCAACACTTGTCCTGAAAAACCCAAAACATGATGACACACAAGGAGATTTTTATAGTCCACTCAGTAATGGTATTTTTGTCCATACACACATCCTATATGGATATATAACAAGACTCAATACATTTGAAAACATGATAATTTTTGTTTTGAATCATCACTTAATAGTTTTGAATGTAACCTGGTATCATAATTTCCCCACATTATCCACTTGGTCCAGTCATCAAAATCCAAAACACACATACTACAAGATGAGAAAAAGGCTCCTATTTTTTCCCTATATTCAACTTAATGAATTCAAACACCATGGGTTAATTGGTCAGGTTGAATCTTATGGTTCAACCCATATTCATCTACTACCCTGACATGTGTCTAGTGTATAAGACTCAATGTGGTACTTAATACATATCTTCATTTATCCATGAAACTTGATTTTTTACACATTTAACTGATGTAAATTTTATATTTTAATCTAAATTTTAAAAAATATCCCACGGAAACTACCACTCATGGTGTTATTAAAGGATACATTTTATAAAAACATCATATAAAAAAATTGATAGCATGAAAGAAATCCTAATTATGTTGACTCTTATTTTATTTTTACACAATCAAAAAAATCTATCCCCAACCTCACCCATTTAATGATTGGATCCACCAACCACCCACCATGACCCTAAAAACATACTCACCACTATATAATTATATAAAATCTATAAAAATTGAATATAATTTATCATAAGTGTTTAAAAAAATTGAATGACACATATTTTCTCACTGAATGTCAATGACTCATTCAAACTACAAAAAATAGTAACAGAAAGGGATGTATCACATCCTAGAAAAGATTCTATTTGAATTATACAACATTAAATTAAAAATCATTTATAATTTGGATTTATTTAAAAATTATACCCAGTGAATATTTATCATGGTTATTCACCATTGAAAAAAATATAGAACAATGTTGCCTAAGAATATGCCTACAATGAAAAATTCTCTAAGAGATAAGATGTCCCATGTAGTGTGGGGTGATTCAATAATGACCAATTGGAATCACTAGTGCTGTCCCTTAAAAATAAAAGTAATTAAATAATATATAGAAGGGTAATGAAAAGTGGTTTGTGGAGTAAATGTTTTTGCAAAACTGTTAAGAAATTCATCCAAAATCATTCCAAAACAATCGGGGTGATGGTGTCCAAGGGGTGGGGTTGTCCAAATAACATGTTTAAAAACATAGTAAAATAGTAGGGTTCCTCTATTAATATCAATGGGTATATAGATACATTACTCAAAAATATCTCCACTAGTTTGGATGTATGTGTCCTATAAATGGTCAGTAGTACGGCTATATATGTTGGTACAACATCCCATGAAAAAGAAATATGGTGGCTGATATTGTTTTTATTAAAGAATATTAAACACAATAGGATATATCATAAATATTTCATACCCACTTTAGAACTAATTATAAACCATTATATATTCTATAGATCGTTTTTAGTTATCAGTATCCTTAAAATTGAATTCTTACTCCTTGTTAACAATTTGGAACCTAAAATCATTAATAACAAAAATCATTACTAATATTTATAAATGTCAATATAGATATAGTATTTTAGAATTTCTGGATTTCTCTCATGGAAACATGAATATAAAAATTTTGGAGATTTTATATGGAGCCAATTTGATGAATGGGGGGAGAAAATGTTCTTCAACATATACTATAGAATGGGATCCCATTATATATTATAATTTTTGAATGAAAAAACATCAACTGTTGTTTTTCCCACTCAAAATATGGAATTCTATAAAATTTTAAATATTTTCTATCTTATTTTCTTCTATTTGAATTCATCATTTTTAAATTTTTTCAGATAACTCCATTGAGCAGGAATAGGACATCATCTTTGGTGTGGACTGCATAAAATTTAGTGTCCTAAGTGATTCATCAGACATAGGGTTTGGGTAATTTCTTAAACACATGCTTTTATATGAGTTGGACTAGATTATAACTGATATTGGAAAGGGAGCACAAAATTTACAACATAAATACCTGATTATATTTTCACATTTATTTAGTTTTTTGTCATATGATATACCCATACAAATATATATGTTGATATTTTGGTAAGATAAGACATTCCAATTACGTTCATCACATAGTATCATTCCAATATCTAACACATGGGATATAAGGTATATTGTCTTCATATAATTCTATAATATACTCTATTTTATGTTGTTTAAGAGCATCTGTGGGATTAAATCTATGAATATTTTACTAGTGTTGGTGTAATAATAGATACATATTGATTAAATAGTTTTCAATATATCATCAATTATAACTAAATTTGATTGGATATTACCACTATCAAGGAATAAATGAGTTCATTCAATGGATAATTGGATTTAAGAGCAAGTGGAGTTGATTTGTACCATTTCAATGTTATATTAATTATAGTATAGGTTGTGATTATAGTTATTGTGATTGATCATTTTCTATTCTCATCCATTTTTTTTACAATTGTGAATCATTATATTGATGTTTTTTTGTTATGAATTTCATGTCATTCTTTATGAAATGGGAATCGTGTTTAAAAATTGTCACATTCAAAGTACACATAATATAAAAATTCAACCATAACATATATTACTATTCATGTTGAACGTAATAATGGTGATTTTTGAGGATTTATACACTAATGGAAATATTACTCCTTACACATATATATGGGGTTCTCAATTATATATCATCATGATGGGGGTGTTATACTTCATGAAGATATCATGTTCGTTGTGGAATTGGATCCTGAAGCCCTTCAACAACGGTCACATCTCTGCAAATATTTGATCATGGGGAACGTATCCTATCTTAAAGGTAACATTCCTTGGACCAACCTAAAGGTCAAATCACATATTGATCTCGTCTTGGGATTCTCTGATTGGAAGCTGGTTTCAATCAGGAATGGATGCTACTATATGCAGCTCAAATCTCAAGATGAGCATGATCATGTTTGGAGGATAGGAAATCCACAATTAAAACCTGCAGATTTTGGACTCTCCGACTAGGTGTATGCTTTCCATCCAAACACTTCTGAGAATACTACAGTACATATCTGGTTGCGGCTAGATGGTCTCAGTTGGTACTTATGGCATCTAGAAATTCTAAATGTTATCACCTCTTGCGTAGACACACTTCTTAAGATTGATCATCGCATTCAGAGTTCTGAAATTGGCCTCTACGTGAGGGTTATGGTTGAAGTGGACATCAATTCCAAACTACCAGAGATCGTCACATTCAATGAGAATGATTTTATAACTGAGATCCAGGTGCAATGTGAGAGAATTTCCCCATATTGTGAGTTTTACATGATTTTCGGTCATTCCATTTCGATGTGTCAGGTCTGAAAGAGTCATGTTGTGAAACCATATAAATATGGGTGGACCGAGGCCAAGCGAAAGAATAATTGCATGTATGTGCCTGCTACAAATCGTAAACATCAAGAAAACCTTCGAATGTCTGGGTCAATTGTCCAAATTTCCCAGGTGAGATCTTGTTTGTCACTGAGGATGATTTGGATTAGGAGGAATAGAACATTGATATTGATCTTGGCATTCTGGATGATATCGAACAGATGGTGTTAGATGTCATTGAAAAGCATATGGATTTGTCCTCACAAGATCCCTCGGCATCATTGATGCTTGAAATGACTGATCACCTATTGCTTCTGATGGATGAACATTCCTAAGAGCCTTCGTTGATAGATTTTCCCAAACATGTTGTTCATCAGGATGCAGATGATTTAGTGGAACCACATGCATCTTTGGTCACGAATGATGTTTCTCTAGACACTACACAGATAGAAGCACATCATACCCAATCTCCTCTGGTTAACAATCTTGGTATGGTTTCTTCTATTGTTCTAGTTTATTTATATTGATCACAGGGTAACAGGTAGCTCACCACTTATCTTTGATTTGGTTAGTGATAATAGGTTGTCTACTTTGAATGGAAATTAAAATGATAAATCCAATATAGAGTCACCAACTGATGCTACTAGGATAGTAGGCATACGCTCCATTTTACTACTACCAATGATTCCTCAATAAATGGGCTTAATTGATGACACAAATGATGATCATATCATCACTTTTGGGCCTTATAAATCACTTAGCAGTATCTAGGTTGTTAATAACTCTTGTGATGTTAACTTTTTGTGTGCTTATACTATGAGAAATCATGACATAAAGACACCTCTATCCTCCTCTTCAATTCAAAGAATATCCAAGACAAATAAGGGCTTCAGAGATCTTCCCCTAGAAATAGGTTTTAGTTGATATAAATTTTTGGAATTTTCAAGGTATAGCAAACCCTGTCACACATTCAGTTATTAAAATAATTATGTTGAATCATAAACCAAAATTTCTGGTGCGTGCTGAACTAAAACCTAATTTTTCATTTAAATGTATTCATCTTTATGCTTTTGGTTATAAATTTCATGGAGCATTCAATATTGGCTATGCTATTGAATCACATTGGATTTTTTATCACACCACGTTACAAGATGTTAATGTTTTCAATTTGTCTGACCAAAATGTTCTATTGTGCTTTTAAACATAATAGATTGAATCGTTCCTCATCCCTTGTGTATTCTAATAATAGATATCAAGACTGTAGGCCTCTCTATAAATATTTACCTATTTGGGGGAGATCCATCCATGACCCATGGTTAGTGATTGCAGACATTAGTTCTATTCATTCTCCCAGTGAGAAGCTAGATCTTTCTCATTCTCATATTTCTTCTAGATAATTTTGATCCTTGATAGAGGATTGTAACCTGGTTGAAATTAGTCTCATAGGTTCAATGTTCACAGAGTATGGAGGACATTATAATAGGTTTGTTTCTAGAAAAATTGATAGGGACCTTGGGAATATCCCAACTCTCGATGCGTACGATACCATATATAGAATAACATTACCTAAACTAAACTAGGATCATAATCCTATTCTTATTATATTATACTCTTAGATAGACAAAGACAGTATAACTTTGATATTTAATAATGCCTGGTCAAATGATTTGGAATGCTCTCAGCTCATTCAATGTTGGTGGGAGTCTTTGTCTCATCACTCATATGGTATTACTTGTATTACTATGCTCAAGAATCATAATCAATGCCTCAAGGGTTGGTGTGGGGAAAAATATAAACAAATTTACCAAGACATATCCTCCCTTGAGAATGAGATCAATCAAATTCAAAATAGATCTACTAACTCTGACATCACCTCTGATCCCCAAAATGAATTAACTTTCTCTATGAAACCCAATTCTCTTCTAGTGGTAAAATTCAACATTCAAAAACAAGTCTTCAAAACTAAATGGCTCTTATATGGTGACAAAAACAACACGATCTACAATTCCCTACATAGGGTTAGGAAATTTTGTCTCCCATTATCCTTCCTCAAAGATAATGACACGCTCTATGACTCTGAGCTTTCCATAGCTAATTACATGGTCAATTATTTTGAAAATATTTTCAATGGTCAAAATATAAATAAATATATTCTTCTTGAGATCATTCAAAAATTAGTCAATAAGGACGATAACCTATTTCTTTTGGGCACTACTCTAAAACATGAAATCAAATACACTGTCTTTAGCATCAACCCAGACAGTGCTCCAAGTACCAATGGATTCAATATTGGTTTTTTTAACCCCACTAGGAGGTCGTCCATTTAGATGTTTACAAGCTCATTAAATATTTATTCTCTAATAGTGTCCTCTCGTATGGTCTCAATGCACAATTCCTTACCTTATTTCCCAAGGTAACAAATGCCTCTAAAATTCATTTATTCCATCTTATTGCACTCATCAACTCCCTTTATAAAATATGTACCGATATCATTTCCAATATACATTCCGCTCTATGTAGCAGAATCATATCATATAATAAATTTGCGTTCATCAAATGTATGTCCATACAAGATTGAATTTTACATGCTTCAGAATAAACTAGCTTTCATAATTATGTCTCTAGAGGAGGAAATATTTTCAGTAATCTTGTCATTCGGAATGCATTTAATACCATAGACTAGAAAATTATATTTATATTCATTCAGAGTTTTGGTTTCAATTATTTATTCATTTGCAGGATAAACTCACTCCTCAAATTGGCATCTATCTCCATCCTCATCAATGGCCCCCATGAGATAATTTTAATTCTTAAAGGGTGTTCGATAAGGTGATCCACTATTTTCTAATCTTTTTTCCATTCCATAGGATTATCATAGAAAAATTATTTATGGCATTGTTCTTCAAAAAAACACAAACCTATATAGGGTTCCATAAATCTAAATGTGCCATCCCATCTTATTTATGCTGATGATATAATTTTGTTCCTTATTTAAAGTAAAAGAAATATCCATAATATAAAAAATTCCTTATATCAGTATAAATATGTCTTCAGTCAGTCCATTAGTTGGATAAAATACATTGTCTTCTTTAAAATTATTTCCCTTCCACTAGGAAAAGTACAATCATTGAATGTGTCGGCATAAAAGAAGGATCCACCCACATTAACCACTCGAGGGTTCCTATATTTTGGGGCAGGACTAAACTCATGTATTTCAACGAAGTTGTTGATCATGTTATCAATAAAAGTTTCTCCTGAAAGGGGAAATCTATTTCCATGGATGGCATGATCTTCCTGTTGAAATCTACTATTGTTTCCAAAAATTGATTACACGCTGATGATTTACAAATGGCCTTTTACTCTTCCCAAGTAAATTACTGCCTGCATTAAAAACATTTTTTGTACTAGTAGTATTATTGAATAGAAGCTTGTTACCATTCCTTGTTCTACATATTGTAAACCTCTTGAGAGATGTGGTCTAGGAATTAAAAATCACAAAATTTTTTATGAGCCCCATCAAGCCAGAATCACCTAAAGACTAATCAATAATAAATCTATCTCCATAGAATTTATCTGAAATAGGTTCTTTGAGAATATTAAAAAAGAAAATTTTCACTATGTAAATTAATCAATTTGGCCTTCTATTAGAACTCCTTTGTCAATATCCTACATAACTCCAAATGGATGGTTAACTCGGAATCTACCATGAGCTTCTGGATTGACAACTTGATTGGATCCCCTCCCATTTCAATGTTTCCTCAAAATATCTATCCCGATAGCATCAACTACACTATAAAATAGGTTATTCATGCTTTTAACCTAGAGCTCCCTAATCCTATCATGATGGTTATTGAGGAATACTCCTATTCAAGTTATAATGATTTAATTATTTGGAATCCTTCCCTCAATAGTATTCTTGATTATAGATATTTTTTAAATTATGACATCACTAACCATATTTTTCATTTTTAGAGGTAAATGTTTTATTATAATCCTTGGTTTAAACCCTTAGGTCATAATCTTGTCTGGCGTATTGTTTATAACTATATTCCAATAGAGGATTGTCTCTAGTCATTTAGTTTCCAGCTCTGCGCTAAATGTCACCTTTTTCATCAAAATAGGGAGGACATCACTCATTTATTTTTATCTTGTTCTATGACATTTTCTCTTTTGAATTTTATTACTTACTTGTTTGACTACTGATGGTTATGCTCTAGAATTATATGCTCTAACCTAAAATAGTGTGTGGAACTTTACACATCATGATAAATCAAGAGCCTCTTCTTATCCAGTATTTCTGGGCTCATCCACATTATATGGTATGATATAAATGCCATTAGTCACAATAATTATACATTCAACCTAAATACAAGTCACACGAAAATTTATATGGCCATTACGGATACACCACAGCTTCCGAAAGTGCATTGCAATTACTCAGTTGGTGACTTTATGATCCTGTGATGGCTTAGAGTTGATGGCATCTTCTATAAACTAAAGTACTCTTTCTAGGTTTCCTAGAAATACCTACTTCCTAGATGGAATATAATTAATTTTTATGGAGCTTCCAAAGGAAATATGGGACCTGCGGGCTATGTGGTCATCTTTAGGGACTTTGTCGGTTAGTGTCACAGTTGTTTTTATAGAACATGCAGCATTTCCTATTCCCTTATAGTAGAGATGTTGGATGTGATTCAAGCTATTAATTTTGTTAATAAAAAAGGCTAACACAATAACTGGATTGAATTTAACTCCACCCCTATTGTTTAATCAATTTTGAATTCTATGGTTAACCATGCTTGGCATATTACAGTGCACTAGTTGAATTACCTTAACTCATTTATGGAGCTCATATAGATTGGCACACATATCTATCGAGAACCGTACATGTTGGCGGATGGTCTTGCAAACAATGGAATCAACCCGAACATTATGTGGTGCGATGATTTTTCGGTTGATGTTTTCCCTTTCTGTGACAAGATTGTAAAAAATACCCCTTTTAGACTTTTGTAGTTCCTTTCATGTCTTTATCATTGATTAAGAAATCTCTTTCTTAAAAAATATTAATGTTGAGTAGATCCTAGTAGTTATCAATGATTTAAAAGACTTATAGTTATCACTCATATTGGTTCTACGAAATGTAACTACTAAATATATAAATTAGTAGAAGATTTTGGATATATGAGTATCTCGTTAAGGATTTTGGGTAGATGTATTTTATAGTCGGGTTGGGTATCCTGGGGATTAGGATCATTCACCCCAACTTGGATTAATTTTTCATTATATTCATTAATGATATTATTTTATATTTAAGGACCTCATAATTAAATTCTAAATAAATGTAGATTTGATGGAGTATTCATAAGTCACAATGACTTTACAGAATTATATCATATTTATCTTTTTGATCTAAGAGTAATTTTTCCTGAGACATATTATTTTTAATATTGGAAAATATATTGATTAATGTAAGGTAGATGTAGTTATTTCTTGGTAATGTCGTATGAATTTCTTTTGAGACACCTCGTATTCCTTGTTTGATAGCATGCTAATGGAGGGTCATCAGGGGACACTCTAGTTTGTATGTTCATTTGATGGGGTATACCAAAAAGGGGAGATGTTTTAGTATATATAATAGTGCCAAGAGTCTTTCTTATATTTGAAGAAAATATTCAAATGTGGTTTGATTATGATTCTACCATATCTTTGGATCATCAATATAGTTTAGTAAATAGGTTGAGTTTTTGGTTGGGGAACTATTTTTCGGTTGAAGATTCATGTATTATCTTATGTGTCTCATCAATATTGACACAAATTCAAAAAACACATGACTCATGAACTATATATATATGTTTGTTTATGGACTATGATATAGTCAATGATTCCATTTATACTAGATAAATTTTCTTATACTAACCACAATATCTTATTGTATATCATTTCTTACAGAGACGTGAACCATTGGTAGAGGAATATAGTTTAGTAACTATTGAAATTTTACATTATGATGGACTATTATCATGGTAAATTTCATGTTATTTTAGATTTAATATGATAGAATACGTGAAAACATTGAGAGATAAAATCTAACAATGAGTGGAAAGTAATTATCATAAATTCAAATTAGATGATGAGTGAATTTTGGAATCAAGGGATGATGAATTATAATCCCCTTATCATCAATTACACTTCTGTGGACCTGATAAGTTTTTGTCAAGAATATATTACATAGTTTTTAGTGATTTGGGAATTCCATTCTAGAAATGGCTGATGCTCAAAATCTTCTTTCGATGTAGATGTAGTGATATAAATTTATGATGGGATAATATTTCTTATAACTATTGGAGTTGAGATGATGAGAGACTGTCATGTTTCCAGTGGGAGGTACACAAATGTTTAAATGGGATGTATAATTATATCAAAAAATTCTTGTAGTCATGGATAAAAATAGTTTTTTATGACATTTTTCACACTATTTTATTTAAATGGTCATTAAGAAAGTGAAATAATTAACATGATGATTTATTCAGCCTCTTCCAGTATTATAATATATGTTGGTTTACATGGAGATGGAATTTTTTTGTTGTTTCCATATACTGTGAGTGGTATTGATATATGGTTTTTATTAAATTTATTAAATTTTGTCCCACATTTATTTTGTATTTGATTGACTCATTCATTAAATAAGTTATTCCAAATTGAATACTGAGAGAATTTTTAGATACATGTAGTAAAAAATTGTAGTATCTGACAAATATATTTTTTACATGTTAAAATATTTATTGGGCTTCTAGAAGGTTATATATACAAAGTTAATGTGATGTAAAACATTTAACAAAAAAATTTAAAAATAATAAAGAAAATTTTAGATTTTTGAGGATGTTATCTAGGAATGTGTTCAGGAATATAGGTTAGGGGGGGTGAACATTTAGACTTGGTAGAGTTCACATACAATAATAATTTCCAATCATTATTCTGAATGGTTCAATTTTAGAATTTCTATTTTAAAAAGTTGTGTTCAGCATTATGTCGGAATGAGGGAGGTGATCAAGCTATAATGAAACCATTTTAATTATAGGAATCTATAGAATAGGTTATATTAATTCTAAAGATTTTGGAGACCACTAAAATTAGTAAAATTTAATTCAAAAATAATTTGGGAAATGCCATGGAGTTTGTCATGGGATATTGTATTATCAGGCAGGTGTAACCTCACCTTGGAATTCAATGATTGAAAAATCTAATAAATTTATAAGAGTGGTTCATGGGAATATTATAGATTATTAAATTAATCATGTTATTTTATTACTAATTAAATATTACAACATGATATCAAGGTATGAAAAATGTCTTCAATTTATCTTATCATAAAAAATATGATCTTCTTGGGATCGTGTGATCGATATATATGATTTTTAGTTAGAAACTGTTAAATAATTAATTAGACATATAATTACGATCATATATATATCTAATATTTTTTTTCAGGAAATAAATTTTCCCCTAGATTGGGTTTTTGGGAAAACCAGATGTATTGAAGATGACCCTTGATTGTGTGAATTAGCTGTTTAAGCTCAATGCCATGAGTTTTCTGAGAAATCGCACTATAAAAAATTCTATATGATGAAAATTCATTATTGTGGGCGCGTTATAGTGGAATTGTTTTATAATTTCATTTTGATTTAGTTTTGATCAATATAAATAATCTTTTATTCATTTTTAGAAGATATAGATGAATTTAAGAGATAATGTTGAATATATATGGGAGTAAGGACATAAATAAATTGATTTATAGCTACCTGGGGCACTAGATGAAAAATTATGTTCCACCATAATTCCAATGAAGGTGACAGTGGAAAAATAACAATATAGATTACACTATCAATATTGTATAATGTTAATAACTAGGTTTTCATTGAGGTATTTTCTACAATCTCTACTAATATCACTTATCCTTTTGAAGAGGCATACTAGGTGGATGATGGGACATAAATATACATTTATTATGGTGTCCATATAATTTCACTTTTTATGATCTATTTTATGTCACTAGTTTTTTTCATAGAACCACAATTTTTTTAAAAAATATTCTAAATATTTTATTTTCACTCAGTATCCCATGTCCTAATCACTAGATTAAAAAATAAACTCTGAAATTTTGGTTATGTATTTTATGGTAATTATATCTATATCAAACCCATAATCATGGGTTTAGTTATTTATATGGAATATATTGGATAGATCTAAGGGTTCCTACATGATATAATAAAAAATTAATTGATCATTTAGGGGTAAGAGACTAGATCTTTTTAGGATCATTTCTCTCTCTTCATATTGGGTATATATAACTTTGGTATGGTTTTCATGTGGTAAATCCTAAATATTTATATCATTATTGATATCCCCCTTCAGGGGAGATGATTCAACATTTCCTCATAAATTGAATGGAAATTGGTTAAAGGAAATTCATTGTATGGTATTAATTGTTATGGAAATTCATGTATTTATGTGTTGATACTGATGAGGTAGTAAGTCCATATAATGATATGGATTTCATAATAAATTTGTATCCCTTGATTTTGTAGTTATTTTTTGTTAAGGCGATCAGACCCTTCCATCCCATTATTCACATGTTTATGGGTGAGTGTTTGATATCATTGATTGATATGACAAAGGTATTATAGTCAACATAATTTATTCTATATATAAGAGTGTATAGGTTTCTGTGACCTGAATCAAGTTACCAAGTTATATAAATAATACTAGGGAGCCCCCCATATAGGGGGAGTGTACTTGTTTTTAGATGAAATGTTATGTATGCCCATTTGATATTATCTATGGTAATATGAGTTGATTAAGAAGAAGTTATTAGGTCAATCATTAAGGTATCATTATTTTTAACTCAATGTTTCATAAAAATGATTGAATATATAATTTTATAAATATTGATATGTAGTCTAAATTAAGTAGTTTTTCTTTCACTATAGGATTGAATTGGGTCTAATGTTAACATCATGATAGCCCAATAAAATTAGGAATTTAATATTTCTATAATTGGGTAAAATGATCATTTTCATGTTTCCAAAATCTCTCATGTTTTTATTTTGAATATTTGTTTAGTGTATGTCATGAAACAACTAATTTATGTTTCTCGTCTTTCTTAGTAACGATGAAGGAAAACCCACTGTTTGATGTAGTTTATTTAGATCATGATAATCATCATCAGATTCATTACTTATATAGTTACTTTATTATCATTATAGAAAATATTATATATTATTATAAATATTTTAAGGATGAAATGGTGGCTACATACTAGGTTTATACTCACAATGTTCATGGGTATCTCAACTTTCATATAGATTTTATCAGTAAAGATAAATATTAGGGAAATATATCTACAAAAGGTAGCTGAGTAGGTGAATATTGATGGTTAAGGGAAATTTTATCATAGGCTCAAAACTATAGATGTATTGTTTTTTGTTTATATTCTTCTATCTTTATAAATTAGTGTAATTACAAAATTTGGGTTATATTAGTATATTACATATGACATGTAAGACAATTTTTATATTTTTTAACTTCCAATATTGTTTTCTAATGTTATTTTTTTATATTTTTATAATATATGGATGTTAATTATAATGGTATAATATCCATAAAACACCATTCATTCATTAGGTACTTGTTGGTAACCTCTTCAATATATGTAGGCATGAACAAGGACATGTAACACGTTGTCACAAACCTAGTGATTCTTTTTGGTTTATTATACATGTCAGTTTGTAGATATTAATACAAAAATTGGAATTCTTTCATAAATAAATATATAGTAGTGATAAACTGTGACACCTAATTATTTTCTTTTCTAATATATGATATTATTTTAATATCTTCAGAAAAATTTTAATACACTTAATATATGGAAAATATTACAGGATTATTGGTTTGTAGATAAATTCATTCTACCCTCTCATTATTTATAATATGAGAAAGGTAGAAATTTATTATTAGGTAATGGTATTTGTAACTGTATATTCATTGTTACATTATTTAAGAAATTTTTTTAGGCCCCAAAAAACTATGAACCATTGAATTGATTAACAAAAGGTTTCAAAGATGTTTTTAAATTTAAAATGTCGACATATGTTATTTAAAATACATTTCATATACGTAGTTTAATTTCCATTATAATATATAATTATATAGTTGTATCCCAAAACCTATCTTCTATTCATTTGAATGAATATTTTCATAATGAGATATGTGAAACAATGTGTGTTTCCCAGAAATAAATTAAATATCTTTTAATAATTTAATCATTCCATCAAATAATGGTCATGTAACCCAAGAAATGATGGAATAGTTCCTTTAAGGATTGTCTCCCTTTATTTATTCATCCATTAAAATTATATTTAAATTAAATAATTATATATTTGTTAAGTCATTATCATCTAAATAAAATAATCTCTATATACAAAATTCCTTATATAAATGGTCATGTTTACTATATCTGAGATTAAAGAAAAAAATAAATTAGTGAGCATATATTCTCATTGATATAAAAATATGTTAATATTTTATCAATATTACTATAATTATAATACAATAATGAATTATAATGGGGTATGTATGTTTTTGAAGTGAAGATAGAATTATGAGACTTCCAATAAGTCATGATATAAGGTAACAAAATCTCAACTGACATACATCATTCTTAGAAAATGAATTTCTACTAATGGGATAATAAACTTCTGTCACATTTCATAATAATAATAATATAGAATATAAATTTTAATTTTCTTTGGTACATCATGTATGAAGGAACTATTGTATAAAAATTAGCATAGGAAATATCACATTAGTGAGTCACACGCATGGACCCTTGGTTGTAACTTATAAAATTGCACTCGCTTGTACATCACTATTGTGGGACACACAATTACAACCACTCTTGAAAAAAAACATAATTTTCATTATTTATACATATGTCATTGTATTTAAAATTATAACTAATTCATTATTGATATATACATGACCAAATTAATTAATAATCCAAATATATATGTGTGTGCAAATAGAATTGAAAAACATTTATAATTAAATTATCCACAATTAAATCATAGAAAAGAGACTATTTTCTTAAAATTGATTCCTAAAACATTCCATATTCTATCTATAGAAAAAACATGGATGTTTGATTATAAATATCAGTTTTATATCAATATGGTTCTCTACGAATAGTGGAATATATGAAAAAAATTATTTTTTTAACATTTTTAAATTGATTAATAGAAAACTAATGGGAAATTAACCATTTAATGAAATAACTAAAAAAATGTCAATAAATTTTATGTAAAATTAAATATTTTGGTAGTAATAATATTTATTATTTAAATTAAGTGTTTTCATCAGAAAAAAAATTATTTTAGAAATATTCATTTTGAAATAGTCATTTGGATGATAGGGAAAAACTTCAAAACAAAATTCATAAAAACACAACCCATTTAAATCCAATTTATAATAATGACATTATATTTTAATATTAAATTTTTATAGTTAATGAATATACCAACATTTCCTATTAATTTGCAATAATTTTGAAATAAAATATTTGTTATCATACATTATAAAACATGAAAATGAGATTCATATCGGGGATTTCTTTTAATGGTGAAGTAAATCATATAAAATTCATATATGAAAAGTTAGCATAGTCATAAAAGATCTAGTTATATGTAACATTTATCATTTACTTCTATATTGATATAGTAAATAAATTCTAAAATGAATATATTTAAAAAAATTACCTTAAAAATTGATCCTTAAAAAATATTTAATGGAATTTCAATGGAAATGATTTATTCAATAAATAATATTATTATGAAATGAAAACCATTTATAATATATTAAATTTAAATTATTATAAACCCATATAGTAAAAAGATCATAATATTAATTATAATATTAATAATGAAAAAGAAAATATAAATATCTCATATGATAAAAAAATTTGTTCAAAATTTTATAGGAGATCATTTACAGGAGTGGAAAATATAGACTATTAGTATAATGATTCATTAATGTGGTTGGGGAGTATTCTAAAAATTATATATATTTTGAAGAATATATTTATCAAGGTAAAATAATTGATTTAAAAATAATTATTCTATAAGTAAAATCACTAATTTTATAAAACATCAATCCATTCATGGTAGACAAATATTCAAGATGAAGAATTATAACTTCATGGAATGAGTTAGGTTAACAGAAATAAATAAAACTATTGAATATTTGGAATCAATCCCCCATGGAAAATTAAATATGAAATGTATTTTCAAATCCATTAAATTGAATTGAAATTATAAAAATGATAATTACATAAGGAATATATTTACCCTAATAATAATCAATTGTTCAATACAAATCATTTCTCAGTGAAGACAAATAGTGATTAAAAACCCATAAATTGTGTAGTGACTTAATCTTTATATTCTACTAACATACTAAATAATATAATTATATTTACTATAGAAATTATTATAAAACACTTCCAACTATATTTCAGTTTCTGTGGTTTAATTATTATTATTATTATATGTTTCATAATTAAATATGATTTGTTTATGGTGGTTACATGATGTAATTCAACAGATTTCATTAAAAGAAACTCGTTTTGTTGAACGTGGAAAAAACTATTGTAACATAGATTTTTAATAACAAATACTTTTTTGGGTATTTATTCTATTGTTCCATAAAATAAATATATATGGTTCTACAGATTTTCTAATATGGATTCAAATAAAAAATGGTAATAGGATATTTTCATTTTCTACTGGTTATGTTTTAAATGAACGTTTATTATTAATATCTTTTATATAAGATAAAATATTCTGTTTACATAAAAATAAAAATGTTATTAATTATAATATATTATTTAAATTTATTCTTATAACCATCCATGGGGGTGTTGAATTAAATATAACTTCAATTTTTGTGGTGGTGGATGCCCCACTTACACAAGATTATCATTTCCATTTATTAATGAATTGAATATAATGATAGGATATGATAAATTATAATTTTAGATTCATAATTGAGACATATAAAATATATTAATACATCAAATTTAACATTTTTTATTATCCACTATAGGCTCTTATGAATATATAACATCATCATTTTGTCTATATAGTGTCCTTCATCTACACAAGATCAATGATGTATTTTTTTATTTTTAATTGAAAGGATTGAATAATTGTTGATCTATTAATATAATAAAAATAATGTAATTTAAAAATATATATATCATCATATTCAGGTGGCTATAATGTGATTTTAATATTTTGACCTTGAATAAGTGTCTATGGAGAAAGTAATACTTTGGTTGAAAAAATGAGAATTCTATAGGAAATATCAATTAAAATGGAGTCCTTATGATGTATAGTCAAAAAATAGTTTAATTAATGTTTTAATTGCCTATATATTCAGATCAGTGGTCTATTCTTATGATTAAATTTTAATTAATTTTAGTACTCTGATATTTTTATGTGATCCAGTTTCTTAAGTGAATATATGGGAAATTTTGGATATTACCATTATGATTTAGTAATCGTTTTTCATTATTCAAGGGTACAAGATTGTAAATGTTTAAAATAATGTAATTTAGTATAAGAAAATGTAAAATAATCATCGTCCAATAATTTTAAAAAAATTCCATTTTATTATCTCATTTATCATTATATAATTTTTACAATTTACTATTTTCTACGATGGTAACAAGTTTTTTACTACGCAATTTATATTTTAAAAATTATGTTAACCCTTATTAAGAAAATATAATGTTATAAAATTAAATTAAATAACTTTATATTAATATTAAATATAAATATAATATCAATGTCACTATATAATTAAAATATTTAGTATATAAAAAACAATTTTTTTAGAAACATGTTTCATGTCATTATAAAATCTTAATATTAGTAGGTATTAATTAAAAATTTAACGACATTTAATATATTTACTTATATTATTAATATCTATGTTGGAATAATTTCTAACAAGTAAATAAATTATTTAATTATATAAAAGTTACACAATTCTGGGAAAACATTTTTCAAAAAACAATCATTTTTACTATATATAATTAATTAACACTAATCTTATTAATCATTCGTTAAATTTTAATAAAACTGTTTAAAAATATTTATTTTTTTGTTTAAAATAATAAATTAATTTTTTTATACCATTTAAATATCTTTAAATTTTAATTTTATTATAAAATATTAAAAATGTTTTTTTGGAATAAAAATATTACATAGGCTTTCAAAAAATCAGATAATGGATTTATAAATTCAACATCGTGTTTGTAAATTTTATATTTTACATTCAATATATAATAATTTTCTAGTCTTTAATGAAAAATAACTAATTGATTCTTATAATTTACTAGTTTTATAAAACTAATGGTGTTTGAAAAATTGTTATTCTATAATATTCATATAAAAATTAGATATTTTCCGAAAATCAAAATAAATCATCCAAAGAAAATATTAACATGATAAAATCAAAAATAATATTATTATTACAATTTTTTAAAATAATATTGAATTTTATTTTAAAAAATATATATAATATATAAAATCCATTATTCAATATTTCCCTTTAAATGTTTTTTTGCTTTCTAAATCCAAATATCTTCTCATTTTCAACTGATTACAGTATTTTGTAATATTTATTATCAGTATAATATTAAATAATGTCATTTATAATATTACTCTAATATTTCAACACTCACATTAATTTTGAGTTTCTAGTAAAATATAAAATTGACATTGTTTTATTGAAAATAAGAATTAAATAGTTAAATATAAGGGTTTAACATTATATTACACGTTTTTTATAATATCTATTTTATTTATAATTATTAATAAATATTTGTTATGGTTGTTAAAATATTTTTATTATTAAATAGTTAAAACCCAAATAGTGGTATTATATTCTATTATATAATTTTATATTATTATTATTTGTTTTAGTTATATAATTATAAAAATTTAATTATTATTATTCTTTAGAAATTAAAAAAATGTAAGAAATGCTCTGTTTCGTCAAACACATGGAATACAACCCATGATAGGGGTGGCCACTCATCTTATTCATTCATTCACATCCTCTAAAATTATATACATTACTAATCCAATATAAAATGTATTCTTTCATTTTTTCACACTTTTTCTTAAACATCCCCATTACCTAGCTTTATTTAACATGATTCTCTCATCTAGGATTCATTGAAAACATGGGGTATTAACTTTTATAAATAAAGATCAACATTCATTATGGTGCTGATAATATGATGATGAAAACATATATTCTATCCCCTAATCATCATTAGATTATAAATGCATCAATAATGTGTTTATTTATTTGTATTGGTCTCAATGTAAAACATTTCAATTGTTTATATATTTACGAATGTATTGTGATTTTTTTTCTAAAAAATTTAGTATTTTTACACTATATTGTTGATTAATTTTATTTCATTTTTTCACATATCAGTTTTTTATTATGTTTTTGAAATGGGTGTCATTTAAAAAGATTTTATGGGAATGATTTCTATGAATATTTTCTACGAACAAAATCTGTACAATATAATCTATATCTGGTTCATTATTATAATGATAAATTTATAATTGGATCTAAAATTAGGGACTTAATTTATAAAACATATTTTTATGGTCTCAAAATGGTAATTTTAAAAAATATTACTTAATTGCATGAACTATTTTTTCAAAATAATTATGGGATATTATCAGAATCGATTGAATATAAAAGTGATATTTTGGTACTAATAAATTTTTTATTAAGAGAGAATCATGGATTATAATTATTTTAATATATTAAAATTCATATATGGAATGTTTTATATTTATAATTAATATTTAGTTAATAGTTTCTTTCTACCATATTATTCTTATTATAATTTTAAAAAAAATTATAATTTATAATATTTTGGTGAAAATGATAAATAGATGCATTATTTACATTTATTTTGATATATGGTAGACTCATGTAGATTTATAATAGGTTATGTATGATTGTTACTCTAGATATGATTTCTTTTTTTTAATCCCTTATATATAATTTCACATTGATTAAGGGCGTCCTACTATAGAGGATATAATGGGTGGTCTGGGTGTTTTTCAATTTTATTACACATTAGACTAGAAAATGATTCCATGATAAATGACCAATGTTATCTCAATAAAATCATGTTTTACTCCCATGATTTATTTACCATATAATATTATATATATATTTGGTTCACTTTTTTCTTATGAAAATTTATTTATAATATATTTTAATTAATTAATTATTTTGTTATAGTAACCTAAGTGATTAATTTAGACATTTTTAATTCATTCCATAATAATGTTTTTATCTTTTTAATATATAATATTTTTTAAAATGAAAAAAATGGTTGTATAGTTTATCATAAATTAGTAATTGTGATGTGATTTTATAAATATTAATTCTGTTTAGAATTTAGAGTTTTTATTATATAAATAATTACATAGACAATTGGTGAAATATTACTATGAATTATCATACAACATATATAAAAACCATTGAATTTATAAAAACATATTTTATGATGGATTTGTGTGTGATATCATTTCAATTGTTCCCTAAAATAGGCCATTAGATTTTTTATAGAGGAATGAAGTAGATGAAAATTAGATTAGTCATATGACAAAATTTTTTTTATGAGGAATTTTCTATTTCATTTATTTTATTATATCTGAATTTACATTGATATTATTTTTAATAACATATTATATATTGAGATGTTTGGTATTGTCTTTATTATGTGATTTTATTTTATCAGGTATTCTATATTTTTTCATAAATTAAAAAAAATTAATTTCACCTCAGAAGCCATATGTTTTAGTTAACATTTTATGATTATTAGGAATATTAGTTGTTATATTAAATCATTATATATATTTACTATCCACTATTTTTATAGTATGTAATATTTATTATGTTTCATACTCTTATTGATCTAAATGATCATAATGAAAAACATTCAACCAATTTATTTTTCTTCATTCATTCTTGATTGGGTAATAAAAAAGATAGTATAATGGATTTGTTAACATTAGCATGAAATATAGTATGTTTTCTTGATGAAAATTTGTCATAATTAATATTTATATTAGTTTAATGATCTCATTATGAAATTAATGAGTTCTAATAGATCAATTGATAATATTATAATTAATTTTAGGCTAAATGTATATATTGTTTAATCACAAAACATAGTTAATTATTTAAAATAATTATTAATAGTATATAGGGGTAGTGTTTAATAATTTATTGAAAATATATAGAAAAAATTAAATATTTTCTAAATGGTAAATAATGATCATAAGGGAAACGATCAATATGTGGTAATAGAAAAATATTATAGTTAAAATATATAATAAACTTTGAGTTTAAATAAAAAAAATACATATGTTTTGAAATAATAAAAAATTGTTAAAAATATCATTTGAATTATACATTCAATGATTGATAATTATATGTGAATGATATTATTAAGAATGGAATGAAAGTACTAGAGAATTTTATTAGTTTCCGAAAGTGGAATGTGATATTTACATGTATATGGGATGTCGTGGATCAAAATTTTAATTATTTATTACTTTTGAAAAAAATGAATAGTAGACAATGATGGAAAAAAATGATTTGACTGTGATTTGTTTTCTATATAAAAGGTGTTGGTCTAGTTTTTAATCTTCTAATCATATGTGATTTAGAGGGTTTTTATTGGATATTGACAAAACATTAATTTTTATACCAATTTTATATGTTATAAATGGTGAAAATGGATCAATATTTTATCCATGAAGTTATTGTATAGGTTATTGATAGATGTGAAATCATTTTTTATTCGGATTTAAAACCACAAAATGTTGTTAAATTAGAGATTCCATAGACGATTTGTAGATCCCACATAGTAATGTAAAAATATATGGACAAGGAATATAAAATTAATAATTTTATAAATTTTATAGTTAAAATTATTTAATCCTTGATTGGGTTCTGTAATGTATAAAAATCCTGAATATATGACAATGAAATTTATAAGGTGGAATTAGAGTAAAAAAATTAGATTTATATTATAATATAAGTATTGAATGGTGTATTCTATTCATTTTTTTCAATAATGGTATTATATTATATTTTATAAGTGTTGAATAATTTTATAAACGTAAAGAAAAGGATTTTTGGAATATAAAATTTCCCTTTTTGTTTCATAAACCACTTTTTTGTTTGAAATTTTCCTTCACGGTACTAAATGTATTTAGATATGTTTTTTTGATAATATCATTTCACATCATGACATGAAAATGTCTATCCAATTTTTTATCATGTTTTAATAGTCACTAATATATTTTATACATTGATTTAAAATCGTAATGGATAAATATTCATTACATAAAGTAATGATTTATTCTATAAATTTATAGGTCCAGTGCATTTGGAAAAATGGATTCCAAAATATCTGGATCATAAATATACTAATTAACCTAAAAATTGTTCTTCATAACTAGATCGCTTCTTAGAAAACACATATTTAATATTATTCCTAAAAACATAATAAAAGGAATTGTATGCTCATTGGAGCATAGATTCTCCGTAAGGGTAAACATGGGATACATCAATCATTACATGGGAATAATATGATAATATGGGTAACTGGAAATGATCATAAAAATTTAAAATAATAATCTACATATTATAAATCATAATATAAAGACATGGAATAAAGAGTTGCAGTTTATAAGTCAAGAGTCATAATGGAATCAATGAACATGAACCATGAGGGCATAATATTAGCATAAGAAATATGTTTGTGGTATAAACATAATCATAGAAAATAAATTACATAGTATTGAAGTCTCATTAAACAAACTATCATAGTGGAATGATATCACTCCCCAAACCACCCTTATATTCATACATCACTCTGAAGACTTTCATGTACTATAAAGTCCATCTCTTAACTAGGATAACTCTCAATTTTGTTTCTATATATTTCAATATATTTCATCCCATTAAAAAATGCATTGGAGTTATATATAAAGATGGTCCCTCACATTTCATAATGAAAATCATATATGTGTGTTCTATAATATCATATAACATTCATCACATCATAACTGATGAAAAGTAATGGGTTTTATAAATATTTCATCATAGAAAACAAGTGTAAAAGAAAATGGTTTCATTATCATTTAATTCATTCATCATATATTATAAAATATAAAATGAATCGAATTTAAAATAAAATTAGTTATTATAATCATATAAAATATAGATAATGTATATGGGTACTATCCTTTGGTCATATAACTAGAAAATAATATGTGAAATTAATGGTAACTATGTTTGACTAATAAAAAACGATTACTAGTAAATTAAAAATCCGGAGGAATATATACATTCCATTTTTAAAATATGTATTCAAAAATAAAAAACTATCAAAATATTTTATAAATATTTTTATAAATATACAACTGAAAACTTATAAAGTAGTAACTAATGTATTGATAGACCATAATGGTGGAAAATATGTATCGTGAGGTATATGATAAATATAATTCCATTCACAATTTCCTAAAAAGTCCAAAATTAAATTATTCAGAAAAATAAAATCGTATATCATTTAAATAATTTAGTGAAATAAAAAATAGCATAAAAATCAATTAATAATTCTTAGTAGAATTTAAAAAACCAGGAAATTTTTTTAAAACATGGGTAAGGATGAATTTTTTTCCACTCAAATAGAGAAATCAAGATGACATACAGTCAAAATAAATTCCTTATTTGTGTATTAATTAACATTAAAACCCAAAATGAAATATTATATTGTAATGATAAAATCATATGATATAAAAAATCATGATTTTAATGGAATATATATCGTATGATTTTATCATCAAAAAATTTACATAGTAAATATCGATAAATAAGTAAATTGTAAAATAAACCATTACAACATTTGTATAATTGGAATTATAAAAAAATTTAAGAAACCCCCATTTTTAGGTATTTAGATTCTCTTAAAATTTAAATCAATAATCATAATCAACATTCATGGGATTTATATACGTAATATAAAATAATATTTTTTGGTTTTGGATTGTGTATCATAGACATATAACTGAGACAAAAATCTCTGGCCTTGAATATGAAATTCAAAAAACACTATCTAGTCTTATATATAATGAATTTTAATTTGTTATAAATATATAATAGTGTAATCTACATATTAAAAATATAACAGATGATCCTATTACAATGATTCAACACTCTTTATTTAAAAGTCCATTATTTAAATCATTGTTTTGTAAGGTTAATTGATTTTTTCTTTCATAAGATTTTTTATTGGGTAGTTCTGGTCCATGTGAATTTGTTTGGTAACATAATCATTATAAATATATACATGGAATTAAATGAATTTATATTAATTTTATACGTATTTATATTTATTTAAATATGGAAGCCACATAAAAATTTAATTACATCATTAATGAAGACGGTTGGCCATACATTATAATATATTTTGTTATCAATTTTTGATAGGTTGAACAAAATAAAAAAAAATTATTTAAAAAAAAATTATTATATAATATATATCGTTTATATTAATTATTTACATCCTTGTTAAAATGAAATCAATATGGAAAAGGGAAATGATTTGAATCTCTTCATGGAGGCGGAAGTCCACACATATGTACGAATGATGATTTCATTTTCTAACAGATTATTTTGTAAGAATTTGAATTTGATAATATGATTATATATGAATTAATAATTCCTAACTATCATATATAAAATTTTAACCCATAATAATAACAATCCATATAATATGGTGATATGCAATAGTTTATCCATGTGTCAAGATGGTAAGCCATATATACAAAAAAGAGATACTTTTACATCACATTTGATGTATGGTGTGTGAGTAAATGTGGATTCAAAATATAGTTATATTTAAATATATTTTCGGTACTAATTATATTATCTAAGGATGAATTTCATATAATTAAATGATTTTAATGAATAACTAAAAATAAAGTGACCAGTTAAAGAAGATTACATATTATTTAATATAACCACTTTAGATATTCTTTTAAGGGACCTTGGGATGGTGTTTTCTTAAAACCAAAACCTATAGAACGTTGATAAAGATGTTTATATGAAATAATATATTTCAATAGGTGTTATATAAGAAAAAAATTGATAAAAAAATTGATATTGAGGTGACAATTAAAAATTTTTGTGAGGGGATCTAATTGAAATTTTTAAGAGATTAAATTATAATAAATTCATCATCCAGAAAAAAAATTTCCATAAATATGAATTGTGTTATATTATTGTATTGGGTTTAGATTAAATAATATTAACCAATAAATTTTTTACATGTTGGTACTTTTTTAAACATTGTATTATGGTTTAATTTCTTATTTATCCTATTTTAACATTATACATGATAACGTTTTAATCATATAATGGAATATCATTATAATTATAAGGTTTTAATTTTCATTTAAGTAGATAAGAGTTGGACTTTTAATCCATATATAATCCAACTTTTATTATTTAAATATGTTTATTCTATTAATATTGTTGAATAAATATTAATTTTAGAAAAATATCATTAATTTAAATTTTAAAACCGTTGTTTAAATATAAGATAAAAAATAAAAGTTAAAATATTGAATATATTAATTAAAAAAAACCAAATATTTCATTTTATTATATTAAAATGTTGTAAACCATTACCTCAATAAAATTATTTCACATTTTCAATTTATTTTATCATTTTTTCAATTAACAAAATAAAATCTGTTTCATCATATTGAAATAAAACTTTGTAAATTTTAATACATAAAATTTATTTATAAATTATCATCACAAAAATATGTAAATCCATCTGAAAATTACAATTTTTTTAAGACATACTTATTTTCCAACAAGAACAAAAAAATATTATTTCAAATTTAAGGAGTGTAATTTGAAAACATTTTTTCCATAAATATTAAAGGTAATTTTCATGGGAAAAAAGTTTATTAAAAAACAGAAAATTACATTTCATATGGTTATAATTACATTATTCCAATATGAATTACAATGAATAATTTTGGTCGTATCAATAAATATTAACACATTTTAACTTGTTTAAAAAAATTTGGGTTTATAAATTTTATCCTGGTACTATTAATGTTGAAGAATGAGTAAAGGTAGAATAATTACGATATTTAAAGAACCATATTGAATATATGGATTCAATGTTTTTATATAATCTTCTATAAGTGGTCGATGTTAATTTTAAAATAACAATGAAAAACAAAAAAAACATCATAAAATTATATTTTAATCCTAATACATGGTTAATTATTATACCACGACTATAAAAATTTGATATTAATGAAAAACCATTTAGTTGAATATAAAATATAAAAATTTAATTAAATCATTCAGAAAATTAATTTATTTTTTTTTATTAACTTAAAAATACATTGTGAACAAAAAAATACTATAAAAATATCCCGTTTATATTCATGTGATTTTATTACTATTTCTAATCATTTAATAACCAATGAATTAATTTTATTCATATGTCAAAGATATATTTTTCACAAATTAGTAATTCTTATTCAAAACATTCAATATCATGGCTTGATTTTAAGTGTAACATAAAACTTATAATATCATAATAGTCCTCTATTGTTAGTTTGAACATGGTGATCCATGAAATAATAACATTCAAATAAATTTAATTTATTTGTAAAAACATCATAACTTCATGGGGTGAAACATTATACCACCCTTAAAGTAAATTTTTCAATATAAATTAGTCGGTTATAAACCAAAAAATGCGGATATCTTTTTATTATGACATCTGTTATTTCTCATGATGAATCCTTAAATTTATGATTCCTCAATAGAACTTTTATGATGTGAGTATTCCTGTATCATATCGCATTATCTCTAAATTACACTATAAAAATGTATTTATTAATTATAAATAACATGATCATGTTATATGGCCTATGAGTTCAGTGCATGTGATGGATGATGTGATGTCAGAGAACTAGATGAAAGTTGGTGTCCAGAGCCGGGTAGGGAACATGGCCTCAATCACATCCCCATGAACACTAGAGGTTTCAGACTTGTATTATGGTCCTAGGTTGTGTCTGTAGGGAGACTAAGACATCATTATTAGAGCGTATAAAGTGGATAAATTATAACTGGGGTAAATATAGGAATAAATTTAATTAAACAATAAAAGAAGGAAAAGGCTAAAGAGAGTCAAGTATAAAAATTAATATATCAATGTGAATAACAGATGATGATATTTCAAGTCACTAGAATGTTGGAAAACATGGTATTCATATGACATGCATAACATGTTCTAGAAAGTATACAGTAAATTAAAATACAATCCAATGTATCTTGATCTCTAGCACGGTCATCTACTATCATCCACCATCATAAATTGATATAAATTAAGTGTTCAAAGTTAAATGTTTCCATTTACTAGCACCTGTATTCATTTAATTTTCTTTATGTAAAAAATGGAACCTGAAAAGGCTCTAAGATAAATCCTAATGGGCCACCACCAATAATGTCTATAATATCTATCCCATGTAATAGAAGTATAATAGTGTGAAACAATGAATATATAATTTAATGCAGAACAATGTAACTAAATACCCAATTACATACATTATCCCTTGGATGATATATGAATATATTACCGTTTCATTAATTGATTATTACAAGTTTATAAATAAGTCACAAATTTGAAATAGTTATTGTTAAAACATATAACAAGGTAACCTATAATGATTTTAAATAATGAAGTTCTAGGGTAACAACCATGGCATCGTAGACCTTCAGGGTCTCCATCTCAATAATTAATGTATAATGGTTACAGGTAAGTGTGTAATCTAAACAGAAAAGTCCATGGTATTCTACAATAAGTTTCCTACAAAGTCTAATGATTTAATCACAGGTAAAATGGGGCTAAGAAATGACTATGCTTGATGGGCTTCAACCATAACACTTAAAAATCAATGATGGATCCAAGGAGTCTATCCAAGGAATCTTGTCAAAATATTGAAGGGATACTATGGTTTCATATAGGGAATCAATAGTTAAATAGGGATTAGGTTCTAGGTGGGTCTCAACCAAAGCAAGTTGTATCCTTGAACCAGAATGGGGTTCTTGAGTTCTCAATGAATTACCTATAGAATTTAATACGATCATGAGTCAAGAAACTTTTATATTGATAATAAAGTCAAATAAAATTCATAAGATTAAATACAATACCTTTCATTAGTGTGATAATGTAAATTGAACAGACAACTATTTAATCAAGTCATAATTAATCATTCAGCCCATTTACTCTATTCAATTTTTTTTTCTATTTTGTAAAAATTCCATGTATCATAGAACCACTTCAGTTCATACTTTAAGGAGTATCCAATAATTAATTTTCACTCATCTACCATCAACCAACATTTATTGGGTTCTATGGAAATTCAACCAAACTTCAGTTTACATCTAATATGGTTAGGTAATATTCTTAGTATAGATCCCAATTTCCAGGAAACATTTATTTATCATATTCAAGAACTTACATAGATTGGACAAGTGGTATGAATACATGGTACTTTCCATTAATCAATTCACAACTTTTATCAAGCTATTTAATACTAGAAATATTATCTTAGAAATGTCACACCATATAACACTATGACGACGGGTCAAATGATTCAAAACACTAAAATGTCAGTTTTTGAAAAACATCCTACATGGGATGAGTAGAGATATAAGAATAACCACTAATAACTAATCACATATATGGATAGATCATAAAAATACGATTTTATTGAATATAATAAAGAAATAAAAATTTAGTAAATAACGTCTGATTAATTCAGTGGGCCACACATAGCAATTTTAAAATCAACGAACATGATGTATAAGTTATACACCCCCAACTTAGGCTTGTATGAATCTACACCAGTTTTTTTGGCCACTTATTTGGATCATAATGGTGTAGATATGAGAAAAATGTAAAACTTCTCATAGATAGATGACTAGGTTGAGGGAAAGAGATAAAAAGAATGGCACAAACCAAGTCTATTACATTTTGTTGCGCATCTAATGTGATGAACAAAAGCTATAACAAATCTTAATTGAATCAAATATATTGTTTCCTACCACAGGACATCAATAATATCGAAAATGAAATAAAATTGTGTCCAACATAGTGTAAAATCATATAGGATGAATGAGGAGGGTAAATTAGATCGTTAAGGATAATGGTAAAATTTCCAAAAATTTTGCATCTTCACGATTTGTCTTCATGTTTCACCAAATTGTGCACCAACCATGAATGGGAACCTATAGGAAGGGGAATGAATCTTATTTTTTATATGCAGATAAGTAAATAATGTGAAAACCATACTCTATGAATCTACATAAAAATATAGACCCTCATCAATTTTAGATCTAACCATATTATCTACCACAAATAGTTGACTCTAATCATCTTACAAGGACATTTTTTTCTAGAGAGTTGGGTTTTAGGCATCAAACATGTCCCAGAAACCCATTTGACCTTTTTTTAACTCACATATAATCTAATGTAGGTAAATAATAATGAATTCTCTTGAAATTAAATGGATAAATACTTGAGTGAAACTTCGAGTTCATACAGTCTTCCAAAAAAAATATAACTCTCCCCCAAGATCACTATATGAGGGTGGTGAAATAATTTCTATGAAAATATATAGACACTAGGCATATACATAGTCCAACCTCTCCCAAGTCTCATCCAACACATGACTACGGTTCCAGAGCAACCATACAAGAGGGAAAAACAGAACACATAGAGACTTCATGATCCAGTCAATTATGTTTACTGGTTTCTCTTCAAAGGTAGCATCAACATCTAAATCAACTTCATCATGATCAAATGTATGTGATGTGATTGCATGATATTGAGGAATCTATAATACATGTATGAATCCATGGATGAAATGATACATTTATGATAGTAACAACCACTATGTTAACATATTGACTCTCTCTAGATTCCAAATCATTCCTATGTAATGAGGCGATATATTCCCTTCCTCAAATAACAGTCTATCCATTGTCTGGGAGATATCCAAAGAAAAACATGACCCCAATATTGAACCCCAGAGGTCATCACAGAAGTTTGAGTTATTATTTATGTTTTCAGTAAATAGTTCTCATACATTTCCTAATCAACAAAACATGCGTTGAAATTTGATGAATGATACAAGGACATAACGGGGTTGCCTCGACTACATATATCTAGAATTGGGGTGAATGAAATGGCCTACCATACAAGGCCTCAAATATTCCATCTAAATCATCCAATAAATTTTTTTATTAGTGGTGAAATCTATAAGAGGGATATGATTCTTACCAGAACTTATAAAATAAAAGACCCATGCTCAGAGCATTTCCTCTAAAACATGTATTTTCAGTTTTGATTTTACAATAGTATGAGGGTAAAAAGCTGTTCTTATAAGAACCTGTGTAACCAGAAATATCGTCAATCCCTACTAGAACCAAGAATTGAAATGATGATCTTTGTCTAATATGATAGTACGAGGGATTCCATATAGACGTATGATCACAATGACATATATTCTTCTCAATTCATCAATTGATAAATGTCTCGAAAATGAAGGAAGTGGGATACTTTCATTATATTGTCAACAACTATCCATTCACTATTTCTACCCCTCAATTTCTTAGGAAATATGAATGCAATGTCCATGAAAACATATTCCCTTTTCAATTTTGGGACTAAAGGTTGTTGAAACAAGACTATAGGTCTATAGTTCTCAATCATCACATACTTATAGGTGTAACACCTTGTGAAAAATCCCCCTATATTTCATTTCATCTCAGGCCACCAATACTTTTGTCGCATATTTCAATACATTTTAGGGATTCCTAGATGAACTACCCAATATGAAGCACGTGACACTTGTGTAAACTTTTCTCTCATATGAGTAGGAATATAAACACTTTCATAATGACTATTACTAAAAATAAAAATAGGGGTGGAACACCATATTCATCATATCCATGAAAATAGAAAAGGGGTGTTCGTAAGGACTAACAATATAATAAGGTATTAATATTGACCATCCCTACTATTGAATGTTTTACGAGGTATGTGTGATGGACTAAATCATAGTTGGTGATATATTGACTTCAAATCAATCATAGATAAAGGCATTATCTCCATATTCTTTTTTGAGAGATCATATATTAGAGGAAGCAAATTATTGTTCTTGACTTCTAGATGGTTCAATAGTCTATAATCCACACAAGGATAAATGTTCACATCCACCGTCTAGAAAAAATCAATGGTAAATCCTTAGTAGAAGTGCTATTCATATGAAACATTACGCATAAATGTACTCTAACATACACTAGAGATCTTGGATATTAATAGGTTCCATCTTTTCTAGAGGAATGGATACTGGAGATGCATTCTCACCAAGAGAGATCATAAACTCTATCTCTCTATATCGAGGTAATCTTGAAAAGACATGTGGAAAAAATTACATGAAAAGATATATTACTCGATGAAATTAATCTTATAATAAACTCTGATCCTCCATTATGAGATTTTCAATTTGGGTTTTCAATCCAACTATCCAATTATTCTCTTTTATAGATCTACTATCATATACCTCCCATAATCCATTATGTATAAAACTACTACTATCTTTTGATGTAAAATATAATCCACAGAAATAGTAGTCCATTAATGCATGGTACTAAACCAACCAACCAATATATCTATATAATAAAATCAACACCAATCATATCAAGAAAAAATATGTCCTATAAGAAACAGTAACTCAGTACCTCAGGGTGGTAGTCCCTACCTTGACGTATTCCCTATCAACACCCTCCTAATTATGTATCAAGTTTCATTACACCATAGAAAATTTGTATCTCAAGCTCGATACATTCCACGATAGATACAGAGATAATTGAGTTTGAATCACCTATATAAAATTAAGGTGATACTATATTAGATGAAACTTGAATAGTACCTCATACTGTAGATGGTCCCGCAGAGTAATCCTCCAATATTGAATTTAGTTTAAGCTATTGTTCGGTTCAATGGCCATGTTTAACATTTGGAATACCATGGTCCTAATAGCTTTGTTGAATTACTGGTGTATTGGATCTAGCTACCATGGCACCAACCACCTCCTTGTCCAGACCTTTAGATGCTGTTACAACTCCTCGCCTGACGCATTGCAAAAGAACTCACTTCGATAGATGGAGCTTGTGCGTATACTTTTCCATTCCAAGATAGTTGAATGGTCCAGTTGAAATGATGAATATTCTCCATACATCTGCAATACCAACACTAAAATGGGTCTATATAACAATGATGCTTCATTTTTACCGATAATCGACATTGATGACACACTATCGTGTTATCAAAATAGGTACTCTGGTTGTCACTTCCCTTCTATGAAACCTCAAGGGAACATTTCCTACCACCAGGTAGAAAACTTGCAAATTGCGACTATAATACTCTATGTATGGTAATAATATCATCACTATGGTTTCACTCAGTGATAAGAGACTAATTGGTTATTTCATAAAAAGTATGTAGGTGAATGATGTTCACCTTTGAATGGAAAGAATAAAAATGTGCATCCTCAAAGCCTATAGCGAGTGAATTATCAACAGTAGCTATAAGCAGTGGAAAGAATTATAATTCAGTGAAATGTGAAGAATACATCATTACTAGTAGAAAACACTTGTAAGGATGAATAAAAGTTTTGGATCTATTAGATATAAACATCATGGGAAATAAATGATCTTAAATTGTAGTCTGGTAATCAACCCACAACATGTCCTAGTGATGAACATCTTGGGTAATCACCTCCCTAAGTACATGGTCAAATCACATTACATGTATGTGGAAGTCATAACCCTATCATCTATGGCAGCTACAAATTTTCAATGAATTATAAAGTGGCCTCTAGCCAAGAGACATAAGGTTACAGAACATCATCCCCTGAGAAAGTGGAAGGATGCAGCTGGATATCATGAGTTAGATCATGCATCATAGGTGCAACTCATGGAGCTTCCTAAATGGAATACATAAAGAATTGGAAAAAATCATGGACCAGACAATTAGTTACCAAATCAAGTATAGAATGAAGTACCTCAATTGTCACTCTTAGAGGTATGACTCACAGCTCTGGGACCACCATGTCAGAGTATAGTCTCTTCCACATTCATGGAATAAGATATAGGAATTTCATGGTGTAATTTTTATATAAATTCATTGAATAATACTCAGAATATTCATTAATAAGATAGATAGAAATAATGATGAAATATACATTAAAATAAGGGCTCACTACCCATGGTGTCCTACCGAAACTAACCACTTAGATGACCAGGTACTAATATGATGTCAAGTAAAATTTTCAGTTGATTTTTAATTTAATTTCCATGTTCACTCGTATATGTTTCATAAACATGAGAAGGTTGTAAAATTAAGTTCAACAAATTCATTTTAAATCTCATTTTTTTTTATAAGAGAGATTCATTCACATTATATCAGTTTCATTTTAACTTATCAGTGAAAACGACACCCATTTATTTATATAAAAATGGTTTGACCTGATAAATTGCTCATCCCAAAACATGAGGGACCATACACCTCATGATTTGAGACATTAAATCACACTATAAAAACTATGGAATATCATGAGCATAAATGATCTATCACATCATCACTCAAAAATAATTGGAATTTCAAGAAATGAAAGTAGTGAAATGCCTGTATATGGAATAGAAATTTGTTAGACATTGGAATTATATTCTCCTATAAGATGCATGTAACAATGATCATATCCCTTATATCATCAAGCCTAATATGATGGAAATACTCAGTCATTGTAATAATAAACAACACCAAAAAAACATGTGTATCACTAAATAGTGATATAATATCAACTGTAATATAAAAAATTAGAAAAATAATAATAATTTAGAAAAAAACATATTTTAGCACAAACAAGGGTATGAAACACCCAAGGATGACTTATAACCCTATTCATAGAGTTTCTAATCATCAATATATTATATCCAAATAATAATGAAATAAATTAATTTCTATGATACAAATTTGGGACGTCCAAGAACCAGAATCCACTTCATAGTTTCCCTTATCCCGAGGGACACATAGACTAAATAACATATACAAAAATTCTAGAGATGCCCAACTAGCCTCAAGGGCCTATGTTGTGTCTTTTGGGAGACTATTACATCATTTATAGAGTGTAGCATAATAGATAAATAATAACAGAGGTCAATAGAAAATGAAATATATGTAAAGTGTGGACGTAAAAAAATGTAATAGATTGAAAAGTATAATATTGACTATATAAAATGGAATAACTACTGATGATATGTCATGTAACTAGAAAACTGGAAATCATAGTTACAAGATATGAGGAATAAATTTTCAACAAATTATAAAAGAGATCATAAGAATATCCAAATCATCCTAATCTTTGGATTCATATTTTGAAATCAAGCTCTATATTAAACAACAAGCAATTAAGTGTTTTAAGCTGTATTATTTCCTTTATCAAAACCATCATTTCTTTAATATTCCCAAGGTACAAAATGTAACTCACTGAGGGTGTGAGATATATATCGGTGGTTAGCCACTAATTGTGATTATAACATCTGGATCATTTATTGGAAATGTAACAGTATGAAAGCATGAAAATATAAAGTAAACTATTAAAATGTAACCAAATACCCATGTACATGCTTCAGTGCTCATCTAGTATCATAACATGTAACCTAACGATTGATTAATTATTACCAGTTTATAATTAATTCATATGCTAGCAATAGTGATGTTTTTATGATGTAACAACGCAACCTGTAATGATATTTAATAATGAATTTCCATTTTAATAACCAAGGCAATGTATAACTCAAGATTGTCCAACAAAAAAACAATTGTTGTCTGTATAAGGGTAATAGGGTAATCTAACGGTCATACTCTAATTAATTTCATAATATGATACCCACTGAGTCCAATGTTTTCATTAAATGTAAAATGCAGCTATGACGTGATTGGGCCTTATGGGACTTAACCATGGAAACTTCTTATCAATTTAGGATCTAATACGTTTATCCAAGGCACCATGTGATAACATTTACGGGATTCCATGATATCACACCTTGTATAAAATGTTAAACATGGATCGGGTTTGAGGTGGGCCTAATCCTATAAATATCATATTCTTGAATCAAAATGGGGTTCTCAAGTGCTAAAGGTATTCCATATTGAATCCAAGGTGTGATTGAGTTAGGGAACTATTATTTTGATAATGAAGTCACATATAATTCATACTGTTCAATAAATTACTTTTCCTTGGATTGAAAATAATAATTGAGCCTGAAACCATTTAATCAGTCATAATTAATAAATATGTCCATGTTTTCAAGCCTTTACATCCTTTAGAAATACAACACTAAGTAGTATTCAATAATTTAATTTAATATATTTAAAGAATATCTAATATTTAAGGTTTAGTTTTTTACCATCCATCAAAATGGTAGGGGTGCTAAATACATGAAACCAATCTTTCTTTTACAAATAATATTGGAAGTTCATTTTCTATGTATAGTTTATAATTACTATGTAACATTTTTTTTTTCAAATTTAAACAATTACAGTAAAATGTTCATGTGGTGAAAATAAATTTTACATTCCATTAAGAAATTATCATTTTAAATAAATCAATTTAATATAGATATTCATACCACTAGAATGGTTAACCCATAGAACACCCAAATTGTGGCTCTAACATGTCAAAACACTAAAACTTCAATTTTGGTAAAATATCCTACATGAGATAGACAATGTTATAGGGAGTAACCAATAAAAACTAATGATATATTTTGTAAAAACATAACCATACAGTTTTAATGATTGTAATCATGGAATATAAATTTAGTAAACAAAAGCTAATGATATCCGTGGGGCCCATATGACAAATTATATAATCAATGAACATGAATGATGAGTAATTGAAAATCATCATTAAGCATGTACGCCTCTTCTACAATAATATCCATCTTAGATATGGCTTCGATCATATTATATATGAAAAAAAGGTAAAAATTCTTACACCTAGATAACTAGGTCGAGGGAAACATAGAAGGAAACAACTAAAACTAAGTGTGTACTTAATGTTGTTCATGCAACGTGATGAACAGAATCTCCAACAGATATGAGATAAAGAAAGTCTTTTAATCCTTATATTTAGACATAAAAAAACTCCATAATGAAAAAATTGAGTTCATCCCATAGGAAATTTTATTAGAGGAAGGCGAAGGTAAAATTATATTATTAAGGGTAAAATTGTAAAATGAACCAAAATATTGCCTTTTCACGGTTTTGTCCAAAATGTTTTGTACATTGTGCACTGAAAATGAATCCCAAAACTATAGTAAGTGGAATACCACACAATTTTGCTTCATGTATAATGAAACTGTCCCCCAACCCTGTGAGACATCTCTGCCTGAAAATGAAAATCATCCATATTATTAGAACTAACCGTTCTCCCTACCCTCATTGTTTACTCTAACCATACAATATGGACATTTTTTTCATAAATATGGGTTCTGGGCCCCGAATATGCCCCTGGAAACCCTTGGGAGCTTCACTAACTCAATAGGAATCCACAGTTTTTCCAAAATAAATAATTAGACTAAAATTCAAAGGATACATATCTTAGTGAAAACCAAGGTTCTTACAGATGATATATATACTTTTTCCAGAGATACGCATGGATCAAATAATGAAAATAACATAGGTTGCGTGAAAGAACCAAGTGATATTTTTTCATCGTTGAATGATCTAAAATCTAGATGGTGATAATATATATAGTTCTAGACATTATCTTATTTCCAATTATTATATCCTCTATCTATATAATAATTCTTATATTATCATTCTCATCAACATAAAATTAATGATCAGGCAAACTATTTTCATCTAATTGTTTTTCCGAATTTTAGAATCCTTGATGTTTTATTGTATAAATATAGTTTTTTGTAGAATTATTTATGTACATAAGGTCATAATAATGTTATTTATTTAACTCTATTTGAAAATTATGTATTTATACACTTTCTTCCATATATTCCTTTATAAGGAGTCATATGAATGCTAAAGTGTTTGATATTATAGAAACAAAACTTGATCAAAGGGAAGATTTTTTTAAAAAACACCATTAAAATCCATTGAAATACATCTCAAAATAACATTTGGGTTATAAATAGTTATCTTATACTAACAATTAGTCTAAGGATAATATTCATATTTAAACTAAACATTCTATATAGATCCCACTAGAGACTTAAACCAAAAATAATTATAAAACAAAAATCCCATTTAGGTATAATCGTAGGATGTACTCCACACAAAATTAGTCATTCAGTAATGCATAATATGGTGGGATGTTCTAGATGTAAAACTTCTATAATAGAATATTATGTTTTACGTCCTTATAATGTTCTCAATAATAACACAATTAGAAATATGACCTAGAAGTGTATTAGGTACTTTGAAGAATCGTTTCAGGGTGATGTATTCCCATTTACATTCTTCTATGGGTAATGGTTGTAACACCCCCATATAATTATATATCATTACCCTAAATTATTGACATAGAATGCCAAGACACATATATTATACCAAATCTCTCCTCATGGTGTCCTATAATAACCTCTCATTCGTATCACTCTACATAATAATACTATCGATATTGATAGAGAGTAGTGAACTAGGAGCCTTATACAATATCTCAATATTCAAATATATTATTGATGGTCAATTTTTTTTCCAAGAAACATATCATTCGATTGCAATCAATTTTCAGAAAATTCATATTTATCACCTTCTTCTATATCTCAACATCATTCCACTATGCTTCTTATATCATCACATGGGTAGATGGTTGAAAATTTATTTAATCAAGATAATATTTCTCCAATTACTTCATTAATTCAAGATATATCCTTTTAATATCCAATAATACTGGATATTTTTTTACCAACTGAATATACAATCTTTCATGATCCTTTTGACTGAAGACATCATTGATCTTGTTCATGTTCCATAGAGGAAATGCCTTGAGCGATCATAATATTCAATTAGATACAACCATATGTGTTTTCACATATTTACCTATTTCAATTAAGAAAATATACTTTTATATTATATGATTCCCATATAAATATCACATTTCTAAATAATTATAATTCATCCATATGTTTATTGAAGGAATCTCTTCATGGAACTTATAATAATTAGTTGGATTATTTTTCTCATGAACTATGAATTATTGTGATTATAACATATATCATTCAATTATTCTTCATGTAGATGCATTCCAGTCAAATCTGAAATGTATCACTACTGATTATAAAACATTCTATGCTTTTGGGTAATGTATGTATTGGTGAACTAAAAAATCATCTATTCATTTCCATAAAATTATCTTCACATTCATTATTCTAATAGAAAAAGTTTCCATTTGACCTAACAAGGCAATTGGATTGCAAAATCGTTATAAAGTATCCACAAATCACTCAAAACATCCAGAAAAACTAATAATAGTATACATTTTAATAATAGTGGATGGTCAAAGACAATTTTCAATAACTTCATTCATTGGTGGATCTACCGATATACTATTAAATGATTTTAAATGACGTCGTTCTAAATCTTTCTGAAACCTAAAATTCAAAAAATTTATATTTTTCATAAATATTATCCTTCCTCAGGGTCCGCAATGAAATCCTAAAATGATATTCATTATCTTCATTTATCATTGAATAAATATGGAAATAATATATAAAAAATACTAAAAATTCTATTTATTTTAACAAAAAACAATATTAATTAAATCCATTATTATAGAAGGTAAATTATTAAGACAAAATAGAATAAAAATATATTCCCAGTGTCCATACCTAGTATAAAATATTGTATTGGTAATATCCTCTTTCATGATCATAAATTGAAGAAATATAGTACAAAACTATGTCATGGTAAATATTAATCTATATGAATTTGATTAAATAAGTTATCAGCATGTTTCAGAGGATACTCATTATTGATTGTAATATAGTTATGTTCCTAATAATCAGTGTATAGTTTCATTGGTCAATCCTTTTTCTCTATAACATAACATGGTGCACCCCAAACAAAAATAATTGTCAAAATTAATCCCTTGAAATGATTACCATGGAGTTTCTTATTCAAATTTTTCAACTAAATGTGGGATATTATATTCATATTGATGGAAATGGGTATAGAACCAAGTTTTTTGTTATATTGAGATCTCAACATCACAATTGATTAGAAGGAAAAAACCCCCTTCTAAAAAGTTTTCAACCAACACAAAAACAAAAATAGTATCATACTTGCTATGATTATCCTAGACCATCATATACAAAAACCACATTTGGATTGGATTCATGCCTTATATAATGGATGTATATTCCATCAAAATTAAATTTTCTATCACACTGATAGAAAAATCCTTGTATTTTGTGGAGTATAAATTTTTTCATAACATAATCTTAAATTAATGTGTGATTCATGTAATGTAATTAAATCCATTCTTAATATCACATTTCATTCAAAATAATGATAAGTAATAATATTTATTGGGTGAAAATTGAAACAAATGAGCAATGGAAAATAATTAATGACTTCATTAGAGTTTATTATACCATTTGTGGTTTTTCCATTAATTTGACATCAAATCATTGGGGTAGTGTTATTGTTTCCTTTCAAAATCATCATATAATAATGATTAGGTAGATTCGTGGATAAATAATATATTATATATTATAGATGGGATTGTATGTCTGTATTTTACCAAATCATTATTATACTATATAAAAACATTTTTGATCACATGATATTTCTCATTGTATATATGATTAAGAGGTCACTTATAATTATCATCATAATTAACCTTAATTTATATTAATCGGTAGGAATAATTCCCATATTCCTTTGATTCGAAACAATAATGAGGGGGTGGATTATTTTATGGAAATATTCTATATTTTCTATATAAACTATCTTCATCCCATTACATCAAAATTAATCTTCCCAATGGACGTCCTTTCAACACATAAAGCATTTATCAATCCCCTTTAGAAAATTTACATCATTCTCCGTTCCATAGGTTATTTATAAGGGAATGAAAAACCTCTTCATTCCATGGTTTTTGGGATTTCAATTGAATTAAATCATTCAATTCATATGAAAACCTTGGTATTTATGGGTAACGCCAATATCCATAGAACAATTTACAATAAAAGTAATGATTTTATTAGTTCAATTGATGCCTTTTATGGATAAATTGATTATGGAAAATAGTTTTTAAATTTTGAATATTGGATCATCCATGAAATTATCAAGAAAACGTTGTTCCTTATGCATTTTTTTATGAATTATATAAGGAATGTAATTATAGAATTTTTATATCATAAACTCATCCCACTCCATCAATTAAATTTCATCATGTTTCCTCATATTAATTATATGATTAATGAAACTAATCATCATCTCCATCATAATGTATGAAAACGAAGAAAAAATTATAGTGTTCTTATCATAGGAGAATAGGAAATATCATTTCATTAGTTCTGATCAATTTATTAATAACTAGTCGATTAGAGGAACTAGTAAAGGAATGTGGATGTTTCCTCCTTATGGACTCACAAGAATGGTGGTCCATAAATTTCTCATTTTTTTATATTACTATTCATAGAATAAGAATGTATTGTAAACATAATGAAGGTATTTTACATTGATTATCGCTTATCATTTTGTCTAAAAAGAGGAAAATCATTGTATTATCCATAAAATTAATCAATAACAAGGTTCTTTTATGTTCTATCCATTTAATAACAAATGAATAGTGTGACAAAAAGTATTTTAATTATGGGAAAACTTATAATCATGAAAATTAACATATATGATCTATATATAAAGAGAAAAAATTTTCATTATAATCTCGATTTTGTTTAATCCTGGTCATCATTGAAAATTAATAAATCATTAATATATTATATAACACTTACACATATACACAATGTTCCCACTAAAAAATTATAATACATGATTCTAAATGTTAAATAAACCTTACTATGACACAAAATATAGATATCCATACATTTAATTCATAAATACAGCATCATAGTTATCAAAAATTCATTACATTACAAATTGATTCAAGCTATAATCATATTGGTCAACTACCATGGGAATCATAGAAAATTAAGAAACTAGTTAATATATAAACTATTTCTTCACCCACTTCATTCTTCATAAATATAACCGTTATTATGAAATTAATATCTAATATTGTAATCTATCACATGGGGAATGAAAAAAAGAATGGGTGAGCTCATATGCTCGATGTGGATACAAAAGGTTGAGATCAATGATCACTAGAACATAACATATTCATATCTATATGAAACAAATAGAATAACATTTTAAAATCATAATAAGTATATAATATATCATAATCTTGAGCAATGAAATAAATAATATCATTTCATAAGACATTAATCATTATGAAATAAAAAAACATGTTTTGTGAGAGAATAAATTAGGAAAAAAAATGTTTGTTGAATACATATATGCATAGAAGATATCTTCCTTATTTATAATGGATCATTCTATGACTATCATATTAGAATGGGTTCACTCCAAAATCTATTATATTTTAAAATATTTAATAATTATATTATCATAGTGTAAAATTTCTCTTATTAAATTTAGATAACCCCACATTCTAGGCCATTGTATCTCTTGATATATCAATAATTTCCCAATGAATTATAGGCCTATATAATTCCACTAAATCCATTCACCCAATAAAAATGAAGAATTTTTGTGATAAAAAACTATAAAATACTCATAATTTCAGAAACATTGGAATGAAATAGTTGTCATAAAATTTTCATAATAGTATAACCGATATAAAACAAATGGGTTTTAAGAAATTTTTAAAAATTCATCGTATTGTAACCCATTAAAAAGAAATTTTATTATAAAAATAGTATAATTATAATTATAAAATATCCACATAATGTATAAGGGTAGAATCCTTGGATCCAATACCAATTAAATCATTACAGAAATCCTTTCCTTCTATATTTTATCAATATAAATAATATTACAAGTTAATTATACCATTTTTGTGAAAAATATCATATCCACTTTGATGATCAATTTTCCAAAACTAAAAATTCATAAAATATAAAGAGATTCATTTTAATTGAAAATTTAATTGAATAAATATAAGATAAACATCACATTATTTACTCTTCATGAAAATTGGTAATTTGGATCATGATTTAAAATTTAAGAGTAAATTCCTAACACATTATTGTAAAAAATCGAAAACTATATCACATAGAATCTTTCAAGAAAAATATATATAAAATAATATATATAAAGATATATATGATTATTATTTAAATTACATTGACATATGAAGAATATTCATAAACATTTTAGATACATGTTTTTTGAAACATTGATATATAAGGAAAATGATTTCCAACCAAAATGTGAAATTAATTCATTTTTCCTTATAAACTATTTTTGATCTCTTATTATCATAATTTTAGAAACAATTTTGGGAAAATGTATATTCATGAAATAACTAATGGGAAATAAATTTTATGGGTTTATTAACTGATATATAAAATTATTTAATCATTATAATATAACCATAGATATTTTGAATATATAATGTTAATGAAACATAAAACCCATATAGATTTGGTTACATTTTATTCGTAATTCCCATTAAAAAAACCCAGTAATAGATATTTAAATCCACATAAAATCTATAATAAAAATAATAATATTCATTCATTTTTGTTATATAAACCACCAAATAGTGAATGTGGATAATATGGAATGTGTCACATAAAATTAAATTTGGGATTAAAACCCATTCAATCAAATTTTTCTTGCATTGAATGTTATATAGTCTCTTGGAAAATTAACTTATTTATTTAAAAATTATATACCTGAGTTATATTCATAAATATAATGTCATATATGATCCCACTATAAAATTTCATTATACTTTTATTAAAAAAATTTATTAAAATCACCATTTCTAGCTGTTAACTATTTCATTGTTGCATAAGAATTTTGGTTGTATTGTTAAAGTCCTTCTATATTAGTCATAGTTACACAAACAAAAAAAATTTATTCGTTTTTAAAAATTCATTTATATTCATTATTTATAAATATAAATAAATTCTTAACATGTTTGTATTGGAAAATCATTTAAACCATTCCTTGAGATGCTAGGCCATAATTAGGAATAAATGTCGTTTTCACAATTCAATGTGTTTAATTGAATAAGGGTAAATAAAAATTCAACAATAATGAATCTTTATAATATCATATATATATATATATATATAATATTAATTTAATCAAAAAAATATTTTCATCGCTGAAAATGAAATTAAAAATACTAATCACATCGCTCTATTGAGGTGGTTGTCGACAAGTACGGACAAGCGATATTATAATTTTCCAACAGAAAATCATGTACGATGGTAGATGTAATAAAAATATTTTATAATCATAATTTTTTAATAGTAATCATATAAAATATTTTAATCAACTAATATAACCATTGATGAAATATATTGAAAAAAATGAATTGTATCGTTTTGTGGAAATGGTATGTAAAATGTATGCACAAGTGCAAGTTTCAGATCCCATTTGATGGAATAAGTGTGAGAAAAAGTTTATTAATAATAATAATATAAATTATTTATATTGATGATATTTAAGATATTATTTAATTAATAATCATAAATTTTTAGAGGAGGTAAATAGAAAATTAAAATGAGAGTCTCCAATTATGGGGATTACCACTAATTTGTGACAACACTGTAATATCTTATCTAAGGACCATAGGGTTGAAATTATTAGAAGAAAAAACGTCCAGAATATATATAGGAATATCAACAGATACATTAGCGTTTTATCGTTGATCTAGAAGGATCAATGTCGTGTAAATAAGTGATAGTGGAGGTTCCCTATTATAATTGATTTGAAGGGAAATATTTTAATATACTTAAGGATTAAATTATAATAATGTAATTTCCTAGCCAAAAAGGAATCCAAAATGAGATAAATTTAAAGATTATATATGATAACATTGAAATGATATAATTAAATAAAATATAATAGGTTTTTGTGATGTAATAAACATTATCTTTTTGCATAACCCCGTCTTTGTCCTCTTATAAGATTAACCATGGTAATATCATTTATGCATTTAATGGTTAAAAAATTTACATCTAAAGAAGAAATTTTCCCATTAATGGATATATAATAACATTTTAGACCATATATTATTCCCCTTGTACACATAAAATAATTTTTTTTTTGATTTATAAATAGTTTAATAAATTATTACATTGATAAAAAGTCATTATTTTAAATTTTTACTCTTTTCATTTAGTATGAGAAAAAACAAATAAATAAATTATTTAAATTATAACATTATCCCTTAAGATAAAAATTATGATTTTTATTAATCTATCATATTTGGGGAAATAATTAAATATTATAAATTATATTACATTTAATAATTTTGATATCATTATTTTATTTACACATTAATTAAAAAAAAATTCATCATTGAGTAATAATTAAAGGTAATTATTTAAAACATAAAATTTATAAATTATTTATAACAATAAAAAAAATATTATAGTTAAAAAAAATATTCAATCATAACATTCTTTTTACTATATGAGGAAACATAATAGATATTTAAATAAATGAGATAATCATTTTTTAAATATTATCACATTAAATATTATAAAGGTCCTTTTTATATACATGTTTCCATAAAAATTTAAATTTATATACTATGGTGATATGGATCATATTTTATTCATGAAATATATTTATTAATAAATATTTTAGCCTTATAACTAATATTTAACCCGATTTTTATTAAAAGTTACCATCTTAAGGGGATAACTTTTACCACGACTATTATTCATATTTAAGAAAAATAAATTGTAAATTTGTGCAAAACTATTCCACCTTAATTCTAAATATTTAATTGACTGAATCAAAACAAAATTTATTTTTTTACAAATATTAATTTGAGAACAAGTGATGTGACAAAAAATTTAATAAAAAAAATCTCTTAAGCCTAAATCTTGGTATAATGTTATCACATGCATACAAAAAAATACTAACTTATTTTAAATTTTTTATTATCGTATCATAACTACATTTCGTTAAAATAATCCAAAAAATGTGTTAATATAATTTATTAACAGAAAAATACATTGTGCTAATAAAATTATTTTTCTAGAAAAATATCTTTTTTACTTTCATGTGATTTTATATTTATTTGTAATTAATTTATAACAAATTAAGTCATTTTACACATATATATAAGAGAAAAATTTTCATAATTTAGATATTTATATGAATACCATCAAACAAAATAGATAGGGGATATGTGTTATATTAAATAATAATATTTTAATTGTACATCTAGTTTTCTTTTAAAAGTGGTGTTACATGTAATTCACATTTTCAAATAAATTATCTTTATTTGAAAAAAATCCTTAAAATCTATTGTTTCTGTATGTTTTTTTAATGAATAATATAAGACATGGTTTTATTTGTAGTGAAGAATAGTTTATATTGAATTTCTAATATATATTTTAGAGTTAAAATAAATCATAATGTTGATCATTGTTCTAAATGATGGATTAAAAATATTGAAATTAAATAATCTATATATTGTTAAATTTCATTGTTCAATTTACGTATTATTAAAATCCATAGATGATAATGGGATTAAAGATATGTGTCCTCATATGATTGGTATATTTGATGATAGAATAGACAGTTGTCGTGGTTATGATCATATTGTTCTGTTTGTTTCTATAAAACAAAACTACTTATATTTGTGGTATTCATAATAAAACCATTATTTTGAATATAAATGGTCATATGTTTTTTGTTTGGTGGATATATTTTTCAGAAATTGGAATTTAAATATATTTTAGGAATTCATAGTAATGGATTTATTGGTTCTTAGTGTGATATAATTTTCCACAAATCCACAGTGTAGATTATTGTACCATGTGGTAATGTATAAGAAAAAAATTATTAATGATTATTAAAATATTTTCAAATGTTAATATATATATAATTGTGTATGTATTTTAAACAACTATACTGGATGGTTTAAAAAAATTAAGGTTTTTATCAAATAATATATTCTTATAAGATAAATTTTATTCTATTTAATTATTCTAATAGATTAATGAATATTAGAAAAATAAATATGCAATATACTTTTTGTAGAGTACTTTTACACTAAAATAAATGTGTAAGATATTTGTAAGAATAAATTAAATATATACACCACTATGATGGATGGATTGATAACACATTTACGTTTATTAATATACTAAACTGATTAAAGAATAATGAGACAGGAGCATGACATCGAAAATTTATTTGATAAAAATTTATAATATTACACCCCCTTGGATGAATTTCATGTTTTCAAAAAATTATAAAATAACCATGAATAAATAAATTATTTTATTTTTATATCATTGTATTATAAGTATAAATGAATAAATATAGGAAGAATTTATGCATCTTGTTAAAATAATTATGATTACTTCATTAATTCCTTATATTGATTTTGAGGAGACATAAAGGTTTTTAAACTAGTCACCCCCACATCTTTCATTGATGGAACCCATTATCGAGGTGTAAAATCTTTATAAAATATCTATATCCATATAATATTTAATTTATAATATCAAGGTATATTTATCATTTTTTATGTTTATATTACCTTAAAATTTTTCAAATTTTAGTGAAAATTTTAAATATATATATATATATTATTGTGTTTAAATTTTATATTATTCTTTATATTTGGAATGGTTGAGTTTTAGTGATAAATGTATTGTTATTTTATTACATACTAACATAAGAACAACATCCAATGATGTGTGAGGGTTTAAATAAATAATTTCTTTAATAATTATATAGATTCACCCTTCCCATTTAGGGATCCTTGATCCAAAACTTTTAACTTGGTGAAAAAAATGGGCATTCAATGATAAATAATTCATAGAGTTTTACGTATCTAATCAATACAATGGAATAACAAATATATATATGTATAGAAAATTTTGCAATATATTACCTTATATAACTTCCATATTGAATATACAAAGTAAATACTCAATATATAATGACATAGTAGAATAAATTTTATAGAAATGATATAATGTGATAAAGCAATATAAAATAATATACATACCATGGTTATGTTAATTTCAATGATGACACAAATAATCAATGTATATGCACCAACATCTATGGGATATTTTACAACATAAAATTTTGTTATACAACCTCTATGGCCTTATAACTATTTAAATAATATATTAAAAAAACCACCTAGATGAATCTATCCATATAAACCAATATGTCCTCCATATTCACACTACATAGTTGTTATATATCTACTAATACATTTATTTGTACCTATATATGAATTGAATGTGTATGTAGAATAAATATCATATCCTTTATATGTCTATTTTTATTTTAATTGTATTAATTAAGATATACTTAATTGTTGTATTTTTATCACATCTTTATCAAAATATCATGTATAAGGTGAGTTTATTTATATTAAAAAAAATAGTTATACACTTGTGATTCCTTCCATTGAGAAGATAGGGGGTATTATTCTTATAAATATTACCCATCTATTTAGTATCATTGTGAAATTCATTAAATTTCTTCTACCTACAAATTTTTTATCCACTATGAAATTTTAACTTACAAAGTTCAATATTCAAATCATTTCATGTTATCTTGGATTGAGTATCCTCTCATTTCATGCAGGTAATCATAATAATCTCAATATCATAAAAATTATTATTCATAATAAAAAATCAAACCTAGAAACCATTATGATCTAATCACCACATTCTGAATGAAAAAACTAAATCAAATCAATAAATCAATACTTCAAAACTAAAATGATATAAAATTATGAAAACCATTTAAAAAAACAAAATTCATAAAATAAAATACATAAAAAATAAAAGCAACATATAAATGAAAATAAAATTTAATTATGAATATTGCAATATAAATAAATACACATGTATATAAACATAATATAGATTTGATATATCCATCATCAAAGTATAATATAATGATTATATAACTAAGTATAAAAATAGAATGAATACAATGATTTATATTAGAAAAGAAATTTTAATATATAACTGATGATTTATAATTAGGATATTTTAGATATATATTTATGAATACAAATTGAAAATTAATAGGAATATATGATCACTCCATGGTTATCAATTATATGGTCATTTATCATATTACTATTTTATATAGATAATAGGTATATTGAAATTTTCAAAATTGAATTATATCCATATTTTAAAAATAAATCAATTTTTTTGAATTAGATATTCAATATTAATATTAATTATTTAATAAAAATTAAAAAATTTACTCTCTCAACCAAATAAATTAAAATATTCATTATCAAAAAATTAATTCAATAAAATTATTTATTTCTTATCTATTCATTATTTTTATGTAAAACAAACCCATATCTACCCATTTAAGCCCAAAATTATAGTTTTTTCATCTTTAATACCTCCCTAATTCTTCCATATAATAACCTACCTATATTTTTAGACTGTTTACTCCAAATATGGAGTAATGCATATTTATTTATTAACGAATTCATTACAATAATAAATAAATAAAAAATTAAAGTGTTTTTAACTATATTTTAAATTTTTTATCTAATATAAATCAAAATAAACTTTATTAAATATAATTTATATTAATTTGTATTATTTTTATTCTTTTAAAAAATTTATTACTCTAATTTACCTTAATAATAATATTAATTATTTTGAATAGAATGTTCTTGCTTGGATGAGTATAAAAAATATTTATTTTAAAAAAAATTATAATTATATTAAATCTAAATTGTGATTATGGTTATTAAATTTGAACTCCTAAATGAATAATTTAATTCAAATAACATATTATTAATTATAAACATATAGAAAACAGTTGCTTAATAAATTTTTTATTTAAGATCCATGGCTATATAAATAATTGATTAATAATAGTTTTAAAAACAATTGTAAAATTATTATTATATTTACATGGAAAATATATTTATTTTTAACATAATGATAATAATTTATTATCTAAATAAATATATAATAACTACCATAAAATAATTCATACTACTAACATTTATAAATTAATAGAATAATTTTAAAATAAATTGATATATAAAAATTGATATAATAGATTAGTATCAGAGTAAATATATTTTCAAAAGGTATAACATTACATGGTTAATAATCTTATATATATATATATATGTATGTTTCATATCAATATATCTATCATTTTTAAATTTATTATTGTTCATAAAGAATTCAATCTATATTCCAATTCATAATTGAGATTACCTACATCTCAATATTCATTAAAATATATAATTTTTACATTAGATATAAATACACATTTATATTACTCAGATACAGTGAATTTTGGAATTTACAACACTCCATACAATTCCAATATAATTAAGTCCTACTAAATTATTAATGATATATGTTGGGTAATGTTTCTTTGTCTCAGTTATGTGTTTTGATGTTTTTATTTTATGTACATATTATACATTTCATTCATTAAGGTATTATATATAAATTTTTATAAAATTATTTTTTATTATGATTAATTATAAGTAATTTTATGTTTTAAAATTGATAAATAAAATCATTTTTTCATTATTCCTTTAATTTTCTCACTCAGTCAGTCTTTTCAAAAAAAGGTTTCTTCTTTTATTTATTATCACTCCATAATAACATTTCTGTTTCACTAATTCATCAAAATTATTTTATGTTAATAAATAACATTTATGAAAAAAAAATTAATGACTCTATTTTTGTAATGAATAAATTCATAACTATATTTCTATCTCTATTTGATTCTTAAATATTTTCATACATTGCATTGAATTGTTTTTTATCATTGTCAGAAACCATATATGTTATAATCTGTTGATGATTCATATATATTAACATGGGATTTGTTTTCAAAACATCCATATTCTTCCTCTATATTATTTTTCATCCTGTTTTGTGATAATTATTATACAAACAATTTTATTATAATGGGTTTTTATGCTATTATTTATTGTGAATTTCATTCATGTTTATATGACAAAAATATTTTGAGTTATATGAGGATGTGACATGTGGTCAAAAAATTTTAAATTCCTCCAATGAATTGTTCAAACTCATATTTGATTAAGCTTTATTTTACGGGACATCAATGGTTACCTATTATTAATATTATGGAATATGATAGTTTACTATATGATGACACTCCTATTATGTATCCTCAACATATGCTATGATTTTATATACATACATATATATATTTATATATATTCCATGTTCATTTGTTATATGAATAAATTATTATAGTTATAAAAATTATGATGAGTTTCATCTAATTTATATTTAATATGGATTATGTTTTTCACACACACACACATATCTTATAATAAATCCATTATCATCTTTATTAAGATTCTTTATATTAATTCAATCAATATATCTTGTGTTTTATCCATTAGATATATAACGTGCTCACTATGTTGTTATGTTTTCTATTCTATATTAAATGGTAATTAATATTACATGTTATATGTCTAGAATAGTTTTTGATGTGATTGATTTTTTGATGAAAATATATAGTTTTATAAAAAAATACATTTATGTAACTAATCACAAACATCAATAAACTATTATGTTGTTATGATTTGACTTATTTGTTAGTGGAACTGGATAATTATCTACAATAAAATAATGTATGTGTTTTTAATAGTTTGGTCATATGTTATTTATTTCATAGTGTGGTTTACATAAATTTATAGATTACATTATTTGGATTATATTGAGAAACTCTATAGAATCACATTTTAACTAAATGTGTAATATGTTCAAATAATTTTTTCTTGAGGAATATCATGACCCACTATTATAATTATAACGATATTTACTATATATAAAAATGTATATTATTCACCATAATATTTTTTTGTGAATGGATGGATGTAAGAGTAACTGAAATAGAAAATAATGAAGTGAAAAATATAATGATTACACTAATTCACTTAAAAAATTGTAAGGAGTTGATGTCTAAAATTTTATGGATATTTCCACATAGTTATCTCAATAAATGGATTATAACATGAAAAAAATAATAATAAATTTACTAATTATTTAATAAAAATATATAGGGTTTTTCATGCAATAATGATTGTTATTTTAATAGACTAATTCAGGTAAAATAATCGAGACACTTGAGGCATCTCATCACAGTGAGGTATAACAAAGATAATGGAAACAATCCTTAAATTTAACAAAAATAATACATTCTATTAGAGTACAACAAAATAAAAAAAATACCCAACTAGATCCCTAAAACCGAAGCTATAATATCTAGAATAAGAAATTATTAATAAAATAAGGCCATAAAGTCTCCATGTGTTCAAATATCAACTCCAAATCACCCTATATCAAACACAAAAAAAAAGATATTCCATTATTATAAGTTTTCCCTTCCCATTAACTATATTCTAAAATACAGTATCAAAAAATTATTGAAGGAAAATTATGTTGTGGGAACAATTCCCATTGGTATAATTCCACCAAATCTATTCAATTAGTAATTTAATCAATGAAACAACTCTAGATTTTTTAAAAACATTACAAATCATTTTCATAAATTTAACCCCATTTATAAATAATGTTACCTGTATGTTTTCATAAAATCAATTCTATCTAACTATGTTATAAATATTTTATATATAATAGATAAAAAATTGAAATCAAATCAATTCACCAGAAGGTAAATTAGTAAGTACACATCGATGTAATACCTTTATGTTAAGGAATGTAATATAAACTCATATAAACATGTGAGAAACTATCAAGGGAAACACCTTTTTTTCATAAAGATACCAAAATTAAAAAATAACAACTATTTCGGAATTACCTATTGGAAAATTATTACATGAAAAAATTATATTCCTAAACTAATATAAATATTGGATCCAACCCAAATTTATTCCTACCACTATATGTTCATATCAATAGAAAACCCAATAGTGGTTCCTCACATGAAGTATTCCAATGTATATTTACCAAATAAAAAATATTTTCTAATGTGCCATGTATTTCATATTCATTTAAAAACCTTGTTCACCATTTGTATAAAAAAATCAAAGAAATGACAAAAAACTATGGTGTTTGAAAACCCCTATTTTGAATTAATAAATCAAATCCCTTTTTAAAGAATACCAACTAAGAACATGCATAATTCTAATAAAACACTTGAAACCACAAATAATATCAATCAATAAAATATGTGAAATATATCAATAACGATAATCAATTCATGGAATTAATACCTTATATAAAAAACCAACCTCACTAATGAAAAAACCATATAATCTATTGAAAATTGATTGTGGAAGAACCAAGAATTAGAAATGTGAAAATAACACACGATAAGAAACAAAAATGGGACTATTAAAAGATAAAATAGGTCGTGAATATCAACCGCCACAAAAGTGAATAAAATAGTTCTGACAAATTCAATAAAGGAAACAAAATGAATTCTTACCCATAAGGACACAATTCATCAAAAACAATGATTTATCAACAAATTAATGGTTGAGATGGTGTAAAATATCTAAAATCATAACAACCTGAATTGGGTTATGAGAGGGAGAAATGTTGCCTATATGAAATGAATATAAAATGTGTATTACACTAAAAAAACATTTTATAACATAGTATGTAATCCCATTTCATGTCATATAATCCATGAATCCAAAAAATCACCAAAAACCCATCTCAACATGTTAACTATCCAGATATAACTTATATATGTATTGAACACTTTTTTAAATTTGTAATACTTTCATTCCATAAAACAAAGACATAGAATCATCATGTAGACCATTAAATGACATGTAATACCTTTATAGGGAATTTAATCTCCCATCAAATGACTAACAACCTAGATTATATACCAAGTCATAAAACTAGCTTCATAATTATACAAACTCATTGATATCCATCTATGTCCATTAACACAGTTATGCCAAGACTCCAATAATTCCAATAGACATAAATCTCTATGATTTATTTTATTTTCCGATTAAAGGATCTATATTTCTAATAATCCATGATGTCCTTATATTACTCAACCTGGAAAATGAGATGGCCACTTATGTCTCATCAATGAATACTTCTCACATGTATCCCGACTATCCCTTCTGCATTGACCCATTATTAGGACCAAAAAGATAATTTTACTACATAGTATTGACTTATAGTGATCTATATTTTGAAAGGGCTTATCAACCATAGTAATGTCAAGATCAATATCTACATCCACCCATTTAATCACATGGGAAGGATTTGGTTAATACCTCAACACCTAGGAAACATGAAAATATCTTATATAGATAACAAACTAAAAGAAATTTCTAACATATATTTCACCTCTCTCAGTTGTTTAATGATCTCAAGGGCAAAAAAGTTTGTTCTAACTTTCATGTCATAAACATCCAACGATATCCCATGGGAGGTGTAACTCTATGAAAAAATGATCACCAATGTAGAAATTTACCAGCTGATAATGTTAGTCTATATATGATTTATGAAGATTCTTGTCCATGAATAATCTCTGGTAAATAAATCGAACCACTTCTTTCATCTTCATAACAATATGCATCCAAATAATGCAACTCTCCCCCCTATTTTTCTATAACAGGGGATATTTATAGGGCTTCTCATTGAATACATAAAATGGTACTATATTTCAAAAATCGTGAAAAGTATTCTCTTAGAAAAATCATATTAGAGAGAAATCCATATATCATGATCTTCCAAAATCAATCACAATAACACAAAACATACCCTAAACGAACCTGGATACATATCTCTTTCTATTCATTTTTCCATGAATTATAAGCCCATCTCAATTTTTTCACGGAAGAAAATAGCTATTGTTAACCATTCATGAAAATTTTTGTGAACATCAAACCCCAGTAAAAACCACAAAGGGGTCCCCATGATGATTTATAGTCTATCGGCCATACAGGCCCTCAAGCTATTCAACCTTCATTGTCTCCTTGATAAGTAGGATGTGTTCAGATTTCATGAATTGATCAATGGTCATCAAAATTTAATTGTTCCCACAAGGACACCATGGAAACCCAATGATAAATTATATGCATATTTAATCCATTTAAATACTATAAAGGGTTCAGGCTAAAACAAACTTGAAGATCTCTGGTGTTCCAACATAATTATCCTAGAAGTAAGACACTACGACTTAATATTCTAAATCAATAGTATCATACCATAACATAAATAAATACATTTAAAAACATGAAACATGTTTTTAGATATATATTGAATTGACTAAATAGAGTGGGTTCTACTATCCATCATCTTCATCCATAGGTCAAATGAAATATCCATCCTACTACAAAAGCATAAAATACAACTGGATGATTGAGAAAGGTGTGGACATGAGACATATCATTTTTCATTTTCACCCATTAAAATTTTTGGGTGTTACATTCACCTGCATTAGTGATCAAAGACATAGTTTCAAACTTTATATATCAACCATGTATGTTCCAACACACTTCAATCAAGGTACCTCCTTTGATACCATTTTGTAATAGTCAAACTACAGTTAACAATACCAGTCACACGAACAGTCGTGTCATAATTAGTTATAACAATAATAATGAAAAAAGTCACGAATATAACCAATGTAAGTAATGAAAAATTAATTTTTGGAAGAAAAAAATTAAACCCAATCCATAGAGTATAATCCATATAGGATAAACAATAAATTTATGAATTATACATGACCAATAAGTCTCCATGTTACCAAACCTCACCTCTAAACCAGCTTGTATTGAAGGCAGTGGAAATAATATTATCCATCAAGATACGATATTCCCTTCCCTTTTTCTATATACTATATAGAATCTTACACAACATTCCTATGGAAAAAGTAGTTTGTGATCTAAAAGGCTAGTAGGATACCACAAATATGTCTATAGATGCTATAATTTCAATAATGTAATAGTCAAATCTTTTAAAGAAAAAATTATTTTACAGATCTCTTTCAAAAATCCATACATGATTGTAAATCATTTTCCCTTTGGTATTTATAATTTTTTTTGTATTCAAAAATTTAGGAATATGGAAATAAAATGTGATAAAATAAGAAAAAATATCAATCTAATATTACGTATGAAATTAAACACATGTAAATGAAATAAAATCATCCAAATCCATGTGACACAAACATATATAAAAATGAGAGATACTATGAATAAAAAAATCATGTGATAATGATCCATAAAAGAAAAAATGATACTATAATTTAATGTCTATAATCTGTGAAAATACATAGTTGACAAAAAATTATATATACAACATAAAAAATTTCGATCTAATTGATATCATGTACATCCAAAATCTATTGATAATAATAAAACAACCACAAGTTGTTCCACAAATAGTATGCTTTTATATTTCTATTTACCAACACCCCAATGGATAAATAATTTCTAAACATGTCTAAATACATGAAAACGAATTAACCCCATTTATTAAAAAAATTAATAATTTATTCCAATACACTTCGATGATTGAAAACACATTTTTGATCAAAACAAATATGTATTTAATGAAACCCAATTTGAAAAATTTATTTGTCCCCAAAATCCATTGAATCAACAAATAAATAAAATTTAATTAACTACCAAATGTATTTTATCAATAAAGATAAAAAACACATAAATTAAGCCAATTTATAGGAACATATACCACAGGAATGGTGGAACCCTATTTGTTTTTGAGAATATTGATTATAAAACCACAAATCAGCCTTTAAAAGATAACTCACATCCTGAAACTAAAAAGTCGATAAAATACACCAATAAATATAAAATATGAAACACAACCATTATAAATGAAACATTTACAACCAAATTCAAGTAGTAAATAGATGGAATGAATTCTTGAAATAGTTAACCACAATAAATAATTAATGAAGAAAAAAGATGGTGTTCCAATAATCATTTATAAATTATTCGGATCGACAAATTTCTTTGTAATTTCTCAATGAAACATTACATGTATTTTTATTATGTAGAGTTTAATCCTTGAGAATTTAGCCTTATGTATTATTCATTTATAATGTGTGAAGTTTTAAAAATTTACTACTAACATTAATATTATGTAAATGAATAAAATTGAATATATTTCCTGGGGGGGATTATAAAAATATTTTCAATTAAATATTTTCATTAAAATATTCCTATAAAAGTATACAAATTATTATTATCTAAATGAAAATGATTTCTATTTATTTAGTTTCTATTTAAAAAACAATAATTGATTTTCTGGGTATTCATATTGTTTTATCATTAACAATGTTTTTACTACATCATTTTATTAATTGAATAAAACCTAAAATAATTTTCTAAGAGGATTTGAGGGGCGTTGAATAAATTTATTGATGTTCTCTCCATGATGATAAATAATTTATGAACACAAAATATATATTTTATGTATAGTTAATATTATATAAATTTATATTTATAGAATATTATATGAAAAATACCAAGTATGAATAAAGATAATTTTTTATATATGCTTGAAAATTGGGTGAAGCACCATGTAAATTAAAAAAATGAAATGAAGATATGTTTTAACTGTATAAATGGAGGGAATCTGAACAGTGGTATAAAATAAATTTGAAGATTCCTTTCAATGACATATATATGAGGAGAATGGTCAACCTAATTAACCACCATCAATAAAATGGTTTGCTTGTTTGTAATTTCGGATCTTAATAAACCAATTACAAATTCATTGTCTAATGATCATAATTTATGTGACATTCAATTAAAGACAAAGAGGAAAAGGGAATTATTTTGAAATCAATAACAAAAATGGGAATAAACAAAGCATTATTGGCCTAATGTATGAAAATTGTCAAATAAATATTACATTATATCTTATTTGAGATCATTCTTAAAAAAATATATTATCATATATGATTTATAATATAATTATTTCACTAAATAAATTGTTATATATTAAATTATTTATAAAATCAAATAATTATTTGATGATTTTATTTTTATTATATAACAATTCAATAAATTAAATTTATTTTATTTTACTTCCAATAAATATTGTTGATCATCCTTTCATATAAATTCATGAAATTTAGGGAATATATTACACATATCAACATAGATATCATATATATATATATATAATGGATAAAGAAAAAGAAATTCATATTTTAAATCATAATAAATTTATATATCATTTAATGGAGAATTATAATATCTTTTTGAAAAAATCTACTATATTGGTCTTAATATCATAAAATGAGTCATATATGGATCACAAAAGTTTTTTAAAATCTCAAAAATGAGTACATTGTAATATTAATATAATATATTAATGAATTCCATAATGTACATTCTTATCTTCCACTTAATGACAATGAATTTTTTATGTTGAACTCATACATATTTTATTTTTATATCAAATATTATCTATTAAAAAAAACTAATGAATTTTAGGATATGATGAAGAAACTATAATTGAGTTTGAAAAATAATTATGTTCCCATGTTCTTTAACAGGGTGTGTAGTGATCATATATTTTGGGAATAATTATTTCTAAATTCATCCCACCATTGATTATCATGATCATTACGAGATACAAATTTAGAAAATATATCATTTATAAAATATTGATATATTTTTTGATCAAAAACATTGGGATTAATATTTTTCTATGTTGTATTTTCAATCAAGGTAAAAATAGATAATTATGGAAGGGTAAGATATACATAAAATATATTTTATCAAGGGAAAACGTCACTAAAAACTAATAGAAATTCTATTTCGAAATAGAAATTCTAATTGAAAAATTCCTTGATAGAATTTATATAGTTAGAATATATTTTTTGAGTATATTATAAGTATTCTTTATGAATAAAATTATCATATTTGTTAAAATAATAAAATAACATGAATAGAATTGATAATTGAGTTATTGACATCAATAAAATAAAAATAGAAGGGGAATTAAGAAAATGTAAATTTGAGTTATATAAAGTAAGCATAATAGGACACATAATTATAAGTGATGGAGTATCATTATATCCTCAATTGATAGAAGTTATTGGATAATATCCAAAACACACTAGTAAAAACAGAAAATAATTAATATATGTATATTATTTATATTTTAGCGGATATTTCTAATGATTATAAAATCCAAAAACATTATAACTCAAAATAGGTGAATTATATTTTGATTAAAAAAATTGGACAAAATCATTATATATATTACGATATTGTTAGACACTATATATGAATTAAAACTACATTGTAGATGATATATAAGTGCCCAGACAGATTCAACAAGGAACCAGATGCATGTGAGGATTCAAGAGCATGGAACATTCACCAGAGTAGGGCTAAAAGGATTAGGTTGAATGAGAGGGCATGGTATTTCCATTGGTTTTAGGCATGTGATTATATTCATAGGACATCTAGATGAATATCGATGAAAATATGGAGTGATGATCATAATGCATATTCTTGGGAGAGGCAGTTTCAAGTAGTCATAGTATGTACAATTTACTTAAGACCAATGGTTCTTGTAATGTCTCCAGAGCATAAGGGGGCTATAAAATCTAATAAAACTAGCATTGTAAGGGTTCCCCCTCATCCTTGAAATAGGGGTTATCAAGAATCAATAAAAAAGAATCCATTCAGGACATTAAAGTTTTTTTTAAAATTAATCACTAATCATGCTATTGTAATTTTTCCATAAATTATTTGGAGAAATTTTTCATTATAGTGTCAACAATGAGATGGGTAATTTTCCACATTCATGCTTAAAGAATGATCTCAATTATGCCATGAAACCATGCTATAAAAAGAAATGTTCCGTGAAATTATTTTTGACTAATTCAGATGACGTGGGGATAAATAGTGTTGTGGAAATTTTTATTTTTTCTATCTACTCATATTATCACAATATCTTGTTTGATACTGGGGAAATGCATTACATTGTTATTGATATTTTTTAATATTGAAAATTTCATACCAACCAGTGATATCATTGGTTATGGTAAAAATAATATGAGAGAATATTAATGTAAATTATGCAATATAAGAAAATTTATGTTATTATCATGGGAAATATATTACCTACAACCCTTATTGTTTTTTCATAGTTAAGTTTGCTGTTATTCATTTTATTTATAGGATTTTTTATCGTGTTTAGATTTATTGTATTGATAAAAAGGTTTTTTTTAGAAAAAAAATCAATTTTTATAGAATAACATAGCCATATAATTTATTACATATCTAGAATATGAGAAACTGTGAAAAAATAGAATGGAAATTTAATATTCACATATTTTTATGAATAAAGTAATTTTTTAGATTAATGATATTCCAGTGGTAATTAAATAAAATTAGGTTTTTCTTGATGAGTTTGTCAGTGTTATTTCTAACCATGATGTGGAATACACTATTTACATTGTTCCTAATGCTAAGAAAATATTAAAACCACATTATCGAATATTTCACGTAGAAATTCTTGAATGGAAAAATAATTTTCGAAGATGGTTGATAAAGGATTATTTCATCCAAAAACATTGCCATTGGGTAGCCCTATATTGTTCACAAAAAAATAATTATTATTCCATGAAATTTAAAATTGATTATTGATATTTCAATAACATTAATAGTAAGAATAAATATCCATTACCTCAAATCAATGATTGTTTCAAATCAGCAGCACAAAGATCGGTTTTTTTCATGATTGAATTGATATCTGGTTAACATTAGCTAATGGTGAAGGAGTGTGACATACCAAAAATTTTATTCTGAATTAGATATGTTCATCATGATTCTACTATTATTCCCTTTTATTTGAAATTTTTTCTTGATGTATTGATAGGTTTTATTAATAAAATGATAATTGGCTATTTGGAAAAAAATTATGTTTTTTAGTGATGACAGATTGGTTCATTCAAAAAATGTAAGGATCATAAAATATGACTAAGGTTTGTTCTAAAAACCCTTAATTAAAATATGTTATGTGGGAAATTTTTTGAATGTTATTTTTCTTTACAACATATTTCTTTTCGTTGAAAAATTCTAAATAAGTATGGCATAATAGTTGGTCCCACCAAAAAAAGGTGTTGATTAATGTCCTATACATATAAATATTACTATGATTTGTAATATTCTTGGATAATCAGGCTAATAATGATGGTTTATTTAAAATATCACATGGCCTTCTAGCCCTATAAATATCATAATATTAAAAGGTGTTAAATTTATGTGGATAAATGACTATGATTTTTTTTAGGCTTTAAATTTAAGACTGGATAATGATCTTATTTTTCCATTGACTTCCAAAAAAATGTCGGGTTTTCATCTATAGTGATGCTTCATTGAAGAGACATAGTTGTGTTCTGGTGCAGAATAATCATGCAATTTCATATGCATCGAAACAAATAGAACCACATGAGTTAAATTTTCTCAAACATTACATTCTATTAGGATCTATAATTTTTACTTTATGAATTTGATGAAATTATTTATATGGAACAAAATATAAAAAATATACCAACCAAAAATAATTGATGTATATATTCACATGGATGGAATTGAACATGTGGTAGTGGAGTTGTTCTTAATTGATAATAGATTATTACTACATGATCAATTTAATTTCTACTAAAGAACAAATTGGAATGTTCCTACTGTCAAAAACATTATGTTAAATTAACAATGTTATGTTTAGAACATGACCCATTTGTTATTGAATTCTTGAATTTGGGATTAGAAGTTATTAGTTCTAGAAATTACATTGTATTCTTCATGTCTTATTCAAATCATCTATTTCAGACAATAATTAGGATACTATAAAAGGAAAACTATGATTTTTTTAAAAAGTTATAATGCCATTTATTGGGAATGTTGATAGATTTTAAAACTAACAATGATCTTGTGTTGAGATTTGGGATGATATTGTGTGATTCTTTTTCAATCACTTTTTAAGAAAGAGCTACTACGTGAAGCTTATATATTTCTATTTTTAGATCATCGGGGCATCACTAATATGTATAGATATATTCAGATGTATTAGAAGTGGGAAGGAATTAATATTGATATGGTTGATTCAACTATGAAATGCTCGACATTTCAAGAGGTTAAAGTATAATGTCAACTACCAAATGGGTTGCTTTATCTTTTTTCAATGCCAAAGTGGAAATGTGATAATATATCCAATTATATTTGGTGGGAATACAAAATAATTCAAATGGTATCAGTTTGATTAGGGATATTGTTGATCGACTAACTAAGTATGCACATTTTCTTTATATTCAACATACTATTAGTTTTGGACATCATTCTCGATTGTCCCTCAATGACATAGTAAGGTTACATAGAGTTTAACTCCCAATTGTTTTTTAGGATGATCCTAGGTTAAATTATATCATTTTGAAGGGCCTTTAGAAGTCATTGGTCATAGAATTAAATTTTATCATGGTCATTCATCCACAATATGATAGGAAGATCGAGTTATAAATTTAGACCATGGCAGACAAGCTATATGGGTTTTCAATAAATTACCAGGAATGTTGGTATCAATTTCATTCTTCTGTTGAGTTTTCTTATAATAACAGTTTTCATTCTAGCTTAAATATGTCACCATCCTTGTAATTATAGGGATAGTGTTGTCAAAATAGAATATTTTGGGAAGCAATTGATAAAAGGAAGTTGATGGGACCAAACAATTTAGAGGGATATGCATAGAATTTAACCATGATCTAGAAACATATGTAGACTACTCATAGCATGAAGAAATGTTATACAGATAACCAACAGAAGAATCATTATTTCAAGATAGGTGATCATGTATTTCATAATAATTCTTCATAGAAAATTGTAATTTGTTTTGGTAAGAAAGGGTATCTAATCCCATAGTTCATTGGTCATATAAAATTCAAGATAAAGTTGGATCATTTTATTACAATGTGGATATTTATTCGAGTTTGTTCCATGTAAATAATTTTTTAATGTTTTGATGTTATGAAAGTAGATTCCATATTTATTTAATGTTTTGTACAATAAGAATTTTTAATTGTAAGATAATCATTCATATGAGGAAAATATTGTTCAGATTTAAGATAATAGATAGAAAATATTCATAATTAGGTAGTTCAATAGGTTAAGGTTTTTTGGAGAGACATCGTGGATGGAGAAGCAATAATGGAATCTGAAAATTATTCTATGGAATTGTTTCATCAATTTTTAAATAAGTAAATAATAATAATGGGGATGAAATTATTAAAAGGGTGGGATATGAAAACCTAGGTACTTATAAAATAGTTTGTTTTCATTCTCAAATTAAATAATTGAGTTAATTATAAATGTATAATGAAATAAATTATATTTATAGAAATTAAGAAATATATACTAATAGAATAGTAACCCCACCCATGAATGTATAAATAATATATATATATATATATATTATGATAGAAAATACCATATATTTATGTCATGAAATAAGTAAATAAATGTTTTGAAGAAGATAAATTATGTGTTTGTATTTTTGTGGAACATAAGTGCTTATTTACATTATTGAAATTAATATAATGATTTAAAATAAATTTTTCTTCATGAAATAAATTTCTAAATTACTATTTTTTTTCTTATGATTATAAGATGACTTTGTGAGACCATAATTAATTTTTCGTATTATTAAAAAATCTCTTATAAGTTTAATATTTTTATTTTTTTATAAATGAATATTTTATTTAAAAATTAAATGTTTCATATTTTTAAAAATATTTTTAAAAAATGAACTAAATTATTTTAAATCTACATGTGAAAAAAATGATAGGGTGAATTTTTCCGATATTTCTGAAATAGTTGAACTTTTTTGAATAGTAAAATATAGTAATTTATAGTATATAACTTTATTCGTAAAATAAAATATTTCAGGATTCATTATTTATGTAAGAACCATAATATCTAAATAACCTTATATATTTACTATATATAGTCTCTAAAATAAAAACCCTTTATATTCGGGATCCAAAATAATCGACTAATGAATAAAATAATAAAAAAACTCCCCCTCTTACACCATAAATACACCCCTCACCACCTATTAACCTCACACCACCAAACCTTGAATGATGTAATCTTTTTTCGCATAAATATTTTAAATTATATAACCCACATCCAAGATATATTTTTTTTATAAAATAATATATCAAATATTCCTACGGAGGATCTCAAGGAGAATAATTCCTGAGGTAAATTCCTATTTTATTTTCTTTTATTTTGTTTTCTATTTCAATTCAATTATTATTATCTCCTAAACACCTCTAAACCAACCAACATGAATAATCATGAATCATACATAAAATTTCATTTCATTTTTAATTAAATATCAATCTTTGAACCTCCACTTTTTCCCCTTATTCTAGAAAATTAATGAATCGTGCATAATGTGACAATTCACCGCATTCATAGACATCATATTTACTTTATCATTTACCACCTTCAAGTATGGTCATAATCCATTAGTATGGTAAGAAAATATTTTAATATGTATATAATGTCCTTCAAAATTTAATGCAACTAATTTATGGATATAACATTAAATAAAAATAAAATAGTTTTTGATGGTGGAAAACCCAACAAAAAATAATACAAACATTTATCTTAAATATTTTAAATAGTCATTAATCCTCATATTGGAAACAAATATGGTATCATTTCAATTTACTAAAACATAAATATAACAATTCTTTTCACTTTTGTAGTTTTTCTTCCATTTAACAAAAAACTCAATAATAAACCAATCGTGGAATCGGTGAGATAGAAACACCTAAATCATAGAAAATAAGAAAATATCATAAATTAATTTAGTAAAAATATGTTATAAAATGATAATATATGGTATTAAAAAATTAATATATTTCATTAGTAATGTAATAAAATTGTTTAATACATTATACGGTTGTTTTGAATACATTTTGATGAATTCAATCATACCTTAAGGTACATTTCTCTAAAAATCCGCGTTTAATTTCAATTGTTTTCAAAATTTTAATGGAATATTTTTTATTGAATGAATTTATTTCCATCTTTCATGAATATTTCATGTTTTTATTTTTTCATTGTAATATTACATGTTTATTTGTAAATAAATTCTTTTCTATTGTATTTTCAAAGTATTCCTTTAATATGAGATTTTTCCCAGTGAATTATGTTTTTGATGAATGTATTATTGTTTAATGATTATGTTATTGTTCTTAAAATTGTTAAAGATGACAGGTGGGTCAATGATATACCTATTATTCAATGGGTATGTATATCTTGGATGTTAACCATAATGGTTATTCCATGTGTAACTCTGATGGTTATATTAAAAAGTAGTCGTGAGAGATACATTGTGAACTTTTTGTGAGGGTTATTAATCATATGTTTGACATGAGGGTTACAATCATAAGTATGTATGGTAATATAATGATCCCTATGTTACCTAAATGAATTTTTTATGTTTTCTATGTTTTATAAATATCTATTTATTTTTCACAAAGTATATATATGATATTTCATCAGGAAAAAGTGTGTCTTTATGGAAATGATTTCATATGTATATAATTATTTATGGATTAACGATTAATTTATTTTTTGTGTCCCATCCTATAATTTTTTTATCATCTCATGTTTCAAATTTATTTCCACAGGATTTAAATATGTGTAATAGAAAATAAGAAAATATGAATGTTGGCAGCGCAATTGTATAGTATTGAACATATATTTAAAATACATATAAACCATATGTTTTTGTTTTAGGTAAAATTAATTTTTTCTAGGAAATAGGAAAATGATTCCAACTTGTAATGATAATAATAATGATCTTCAAAAATATTTTGAGAAGAATCAGATCACACATGATCCAGATAAATAACTTTTTCAATAGCAGTCACATGGCCCACGACTAACCGACCCGTCATACGGACAGCCAACAGACGATCAAGGGACCACTGAGGTAGAGGAAATGACTTGGGCGAGGAGGTACGCATAGATGGAGACGTGGTAGAGGAGTTGTTCATGCCATAGAAATTGGTCAGTGATTCAAGTTTGTACCACCACCACCTCAAGGTGGTACACCCAGACCACATGGAGCTGAAGGACAAGGACATGCACTACTCTGGGTAGTTGTGGCCTATGACCACGACACTCATGAAATGATTAGTGGTATGATCTGTGTCTACTCAACCCTACCTTCAGTACTTATAGAAACATGTTTTAGTCTTGCTTTTAGTTTCATAGCCCTCATTTGTAGCTCATAGATTCTAATGGAGCTGTTAGCTCAACCATTATGGCTAAATATTTCTACGGGATGGGATTCGACGATTAGACACTGGTATCAGCATTGTGAACTTACTCTAAGAGACAAGATATTTATGTGGGATCTTCTAGTAGTGGCATCGAGGCCTTAAGACATAATATTGGGTATGTATTGAATATACACATTCCATGCTCATATTGACTATATTAGGCACACAGTGTGGTGCATCCACGAGGATGGGAATAAGATTTCCTTCACCAGTGATAATAGAACCTTTGAAACACAAGATGTATTTACCAGGAGGACGGTGCATCTGATCACACATTAGTTGGATATCCATTCCCTCAGATCAGTTTATGTTGAGGGTCCGAATTATCATATATTGGTGGACCAGTATGCTGATGACATCCTTGTTGATGTTATGAGACTACCTCCTCACTGAGAGGTAGAGTCATACATCGACCTGTACCTGTAAACACACTGATATCTACCCCTTCATATTATATGGATCCCACAGATCATCATGTGTTACATTTACAGTTGGAGGACATGTAGAGGAAGGGGTTCATAAGTCTAGTTGTGTGGCCATAGGCCGCCCCGATTAGGTTCTCCAAGAAGGATTATGGGATATTGGGGCTCTATGGGGATTATTGTTTCCTAAACCAGGTGATTATAAAGAACAAGAATCCACTTCTGAGGATTTATGATCTTTTAGACTAGCTGAAGGGAGATCATTGGTTTTCTATGATATAACTCATATCAAGTTATCATCAGCTTTGGGTACGAGATGAATCTGTACAATAAGACAAACATCAGATGTCGTTATGCACACTAAGAGTTCTAGGTTATTCCTTTCATCATGAACAATGATCTAGTATTGTTTACAGGACTCATGAATAGGATAATTCTGCCATACTGTGATTGCTTTGTGGTGGCACTCATCGATGACATCTTGATATACTCAAAATTAGTGTTCTAATATGGTTATCATCCATAGATAGTTCTAGAAACACTCTGAGAGAACTAACATTATTTTTATCTCTCGAAGTCCCTATTCGGGATATGAGAGGTCCACTTTCAAGGACATGTTCTCTCGGAGGCTGGATTTGTAGTGGATCTTGCGACGATAGATGTTGTTCTTACTTGGGATCCGCCCATGAGTGTGACCGAGGTGTAGAGTTTCTTGGGGTTCGATGGATACTACTGGATAACTATGCTTGACTGTTCTATAGATTCATCACCCTTGTCAACATTGACGAAGAATGGATTTCCCTTTTTATGAATGGAAATATGCCAACACTGTTTTCAATATTTGAGACAGATACAAACAAGTTCCCCAATCTTGATGCTATAAGAAGAGGGCATTGGGTAGGTACTCTACTACAACACATCAGGGACCAAACATGGATGGGTCCTGGTGCAGTAGTAATAAGTGATCTCTTACGATATGCAAAAGACAAGAGAACAATAGAAAAACAATGCTACCCATTACTTGGAGTTTTCTAAAGTGGACATAGCCTTTAAAATGTGGTGAAATTACTTGATGGAGAAAATTTTACAGTCTACATTGATCACAAGATTCATAGTTATATCTTCTATTAGAAGCACCTAAAAAAGAGACAACAATGACTGCTATAGTTCCTTATGTTCTATGACTTTGTGAAGGTCTATACTCTCAAGAAGGGAAATTTGGTAGCTGATTTACTCATCCGGAGTTACTGTCTACAATTTATGAGTGAGATGACCTAGTAGCTTTCCATGATGCATATATACTTCATGGATAGAGACTAAGCATCTTACCCTTAGTCTATTACTGTCACTACCCTGCTTCTTCACTGAGTGCGGGAGGCACAGCTGGGGGACATTAACTATGAGGCTTAGAGTGCTCAGATATCCCCAATAGAGACTCCTGAAGTATTTCTTGAAGGTGAAGAGAACAACATCCTCTTCAAAGGACGTACCATTGTACCCGTGGAACTACAAGAGGAGGTGTTTATGGAGTTCCATACATCCCCTATAGTGGTACATCCCTGTGGGGAGAAGGTGTACCAGGATCTTCAGCATCAACACTAGTGGCTAGGGATGAAGAAAGTAGTGACGGTGTTTGTTTCTTGATGCCTTACCTGTCAGCAAGTGAAGGCTGAGTATTAGGTTCCAGCAGGCTTTACACAACCATTATAGGATCTGGAGTGGAAGTGGGATGGTATATCCATGGAAATTGGGACAAGGATTCCACGTACATCTAGAGGACATGATTCCATATAGGTGATCATTGACCGAATAATCATGTTGGACCACTTTATACCCAACCGAGAGCAGGGATCAAAAGAGGGATTGGGATGCCTCTACATATAGAATATTGTGCAACATAATTGGGTGACATCGATTATCTTCTATGACTGTGACACACATTTTACATCCTGATTGTAAAAGGGATTATAGGTTGCGTTTGGGACTCGAATATGTTTGAGTACTGCATTTCATCCTCAGACGGATGGTTAGATAGAGCGAACCATTCATTCTCTAGAGGACATGCTTCATGCATTCTTCCTAGATTTTGGACGCAGTTGGAGGGATCACTTTCCCTTGGTAGATTTGCGTACAATAACAATAATCACTCCACAATCCATATGGAACCATTTGAGGCATTATACAGTCGAACAAGAAGACCACATTTATGCTAGAAAAACCTAGGGGAGTCATAACTTATGGGTCCATAGATGGTATGGGCTACGATGAAGAAGGTGCAGATCATCTAGGAGCACATTAAGATGCAACATAGCTGGCATAAGTCTTATGATCACTAGAGATAGACACCTTTAGAGTACGAGGACATAGACCATTTATTCGTATGGGTCTCACCTCGATAAGGTTTGTGGATATTTGGCTGAGCGACATGTTATCACAGAGGTTTAACAGGCCATTTCTGATTCTTCAGATGATTGGAGAGTTGACATACTTCTTGGCACTTCCACTGCAACTGGATAAGGGGCATGAAGTCTTTCATGTATTCTAGATGAGGAGATATGTGCTTCACCCATCTCACATAATCGACCACAGAGTGTGGAACATTGATGAAGGGGGGACGTTTATAGAGGTTCCAATGGAGATTTAGGATCAAAAAGAGTTGGTCCTTCATTGGAGGGTCAATACCTCTGGTGTGCATTCACCGGTAGCACTAGAACCTCCATGATAGCACTTGGGAGTGGGAGGATCATATTCCTGTTCAGTACCCCGATTTGTTTTCCTAGTCTATGTTGTTGATTTCGGGGAGGAAATGCCTTAAGGTTTTGAGAATGTAAAGAACTAAATTTTCAATGTTATTTTTTAATTTTATTGATTTATTACAAGTCTGCGAAAATTGACGGTTCGTGATACTGATGCCCGGTGTGCCAGAAATGAATTTCAGATATTTTTTAAGGTACACTTAGTAAATGCACGAGGAGTTATTTCTAGCATTGGAGCTGGTGCTCAGATTAAAAATATGGGGGCACCATTGAATCCATAGCACTGAGATTCCCTTAAAAAGGATACCCTTCGACCGTAGTAGTTCTAGAGAAAAAGATATATTTGATAGACTTTTAATATAATAAGAAAATAAATTTGTTATTTTATTTTTTTCATTAATTTCATCCAATGGAAAAGAGGAAGTGTGGGACCAATGGAGTGTCATGCCATTAAATGGATTTCCCCTTCAAATCCTATGTAAAATCCTCATTATAATTTAAGATGGTTGATATTAATTAAATCGTCTTAAATTATACGAGCATTTCTCACCCCCCCCCCCTTAATTATTTGAATAGATTTTGGGGAGAGGTAATGGCACAGCTTCACCAACCAAAAAAGATCTGATGATGTGGTGTGATGCCATCCTCTGAGGATGGAGCCGGTTCCAGTGTGCGGTTCCAGGTGATCCTGAATCACAAACTGAAGGATGATGCTTGAGTGGCAACGTTGGCGTCTTGTTGCGAGGAAAACGAGCACTGAACCACTTCATCAATCGTGGGAACTCTACATCATTAATGAGGTAGGGATTTCTGTTTTTTATAAATCCATTTTATTGTTGAATCATACCATCTTTCTGTCAAGCTAACTTCAAGGGTGTGGGGAAATGAACAAGGCACATACTCTCAGCCCTTGTGGGAATTTTGTTGTGTTATTTGAAAAAATTACTTTCTGGATGGAAAAGACCTCGATACAAATGTTGATGGCGGTGATCAGAACCCCCCCCCCCCCAATGATGGAGGTAGCCCGCCACCGCGTGCTGTAGGAGGAGGTCACGGTACTATGCTGTAGTGGTCAGCGGAGCGACCGACACCGGCGGAACAAAGAGGTGATGTGGTGCACCGTCACACGCCGCCAGTGGGGAGGGGCCGTGGATTTTCAGCCGCAGCGGCCGAGAGGGAGGCCTACACTGGTAGACCACCAGATTATGTGGCTCCCCATAGCATTCCATAGGAAGAAAAAGCCTATGATCTGACACCGCGACAGTTGGACCTACAACGGGTCTCGTGGGTGACCTGCCAGTGCTCCTAAGGTGATGTCGCTTCGCCTTCCAAATTCGGAGTGGGCCACTCCCCTTCCAAGCTAGATCTTCTGGATCGTGTGAGCTAGTGGGTAATGCCCCATCATTTCCCATGACACACGACTCGAATAGGATGTTTCAGTCGGGCAGGCTGCAGGAGCTGAGCAAACCTTGCCTCCATCAGTCGAGCCATGCGAGACTAGAGGGTCTCCCCCTTGTGGGTCGTGCATCACCCTTGCGGGTCGGTCCATGCCCTCCTGTGAGTTGGGAAATACCTTGTCCCAGTGGCCCGAGACTGCCACGGCCTAGCCTAACCAGGTCTGACCCACACCGGATTGGGTCTGTCCTAGGAGGTCAGACAAAACCTGGACCCAACCATGCTCAATTCTGTTTAATAGGCTGTGACTTTATATCTGGGTGTCTGTTGGACGAACCATCTACGTAGATGTGACCCAAAGAGAAAGAAGATACTTTAGGTATACTCCACATGACTTTTGAAGAATTTTGGAGAATATAAGTGTTGGATTGACATCGAATCCATCCTGGACCTCAGAACCACATTTCATATAACTCACAGACCTGGTGTCTGATTGAATCGTCATCTATCATGTTAAAACCGTTATGAAATAGATTTAATTTGGGTTACTCTATTGTGGTGCATGGTTTTGTTTATGGTAATATAGGTAACTCAATAGGATGATTATACGGATCTTGAGTGCACCGAGTGAAATGAAACATGTGGCTTACTGTAACGTGAAGAAAGAACATCGATCCTGCGTGGGTCTGCATCTATCAATATTATGTGGGTCATCATCGTTCAGATCCTATGTGGGTTAGCACTCAACAATCATGTGGGGTTCAACACACACCCATCTTGTGTGGTTCATCATGGGTTATTACCTATCGATCATGTGTGTGTTAACAACTATGCCTTTTAACAGGATAAGATGATGTAGATTTTAACTAATCATCTATAATTCTATACATAATTTATAACTGGTTGGAGATGAGTCTTCTACCATTGTGTTGTTGTCTTAGTGGTGTTACCTATGTGGTAATTCTACCATCATGGTGTTTTCTTTGTGGTGTTACATGTATGGTACTTCTAACTTCATGGGGTAATCTTCGTGGTGTTACCTGTGCGTTACATTTATCATTGTGGTGTTACATGTGTGGTACTTATACCTTTTTGGTGTTACCTTTGGGGTATTCTTCCCTCATTATTAGATGAGTATATCTTGTAAGAATATGTATTTGAATGAGAATATTACTATGTAGATTTGATGTCTATCACATCATTCTTGAGATGCAGTATTGCTTTGTTGTTTTTTCTTAATGGAACTCTGGGAGCCCTATGGGGGCCTCGGGGTCCCTTTTGTGTATCATTATAATCACACTAGCACCATCTATTCCCACACCATGTTGTGTTTTGTATAGATGACAGGCAACATTTATCAAGGGTGAGCGAGCCAGGAGTTGATAGTGCTCGGAGGTAGACCATTGGTTATGACGTGACACTTAGACAACTGATCGTGAGCTATACCTACCCTTCAGGTTGGATCCTCAGTGGATGATCCATGAGTTTTTTTACATTTCAGTGGGATTTTTACTATTTAGTTGTACTTTTACTTTTCATTTCGGCTTGTATTCCTTCCCATTTACATTCAGCACACTTTTACTACAACAGTTTACTTCATGGTTTCTTCTTGTTGTGCTCTTGGATTTTGTATATGTATAGGTCCAAAAGGCAATGCCTTACCATTTTAGGGATACTACTATCCATTACTAGTCACCAGCCCCTAGCCTATGGAAGGTTCATTTGAGGATGTCATGGAAGGGGCCCTATGGGAGAGTTCATGACATGGTGATACCCTATTTGGATTTATTGTTCACATCCCTCTTTTTTCCATTAGTAATTTCTATATTTTTCACATACCAGTTCTGAGTATTTTGAAAGATCCTCTTCCTGGAGGTGGAAGTTTTTTATCCCTTGTAGCATGGTGGGATGTGCCCTTTGAGATATCTGAGTTATTAAATCTATTTTCTTGTACTTTGTTGATGTACAATTTGGGTTTCTGATAAACCTTAATTCATTTATAGTACTATATATATATGATATTTTGATCATACTATTATATATAATTATATTTTTCCATTTTTTCCAACATCCATCACTTATTTTATCATTTATCATTCCAGGTTCTTGTCACCAAAATGTGTGGATAGATAATTCCATTTAGGATATTATATTGTTGGCTTATTAATCTGTATACCATGGTTTCTATGATGGTTTTAGAAAGGATGGGTGGTGAAAATAGAAGAGAAAAAACTATCCACAGAGTAGACATATAAATGAGGCGTTCCTAAGTGAAGAAAGAACTCCAAAATCCAATGTGGTTTGAAAGGGGTTTTGAAATGAATGTGGAATTTTTTATATGTTCTTTGTGTCTTTAAAAAAGTTGAAACCCATATATACATGTCTTATTATCCATTCATGTCATGTACATTCTATATTATTTTTTCTCTTGAAAAATGGGTTCTCAATGGTTAAAATATCCATTTTTTGACATTACACGGAGTGATATTGTTTCAAAACATGTAATAATTTATTGGCATGAACACATGTCACAGAAACTACCTAATGAAAGTTACATTTTGGGTAATATATTCATGGACTGAAATTTTTCTTTTGGAATCATCATGACTAACATCTTCTTAAGAGATAGAATAACCATGAAATCCCTTTGAACTCATTCAAAACACATATAATTCCCAATTTCACATTCATAAATAAACTCCATCATTTCAAAAAAATGTAAATCCCCAGATAGTTTGTCATTTTTCACAAAAAAGGATCTCTATATTCAATGTCACTCAACCACTAAGGGTAAAAGAATAAATAAAACACAAAAAATAGGGTTAATGAAAATCTCAAGGAGGGGGATCCTTAAAAAATATTGTATCTTTCAATTCCCATTAAATATGAAGTTAAACAATCACACATGATTATATATAACATACCATATCTAGGTTCAAGTATAATTCATTTCGTATAACCATATTCTATACAATAGGTATTATGATATGGTTATTTATATATGATTATTATAAAATAATTATACTTTCTTAATTATTATATAATATATAAATTTATACATTATGAACCATTAGAAAATGATAACGATGATATAGTGTATGTGTGGACTACAACCTCTATTATGTTATGTGATTTGTTTGACCATTAATTATAACATGAATGATAATAATGATGTATTAAGTAAATATATCATATAAATATTATAAAATATCTATTTTGAACTCATGAGTTATCATTTACATTTATTTTATTCCATCTATTGAAAAATGGAATCCATAATCATGCATACATATGACCCACCTTCACCACAAATGATGTAAATAATTTTTCTACATCTAACTTTTATGAATTACTCTAGACATTTATATAATAAAAATATATGATATTTATATCATGATTATAATTTTATAGACATATAACCATTGTAAAAATACATGGTCTAAACATCTGAACCAAAAAATGCATGGAAAATGATATAGATATCACCTAGAATAGTGTGTTGAATAACATAATGTAAAAAACTAGGTGAAAAAATAATATACAAAAATTATATTTGGAATGACATATATATTTATGGTTCTGAAATATATTTATAATAAGTCAATATTTATTATCCAATATGATCTAATCCATATGAATGATATCATCAACAATATAAGGTATATTTAGTCTCTGTTTTATATCTAGGAGACATAGACTATATTTATCATATGAATCTTTTATGAGGTCTATATGCCACCTATGAATTTATTTTATGATTAATATTAAAAATTATATTTTGATTTAACAATAAAACAATGGTTCTTTCATTGATGGGCCTTGTATTCAAAATATTACAATAGTGAAAATGGATTTAATGTTACAATCTCATTGTTTAGTGAGATTAATTATGATTATGTTTTGATAATTAATTATTACAAAATACCTCTCAGGATACCATTGAATCTTTAAATAATTGTTATAATTATTTAAAACGCATTTTTCCCTTTCAAATTCCTCAATTTCTATACTCAATAGAATAAAAAATTGTTTTTAAAGAATATTTATATAATTTATCGCTTTGGTTGAAAAATATTATCAACCATATATGTTTAATAAAATAATATTTTAAAAAAACATAATATCCTTCTATTATTTATTCAGTTTTTACCAAATTTTGGATTTTTTTTTCTAAAAAAATAAATGATTCTTAATTTTTTTCTAATTAAATAATTATTAGATTTTTAGAAAACGTATTGAAGGAATATTTTTTAGCATTTATAGTAATAATTTGTTTTCCTATCTTAATGAATAATTTTCCCTTTCATGCATCCTTTATATGTGTACATGGTTTTTTATGTTAAATGATTCCATTTATACTTGCATTTTTTTAACATGTAATTTCAAAATAAAAATTTAATTTTACTAAACAATGTTTGATGAAGTTTTGATGATATATCTATTTTTGAATGAAAAAAATTATTTAATTTATTTTTTATTGGGTATGTGAACATATTATACTATACTTATTCGTTTTATAAAATTTTATGTATATGATAATAAAATTTTTACAATAACCATTTCATTAAAATGGTTTTTTTTATGAAACAACAAAATTTCAATGATACCCATATCATTTCCATGGGTAATGCTATAATTATATTCATATTAACCCAATTTTTATCATGTGTAATGATATTTATACTGTCTTATTAACCTGTGGAACACATATGTATGATTTTAATTATGTGTTAGCTAGAGCTAATATCTCACTCAAATGCACTGGTTAACGACTAATAAATCATTATAATAATATAAATAGAATATGAAGTGAACTTTGTTCAATAAGATACTATTTCAAATAGGATTGATAAGGTATTTTACCTTGAATAGAACATGGGGTTTTGGAGTGAACCCATTCCACTATGATAGCCTTGAGAAACATCCTTTTTAATAAGGATGTAATTTTCAAAAAAAATTCTATTCCATAACCTTATTCCTTATAATAAAGGTATTCTTTAATGGATCATGTTAATTTATTACATTATGATTCATGCCTTTTAAATGCCCATATATTCTTCCATTAATAAATATTATAATCAACAAAATCGATGGTATGATTTTAAAATGTTAATTTCTTGTTTCCATACCCTTATGTATATGTTATTGTCAAATGATAATTGATATCTCCCTTATTTAACCTTATGATATATTTCAGATCACCCTTCTTTATGATTCAAATCCACAGGTTATAAATAGAGGCATTAAGATTGATATTTTTTTAATATGTGTGATAGTAATGATGGAATTAGTGTGAGACAATGTAGTTCATTTATGAACGAGTTGTTTATGTTTCAATGTTTCCAATGGTTTTAGAATTATACAATTCCAGTGTGGATTGTTATATTATGTAATCTATATTTACATAAAAATATGTTATATCTATGTATGAATATATAGGGTCCCAATAATTTTCACTTATAACAATTTAATTTTTTTATATTTTATACAGGGAGCTTCTAAAATTATCCCCAATAGGACCCTTCACCAATTTTTCATGTCGTATAACTAATTATCTTAAAATAAATAAGAAAATAATATAAATATAAATATATATATATAATATAAATAAAATAGAAATCATAATTTCCTACAAAAGTAGATCATGTTATAATTTATCTCAGATAATTCAATGGTAATGATAAATTGTATCTTATTAAATTTATTGAAATTTTCAATTATCAAAACTCTATTCATCAATGCATCTGTTATATTAGTAGTAGTTAAACTATTTAAGTAAATTAAATTTTTTAGATGAAATAACAAACTAAAAATTGTTACATGAGGACTCATGTATTCTATATTGATATGTTTTAATACTATAAATGATCACCCCATTGTTCCCCATATATCCATGTGAATAGAAATCCAAAAATTCTAATTTGTATCACTGTACTCGTTCATGTAATAGCATACCCACATAGAATTATATAATGCCTAAACCTACATGGAACACAAATTGTTTTCCCATTATATGCCCCATACTCTATAATAATTTTTAAATCCTAATTAATATCTGAATAATTTCATATTAAAATATTTTTTAATAATTTCCCTCCAATGTCTAATCACGTCACTGAGGTGAAATGCCACATGTCCTTAGAAACACCATCAAATAATTATGGAATGGAGAAAAAAAATAAATCATTTTAATATATCACATTGGATGATATTTTACCTCTAATATATAAAAAAAAAATATTTAAAATTCCAAATATAATGTATTAAAAAATAAAAAAAACCTATAATATAATATTTTTTTACTAACATAATTCATAAAATGAAACCCCGAACTGAGATACAGTATAAAAATATTATTATTAAATTGTAGTTTATATAAACTAATAGTGTATTTTCAAGGTTTGAATATGAGTATCTAAATTAGGCAATATACATATAATGTTAGTACATAATAAGAACATACTGATAAATTCATATAAAATAAGAACTCAATTTTAGGTGAATACGTTTTATGTTTAAAAATAATTTTAATAAAAATTGATTTCATTAATGTTTGATTGAAAAAATTGAAATAAATTTCATCACATTCATAAATTACATTTCAATATTTCAATATACTATAATTTCAATAAAAATGAAATAATTTAATAGTCCCATTATATTTTTTATTTGGCATAAATTTAACCTATTATAAACTAAATTTATAACAATGTTGTTATTATTTTAAGAATCATAAAATCTAAATTTTTTGATATGAGTTAAATTTTAGTCATAGAATGCAGATATAAAAAAACAAATTTATATTTAATTTTACGATTTCATATTAAAATATACTAATTCCACTTTCTAAAAATGATTTTAATTAAATGAGATCAATTTATCAATTAATAAATTTAAATTTTATGATGGATTTAAATTTGATATTTTTTCAGGAAGATATTTTTTTTGGTAAATAATAAATAATAATGTTTTATTGAAATAATATTTCTTTTATAATATCAAAAAGTTATAAAATAAATGAAAAAATTAATTATATTAAAGTTTATAATTATTAATTATAATATATTAGAAATTCAATTGAAAAATATTTAAGTTAGGATAAATATTAACATCTTTTTCAGTGCTGACACAATGCTTGTTCAATAATGGGGAATAAATATTTGGGTTTCAAAATATAATATGTGAGGAGGAGGAATTATTTTCACATCATGATTATAAATTATGAAATATTTACTAATAATATTTATATATAGCTATTAAATTTTTAATATTATAAAAATTTGATAACTAGATTCTTATTCAATTAATTTACACAACTCCGATTATTCAAAATATCATATTAAATAATTTTCCATGAAATATATATAAGTAAACAATAAAATATATTTAAAATAAAATGTTATAGTAATCTATAATGTTATATTTTTATTTTTATTTTTATTTTTTTAATGAAATAATTAAATTTAATGCCTATGTAAAGTTGACATTGTGCTTTTACAAGGTGTAAAATAATATATATGTGAGACTTAAAATCTCAATAAATGAAATATATTTTTGTCAGAGGAATGTTCCCAATAATTTTGATAATATATATAAATTACTATATATGTTTTAAAGGCTTAAATTCTAAATAAATTTTATTAATGATGTTTTCAAGGTAATATTATTAGAATATTTTATAAAATAATCATATTATTATTCTATGTCAAATTTATATTAATAAACTCTTTAAAGTCATAAAAAACAATAAAGAGAACAATTAGTGTCAATAATAATGAAAATTTTAACCTTTTTACACTTATTATCCAATTGTGACATTATGTGTAAAATAATAATCCATTAATATTGAAAACTTCAAACACAGTATTGAGGGTAAACATAGTTAACCATTGGGTTAAACCATATGGTATCATATAAAGTGAAAATTAAACCAATAAATTTTTTGGATGATTATATAATTACATTATCTTCCATATCAATGGAAACATGTCATTTTAAATCAATTGTAAATTATTTTTACACATGATATAATTTTAAAATAGCCTGTATTTTTAAAATTAAATTAACCATATTTTTGTAATAAAAGAAAATTATTAAATAATAGAAAATTTATAAGAATATTATAGTAACCCATGTCAATTATATATGGATTTGAATATCCACCATATTATATATATGGGTCAAATTTTATAAGAACACGAGAATTCATAGAGATTATTTGGAGTATAACTTTAGGACAACATGATATAAGGTGGGGAGATTGAAAGATCCTATCTTTTTCTATGTATGAATCCTATTAATTTTTTGTGGAATAGCCAGTGAATTTAATTTTTGGCTAGAATTAATTTAATCCATGATAAAATTAACCCCCCATAAAATGTTCTCACTACATGTTGCCATGTCATGAAAGTCGTTTTTTCCACGTATCAACGTGTCACCATAGAAGTTTAAACCCCCTATAGAAATCTAGTACCACGTATCAACATGTCATAAAATTTTATTACACCACGTGTAATCAAATTACCCAATGTGTTAGTAGGTTAAACCACATTAAATAATAATTAATTTTTTTCAAATAGTGTGATGGTATTTCCATGGGTAAAAAGGAAAATATGATATGATTTTTTTACAGGACGTCAAATGGGAATCCAAATCTTGAAATTTTGACGGTCAGTATATATGCAAAATGTCTCCAGAAATGCATAAACCTCTAGACTCATATCTCCTCCAATAATAAGCCTTGGAACCCTAAAATAATTTCTACAAAATCCACACACAACTCCACAATATCATGAGTCTCCTCCGCACACCTTTTCTATGGACTGAAATTCCTCTGCAAGCCACATTCTTCTACCGAATATCCTCCACGCATTTCATGTGAATTTATTATCACCTCTTTAAAATATATCTTTCCATTCATCTCTATATAGTAGATTAAATAATTATGACTATCTATTAATGGATATATATCTATATTTGTGGAGTCTAGATCTATCATTATTTGATTTTGATATAAATTTAAGGGATCTTGTGATATTTAACTGTGGATTTAGGTTTTGCATCTAGAAGAAACCATCATCACCTTTTCTGCTAACCTGTTTCAAATTACAATTATCCATTGGCATGAATTCATTACCATTCCTAAGGTAGGTGGTCTAAAATTTAAATCACATCATCGCCATTTTTAATTTTATATTTGAAAGTGGTATAATTGCACGATCTATTTAGAAATTTTATTTCCAAATAGAATTAATTAATATGGTCATTTATTTAATTCTGGAATTATAAAATTGGTCGATTTTGGGATCCTTGAATGAGATAATTTATTGGATGATTAATTATTAGATTTTAGGATATATGAAATTAATAATTAATAATTGGAATTATATTTTGAGTTATTTATGTTTTTGAACATGATTAATTAATTATATAATTAATTAATTATAATGGTTAGTATTATAAAATTTTGAATTGGCATAATTAATTATTGAATTATTTATAGGGTGATGGAGATTACTTAAATTGAATAATTATTTTGTGAATTATTTATTTATATATAGAAGTTTTTTAATATAGACAATTAACTGCAGAATTAATTATGTGATATTCAGTTGAATCTTTATGTTATTAACCTCATTGTGAAAGATAATATATGAAATATTAATAAAGAGATATTGAAATTTTGGGTGTGGTTATTTAATTGTAAAATTAAATAATGGTATAAATGAAGGGTTTGAAGGTAACCAATTAATTGGGGAATTAATTTAAGGGTATGAATGTAATTTATTAATTGTTAATTAATTATTGAGTTTTTATATGTAAAATTTATTGCTGATTTTATTGAAATGGATTATTGTAATTAATGAATTGTGAATTAAATAATTAGGGATGGGTTGTACAAATAATTGAAAAATGAATAAATGGGTATTGATATGTTTATTAAATTGAACAAGTTATATTAATTAATTGGAAACTAAATTAACGTGGATTAGTTTGTTGATAAAATTAAATTAGTAATATTAATTATTTGGGTAATTAATTAATGAAGATTACTAGTTTTATGTTTTTTAATAAGATAGATTAATAAATTATAGAATTCATTAACGTGGACTATTGCGTTGGTAAAATTTATTGACTTAAATTTTATTAATTGATGAATTAATTAATGGGGACTCTTGTGTTTTTTGAAAATGATTGATAATGAATGGTAGATTAATTATGTTATATTTATTCAATTAATTGAGAAAATAAATGGTATATTTATTATATGATATTTATGTCATGAATAAAGTTAATTGATGGTATATTAATTATCATATATTAATAACATAGATTGAAATAATTAATGATAGATTAATTATTAGATATGGAAATTGTGGGTATAATTATTTAATTATTTAATTAAATAATGGGATTTAGGGATTTTTTTAATAAGATAATTATTTGTGGTAATTAATTATGAAGGAATTGAGATAGTATATTTTTGTATTTGATTATGAAATTGGGATTATTAAATTCAAAGTTAATTATCGTGTTGTACTTTTTGTGATCGATGATAATTAATTAGTTAATTAGTTATTGAATATTGTGATTTTTAAGGTTTAATTTATTCTTGAGTTAATTAGTAGGAAATTGATTTTTTTTCAATTAAGTGTTGAATTCACTAATTAACATAATTAATTAATTTTTTAATTAGTTAATAGATGATATTTTGAATGTTAGACATGGTGTTATGCACCAATCGGATTTGTGGTGTAATACATGACTTTCTACACCAATGGTATTGGAGGTTTTAGGCATTTCATTCAACACTAATGGGACTTGGGTTGTTATACATTCCATTCTACACCAATGGTATTTGGGGTGTTAGGCATGGAGTTCTACACCAATGGGACTTTGGGTGTTTGAACTAACATTCTACACCAATGTTATTTAGAATGATAGACATGGCGTTCTACAACAATGGTGTTTGGGGTGTTAGACATAGATTTATGCCTCAATAATATAAATAAATTTATGACATTTTGGGTGTTAGACATTTCATTCTACACAAGTAGGATTTTGGGGTTCTAGACATGTCATTTTATGCTGGTGATATGTCTATATGTATTATAGAAAATTCAGGTATATACATAACACTCTACACCTATGATAAATTTTATCAAATGGTATTTTAGTTGTTAGATAGAGAATTATACACTGATGAGATTTTTTGTGATAGAAATGGATTTCTACGCCGATATGATTTTGAGTGTTAGTCATGACAATCTATACTAAGGATAAATTTGTGTAAAAATTAAGAATTTAATTTGTGACATGATTAAAATATATTAGTCAATGTGGTTAAAGATTATCGATTGGTAATGTGATAACTATTAAATTATTTTAGGTAATTATTATCTTTAAACAAATACATAAACCTGATAATTACTAGATTTTTTAGACATATGATGGGGTTGCCTACTTAGTTGTACGAACTCCCTACTTTGGTTTCATGGTCGGTACCTAAATAGACATGAATGAAAGGTTAAAGGATTATTCCCAAGGCTATATTTCTAATTGGGGATGGATCGTGGATGAGGGAACCCAATTTTGTTTGGGAACCACTTTAGAGACATTAGTGTCTTTACTTTTAGATTTATTTTAGACACTTGGCAGTGTATGTTTCCCTTTTGGTTAAATATTTTATTTAATATTTTGGTTTTCTTTTTATGTTTGTATTTTTATATGGGTATATATATTCTTAGGATATTGTTTATTTATTTCCACTGATGTATTATTCTAATAAATAGGGTATAGTCTCCTCATGGTCAACATAGAAGTCCCTCACTGCTACTCAGTAGCCTCTGGAATATGTGTAGGCACACTTGAGGTCAGATGGCGGTCCGAATCGGGGCCCTGGTGCATCGAACCTAGCCCAAGATGTTACAAAGTTGATTGAGGTGGATAGTTATATATTAATCTTTTTTTTCTTACTGTTTGGGAAAGGAACACTAGAGACTAGGAAGAGTAATGGTTTTGTAATGAGATCAAGTATTGTAATAGTTGCACCATGTATAAGGAGAAAATATGTTCCCATGGTGGGATTTTTGTTATTACTCTTTGTGATTATATATGATTATTATTTCACATTATTGATATAGTTTTTATGTGATGTGATTAGTGTTTTTTATATTTGTTGAGATTGACTTGTGGCATGTGTTAGGTCCACTATGTCGAATCCCTTGAAAGGGGGTGACTTAGGGTATGGCGGATTAAAATTGGTACCCCATGGATAATGTTTCATCCTTAAACAAAAAAACATATCTATTTCTCCCATATATATGTATGTATATAAATTAAATCATGCACAGAATAGACTCATTATAATTGGTTCAACCTCACTCGGATACATCCAAGAGGCATATTGGGATGATCTTCTGATGTACCAAATCCACTAATGCCACTAAAAATTAAATAGTGTTGTCTATATCACCCTTATACTTAGACTCTCTACCATTACAAGGTTTATGGTCTACTCACTACATTCCATAGGGTCACTCACTCTGTCTCTTTCTTTGGATCATTTATACTTGAAATGATCATTGTTTTAATCTTCCTTCTCTCAATACACTTGGAAGGGATTAACCCACAATTTATAGACATGTAGGTCCTTTAATTATCTATATCATTGGATGTATATAGAATTTTTGTTGACAATTCACTCTTAACCAACATATAAATACAAAATTACAACAAATTCAATGGGCAATGCATCATGAACCACTTTTGTGATGCTCACTACATTCGTGAATCTCCTCTTTCTTGAAGATCACTTTACCTTCACGAACCTCCAACCTTTGGGAAAGCTCGACTAACATTAATAAAGCTCATTATATTCAAAAATTAAACATATAAATCATGAATTTACTTACGATCGTGATGCTAATAACATTAAATTGGCATTAATCCTCTTTATGAACTCCATCACATACCATCTTTGCAAACTGCCTTCATGAACCAACCTTCATGAGCAACCTTCTTGATTATAGACCCTTAAGATTTTTTATAATTCTCGCTAATTTTTTGTAGGGGTTAGATTCCTATTTCATGCCATTTCAAGACATTTTTTAACCTTCTCGACCATATCATTCACATTTCATTAAGCTCTCTCTTATCTACCATGGTTGTCCTTTTTTACAAAGCTCCATGGAAATTTCCCATTCACGATAAATGTTGTTGTCACAGAGATTACTATAACAACATCATGTTGCCGCAATGATCCACTCACAATGATTATGTACTTCACCATTCATGATGTTCATCACTATTCACTTAGACCGCAATTATTTTTTTTTCACCTTCTTAAAACAAACTCCATGGATCCCTTCTTCATGAAATTCATCTATTTCGAAAAATTATAATTTTCACATTGTGTATAAAATATTATGTACAACTTCCAGGGCATACATTCATTATTCTTGGATCCTTTTCAACATACCATGTCAAATATCAATCTAGGATTCCACAATATACATTGGTAAATCGCATTGTCCACAAATGTGACCACTCGTCCCCCGAGGCCCGCATCGTGACTACCCCAATCCCGCCTTCTATAGTCCAGGGGATGGAGACTAGCACCAAAGTTGTAATTCCATAAATATGGGAAGGCATTGCATTTATAAAACATAAACACACACAACCAGAGAACAAGCATAAGAAAACACTAAATAATGCAGTATATCATGTGTCCTGGAAGTACAAAGCGGCAGGAAATACAAGCCCAACAGAAAGTTACAGCTACCACTGAATCAATGTACAATAGAAAAGACAAACAACTAGAACATTAAAGCATCTCTTGAATCGTCCTTCGGGTTCCTACTTGAAGGGTTGGTATAGATGTCCTCCTCATCACTCCATGTCCGTCCGTCTCCTCAGGGTACCGAATCATTGTGAGTTCAACCTCCGGGTACCATCCAGTCCTCATTCACTCTACCTCGGTCAACGTTGTCTGTCATCTGCCTCCATCACAACGAGGTGCGGGAATAACCAGTGTAGGGGTGAGTATAATGATACTCAATAGGGACCCCGAGAACCGCAAGTTCCCAAAAAATCCAACAAGGATCAACCACAAAGAAAGATCTCAATAGATTACATTTACTTAGGTATATGCCCATACATATACGTAATTTATGAAGTAACCAATCTCAATCATGAAGAAAAAACAAAGGTCATTGACTCAGCTCAAACCAGGATATTCATTATCGAAACCTAAAATGCTGGAGAAATCCTCCTCTGTTGAGTACAGTGGCCCTGTTGCGAATCCAAGGCGCTACTCAATAACCTTAGACTGCTGAGGTACTCCTCCTGTCGAGTACCGCGGTTTTGTCTCCCCAACACAGTAGCGCTCCCAGCCATGGATCTGCAGCCCAAAAACAGTAGAGCTCCCCTTAATAGCCTACAATGGTACTCCTCCTGTCATGTACCATGGGTCTTCCATCCCTACACAGTAGCGCTCCTCCGCCATTTTTCTGTCACCCCAACACTGTAGCGCTCCCCAATGGGCTAATAAAGTCACTCTGAAATGTATCGGACAAGCAGTCATCAGGTCGTTGCCATCTACTTGGTATCCATACTATGTATACTCATCTCCGGGTGGGTCCGATCCACATGCTACTAGTCGATACTTCCATGTGTCACATAATCTCACATGGAATTTTCTCAAAGGACAACCTCATCATACAGGTCTCAACGAAATAGACGGCGCGCCAATCGGACGCCCAGTCTATGAGTTATTTTCATTTTCGTTCCAGGGGCCCGGTTGGATTTCTAGTACAATCTAGCCCAGCCATGCTCAAACCACATCCGAATCTAGTGTAACGTATTCCAAAAGAACTATCTCATCAAGAGGAATCAAATATAGTCGACGAAACATCAATCTGACGTCCGATCCTTAAGATATAACCATTTACGCTCAAGGGGCCCGGTTGGAATTATGCTCCTTCCAAACCCGACCGTTTTCCAAAGTCATCAAATACTCACTTAGAGTATCGCAAAAGGACCGCCTCGTCGCAATGGTCCCTTTTCTGCAGACTGCGCATCGTTATCGGACACGCGTTCTTCATGTTATTCACGTATAAGTGAAAACGGGCCCGACCAGTTAAGCCCAGTGGGCTGGCGGGTCGGGTCAGTCCAGAGTTGGAGGGTCCGACCCGGCAGGAGGTCGGACAAGCCCGAGGGGCGCAACCCATCCCGGAGGAGCACGTCCCTGCACGACGGGGTGCGGCACAGCCTGGCTAGGCTCGAACCGGCCCGGTGCATCGCGGCCCGGTCTAGCGCGGCGCGTCCCAGCCGCAGCTCAACCGGCTGGCCGAGTGGTCCAAGGCGGGGGGTGTGGACCCCCGGCTGCCCGAACAAGTGGGGCCAAGCGGCACCACCCTCCCTAACCGGTCGGCCGAAGATGACCAACCTTCTTGGCACAAGCGGCCCGCTCGTGCGGGTTGTGGTCTTGCTGCGCGGCACCTTCGGGTGTCACAACTCCTTCACCCGGTCGGCCGACGAACCGACCGGTTCGCCGCCGAAGCGGCTCGTGGAGCGTGGGCCGCTGTCCTTCGTAGCATGGTTCCCCTTCTGGCGTAGCGGTCTTCCTTCGGCCTGACCGGGTACAGTCGGCTGGTTCAATCCCTGTCGAGCGGCCTGTGGTTGCGGGTCGCGGTTCTTCCGCATGCGGCCGACACACAGTGGCCGCATCTCCTATCGCCGCCTATTACATTCATGAATTAAAATAACAAGAAACGTCTGAGGGTCATCGGGGCGTGTGTGTTCGGCCCACGCCCTCCGCGTTAGGCGGTATCAGTTGGCAAATACAATCCAATTTTTACAATGTAGAAGAAGAACAAATTTAATCCATTAAAATTGAACATAATCCCCCTACCTCAATAAATGACATCGCACGTCGTCGAGCCGCGGAAGACGAGCATCAGGTTAGATGGTATCGCGGAGAACGAACATTGATTCTGTGGACATCAGGTTGTGTCCGAGGAGAAATCGGCGTTGGCGACTACGTGTTCTTCGTCAGGGGTGAAATACATTCTTCGTCAGATGATTAAAGCACTCGTTTAAATTCTCCAGAGGTTTCCCACCACAATATTGCCAAGACAAAATTTTATTAAGCCTTCCCCCAATTAAAATAGATAATACATTCCATTTCAAATTAATTCAAATGTCTTAACTAATTTGATAAGGTGGAACATTAATGAAGACTGTGGAATGTGGAGAGGCTCTACCCAATTAATGAGGGTAGTTGTCTTGATTAATTGAATGGGAGTAAAATAAGAAGTTTAAGGGAGTATGAGAGGAGATGAATGGTTAGGGCACGTGTGGGAACCACCTCACAAATATCCTCCCATGGTAGGTTATGTGGGTGTGGGCCACACCACTAACTCACCTTGGGAGAAAATAACAATCCAACATAAATAAAATTGGTTTCAACAATTTTATTCATTTTATATTTTAAAAACCCCAAATATTATCTCTCAACCCGCATAAAACGCAAACTCGGTAAAGGTCCCCTTAAGCGAATACAGGCGCTGCGAGTTAATCAGTGCCCTCAAATTTCGATTCAGAACACCAATTCCAAAGTTAAAAAACCCACATGTACGTTTACTGAACGTACCCGAACAAAACATCAGAAATTGATTTCGGGCACACCGGGCCTCAGAATAAGGTGCCGTCAGAAACTGCAGACTCGTAAAATTCCAAAGAAATTATGAAAAAAATTTACTTCAAATTTTCGGGACATTACATTACTCTCATATCAGAGATTTCTTTCCTTGTAAAGCTACAAAAAACGCTAGAGAAACAAAAGAGGAGGTACTGAACCCGCATCTGAGCCTCTCGCTCCTATGTGCTCTCTTGGAGGTTCTCGTACTGCAAGTGAATGGGCACCAGAACAATCGAACAACCATTTTGGACCCGCTCCTGTCGATCCTATATCTCTACTAGGACCTCTTTGATGTTCTCCTTGTCGTTGATGTCCTGCTCCCTGTGGTCGACAATGTGGGACGGGTCATGCATGTATCTCCTTATCTGAGATACGTGGAATATGTCAAGCACCCAGTGCAACTGAGGTGCAAGGGCCAGGCAGTAAGCCTCCTCGCCTACACTTTTGAGGACTAGGAATGGTCCAATGAACCTCGAAGATAACTTTCCATCTCGACAAAATCTCAGTAGACCTCGTCGAGGTGAGACCCATAGGAAAACATGGTTTCCGTCCTCGAACTTTTTTGGTATCCGTCTCTTATCATCATAGGACTTCTATCTGCTTTGTGCAGCCTTAATCCACTCTTGGATGATCTGCACCTTCTTCTATAGCCTCAAAATGGAAGTACTGGTGATCCTCTACATTAGCTCTTGAATAGATCTGTAGGCATCTCTCTGACCACATGAAGGGTTTCCCCTTCTTTGTCAATGCTAAAAGCAGTGCATCAACTTTGGATAAGTCTGGCAGAAATATAAGTCTGGCCGACTCATTAGTGATCGACTACACCCACATATGCATGATTCCATCCTGTGATGCCCGAGGTTTCCTTTTCTCCGACCAAGGAAAACCCATCCCAACATTGTAGGTAAACCAAAACCTTTTTTCCTAATACAGTCAATTTCTGTATGAACTGTGGTTACCCATTCCATACCCAAACTAACGTCGTAAGGCCTCGATGTTGTCACCAAAGAGGTTCTTACCGAAACTCTCTCCTGAAGGGTCAGATCACACCATCAACGTGAGTGTGATTATCGAGTATCCACCCAAAGGTATCTTCAGATGTGAGGGTCAGGTCAACGGCATAAATGGAAACTCTAGGTCTGGGACGAGATTCGTGGAAGGAATGAATGATTTTTATCAATGTCTGTTGTTACAGAAGCTAGTAGTAGACACATATCGTACCTAGAATCATTCCTAGACCTCTTGGGTTACACTCATTGACCACATTCAGCTATTATCTTCCCCTTCCCTCCTGCTCCCTGAGCTTGGCAGGGAATACAAAGGCGGGTGGTTGTAACATGTCGAAAAGTGCACCACCTCATGCTGCTCTCCTAGCACTGCTTCCATGTCTGCTACTCTTCAGATTCATCTATCCTTAACACTTACTCTTCTTGAAACATTTAACACGCCCAAGTCTCTGAGACTGGCGTCAGTTCCCTGCTCTACCACTGCTAACATTCACTAATTGTATTAGTTCAGCCAAAGGACATTCAGCCATAAAGGTTCTCTCTACAACCCTAGAATAAATATGAATGCATAGAGGAAAAGTGTTGGCTCATATGTCCTTTAAACACACCTCTCTATAATTTTTGATCTCTAAAGAACTAATTATATCATAGTCATCAAGTACCAGGAACGATCGCTACGCCTCGATAAATACTCAGCTAGAGATATGTCATCCTACCGAAGTTGTATAATCTTTAGAAAACTCTCATCCACCTGCTAAAGCCAGTCCTCAGCTGCCTGTGAGTCGGGCTTGCCTTGGAACCTGAGGGGTCTCTGATGCTGAAACATGTGTAAGGAACTAAGCCTACATGTTTCATCTACCGATACTTCTGGTTGAAACTTCTGACCATCAGGCAGTGAAATAGCCGGCACATTACTCAAAGGTATTATCTCAGTAATTGGTCTATGTACCGAAGCCTAATTAATATTAGGACCAAACTCATTGTCACTCACTGGGGATCATCAGTAGCTATGATCTCAATTTTCTCTACTATTGTCTAAACTAGGTGTAGAACTCTAGCAATTGCATCTACTGCTGGAATTCGTGCAACAATCTATGATGGCTTGCACCATCTACTAGTACGGATGGTGGCATCTGCTGCACAACAGGTGGTGGTGCTGTTGGTACACCACCTGAATGTGCCATCCTAGAAAGAGGTCCCTACAATGGAGCCTCATCACTCATGGGTCGTCATCGGGTACTCTCTCAGAACTCCAACTAACTGTCTGAGTGGAGGCATCCTGAACCGATGTAACACGGTCAAAAGATTAAAACTTGGTGAGAAGACATGGTTTAACTGACTTAAAAAAACTTTTGAAAACATACACGCAATAAGTGTTTTCGTTCACTGAGTCAGAAACCCGAAGTCAGGGTCCTGGTGTTTGGATATGTCGGCCAACGCACCAACACTGGACTCCCTGAACAGAGAACCTCACTCGGTACCCTTAACAATATTGCTTCATAGAAGAGAAATATCAGAGTCCTATGTTCCACAGTAAAACATACTCCTCTGATACCAATTTTTCACGACTTGTCCCCCGGGGCCCGCATTGTGACTACCCCAAGCCCGCCTTCCATAGGCCATGGGCTGGAAAGTAGCACCAAAGTCATAATTCCCTAGATCTGGGAGGGAATTGCTTTTATAAAATGTAAGCACACACAACTAGAGACCAACCGGAACAAAACAGTAAGTAATCCAGTATAACAAGTGTGATGGAAGTACAAAGGGGCCAGAAATACAAGACCAATAGAAAGGTACAACTAAAACGAAATAGAAATACGACTAAAAAGACAAACATATGGAAGATGGATGAAGCTCCGGAATCGTCCTTCAGGTTCCTACATTAAGGGTAGGTAAATATATCCTCCTCAGCACTCCATATCCGTCCATCTCCTCCAGGTACTGACTTGTCATGAGGTCCACCTCCAGGTACTTTCCAGTCCTCGTACACTCTACCTCGGTCAGTGATGTCCGTCATCTTCATCCATCACAAACGAGGTGTGGACATTTCCTGTGTAGGGGTGAGTATAACGATACTCAGTAGGGACCCCGAGACCCCCGAGGTCCCAGAAAATCCAACAAGGATAAACCACAAAGAATGATCTCAATAGATAACCTTTACATAGGCATATGCTCATACATATACCTAATTTATCAAGTATCCTATCTCAATCATGAGGAAAACACAAAGGTCGTTGACTCAGCTCAAACCAGGATTTTCATTATCGAACGCAAAACTGCTGTAGAAATCCTCTTATGTCGAGTAAAGTGGCCATGTCTTGACTCCGAGGCACTACTCACTGACCTTAGACTGCTGAGGTACTCCTCCTGTCGAGTACTATAGGTCTGTCTCCCCAACATAGTAGCACTCCCCGCCATGGTTCTGCCGCCCCAACACAGTAGCGCTCCCCCTAATAGCCTACAAAGGTTCTCATCCTGTCGAGTACCGCGGGTCTGCCTCCCCAATACATTAGTGTAGATACCCAAATCTTGACATACATGGACATTACATTACATTTGAGGAATACATAGTACATTACAAAAACACACACACAAGGACCGTAATAGTTTAGTGTCTTTGGAAACTCAGAATATAATCTTCTAATCGTGGTGAAAGATCTTCAATATCTCCCATAAAGATCTTCCCCTTTTTTTCTTACCTAAAACCTTTTTTTATATCCTGCGGAAAAGAAAACATACAACGGTGAGCTCAAATTCTCAGTAAGGGTAAACAAAAGAAATATCAATCACATCATATTCATGAGAACATAACTTTTGGAAATCTTAACCTACAAAAGAGATCATAATTTCATAACATGGGATAAATAATAGCAGTGAAATGTAATCACAATAATCATAACATAAAACATGATGCTTTATGGAATACACACATAATCATAGAGAATCATTTCTTATTAGTCAAGACTCATTGCAAAGACTATCTTAGTGGACAAAGTCCATTTCTGAACTGAGTTCATTCCTCGTTTGAGTCCTGTTTCACTGAACCGGTTTAACCTGCCGTTCCAGCCATGTCTATCTCATGAGATATAAAATCTTTACCCAATGAATTGGAGGGAGATATAGGTCCCACCCATCTCATAATTATACCATTCTTATGTGTGCCACAAAATAATAAATCATACATCATTCCATAACCAATGAAATAAAAATGGGATTCTTAAACAACATGACATCATAAAACAATTCATATAAGATAAAGAAATTAATTAAAATAATTCCATCAAAACATAATCAAATCAATGTAATAATAGGGATAGAAACATAACCCTTTATTATCTTAGATGGAAAATAATTTTGATAAAACACTCGAACTCCATTCTTGAGGAAAATATCCTTTCTACTTCAAAAACATTTTTCCTTTCTTAACATGTTATACAATTATAAACTAAAAGAATTGGAATAAAAATAAACTCGAAAACTTGTCAAGGAAGCTTCTTGGAAATAATATTATAAAAATCCATTCATGCCGTAAAATTTAAAAAAACATTCTTCTCGTACTTTTGTCGGAAAAGTCAAAAAGTACCTCGTACGAAAAACGACAAAAGATTCCTTCCATATCTTTTACTAAAAACTCACCGAAGGGTAAAACTGGATTTAAATAATTATAGGTGGATGGAAATAATATTACATATTGACTAAACATGGATTTGGATGATAAAATACACCCCAGTAAATTTCAATGTATAAACAATCTCGGATAAAAATAAATTGTGATATTTTCCCTTACCTTATGTCTAATTTTCTCCGTAAGTGTCTGAACCTCTGGTATAATGATTTGAGTAATGTCATTGACTTATTCCAGTATCATAATCATTGTTATGATATCATATATGGTTAACTTATGACTTTATATTACCTATTCATTTGTAAATTCCATGTTAAAGAGCGTTTTGGGTAAAATCGTTTCATTTGTCGTCGGTGTTTTGACATGAAATTATTCATATGATTACTTAGATCATGATTACATAATTCCAGAATATAAAACATGATTTATATATAATATATATTCAGATTATACATATATATAATAGATCAGTAAATGGAAAGAAATACACCGTTCATGGAGACGGTAGGTCGTACGTACGCATGAACGCTGTTTTCGTTTCCTTATTGAGTTGAATGGAATTAAGTAGATGACATACATATATATACACATAAATCCAGTATAATTATTATGTAATATATTTCATTATTACTTATTATATATTTTTTATAATCATTCATGAATGGTAAACGTGGAGAATGAATCTCATCGCGTCGTGGAGACGGTATTCCGTACGTACGCACGAGTGATGATATCATTCCCATGATCGTGGAATTGTACTGGAGTGTATGTATACTATTTCAGAATCAATATCACATGAAAATAATCTTATATATTCATTATTTACACCATTATACCCATCCAAGTAAGGTGGTGGTGGAAAATAGATTACACCACGGTGTGGAGATGGTATTCTGTACGTACGCTCGCGTTGTGATTTCAATTTCCGTAGGATGGATAGATGGTGAAATAGGGTTGTTTCATACTTATAATAACATATCAGTATATTAGTGATACTTATGTTATTACTTCATAATGAAACAACCTAAGACGAAGAAGTGGAAGAAGAAATAAAGTTGAAAGAATTGGTAACGGACATTACCTCTTCTTTGAAGCGCCTCTTTGAGTCCTCCTATTAGGGAAGTAAAATTGGTTATTGAATAATACCAGGACCTCTAGTATGTTTATAGGGAAGGTGATAAGAGAATTTGTCATGGTTTGTCAGAGCATGAAGGCTCAATGTAGTGTGAGGAAGAGAGGGAGGAGGTACCCTTTTATAAGGGAGGAGAGGGGGCACCTTTGGAATAACTAAAAATATTATTTTATTATAAAGTCAAATTCGGTTTTTAATAGCTCCAAATTGATATATTTCTAAGATAAGGTGGGTATGGGTAGAAAGCCTCTCATATAATATAATTTAGAAAAGTTTAGGTATCAATTTTAACCTTATCATTTAGATTTAACATTAACTTAGATAATTTAACTTTTACTGTGTCTTCTTGTATTCTTACACTATAAGTTTAATAAACATACTATATAAAGACAAACTAACCTAAATTTGTTTATTATTAATATATATAACCTTATCTAAGTCATTTTTCCGACCCTTAGATTTTTAGGAATAAAATAACAATTAATAATATAATATTTGTTTTAAAAACTATTTTATGTCAATTTTGAAATGATTTAGTAATTGAATTTTTTGAAAATCAAAACGAATGATGAGATCTAAAAAAGTTATTTAAATCAATACTAACATGTCATATTAACCTGTAAAATTAGTGGAATTCATAAAAAGTCTCAAATTACATTTATTTGGGTATTTATAACATCAATTATGTCAATATTTTATTAATGAGATAATTACTGCATCATCGTTGTGTCATAAATAATTTAAATTATTTAATGTCTAAAAATTAAAAATAAAATACCATTATGTACGAAATTATCATAGATTTCTAATGAATATTTATAGTAGAATTTATCTTATGTATAACCCCATATTAAAAATGATGTACTTATTAAACTCTGATTTTAACTATTTTAACCCTTCTTTAAATAAATTAATAACAAATGTCCTAATCTAATACAAGTGTTCCTAAATAGTCATATTATTTTTTAAGGTTGTTTTTGGTTGAATTACACTTATCCAATAGAATTAGGACATGTGTTAGGGTAATAATAATATCATTTTTACCCTTAATTACCCTATTTACTTTTAATCGTGGTAAAAAAAGTAAAAAGTTATTAATCACCAAAAATTATTTTCATGACATTGAACCACATTTTAGTCCTTGATATTATCCGTGTCTCTCGGATTTTCTAAATTCTACTCACAGAAGTGGTAAAATTATGTTTTATGAAAAATTCAGTTTTTTTAACTACCACTTAGTGGTTTCACTATTCATCAAAAAATGAAAGTTTCCAGAAAAATACCAAAAATTAGGCTTCAGCTATATTTTATATTATGAATTAAAAAATGTTTTTTATTTTAAAAAATTAAAAACATATCAGTTACATTAACTAATTTAAAAATTAATTACCACCGTCAAACCAAATAGAGTGTTTTTAAAAGATAATAACTATGAAAAGATTGACACTTGTTTATGTTTGGTTTAAATGTGAAATTACAACCAATGAACTACATTGTATTAAATTGTAAAAATATATTCTAAATATACTTTAAAACAACTCAAATTAATAATTTATCACTATTATTTATTTTTATTGAAGAAGTTGTTTTTAATTAAAATTTAATAATTTTCACTATTCATCAAAATATGAAAGTTATCCGAAAAGTACCAAAATTTCACACTAAGATAATTTCAATATTCTGAATTCAAAAATGAAGTCCATTTTGAAAAATAAAATTTAAAAAAAAAATTCAAAAAGTGGTTATTACTATTCATAACGGCTAGTTTTAATAATATTTTAATAGCATATCATTGTTTAGTGAAACTCGGTATTGCGTACTACACACGCTATCGAGGAAGGTCGCGATTGCGTGTAATGCAAGGAAAGTCAAGGATGCGTGTTGTGAAAGCTCCTTTTGGTGTAGCGTACAACACAAGATATCAATAAAATTAAAAAGAATATTTTTCATAAAATCCCACGGTGTTACATTCTACCCCCTTTAAAATGAATTTCTCCCTTAAAATTAGTCGGGGTTATAAATGGTTTACTACTCGAAAGTTTCTTTAATAGAAACCCACATCGTAAAAAGGAATACCAAAACCAATCTTTAAAATCAAATGTATGAAACGTAACGATTACCCAAATAAACTAATCACTGTATTTCCACATAGGTGAAAATATGGATATGGAAGAGAAATCTAACCACCATGTTCTGATGGAGAGTGGTAGAGAACATGGTTATAGAAAATCCAGAAATCACAAAGCCATAAATTAGTGATGATCCAAGGTACCATCTGATTCATCAGATATAAGATCACTAGGAAAACATTTTTGGTTTTCAAGATCATCTCCCTAAAGTTGATGAAATTGGATTTTAAGAAATACTTTCGTGATTTTGGTATAGTTTCACTATTGGTCATTTTTTGGACAATTTACACTTCATCTCTTAAAGAAATGAAGTTGAATTTTTCATTCATGATGTGTTAGCAGATCATGTGATAGAATGATGGGTCATTCCATCTGTCTCAAACAAAAGGTTAGAAAAGTTATCAAAAAATACATAAGTTCATCTATAGTGAGATTAATCATATATAGTTCCTAAAATGGACTTATACTTCATATATCATACTTTTTAATATAATAAAACTAGTTTCTACTAAACCGAGACATCTTGTAGTCTAGTGGTAGGTGATAAAGGCAAATCGCACTTCGGTTGTGGGTTCGATTCCCACTGCCTTGTCCGACGCGATGGGCTGTCGCCCGTCCTGCAGGTTTTCCTTTGTCTAAAGCTATATTACTATGACATCCCATCAATAATATCGACAAAAATTTCTATCCTTAAACAATACTATCTTACGTCCAACATAATCCATTCCAATCTTTAGGCTTATCTAACATACTTATGTCCAAGCTCATAGTATAAAGAAAACGATTACTTGAAATGTCATCAACCAAGCATGTGAATACCATCATTTATCCCCCATATATCTTGTTGGTCACATTCCAATCCTATGACTACCTTAATCAAGTATTCTCTTGAAAAATGAATGCCCATTAATCCTTAGTGAAAACATGAATGCTGTCAAAAGTTAACTCTTTCCTCATACCAAAATCCAAAAATTCTATATACTCAAACCATGATATAACCTTCTCCTTATATCAGTCATGAGCTCATGAATACTATCAAACATTTAATTTTCTCCTTATCCCTTCATTATGCGCATATCATCTACATTCCAAAAATATCTGAATAACCCTTCATGGATACTGGTATTATTAATCATACACTTTCAAAACTCAAGGAAAGACAACAGTGTAACAATCCTTAGATGTTACTTTATTCCATAGTACCATGATGTTACTTATACAACATTACACTTGATAATCATGTAATCATTCCACTACCTTCTTAAACCATTGACCGAGCTTCAACAATTCTTTCATCTCACATATCATTTGTAGTATCTTCTTCATCATCAAAATAAATACTACCCATATGACCGTACTGATTCTCTTCATGAGACATTCCCTTAGGGAATTGGTTTGCATAATGCCCATACATTCCACATTTAAAACATTTAACCATTGTTGATTTGTAGAAATACCATTATCCTAATCCATGGTGTTAATTGAACCATTTCCTTTGCACTTACTGGCTTTGTGTCCTTCTTTTCCACACCCAAAGCATCTTCCAGTTACCTTGAAACAATCTCCCCGATGCCTCTTCCCACATGATTTAAATGAGGGAAATTGAAATTTCTTTCCTCTATGATCATCATGAAACTCCATCTTTCTCTTATTTTCTGAGTCGGGAAACTTAACAAAGTTGAGATTATTGATCATATTATGAGATTGCTGATTAGGAATAATAACGATGTCTGGACTTACAAATCTCGTTTCATTTGGTTTTTCATGAAGAATATCATTCCATTGTCCGTTATATCCTCCATTATCATGATTCTTCCTGTTTCCAGCCATTTTCTAAAACCCAAAAATAATAGTGTGAGAGGTAAGAATAATGCGAGGGAAAACAACATAATAAAGGGGTAGTACCTTCAATATCTAACATCTTAGGTTTAATTCTAAGATCGTTAGCGTAATTCTAGGACTATAACTTATACGTATACTTAAACTTAGGGACATCCCTAGACATACCTTAGAAATATCTCTAGGGGTCTCACTAATCTAGGGATCTCACTAAAGGTCTCGCATCCTAGTTTCCAAAGGTTGAATAAACCTTTCCTATGATACCAACTGTAGAGACCCGAAGCTTGACATACATGGACATTAAATTACTTTTGCGGAATACTTGGTACATTACAAAAACACACACACAAGGGCCGTAATAGTTTAGTGTCTTTGGAAACTCGGAATATAATATTCTAATCGTGGTGACAGATCTTCAATATCTCCCATAAAGATCTTACCTTTTTTTTCTTACCTAAAACCTTTCATTATATCCTGTGGAAAAGAAAACATAAAATGGTCATCTCAATTGCTCATTAAGGGTAAAGAAAATAAATATCAATCACATCATATTCATAAGAACATAACATTTGGAAATCTTAACTTGCAAAAGAGATCATAATTTCATAACATGGGATAAATCATAGTAGTGAAATGTAATCACAAAAATCATAACATAAAACATGAATCTTTGTGGCATACACACATAATCATAGAGAATCATTTCTTATTAGTCAAGACTCATTTCCAAGACTATCTTAGTGGACAAAGTCCATTTCTGAACCGAGTTCATTCCTCGTTTCAGTCCTGTTTCATTGAACCTCTTTAACCATCTGTTCCAGCCATGTCTATCTCATGAGATATAAAATCTTTACCCAATTCATTGGAGGGAGATATAGGTCCCACCCATCTCATAATGATACCATTCTTATGTGTGCCACAAAATCATAAATCATACATCATTGCATAACCAATGTAATAAAAATGGGATTCTTAAACAACAAGACATCATAAAACAATTAATATAATATAAAGGAATTAATAAAAATAATTCCATCACAACATAATCAAATCAATGTAATAATAGGTATAGAAATATAAACCTTTATTATCTTATCTAGAAAATAATTTTGATAAAACACTTAATCTCCATTCTTGAGGAAAATATCCATTCTACTTCAAAAACATTTACCCTTTCTTAACATGTCATTCAATTCTAAACTAAAAGAAGTTGATTAAAAATAAACGTGAAACATTGTAAAGAAAACTTCTTGGAAATAATATTATAAAAATCCATTCATGTTGTATAAGTTAAAAAAAACATTCTTCTCATACTTTTGTCCGAAAAGTCAAAAAGTACCTCGTATGAAAAATGACAAAAGATTCCTCTCATATATTTTACTAAAAACTCACCGAAGGGTAAAATTTGATTTAAATAATTTTAGGTGAATGGAAATAATATTACATATTGAGGAAACATGGATGTGGATGATAAAATACACCCCAGTAAATTTCAAAGTATAAACAATATCTGATGAAAATGAGATTGTGATATTTTCCCTTACCTTAGGTCCGATTTGCTTCGTAAGTATCTGAACCTACTATATAATGATTTAAGTAATGTCATCGACTTGTTCTAGAATCATAATCATTATTATGATATCATATATGGTTCACTTATGACTTTATATTAACCGTTCTTTTGTAAATTCCATGTTAAAGAGCATTTTGGGTAAAATCGTTTCATTTGTCGTCTGTGTTCTGACTTGTAATTATTCATATTATTACTTAGATCATGATTACATAATTCCAGAATATAGAAAATGATTTATATATAATATATATTCAGAATATACATATATATAATAGATTAGTACATGTAATGAAATACACCGTTCATGGAGACGGTAGGTCGTACAAACGCATGAACGTTGTTTTAGTTTCCTTATTGAGTTGAATGGAATTATGTAGATGACATACATATATATACACATAAATCCATATCATTATTATGTCATATATTTCATGATTACTTTTTATATATACTTTATAATCATTCATGAATGGTTAACATGGAGAATGAATCTCATCGCTTCATGGAGACAGTATTCTGTACGTACGCACGAGCGATGATATCGTTCCCATGATCGTGGAATTGTATTGAAGTGTATATATACTATTTCAGAATCAATATCACTTTACAATAATCATATATATTCATTCTTTACACCATTATACCCATCCAAGTAAGGTGGTGGTGGAAAATAGATTACACCACGGCGTGGAGACGGTATTCCGTACGTACGCACGCGTGGTGATTTCATTTTCCGTAGGATGGATAGATGGTGATATAGGGTTGTTTCATACTTATAATAACATATCAGTATATTAGTAATACTTATGTTATTACTTCATAATGAAACAACCTATGAAGAATAAGTCGAAGAAGAAATAAAGTTGAAAGAATCGGTAACAGACATTACCTCTTCTTTGAAGCGCCTGTTTGAGTCCTCCTCTTAGGGCACTAAAATTAGTTTTTGAAGAAGACCAGGACCTATAGGTTGTTTCTAGGGAAGGGTAGAAGAGAATTTTTTAGGGGTTTGCCGAGCCTTAAGACTCAATGTGGTGTGAGGAAGAGAGGGAGGAGTTTCCCTTTTATAAGGGATGAGAGAGGCACCTTTGGAATAACTAAAAATATTATTTCATTATAAAGTCAAATTCGATTTTTAATAGCTCCAAATTGATATATTTCTAAGATAAAGTGGGTATGGGTAGAAATCATCTCATCCAATATAATTTAAACAAGTTGAGTTATCAATTTTAACCTTATCATTTAGATTTAACTTTAAGTTAGATAATTTAACTTTTATCGTGTCTTCTTGTTTTCATACACTATAAGGTTAATAAACATACTATATCAATCCAAACGAACCCCAAGTTGTTTATTATTAATATATATAACCTCGTCTAAGTCATTTGGCCAAACCTTATATTTTAGGAATAAAATAACAATTATTAATATAATATTTGGTTTAAAAAGCATTTTATGTCAATTTTGACACTATTTAGTAATTGATTTTTGTGAAAATCATAACAGAATGATTAGTTCGAAAAAGTTAATAAAATCAATACTAACATGTAATATTAATCTATAAAATTAGTGTAATTCATAAAAAGTTTCAAATTACATTTATTTGGGTATTTATAACATCAATTATGTCAATATTTCATTAATAAGATAATTACTGCATAATCGTTGTGTCATAAATAAATTAAATTATTTAATGTCTAAAATTTACAAATAAAATACCATTATTTAGGAAAAATATTTAGATTTCTAATGAATTTTTATAGTCTAATTTATCTTATATATTACCCCATATTAAAAATGAGTTACTTATTAATCATAGATTTTAACTATTTTAACCCTTCTATAGATAAATTAATAATGAATGTCCTAATCTAATCCAAGTGGGCCTAAATGGTCATATTTTATTCCTAAGGTTGTTTTTTGTCTAATTACACTTATCCAATAGAATTAGGACATGTGTTAGGGTAATAATAATATAATTTTTACCTTTAATTACCCTATTTACATTTAACCGTGGTAAAAAAAAGTAAAAAGTTACTATTCACCAAAAATTATTTTCATCTCATTGAACCACATTTTAGTCCTTGATATTAACCGTATCACTCAGAATTTCGAAATTCTAGTCACACAAGCGGTAAAATTACGTTTTATGAAAAATTTATTTTTTTTAACTACCACTTAGTGGTTTCACTATTCATCAAAAAATGAAAGTTTCTAGAAAAATACCAAAAATTAGGCCTAAGCTATATTTGATATTATGAATTAAAAAATGATGTTTATTTTACCAAATTAAAAAAAATATCAGTTACATTAACTAATTTAAAAATTAATTCCCATCGTCAAACCAAATAGCGTGTTTTTAAAATATAATAACTATCAAAAGATTGACACTTGTTTATGTCTGGTTTAAATGTGAAATTACATCCAATGAACAACATTGTATTAAATTGTAAAAATATATTCTAAATATACTTTAAAACCACTAAAATTAATAATTTATAACTATTAATTATTTTGATTAAAAAATTAGTTTTTAATTAAATTTTAATAATTTTCACTATTCATCAGAATATGAAAGTTATCCGAAAAGTACCAAAATTTCCCCCTAAGCTAATTTTGATATTCTGAATCCAAAAATGAAGTCCATTTTGAAAAATAATATTTAAAAAAATTTCAAATAGTGGTTATTACTATTCATAACGGCTAGTTTTAATAATATTTTAATAGCATATCATTGTTTAGTGAAACTCGGTATTGCGTACTACACACTATCGAGGAAGGTCGCGATTGAGTGTAATGCAAGGCAAGTCAAGGATGTGTGTTGTGCAATATCCTTTTGGTGTAGCGTACAACACAAGACATCAATAAAATTAAAAAGAATATTTTTAATAAAATATTAGGGTGTTACATGTAGCACTCCTCCACCATGGGTTTGTCGCCCCAACATAGTAGCACCTCCCACTAGGCTAATAAAGTCACTCCGAAACGTATCAGACAAGCATTCATCAGGTATCAGCCAGCAACTAGGTCTCTGTAATCCGTATACTTGTCTACAGGAGGGTTTGATCCATGATCTACTAGTCGATACTTCCAAGTGTCACGTAATCTCACATGGAAGTATATCAAAGGACCGCCTCGTCATAGGGGTCTCAATGCAAGAGACGACGCGTCAATTAGACGCCCAGTCTATGAGTTATTAGAAATTCCATTTCAGGGGCCCGGTTGTATTTCGGGTACAATCCAACCCAACCATGCTCAAACCACATCCGAATCATATGTACAGTATGCCAAAATAACCATCTCATCAATATGAATCAAACATAGTCGACGAAACGTCAATCAGACATCCGGTCCTTAAGATATAAGTGTTTCTGCTCAGAGGGCCCGGTTAGAATTACGCACGTTCCAATACCTGCCATTTTCCAAATTAGTCCAAAACTCACAGAGTATCGCAAAAGGACCGCCTCGTCACAGGGGTCTTATTTCAGCAGACGGCGCATCCATTGGACGCGTAGTCTTCCTGTTATTAACGTTTAAGTGAAAATGTGCCCGACCCGTTAAGCCGAGTGGGCTGGCAGGTCAGGTCAACCCAGAGTTGGAGGGTCCGACCCGGTAGAGGGTCGGACCGGCCGGAAGAAACGCGCGGCCTGGCATGAGCAGCGTGGCTCAGCCTGAGGGGTCAAGGCCTTGACTGAGGTGGCGTGGAATGACCCGACGGGGCGCGGCCCGGCTTCACGCGGCGCGGCGCGGCCCAACGCAGCGTGGCCCGGCTTGGTGCAGTGTGGCCAGGCCCGGCGGGGCACAGCCCAGCGGCTGGCAGGCTGCTCATCCCGAGGGGGCCCAGCAGTCCGAGGCGGGGGCGTGGCCCCTGGCTGCCCAAACCTGCGGAGCCAAGCGGCACCGCACTCCATAACCGGCCGGCCGAAGCCGTCCGACCTTCTTGGTGCAAGCGGCTTGTTCGGGAGGGACGCGGTCTTGCTTCATGCCACCTTCGGGTGTTTTGGCTCCTTCACCTGGCCGACCGACGATCCCACCTATTCGCCGCCGAAGTGGCCCGCCTATCGCGGGTCGTGGTCCTCCACAGCACAGCACCCCTTGTGGTGTCGCAGACTTCATTTAGCCCGGCTAGCTATAGCCGACTAGTTCATTCCCAGTCGAGCGGCCCATGGTTGTGGCCCACGGTTCTTCCGCATGCAGCTGATGCAAGGCCGCCTCTTCTCCCGTCGCTGCCTCTACAATTCGTGAATTAAAAGAACAAGAAACGTCGGAGAGTCGTCGGGTCTTGTGCGTTTATCCCACTCCCTCTACGTTAGGCGGTAGTAGTTGGAAAAAGACAATCGAAATTTACAACGTAGAACAAGAAAAAAAGTTAATCCATTAAAAATGATCATTATTGTCTTACCTCGATAAATGACATCGCACGTCATCGAGCCGCGAAAGACGACCGGCGCGGTAGATAGCGTTGTGGAGAACTGATGTCGATTCCATGGACATCAGAGTTCGTCTGAGGAGGAAGCGGCCTTGGCAACTACGCGATCTTCACTGAGGGTAAATGTCTTTCTTCGTCGGAGGATTAAAACTCTCTTTTAAATTCTCTAGAGTATTTCCAACCACAATATTGCCCAGCCAAAATTATATTAATGCATCCCTCAATTTAAATAGATAATCCATGAAATTTCAAATTAATTCAAAAGACATCATTAATTTGATAAGGTTTCACATTAATGAAGAGGGTGGAATGTGGAGAGGCTCCACCCAATTAATGACGGCAGTTGTCTTGAATAAATGAAGGTGAGTTTATGAGAGTTTAAGATGAGATGAAAGGTTTGGACACGTGTGGGCCCCACTTCTCAAATTTCATCCCATGGGAGGTTATGTGGGAGTGGGCCCCACCACTAACTCACCTTGGGAGAAAATAACCACCCAACATAAATAAAATTGTGTTCCACAATTTTATTCATTTCATTCGTTTTATATTTTAAAATCTCCAAATATTAACTCTCAACCCGCATAAAAACCAATTGCGCTAAAGGACCCCTTAAGCGAATACAGGCGCTATGAGTTCATCGGTGCCATCAGATTTTGATTTCGAGCACTGGTTCAAATGTTAGAAAAACACGAAAATATGTTTACATAACGTACCTGAAAAAACATTGGAAATTGACTCTGGGAAAACCGGGCCTCGGAATCAGGTGCCATCAGAAAGCGCAGACTACTAAAATTCTAAAAAAATTAAGAAAATAATTTCCTTGAATTTTTGGGTCTTTACAACAAACACAATGAACCAAAAAATATTGGATCATATCCTTGGGGGATTATTTACCAACCACCCGAAATGACACGATAGTTGAGTCAGCATGAATTATTCTTGGCACTTTGAATAATTTTATGATATTCAACATTTTAGAAACTCATGGGAAAATGGTTTATGGATAAATTGTTGAACTTTATTTTTTTTCATTATTGGGAAATTAAATTGAAAATTGTGTTTTTCATGAACATTAGAATGATTATAAAATCAACAAATATAAGAAATAATTGGTTTCTAAAGTGAGAAACATCAGTCATGGTAATATGTTTACATTTTGTAACAAGTACCTATATCATTCTACAAAAATGGCCTTTATTAACAATTGAATTTATTAGCACTAAAAAAATGTGCTGAAAAAATCAATCTTTATCAGCACAAAAAGAAGCACTGATGAATGGGGACAATTATCAATGATAAAAAAGAATTGATAAAGGCTGACCTTTATCAGGACATTATTTAGATCTGATAAAAATTTACCATCGTCAACACTTTATTTTAGTGTTGATAAAGGTTTCCCTTTATCAACGTTTAATTTTTTATCACTGAAAAAAGATACCCTTTATGAGCTCTTATAATAAAGCACTGATAAAGGTTCATAAAATAAAAATAAAAAATTTTACAATTTCATTAATTAAATAATTATTATTAAAAATGAATACACACACAGATTTATATATTAAAAATTATTAAATATATATATTAAATATATAGATATGTAAAATTAATAAAATTATATTATTAAACAAATAAATTTCTTAATGATTAAATTAATTAAAATATTATTAATTTTATTAATTATATAATTATGGATATAAATTAGTAAATAAATAAATACACACACATATATATATATTTAAATATTGATAAAAATAATTTATTAAAGGTACATATATAAATGTGTATATAATCAAACAAAAATTAAAAAAAAATTAAAAAAATAGTTAAAAATTTAATAACGAAACAATTGTTAATAAAAATGAGTAAGTATAACATATATATATATATATTGTAAACAATAATAAATAATATATTATATATATATATAATTAAAAAACTATTAATTGAAAACATATTAACAGCTTATTCATTTTTATTGTTGTTTTATTTTTCAGTTTAGCATTTATCAAATGTCAAATATTAGATCGATTTCACACACACACACACACACACACATATATATATGTAATTAATGTAGTTTATGTGTCAATTAACACAAAAATATATTAATGAAATATATAAAAACACATACACATTATATTTATGTAATTTATTCAAATTTTAATATACTTTTGAATTTCATTGTTAACATGATAGGATTAATATTTTCCGTTTTTAATTATTCAATTTTATTTATTTATTTAAAAAACTATTAATGTTATGGCATTAAATTTTTAATTTTTTAATTTTTTTATTTTATTTTTGATTTTGATCATTTAGTATTATATATTTATATATAATTATTTATTTTTCATTACAATTTTTTATATGTATTCATCTTTACATCAGTATATATATCCTTATTTTTTATATAAAAATTATTTAATTAATAAAAATTATATATTTGTTCAATATTGTTAAAGAGAAATTCTTTTAATTTATTTAATGTCACTAATTTTTAATATTTATTTATTTGAGATTATATATCCACAAAAAAATTTGAAAATATATTTTTAAATAAATATTTATAAATATATATATATATAAATGAATATTAAATATATTAATAATTTATATATATATATAATAATTATAAATAAATAATTCGTATTTTTAAAATAAGTGTTTATATGATTATAAGTAACTAGTTGTATGTATTTAATTGTTATAAAACTATATTAAAATTATTTAAATATATCCTTTATCAGCACTTAAAATTAGTGTTGAAAAAGATTAATATTTATTAGTGATAAAAACTACTCTTAAAATGAATTTCTCAGCATTAAAATACTAGAGCTGATAATGATTTTTTTATCAGTGCATTATATGCACTGATAAAAATATCTTTTATATGTTCATATCAATTTAACGATGATAAAAGGGATCTTTATCAGCACTTTTTAGAAATCACTGTTAAAAGATTGCCCTATCTTTTTAAATAACTCTAACTGGTACTCACTCATTATAATTATGATGATCTTGCATAACTCATATTCTACTATCATGAATCCACTATAATCCATCAGAAGAATCAATGAAAAAATCCAATAAAAATTAGTTTCTATTTTTCATATATTGTTGTTTGATTTTTTGGGTTCCACATTTTTTATTTTTGCGTTATTCTTATCTTTGACTAACCCAACATCTCATCACATCGATTCTACTGGTGAGACTCATCTATGAATTATATTGACTTGTTTATGTGAATAATATATATTTTTTAACATCATGTAACCAGGACGAGAGACACTATATAATTTAATTTCATACTGTCGTGATGAATTTGTGCAGTTTAATATCATGCAACCAAGACGAGAGATTCTGTGAAGTTAAACATATTTCTTCTATAATTTATTTTTGTAGTATTTCATCCTATTAACATGATAAGGTTGATGTGTAGTTTATCCACTTTTTCTAGGATCATTTTGTGTAGTTTACATTTATGATAATATGACAACAGACACTACGCATTTTAACATATTTCTTCTATGCAGAATTTGTGTAGTTTAACATCTAGGGGGAATGAAGAGAGATAATTACTGACCACATAGAATCATATTTAATGAAAAATTTTGTCTCCATTTTTTTAATCATTCATCATCCATTTTGGACAATTTGAATGCTCTATTTAGTGGATAATCTTGGCTTGGTTTTCTGAAATAGTATTGGGATTGGGGAAAAATGGTTTCGGAATTTCGTTTTCATTAAAAAATTTGCTATTATGTCATCATAAGTGCCCTTATAATAAGGTTGTTTGAAATTTAGTTGCTTTCAAAGTTCAATTTTTTATTATTAATTTACGCATGTGAGCCTATATTTTGGAATGAGATGTTCCTTTCAGTTGTGTTCCAAATTGAATATGTACATGAATTTATGATTTTGGTGGTATTTAGAATATGCCACCAAGAAAGTCATTGATGTTTCTTGGGGGTCTCCCCATTTTTTTTGGTTCTCCTTAGTTTCATCCCATCATACATGGAAATCGATGTTCATTTGAGGCAGTGAAGTGGTTTGAGGAAGTTGAACATGTCTTCAGAGTGTTTAGAACACCTAAAGATGTTAAATTTCATATTGTTATGGGTCTTCTTGGGGGTCCAAATTTGGATGAATGTGAGTTTATTCCCCATCAGTGGATAAAGTTGGGATGACATGGGGTGATTTTAATCCTCTTTATGTCAGATAGTTTATAACTGAGGAGGGGATGATGAAGAAAAAGTAAGTTCTCAGGAGTGTCTAACAAGGTCAGTGGATAGTGAGGAAAAATATTGAACACATCGAAGAGCTATTTTCATTTTTTATAGAGGAGGCATTGTAGTATTTGTTGAAATATTTTATATTCATTGGGGGTTCTCATCTATATATCATGGAGATATTCCCCTTCTCCCATGATATAAATTTTGAGAATTTGGTAGAGGAAGCATTTTTGGATGAGTTTTTGTTAAAGAAGCATAAACCCATTGACTTAGTTGTTGTCTCCTCCTCCTCCAAATTGATTTTTTTTATTTTTAAAAAGCCGCATTTAAGGATTAGCGGGAAACCAAACATTCCACATTCCAAACAAAATGCTGGCGTTCAATTCAAACTACTAACTTTCAAAAAAACATCATTATCATCTCAGTTCCCGTGAATCTTGAGTCAAGCGCCTGCCTAGAGTCGGCACCTATCACATCGAACATACTTTCCCTTCGTCTCCATATAATCACCATGATGGAGAGTGCCACCAGAATCCTCATCTCCGTAATCTTCAACTTCACCGCTGTCTCACAAACTTATGAGATATCATTGGTCACTATCATTCACACTGATCTGATCCGATTCTACTATTGTTGTCATAGTCCAAGCACCACACCAGATCCTCAGAGAAGGTTTTAGTTGATGTCATGAACACAAGCCAGATCAATCAGAGAGTTCACCACCATCAGCACATCTCCAGCCATCCCCCATTACTTTCATTGTGATAACATATGTCCAAATCCATCATCCTCCACACCTTGTCACCGTCGGCCTCAGCAACGACGCCCGACTTAACAACTGACGACGCATGGACCTTTGATTCTGAAACATGCAACCACCGTCGATTACCCTGAACTGGCTGCTCGATCTCATGACCCAAAGAACCACGAGGACCACCTCACTGCTCCGCCTCAGAGATATTGGGGGAGTCCCGGAACGAGAGTAGAGAATCTAACGAACTAGGACCAGATGAAACTCTAGTGAAAATAATCTCTACATCATCGCGTCTCCATCGCCGTCAATAAAACATCATAAGAAACACAAACATAAAGCAAACCAGACTAAAATCACCACGAATTACATATGTAGAAACGAAACCCCTAAAACATGGAAAAACGTCATCGATGAAAGGCCGCGCGAGGCATTCCAACGACCGCCGCACCGCACATCCAAAAGTCTCTCCATTACAACCACTTCTGATCTGCCATATAGGGGCGCAAAAGAACGAGAGACCAGAGTAGGGAAGGAGTAGTCGAGAGCTTCGAGCAACGACACCATCATCGAGACATATTCACAAAACCAAGACGAAGGAAATATCTAAAGACCGCCACCTGAGAGATCTCAGAGGCCGCCGCTGATGACTTAAAAGAATAAGAAGAAGAGAGGGAGAGGGGGAGACAATGCTGCAGAGCCACGAAAGGGCCTCCCCACTCTGATCCGCTGTCGAAGGAAAACCCTATCCTGAGAGAGAAATCTTGGTCTAAACCAAAATTCCTTAGTTGTTGTCTCCGATTTTGGTGTGAAGGCATTCAAAGTTTCCATTTTTTTGTATTGTGGATGTTTTAAGATCATATTTCATTATAAAAGTAAGATGAAATTATCCTTTTGATGTTTAAATATTTTTTAATGTGTTCCTTTAAATGGTTAGAATTTCAAGAATTAGTTCCATTATATCAATTATACTTTTATGTATATGCCTATTTTTGTTGATATCTCTCTTTTTTCCTTCTGTGCAGGTTCATTTATATTCATTATTTTGATCATTCCTATCATTATTTATACTGATGTAGCATATTGGATGAATTTTTATGTCTATTTCGATATACTGCTCAATGATTAATAAATATGGTGTAAATGTGAATCACTCAACAATTTAATAACAAAACATTGGATTCTATAGGAACTACACAACTATTAGTTGACAACTGCTTAAAATAACATATGATCTAAACATCTGGCCTGAATTCCCCATGATGCTCTCATATAAAACAGTCTCTCCAAAATCTATATCATATCACCATTAAACATTCAATTTTCCTTCACATCCAAAAACCTTTTTCTATATACATCCATCTTCATGCATCATGCATCATTACTAGTAGTAAATGGGTGTGTGAAGAGAACGAAAAGTAAATGATTAATGGTGACATGATAGAGATGGTGGTGAGCATGTGTCAGATGAGAGCATCATAGAGACGTCGGGTATGAAGTACATGTTAGATTCAATGCTAAGTGGTATTTATCCAAAAATACTAAAGTTTATAAAGAATCCGTAGTTTTGTAATTATCATATATCTGGAATAAAGATACCCTTTGGAAAGTTTTAAAGGTATTGTTATTATATAATTAATATATTTAACAAAATAATTAAATAATTAAACTATGATTTAATTATCATAATTTTATAGAGATTTCATTTATTTTAGAATTTTTCTATCCAAGTGTCATTCATATATAGGAAGAGCAATAATGTTATATCCTAAAATTAATAGATTGACTATTTATGTTTTCAAGTAAAATAATTTTCCATATAATTAATTAATTTTTTCATATATATTTTTATTTTATTTTTTAGTATTCTCCACATAATAATTGTTTTCCTATATGGGTTTATTCTTTTGTTGTGTTTGGTGTTCTCTATCCCACATTCATACATTTCTAACTTAGTACCTTTTCACCACTACAATGTTTCATTTATCACTTTATTTCATGTTCTCTCCATTTTCTTTGCAACAAGATCAATGCCACTGTCTCTGCTCAATTACAAAGGTAATATTGATATTTTCAGTGTAAAATAATTTTCTCTAGAATTAATGTCTTATTTCATATTTGTGATTAATTTATTTATTTTTATTATTAATCATTATAATAGTTTTCTTATACTGGTAGACTATTTTTTCATGATTATCTTTATTGTTTAAAATTACTCATATAGTGTTAGATGTTCGATAAATAATTTCAATAGAGATTGTGGTAACAATGATATCTAGAATTGTTTTTGAATGTGTTCAATATTTTTTAATCTAAAGGTAAAAATAAATGTTTGAAATTTAGATAATATTATGTTTTTTTGTTATTAGTGTTTCAAATTTTGTTTTAATTAAATTTTGTATCGGGACAAGTTTTTTTATATCTAGTATGTTTCTATACTGTTTTTGGTGGTGTGACTAGTGCTATGGTGTGCATTATATCACATGGTAATTGTACTGAAATGTGTTGTTATAGAATACAGTGTTATTGACCTTTATCAACACTTTTTAAATCATGAAAAAAACATTTATCATTGATTTTAAAATTGTTGATAGAGGATTCATTTATCAGAACTTCTAAAAGTTGATATGAAGGTATACATTATCATAACTTCTACATCATGGATAAAAAGACCATATGCATCTATAATAAGAGTCCGAAAAATAATTCCTTTAGTGGTGCCAAATAAAAGCACTGATAAATGGGAGATTTATCCCCTCTTTAAAAAGAGCTGATCAAGGTCCATTTTTTTTTATTTTGTTAGTTCTAATAAATTCCCCTTCATTAGTGTGTTTTTAGAAGTAATAAATGTTTTGGGATTTTAACACCACTCACATTTTCCACGCTTATCTAACACTCATAATTTCAATTTCCAATGCTGTTAAAGGCCAGTTTTGTATTAGTGGGTGTAGGATGGTTAAGGGTATAGAAAGTGCCTTGGTTTTGACCATGTAGCAGGAAAAAAATATAGAATGACCTGATATGGATTTTTTAATCCATATTATTAACACAAATAATGTTGTTAATTGAGAATCTATTTTTGGTATGGCCCTTGGTATGGGTAGTTTGGGTATTGAGGATTCCCCTGTCTGGGAACTCAGTTTTGAGTTGTGTTGTTGACCCTCTTGTTTTTAATTAGTGTGGTGTTTATTGGTAGGAAGGGAAGCATGAGGATTTCTGCATATTATGGTGTTTCCATAGTGTGAGGTAACATTGGTAGTGAAGGATTTTTGTTGGGGTTCATCAATTAAATTTAAGAGTAATTTTAGTTAGTGTTGATCATATCCCTTTCCTTAACATCGACCTAGGTATGCTGAGAATGATATGGAATTATTCATGGCTACCAAATTTTGTTTTGGTTGGATATATGGACCCTTATATGTTTTGCATATAATGTTTTATAAGTGGAGCAGGATGGTGGATTGTTTTCCAATGATAATTTTTGGAGAGGTTCTCCGAATTTACAATATGTGAATAAAAAATATGATGGTTCATTTACCAAACATGTAGGGTTAATGATGATCCTATCGTGGGGAGAGATATTTAAATACTCGGTGAAAGGAGAAAGGATCCTTGTTTGAAGTGGTGGAATCATAATTTAAATGGTCAATTAGTATGGGTCATGTTTTAATTCCTCAGGGAACTGCTGGGTGATCCTTTTAGATGTTGTATGTATGTTCTCCATAGATGGTTTTGATTAAAATTTTGTGTTCTAATGATAGATTGTGTTATTTCAGTCGTTGAGAATAGTGTATTGGGAAACACATTTGGTATGTTGGGGAATATGATGTTGACATTGATTCATTATTTTTGGAAATTTGATACATGTTTTGGGTTATTGTTGGAAGGTGTTATAGGAAAAACCATGCTAATAGTTCATATATTGTTGAAAACATGGTCATGTACCGGAGGAAGCATGGGAGAGAGAAGAGGATGTGGGGGCATAGTTTTCTAGATATTTTTCTCACAATATTATAGATTAATGGTAGTACCTCTCAAAGATGAGTTTTCACAAGGTGGGAAGATATTAGGAATGTGACTTTTCTTAGAGATCCTTAGGATTATTGATTGATTATGAACTATTATATGGTGGGATATTGTAAGATTCTATATTTTTCTATGTATTAATAATTTTGGTTTGTGTTAGACCATCTTAATTTCAAAATGAATCAAATTAATTCAATATTTTTGTAATTATACCCCCTAAACGGTTTTCCACCATATTTAGACATGTTACGAAAGTTGTTTTATCTAGATGTCAACATGTTAGGAATGAAGATTACGCCCCCTATAAATGCCTTTTACCAAATTTTAACTTTTCAAAAAATTAGATTACACCATTTTTAATTAGATTACACATTGTGTAATATTACAAAATGGTTAATTATATTACACCATGTGTAATCTTCATTAATTATTTTATTAAAATTTGTGAGAGGATTTCTGTGGGAAAATGGGATATCTGTTATGATTTTTACATGGAATGAACTAGGAATTCATGACATGTAATTTTTATGCTCGTCATATTAAATAACATATCTAGTATAGTTTAAAAATATGAAATCACCTCTACTCCACTACAAGTCCCAGGAACCCTCTCCTCTGTTCCACATAATCTCATACACCTCCACTATTGACTGAATTTCCTACACAAACCTACACTATGGATTCAAAACCCTCCAAATTACATCTTCTTTGACTGAAATACACCGATGAATATCCAAGGTATGTTTGTTCTCTTCGTTTATATCTATCATTAGCTTCTACTCCTCTTCCCAAATAAAATAATGTTGATTATCTAATTTTGGATCTAGATCAAGATTTATTGAATCTAGATCTAGGATTATTAGATTGAGAACTAGATTTAAGAGATCTTATTTTATATGACTATGGATTTAGGTTTCAGATCATAACCCCAATCATCATCACATTCAGATATAATATACTTGAAATTGGGATTATCTGTTGGAAAGCATTCATCGCCAATCTTGAGGTAGGTGGTTTAATATTTAAATCCCATTGTCATGATTTTTAATTATTCATATTATGTTGTAGAATTGTTGGATCTATTTAGAAATTTGATATCTAAATTGAATTATTTAATTTTCTAAATTAATTAATCGTGAAATTGTAAAATTGTGATATTTATGGATTGTTGAACGTGATATTAAACTGGAGGATTAATTAAAATATTTTTTGATTTATGAGTTTGATTATTAATGGTGGGAATTAATTATGAATTTACTAATATTGTTGACCATGATTAATTTATTCTATAATTTATTAATTAGAATGGTTGGTACTATGAAATATTGAATTGGGATATGTTATTGGGGAATTAATTATGCTGTGATAGATATTGGTGAAATTGAATAACGAATTGATGAATTAATTATTGATATATTGTAGTTTTTTAAATAGGGATAATTAATAAAATAATTAATTATGTGATACTGATTTTTCACTATGATATATTTACATTGTATTTCAAGATAATTAATGATATATTAATTATGAGATATAGATATTATAACTGTGATTATTTAATTGGTAAATTAAATAATTGGATTAATGAATGGAGTGAATGTATCTTATTAATTTCTTAATTAATTGAAGTGGATTATTATAATTAATAAAGTGTTAATTAATTAATGAGTGTTGATATGTACAATTAATTGGTGAATTAATGGATTGGGATGAATATAAATATTTAATTTTAAAAAATTTATATTTAATTTTGAATTAATTATGAAGGTTTCTAGGTTTAATTAATTGGTAAATTAATTAATTGGGATTGTATATTGACGAAATTGAATAAATTATATTAATTATAAGGAAAATTAATTATTGTGGAATGGTGTAATAAACCAATAAAATAAATAATATTAATTAATTTATGAAATAAGTAATGGGGATTGGTGGGTTAAAGAAATTTAATAAGTTAGATTCATTAATTAGTGAATTTGTTAATGGGGTTTATTCTGTTGGAATAATTTAATGAGTTAAAATTAATTAATTTATGAATTAATTAATGTATACTGTTGAGTTATTCAAATTTTTTGAAAATTAATGGTAGATTAATTATGATATATATTTAATTAATTTTCAAAATTAATTGAAGATTAATTAAAAGATACTGATGTCATGAATTGAGATAATTAATGGTAAATTAATTATGAGATATTAATATCAGTGATTCAGATAAAACTGTAATATTTATTAGAAGATAAATATATTTTTTGTACTGTTATTTAATAGTCAAAATAAATGATAGGATTTGGGGTACTTGAATAAGATAATTAATTGTGATAATTAATTATCATGGGATTGAGATATTCGATCTATGTATTGGTTTGAGAAATTTTGATATTTAAATGTTGATTTAATTATCAAGATGTCGATTTGGAGATCGAGGATAATTAATTTGTTAATGAATTATTTAATTTTGATATTTTTAATGGATAAATGATTGTAGAGTTAATTAACATTAAATTAATTACTATATTTAATTTTTGAATTAATTAATGGACATGTTTTTTGGTGTTTGTGATGTATTTTTTCACAAATTGGATTTGGGGTGTTAGACCTGGAATTCTACACCAATGGGATTTGTGGTGTTATACCAGGAATTTTACACCATTGGGATTTAGTGTTTCTAGACATGGTTATCTGAACCAATGGGATTTGGGGTGTTATACATGGAATTATTCACCAAAAACATAAATAAATGAGTGGAATATCGAGTGTTAGATAATGCATTATACACTAAAAAAATTTGGGGGATCTAGACATGGATTTTTACACTAATGATAGATCTATCTGTATTTTTTAGAATTGAGGTTTTATTCATGGAGTAATAATCCAATGATATATAACAATAAATTTTATTTTAGTTGATATACATGGTGTTCTACACAGATGAGATTTTAGTTGTTAGACTATGTAGTTTACACATACAAGATTTTGAGGGTTTTACATGGCGTTCTACACTCAATATAAATTTGTAAAACAAATTATGAACTAAATATGTGACATGATTCACACCCTATAGTCAAAACGATTAATAAATATTACTTGATAATTTGATAATTGTTAAACTATGTATTGTAATTATTTTCTATATACAACTTCATACACTTGTTATTAACTGGATTTGTATTAGCCAACATTATAGGGGGTCTACCAAGTTATACTGACAACCTACTGTGATTTCCGTATCGATACACAAATTTAATTAATCTTTGCATGATATGTTAATCCCAATGTCCCTGGGTTACAATTATGGATGGGTATAGAGCTTGGAATGAGGGATCAAAATGTGATTTAGGACCCACTACAGAGACATTATTGTTTATAATATTAGTTGAATTTTAGAATCATGATATGGAATGATTCTATTGAAGTTAAATTATGTATTTCAGGTTTTTTCTATCTTGTTAAATTGGTTTTTGTATATGGTAATATATATTATTATATTATTTTATACTTATTTCCACTAGTGTATTACTCTAAAAAAAGACAGTATAGTCTCCCCATGATTGAATAACCTGACCCACACTGGTAGTCGACACCCTCTAGCATATGATGAAAAATTCATGATGTCATATGGATGTCTAGATCAGCACACTGGTTCATTACACCATGTAAAGGATGTTACAATTATACATTAATGTATCTTTTGTAACCCATAATGAGTAAACAACTACTATTTTAGGGTAATAATCACAAGGGATAACTGGGGGTTAAAAAAGGTTAAAAAATAACCAAAAAGTAAAAATATAATTTTACGAGACTATTTCCTCTAATTATTATAGGATATTATAAATATATCATTATGGAGACACTGCTTTAAAAAATTATATTAGTATAATTTTTTAATTACTACTTATTTATTCCCTATACTCACTTATAAGAGGGAACCTCTTCTAATACATCATTCAAAACATTTAAGCCAAAAATAACAACAAAAACCTACCATATTATCATCTAATATTCCATTAAAATGTCTCAAAGAATCAAATATTTCCAAAACACCATAGTTTCTAGTAATATTTTATAGTCTAAATGATGTTTCTAGAAAAGGTGTTATATAAGATAGCCTATTGTTTTTTATTTTATTTCTTCTTATATATCCTTATAATCCTTGGTATCTACTATAAGATGACAGCCACATTAATTTAAATATGATTAATTTTTAATATTAGTATTTAACATCCACTAACTTTATCCTTTATATGATATGTGAAAATAATATTTTCCTCCTACAAACATATGAACTCCCACCTCCATTAAAAAATGTATTTCGTTTTTCCTCATCAAATAAAAAAAATATCATTTTATTTATGGAATTAATAAATATGTATGATATATATCATATTTTTTTTTCCTAGAGAGTGAATGTTTTTTAAAACTCATCCATTCCATCCATATAAATGTGATCACAATGGAACAAGTTGGTATGTCCTGCAATCTCTAAGAACAATGTAATTGATTTTTCTATCTCAAAATTTTATGCATGACACTATATATATATATATGACAAATTATATTTATATTAATAATATTATTTTGGATATTATGTAACCATTATAGATATGATAGGAACAATAATACTAATTGAATAAATACTTGAAGGCCAAAACAATTAACACTATGCACTAGTGATGTTTATAAATAGTTATTAATAAATGGCTACCAAAAAGATATAAGTGTATAATATATGAACTTGTATGTATTTATACGGTTCTATTATTCAATAATAATAAATAAAAATTTAATATATTGGCGGATAATTTACAACGAACATTGTGGAGTCATGATGTTAAGAGATTCATAAAACGACATTAATTCTTTTAGATATAATTCAACTCTATTAATTGTACTGTGTAATAATTTTGTGTGAAATGAAATTTTATTTTTATTAGGTTTTATTTAAATTTTTTTTCATTTAATTTTGTTTCGCAAAATTTAAACTTAATTAATTATCCCATTATTGATATGATATATGTATGGATTTTTTTCTAAATTTACACTCAATTAAGACTAATTTAGAATCATGGACCTATTTATCTATATGGGGTTTATATAATACAAAATTGATTCATTTACGATTGATATATTTATTTAATTATGAAAAATAAATTTTCAATTAATTTTTAAACATTCATGTTTATTCAATTTAAAACACACCAATGAGGTTATAAATTATATCAAAATTTCATTTCTTTTGGGATTGATAATATTTTCATAAAAATAATGGCATAATATCTTCCATGAAAACATTATCAATTATTTCATGTTATGGATATTTATGTAGATTACATGACCACATCAAAAATATCCTACACATTAAACTTTAATTAATCATTGATATTTTGAAAATAAATATTTATGTTATTTTATTTTTTAATTTGGTATATTTTTCATCTTTACCCATATATTTTTAATTTTTTTATAATATTATTATTTAATAAAATTATTTACATAAAATATTATATTATCATCGATTATTGAATTTTTTTAAACATAATAATTCTATTGTAAAAATAGTGGTTTATTTTATAATTTCATCAAAAAGATAAATTAAATATTTCTTTTATATTGTACCATCTAAAAAGTGTTTCCCACCACTATAACTATTTTAAATTTTTATTTAATTCTATATATTTTCAATGGTTTAAAAATTAATACTAATTAATGATTGATTATATTAATACTTCACTTAAATTTTTTTCATTTAAAAAAAATTAATTTATTAAAATATAAATTATATATTTTTTCTTAATTGATATTCATCTTTTATCTATTAATTTTTAACATTGTCTTCAAATTTTAACGTTCATGTGATTAGTTGTCAATTTAAATAACATTTAAATGAAATAAATTTATTATTTGAATCGTTGATATGATTATCAAATTAATCATTTATTGTTTCTATAGATTGTAATTTAATATAGAACTTATTTCTTTAAATGGGGAAATACTAATAATATTTATTCGTTGCAAAATATAGATATTTATTGATAAGTCATATTGTTAATGAATTATATTTATAAATAAATATATGGTGAATGAATATGACATTCATTGTTGGGTGATTACAAGTTATAGATATCCCCTTGACGCATTCCATGGTTACATGAGACAAATCATGTAGACAACAATTTTAATTTTTTTGTTGAATATTTAAAAGTTGATTAATGTAAAACAGAACAACACTATAATGGTAAATATATAGTGATAAAAAATCATTATCTATAATATTTATAATTTAACTTATTTATAATTTAGTTATTAATATCCATATGATTATTTATTTGATATAATCTAGTTGCTCATTTCATGGTCCTGTAAATGATTTAATTGAATATGTTTTTAAAAATTTACCAACTATATTTAATATATATTATTAAATATTTTTATCTTAGAATATTTAGAATACATAATGAGAATTTGACCTCACAGTTTTCTTATATATCCTTTTCCATAGGATAAATGTATGTTTACTAATAACGATATGAAACACTATGATAGATAGAATAATAATGTTCTTAGATAAAATAGTTTATTCTATTTTCTGACATCAAATATAATGTTTGATTCATCAATCAATCTAGTATACCCATAATACTAAATTAATCTTTCCTTTAGTGTGTGATTATTTGTATGTAGTTCAATTTTAATAAATATCAAATCTTCTCCAAGATACTGTTGTTGACACTATCATAGATGTTATCAGAGAAATATTAGTAGAAACAATGGGGGATAGGTATATGAAGACATTGATCCGGGAACATGACCTTATGATAAAAATTAATTATATATGTAATTTTGGAATAGTTTTATATTTTTTATTAATTTAGACAGTATGTTTTTACCTAGTAATTAAATACCAACATGGATAATACAAGATAAAATTATTTTTCAACTAATTTATCTTGAGGTAAGAACCCCACGAAGAGTTAGTTGAGTATATATTGACAATAATTTATTTGAATAGTTAGTGTAACATTCTTGCATACTTTTTTAACAGTCATAGGGTATAATAATTTATTAAATAATATTATCATAATAATATATTACAATTGATTTGAGTGGATCATAATAATTAATAACCTAATTTAATCCTATGGATTCAAATAATGAAAATAAGGTGTCTTGAGTTAGTTATAGAATAAATTGTTTTAATGATTTAACACTATGATTGTTGATCCTTACAATAGTATTTTTTTAATCCAATTGACGAATCTTTATGGAAATTTTTTAATGCATAATGAGATAAATAATGTAATAAATATAGTTATATGGTACCAATTATAATATTATCAAAAATGATATAACTAATTTTTTTAGTCGTTTGCATCATTATATTATTATCAATATCAATATGGTCTTATTTTATAACAACCCATATAACTGAAAAATGATGGCTCATGATGACCATGGAGATATGGTGATTCATTTTCCAACATGTATTATATTGTTAGGGAAACACTAAGGAAACAATTTAGTAGAATGAGAAATTTTTTATGTTTATGAAATATGGATATATAAATTATAATTTTGCATAAAAATGATGATTTTTATTGAGTGATATGATGTTCATCCTATAGTACAATATATTTTTCAATATCATATTGTTGGAAAAATGTAAATTTTTCATGTTAATGCCTAATTCCAATTGAAAAATACTATAAAATTGAAGGGACATTTCATTATAATTGAAGTAAAAGGATTAAAATGTGTTTGTATTGAGATTTTAAAAATATGTTACAAATGTGTTAAATAATTGACAATATGGTCATACTAATTAAGAAAATAGTATGGATTGTTTTTCATTAGTTTTTATTTAAGTTTTGAAAATCATACGTTCAATTGTAATAATAATGAAAATGATTCAGTGAACTCTCAGTGTGTCTTTTCTCTCCTGACCTTTAGGTTGTGAAATTTCTTTGATCTTGATGTCATTTTGGATTTCCCCTTCATCCCCTAAAAGGAGAGTTTCACTATTATTAAAAAAATTAAAGGCCTTCGAGCCATTGGAGAATGAAAATTATTTAGTTGAAGTGTAATATTTTTGGGGAAAACATGTTTTTGTGTCATATAAATCAATATATGTTCCCGGTTTTGAGTTAATCATGTTTACATGGGACTAATGTAATATTGTGATTAACAAATATAAATTTGATAGTATTTATGACCATGGAATTGATTAAGGGTTTGATGTAATATTCATTTACTATATTTTTTATAAATTGAATATATTCAAAAGTTAGTGATTTTATTTTATTAATAAGTATACTATAATTATTTTGATGAAATTATTATTTGAATGAGGTTTTTTGTTGAATCTAGTAATCAATATGTTTTATGAGAATATATTATCAAGGTATTATAATGATAGGTACTTGAAATTATGATATGTATTCTTTTTTCCTTTTGATAAATAATAATGTTAATGTAAAAAATTATGTGCTCAAATCAATAAAATTTTTTGAAATTAAATTTAAATAGATATGTTATTGATAATAATTTAAGATAACTAATTTTGGAATGGATTATGATTAACAATAGGTCCTGTTTTTAGGTTTAATTGATAAATTTTTATAATCATACATATTCTATATATTGTGATAGAAATTATAGATTTAGTAAATAATTATCCTAAGATGGGATATCATGTAATTTTTTTATATAGATTATAATATTTTATAGGTTAATTTAGCTCATCAAAGCCTGAAAGGTTATTATGAATATTAATTAATTTGAGTAATAGATGAAATTGAATTAACTGAAGCTCATGGAAGGGAAGAAATTATACGTATTAAAATGAAACAAAATTTCTTAAGTATATTTTATTTTTTTCTTTATTTTGATATAAAAATATCACTAATTTTTTGAAATGATCTTCATATGAATTTTTTTCCACCTCCGTTCGTTTCAAATTAATTTATGGAATTTTAACCCCTGAAGGATTTTTTCTTGAATGGTCTCAATACTATGATCTCAATCACTATAAATAATTCCTTGGGTAATAATTTTCAACTAAATTTCAATATTTTAACATAACATCATTTTTATCCATATCTAGGATCTTGAAAATGTAATATTTAAGGTAAATATTATGTATCCAACATCCTCCTTTCAAATGATGTGTTATTATTCCACTTTAGGAGGTGGGGTTGCGATAATTTTTTTTTAATTTTGAAAATTTTATGACGGAGATAAAATTATGTGGTTAAAAAATATTTAAGTGGGTTTGATTATATCAACCAAAATAATTAGATTAATATAATAATAATTTTGATATCTTACATATCAAAAAACTATTATTTAAATATTATATAAATATTTTTTTAAAGAAAATTTGATTTTGATTACCTAATTGTTGAAATAGAATGAATGAAAATAACTAACACCATTTTGTGAAACATTTTAAATTGTGTAACTCAATAACAAATTATTGATGAATGATTAGAAAATAAGATCTAAATTTTTAGAGAATTCATTTTATTCTTCAAGAATAAATTTTCTTCTAAAATTATTTTATTACATATAAATAATAAATAATACTACTCATGGAAATTTTATTTTATAAAATTACATTCCTTTAAAAAATATTAATATAAAAATTAACATATGTTTAATTGTACGCATTTTTATAAAATGATTTCTTTTTTAGTGAATACTTAAAAATATAAATTTTTCAAATATTCATTTATTTTCATTAAATTATTTTATCAAATAGAAACAATATATATTGGCTGAATTATTAATTTTCTATATGATTCATTTTATTATACAGAATCCAATTATATTTTTTTGGAAATAAGTATATTCATGAATATGAAGTAAATTAATTTTTATAGTAACCACTATTTTATAAAACACAATTTTTTATGTTTTACCAATTCATGTTAAAATATTTTACTACAAAATATTTCAATTGAATTTGATAAAATGGAATTAGTTTTTGGATACAAAACATTAAAAAATTGTTCGATTATTTTCTGGTTTTTAAGTAGTTATATTTTTTGTAAATAGAAAACCAATAGTTATTTTTAAAAAACAAATTTTTTTTGAAATCACAAACATATATATATATATATATATATTATAATTTTTATTTTACGATTATGGAATGATTCATGTAATAGAATATAATACATATATCATACAAAAATAAATAAAAAATGATGATTATAATTTATTTCATGATATATATTAAAATAATTCTCCATTAAATTGTTGTGATTTAATTAAAATTTAAATGAAACATTTTGGGTCCTAATGAATATGATTGAGAATGATGAATTCTTTGATGAAAATAATTTTTAGATATAGAGTTTAATTGATTGTTCCAAATAAAATATATGAATTTTAGTGACCTCCAATAATTGAATAATCAATATTCTTTCCATTTTTATGGGTGCCTAGAAATGTAATATTAATATATTAAATAATTTTTTATTACAAATATGTGGGTTAAAATTATATTTTTATTAATGTTAATGTTTATTATGAAATTATATAATATGTTTTAATTATTTTAATTTATCGAAAATTTAAATTAACAAAATAAATACAGTAAATGGTTTCGCAATGTTAACACGATGCTTGATTATGTAGAAAATATAAAGTAAATAATTTTTCAAAACTCAAAAACAATTGTTCTGGTGTGTGTTATCGTATCCCATATATTATGATATTAAATATAAAAACTAAAGAAGTTTTATATTTTTTTATTTTTATTCTATTTCATTTAGGTTTTGTTTTTCATTGAAAAACTATGTTACTAGTTCTTAAAATGTCATTTATATTATTATATGATAAATATATTTAATTAATTTTTTAGAAATTATATAATTTATAAATTATGAAAAATTAAGAAGATTATTTTTATAAAATCAAAAATATTTTCCATTTGTAAACCAATTTTTACTATACAATTAATTTTATAGACCATTAATATTAAAAAATTATTTTATACGGTTATGGTTAAAATATCTTAACCATTATGTAAAAACCAAATATTACTTTTATATAGATATATAAACGTATAAACATTTTATGTTATTATTTATTTAAAACTATATACTCAATCTCGAATATTTTATGTCTTTGGGGAAAATCATTTCTTGAATAAGACACATATTATATTATAATATTTCATGTATTTGTAATAATATCTTTAATGGAATATTATAACGAAAATTAATTAATTAAGATTTTTAAAAACATAAAAAATTTATATTTATTGAAATAAATGGGATATGGTTTAGAATGTCAAATGTATTCAATATAAAAGTTACATTTTCATTTAGAGTAACATTCATAACACCCAAAAGAGTAAAAAATAGTAATATAATTATAATCATAGGAATGGTTAATGAGGGGTTAAAACTAAGAAAAAATGTCATAAAATCAAACAAAAAATGTTCATATATTATTTTTTTGAGAATATTTATACTTTCAATTTTCATATGTCATGACCAGTCCCCTGGGGCCCATATCGTGACAACCCAAATCCCGACATCCATAGGTTAGGGGCTGGTTACTAGTACCAGAAAAGAATATCTGAAAAAGGGAAGGCATTAACCTTTAAACTGTATAGACACTAACATGACATACTACACAAACAACTCAAATGAAAGAATAAAAGTACAACCACCACTTTATACCACCCTCGGAGAGTATAGTTTGTAAACTGAATGTCATGGGGCTAGGAAACAAGCCCAATTGAGAGGAATGTACCACAATGGAAGTAAATTCTCCTGAGGTTATTATCCATGGATTATACATGAAGTGTTGGTATAGATCTCTGCATATGTCATTTCACCACACCACATCTATCGATTCACCTCTAAGCACCGTCTAGCCTTGGATCCACAAGGTCCCATTCAAAGCCGTTTATCATCTGCAAAAAACTCAATAGGTGCAGGTGAAGCCTATGCAGGGGTGTGTATAACAATAATCAATAGGAACTCTGATACCAAATTGGGTCTCATAGTAATAAAAAACAACAAAAATGAAAATTTCACCATGAATGATCTCAAACACATAACATAAAGTAAAAGACATGTCACACTATGTACGAATTCTATACAGAAGTAAAGATTATTAGTTGTGAAGCTATATCATATTATTCTATTGAGAGGCTCACCTACTGATTCACATAGGGTCCCTTAGTGATGATCTAGACATGGTCGCTAGGTACTAACCCACACTGGTTCTCTAGGTGCTAACCCCCATAGGTTCTCTAGGTGCTGACCCACACATGTTCTCTAGGTGCTGACCCAGATAGGATCGCAAGATGATTATCCACACAGGGTCACTAGTCATTCATCACATCACATCTGACCCCCAGATTCCTACACATAGCACGCTTCATTCCAGGTGAATCCACTATTTAATCCATGGGTCACACCTAAACAACCATGTAGTCTCACATAGAGTAACTGAATGACTGTCTCATCGTACGAATACTAATTCAATAGAAAGTGCATCGAATATATGATTAGTCTATAAGATAAGGTCATTTTTTATGTATAAATAACTAGTTTGATTCGAGTCTGATCCAACCAGGATGTATTCCAACCTCCTCAAAAAATCATGTAGAGTATCTCAGAAGGACAGTCTCATCGCATTGGTTTTAAATCCAATAACGGTGAGTCAATCTACTACTCACTATGAGAGGAATGGGTGTTTTAGTGAAATGAGGGTCAGCTAGTTCCATGTCTCATCTAAACCGATTGGACAGACATGTCCTGAATTTTTTTGAGCCTGGGAATGGCCCATTGGTTTGTGGGCCTAGACCTGCCCAATAGATTTGGTCCCGGCTGGTAGGGTAGGTCCAGCCCGATAGCGTGGGTATGGCCCACTGTAGCGGGCCAGGTCCCCCATCCGGACACAATACAACCGTGTCTGGTCTTTAGAAAAGGTAGTTGTTTCCACAAGACACACCCTCCATGTCACCCAATAACCAAGTCGTATCGATGACCTAGTCAATGTGAGGAAATTGTAGCACTATGGTTATCCAACATTATGTCTGATGTGGCTATGACATATGTTGTTCGTCCGGGAGGACGGAACGTGGGCCCTCGACTCCACGCGGAGCCAGTTGGCATTGCACATCCTCCCTACTATAGCTGGATGATTTGGACCTCTTCTACCATAGAATTCCTATCAAGTGTTATTCCCCCTCCTTCCACAGTCTTCATCACAGATCACCACCGGCGTGCCAATAGATTTCTTCGGCAGGCCTCGAGAGTTTTTCCAGTGGTTTATTTTTCGATATGCATATGCCTACAAGATTGTATGATTTCCACCATTACAATAACAAACATTAACATGAATTTCCACCATTTCTAGAATTCATCCACAATAGGCGCACATGCATATGGGCTTGGGCCTTGTTCGTGGAGACTCATGCCCTTTACGTTAGCATTTTAAAACATGGGGAGGTCTATGGATTTTAATTCAATGACCACAAGTGATAATTTAATCTCGAATAATGAAATATCCAAATAGTTCACCCTACCTCAAGAATGAATGATTCATATATTTACATGTTCATAATTTAATCAGCGTTCATTATTTTGAATAAAAATGGGGATTCATTAAATAGTTCTAACCACTACCTCATTTGATGTTCATTATCAGAGCGTCTTGTCCTCGAGGGTTCAAGATGTTGACGTTCTTCGTCGCTTCCGGTATTTATTCATCAAGGTATGTTGAAGTTTATATTGGTCCATCGACATTCTTTATTCTTATTTGGAGAGGAATTTCATCGTAGGTTCATCATATATTTTCCATAACTTTAATTCCCATTTTAGAAATGTGTTTGCTTAAACAAGGAATCATGTCATAACATTTTGGTTATTCTGTGAAGTTGGGTCATTACACTTTCACAATGATCCATTAAATATCTTTATTTAATGTGTCCCTTTGTCTCCTCATCTCCATACCACAACGCAACCCGTAACCACTCAATGATGAGAAAATCAAATAAAATAACTTTTTATGATATTTTATTATTTTATAAAATGTCTAAAAATTAACTTTTTTGTCTGACCCTTTCCAGCAAAAGTTAACGCCATTCTAGGAGAAGTCCACCAATCCAATTTCAACATTGTCCCAAGATTTTTTATATGAGTACCAGTTCCACTTTTAGAAAATACATCTCTATGTTTACTGAGCATACCATAAAAAGGATCAAATTTTTGTTCTGGGATCACCGGGCCTTGGTACGATGTTCGGTCAAGGTGTGCTGTCTAGAAATAATTCCATATAGTGTAAATAAAAAGACACATAAATTTCATGATATTACATTCTCCCCACCTTAGGTATTTTCATCATTTAAATCCAAAATAATGGTTAATCAATCATGTGGTGTTACTGATCACGAATATGAGCATCCCGCTTCCATTTTTCTCAACTAGAGGTTCTCCTACCACCACTGAATGTGCAAGAGATGAATTATCCATCCATGAAGGACCTACTCATATAGATCCTCTATCTCCACTAGGAACTCCATAAAAATTTCCCCATTATCAATGTGTCGCTCGCTCCAATCGATAATATGCGATGGATATTGCAAGTACCTACTCATCTATGAATCATGGAAAACATCATTCATCTAGTGCACTTTTGGGGAAGAACTAGGAAGTACGCGACCTTGGAAACTCTTCTAATGATCTAGAAGGTTATGATGAAGCTCAGTGATAACTATCCTCTCTGAACAAATCTCTGCAATACTCATCGGGGATATCCTCTAATGAAAACATGATCTCCTTCCTCAAACGCCAATATTCTCTATCTCCTGTCGCCATAATACTCCTTCCTGATCGATATAGTACTCATCCAATCATGTATGATCTACACCTTCTCAATAGTAGTCCGTACAAAATCTAGACCCATGAAGGCTAACTCACCAATGTATGTCCATCATAGAGGTGTTCTTCATGACATCCCATAAAATGCCTCAAATAGTGTAATTCCAATGGTGGATTGATTGATTTTTTAGTATGAAAACTACACTAGTGGTAGGTGGTCATTCCAAATACAAATGAAAACAATGATGCAAGATCGAATCATGTCCTTGAGGGTTTTTATGGTCTACTTTGTCTGACCATCCATCTGGGTTTGAAAAGTTATGATCAAGTGCAACTGAGTCCCAAAGGCCTCCTGAAATTTCTTCTATAGGTAGGATGGACAACGTGAATCACAGTCTAAGATGATTGTCAAAGTCACCTCGTGAAGGTTCACTATCTCCCAGACATAGAGACATCCCATTCCCTCTATCGATCAATTTTTTCATATGAATAGGAAGTGAGAGTCTTGGTGAGTCAGTCAATGATCTCACAGATTGAGTCGTGGCCCCTGGAAGTGCATTATAACCCATCATGATGTCCATGGAGATACTATCACATTTCCACTCTGGTATCTCAAGTGTTTGAGTCAAGCCTACTGGGAACTGATTCTTGACCTTCACTTGTTTACACATGAAGAATCATGAAACAAAATCTTTCACAACATTATTCATCCCTATCCACTAGTATCGACATCGGAGGTCCTCGTACATCTTCTCCATGCCAGGATGTACCACCAAAGGGGATTTATTGAACTCCATCAACAAATACTCCCATAACATCATAGGAACTATAGTGCATCCCATGAAAAGGAAGAAATGTTCCCCACCTATTGAAAATTCATTTGGAGATTTACCTGATGATATCATAGCAAGTCGGGCCTCATAATCAAAATCAAAAATTTGTGCCTCCCAAATCCGTTGAAATAGTGGTGGAGTGACAATCATAGACTAGAGTTAAACTTCTCCATCATCATCCACGATGGATATATGCATCACATCTAGCTGTTCATTCACTTCACTTAACAGTTGTATAACATACCTCCTACTAAGGGCATCTTTCACCACATTCCACACCCCATGAGTATAAAATATATTCGAGTCATATTCCTAGAGGATCTCCAGCCATCGTTGTTGTCTCATATTCATGTCCTTATATTATAAGATATACCTAAGACACTTGTGGGTGGAGGGTATTGTAAACCATTCACCCATCATGTAGTGCCACTACATATTCCTAGAAAAGTCCACATCTGCTAACTACAGGTCATGGTTTGTGTAATTATGATCAAGCTTCTTCCATGACAATGTGACGCAGGTGATCACTACTCACTCCTACATTAAGACACAACCCAGCCTGATCAATGATGCCTCACATTACTCAATGTAGTCAATTTCCTCAATTAGAAACCTCATTATGGGAGCGATGTTCATGATTTGCCTCAGCTACTGGGAGCTCTGCTGGAAACTATATGTCCACAAAAAATGTTTTTTCTATCTTATTCAAATATCTCATTGGTTCTGCTACTCTGGAGCATTTAGGTACCACATTCTGGTAGTATCCATCCAACCCCAAGAATGTCTACATCTCAGTTACGCATTTGGGTGGCTCCAAAGAAATAGATTCATTTCTCTTATCCAAATCCACTAAAACTCTAGCCTCTAAGATGATGTGTCCTAGAATGTGGAACTCCCGAATATAGAACTGAAATTTAGAGATCTTACAATAATAATGGTTCTCCCAGAGTGCATCTAGGACCATCCACAGGTGTATAAATTGATCCTCCTTTAATGGTTAGTACACAAAGATTACATCAATGAAGACTACCACGAAACAATTTAGGTAAGGATGGAATATATTGTTTATGAGTCCCAGGAACACTTCTGGGTCATTGGATATGCTGAAAGGCATCACAAAAACTCATTTTGGCAACACCAACATCTAAATATTATCTTGGATATGTGCTCATCACGTACCCGAAGGAAATGATATCTTGATCCAAGGTTGATCTTCAAGAACCACCTCACCCCCTTCATCTCATCAAAGAGATAATCAATCCTCAGTAGTGGATACTTGTTCTTCACAATCACCTATTTGAAGTGTCGAAAGTCCTTGCATAACATCAATCTCTTGTATGTCTTCTTAGAAAAAACACACAAGGGATGACCCTGGGGAAACACTGGTCCATACAAACCCCTTCATATCCATGTCCTCCAGTAGTACCCTTAACTCCCAATGATCCACGAGAGCCATACCACATGAAGGTGTAGATACTGGGTTTGACTATTTTTACAAGTCATCACAAAAGTCTACCTCTCTATAAGGAGGATATCTCAAGACATCTCCTAGAAATACATACATATACTCATCCACCACTATAGGATTTCGTTGACTCGTCTCGTACACCATACCATGGGTGAGGATATCCAACTGGTGAGTGATCAGCTACACCATCATATAAAATACAGCATGTGCTACAATGGTTCCCATCTCTCTCATTATGGATAACATAGCCCATCCTCACGGGCACACCACACATTGTGCATAAAACAATTGATCTACGCATGGATTGTAGATATCCAGTACATACCCAAGATGATTTTGTAAGGACTCAATGCCGCTACAGGGAGATCCCATCTGATGCTCTCACCTCCTAGAGTATTCTCACACTACTGACACTATTCTGTAATCATAAAATATCCTCCCATAAAAGTCTCTAATTGTAAGGATTGAGCCAATGACTATACCAAAATCTATAATCCTTGAACGCGATTCATGGAAATGAAAGAGTGATTAGGACACGTGTTTATAATAACTGATGTTAATGTGGAGTGTACATAGATTGTACTAAAAATCATCTACGAAGAACCTTGGTCATAGGCCTCTATCACCTAAATGGGCCCCACCCCAATCCACATACTATCTGAGCCCGTGGTGCACCACCTGGGGGTGGTGGTGGTGGTTATGCCTCGAACTGTTGTCCACCAGCAGCCACTCGTCTTGATCCCCTGCCACATCTTCCACCATACAGACCTCCTCGTTCAAACATCGGTCAATGCCTCAGTTGTCCCTCTACTTCCTATTGTTGATTCATGTGGGGTTTCGATATTCACGATCCATGATCCCAAGTCTGCCATAGGACTAAAAAACTATATCCCTCATATGACCATCTTGGCTTCGCGAGATCCACACCCCAGACCTTATGTACTTGGGTCATCCTCTATAAGGCATGGCCCACTTTGGAATCCACGTCATCTGTCTACTACCTGCTACAGATGACCAACTATCATCCAGTGGTGGCTCACACTTTTGGTTCCTTCTCAGCTATAAATATCCCACCATTAGAGATCGCTCTAGCACTCCATCAAACGTCTGGATGATGAGAGAAATCATTCATTACTTGATATCTCATCAGAGACCTTACTCAAAGGTTTATTCCTAGATGAAATGGTCTTATATCATGTCAGTCGAGAAGAAATAGAGTTTTGTAAACCTTACTGAGTACTAGGCCACAGCCTGGCTGCCCACCTATAGGTGTAATTTCTCTTGAATAAGAACTGAACATAATTTCTCTAGTATGAATTCCTCTCTGAATAGGATCTCCATGTCCAACTAAGAATGGTTCGCCTCCTCATGTGACTGGATCATAATGCTCCACCATCTCCCTTTCATTCCATGAAAAATGCCAGCAGCTAGGAAAAAAATCATTCCTGTATGTGTCTCTACTAGACAAAAAACCCATGTAACTACCTCCATCCAATCCTCAGCTACTTGAGGATACATCTTGCCTCAAATACTTATAGGCCTATATCTCATGAACTCATGATGTGTTCTCGGTGGACGTGCACTGTACACTGGTCAGGCTAGTGGAAACTGCTTCTCTCCTAGTGGTGGTTCATCTAGTACACCACATAAAGGCGCCATTGATGTAAAAGTTCCCTACATTGATGCCTCATCACTCGGGGGACCATCATCATTATCTATCACAGGAATCATGAAAGGTTATCTTCATTGAGGATTATATTAGAGAAATAGTTGTTCCACTGTCAATAAGTTATACCTGGTGAGCTGACTCAAAAGAGATCAAGGAAATAATTTACAAAACACATACAACATGTGTCTTCATGTACCGAGTTAGAAAACAAAATTCAGGGTCATGATGTATGGATACATCAGTTGTTTCACCAACACCGGACTTCCTAGACTAAAATACAAACTCAAGACACATAATAGTATTACACCCTTGAAAATATAGACTCTTAGTTCTTCTAGTAGAACTAACCTCTCTCTAATATAACTTATATATGAACCATCCCTAAGGACCCTGCCGCGACTACCCCAAGCCCACATTCCATAGACATGGGTTGGTGACTAGCTCTAAGAAGGCATATCTCTAAAACGGAAGGCATTAACTTTAAACTTATGGACAAACAGAGAGATTAAACAACGCAAGAAAACCATTGAGGAATGAAAAAATTTGTTCATCCACCACAATGTTCCACCACTAAGAGTAAAGAAATTAAACTGAATGTAATGGGTCTATAATACAATCCCAACTGAAAAGAATGTACAAAAAATGAATTAAAATCATCATAGGTCATCTAGAAAGGATCCTACATGAAGGGTTGGAAAAACTCTCTTCTATATGTCTACGTATTATACCATATCTATTGGTCCACCACTGAGCACTATCTATCCCTAGCTCACCAAATCCCTAGTCAAATCCATCTATTATATACACAAAATACAACTATATCGGTCGAAGACCATGCATGGCTGAGTATAACAATACATAGTAGGGACCCCAAGACCAACTCAAGCCTCACAATAATTTAAAAATTAAAATAATAAAAATAAAAATTACATCATGAAAAACTCAAAAATACAGGATGATGTAAAAGAAAACTCACACTAGGTATGAAATATATGATCAAGTAAAGATGATTATTTGGGAAGATAGATCATCTTATTCTCTTACGATTAATTTTTGTTGATCCACACAGGGTCTCTAGGTGCATAACCATACAGGGTCAGTAGAGGCTTCCCACAATGGGTTTCTAGGTGAGAACCCTCACTGGCTCAATAGGTGCGGACCAACATAGAACCATGAGGTGTTGACCCACACTAGACCACCAGTTGCTGACCCACATAAGATTTCAAGGTGCTGACCCACATATGGTCTCTAGTCATTCTTCACATCACATCCAACCACTGAATTCCCACACATATCATGCCTTATTCATGGAGGATCTACTACCCAATCCATCATTGTTAAATCAAACACCATATAGTCCCACATTGAGTAACCCAATAGAACATCTTGTTGTATGGGTCTGAATGTAACTGATGCCATCGAACAGTTTCCTAGTCTGTAAGATATTGGCATTTTTTAATAAAGGGTCTTGTTGGATTCGGGTTCGACCCAACCCATCCATATTCCAAACCCTGCCAAAACTCACATAGGGTATTTTAGAAGCGATTTTTTTCAAGGCTCCCAACACCACAGATGACGCATCAATCAGATCCTCGATTTGATAGATATGGGTGTTTTAGTGAAATGGGGTCCGGTCCGACCTGGTCGGACTGACCCAACCCAGATCCGGTCCGGGAAGGCTTTGACCCATTGGGTCCTAGGTTCGGCCTTGCAGGGTAGGTCTAGAACACCGGTGTGGGTGAGGTCCACCATAGTGGGCTGACTACACCATCTGGAAATAGAAAATCTGCATCCAGTCTTCAGCACATGCGTCAGGTTTCATAGGCCACATCCTCCACATCACCCGCATACGATGTTTACTAGTGACCCATTCAATGCTACACTAGTGTGGAACCACCGTTCTATTGTACCATAGTCACGATGGTTTCATACTCTGTCTTTCAGGTGGGTGGCCCAGAAGTGGGAAACTGACTCCACACGGTGCATGCTGGCGCTGCACCTCCCCACCACCGTGGGCCACATCCGCCGGCCTCTGTCACCAGCACCGGAGCACCTAAGGTTTCTTCTATGGGCCACCAGATTTTCTCCAGTGGTATGTTTCTCGATCCCTCTACAATTATGGTATTTTAAGGATTCCACCTTTACTGTGATGACCTCGAACTCACCTTGTATCCATTTTGATAATTCATCCACTAAGAACAAACATGTAGTGGGGCTCAGGCCTTGTTCGTGTTGGCCCCCTCCCTATGCATTATCTTTTTATAACATGGATAGGTCTGGGGATTTATTTCAACCAACAGAAGTGATATTTTAATCCTAGATAAAGAAATTCCAAAAGAAGTCATCCTCCCATAGTAATGCATGATCCATTGATAAACTTGATATAGGGATAATCCATTTTCTTCATGTGGTATAAGAATGTAGAAACATTAGATATATTGAAACCCTACCATGCTTGACATTCGTTTCCATGGTGTCCCATCCACGATGGTTAAAGAGGTTGACTACGTTCGTCGCATCCTGGATTTTTTCTTTCGTGGTACATCGAACTCGATGACATTCTGTCAACATTATTCATTCTTCTTGGGAGAAGAATCCCACCAGTGGTTCATCTGAGATTTTCCTTTAGTTTAATTCTCTTCTCTCCAATGCGTTCGTTTAATAAAAAGAAACATGCCACATTGTTTCAGTTACACTGCGACATTACACCATTACACTATTTCATTTATGAAATAGATTAGTGGTTACACTTGCACAACCATCCATTAAGGATTGTTATTTAATGTTACTCATCATTTTCACATTGCATCACTATCGTCTTCCTCAAAATGGTGAAATAATAAAATACAATAACTTTTTAAGCAATTTTATTATTAACAACAAAGTCCAAAAATTATTTTTTCTATACGACCCTTGTCAGAAAATGTTAAGTCATTTTTAGGGGAATCTCGACATTTTAATGTCAATAGTTCCTCCAGATTTTTCTTGCAAGCACTTTCTATCAAGATATAAAATGTCGCTCACATGTCTACAAAACGTACATTAATAAAATTCAAAATTCATTTCTGGGCTCATAGGGCTTCATAATCACGTGTCGTCAAGGAGTACAGACTCATAATAATTCCATATAATGTAAAAACATTACACATAAATTTCAATAAATTACGTCATATATTATAAATACACAATCTTTAAATCAATTTATTATATAAAATATTTTATATTGATTTTATACATTTCATAATTCTATGGGTTCCCCATACATCACATATAAAAGGGAACATCATATCCCTCATTAATAAAATATTTTGACACATATTTTGTATACTAGAACCACACTAATGTCATCATAGCTTCCATAACCACTTCTATGAGATTCATTATTTACCAAAATTCCATTCATTCTAGACATAAGGTGTAATATAAAAGTGGTTTCTATGTAATGTAGTATAAATTATTATGCCTCATATAAATATAAGTAATCGATTCTTAAAAAATTAATTTCATATATTAAATATTCAAAATTTTAATTATGTTAATTTAACATAAATTCTACAACTCATTTCAATCATATTGAAAAATAGAACATAGCTCATTCATACAGGTGGACTACGACCACCATGAAGAGATGTGTCTGGTTTTTAGTCAATACAAACATCTTAAGGATATGAGGATGTATTTTAAAAATAATATATGTAAATATATATATATATATATATGTGATATTACTATGGTTCTAGATTGGTGAATTATTAGGTACCCCTCGTTTATTCCATCCATCAAAATGTGAAAATAAAAGTCATGAATTTGTATGGGGCACCTTCTCTATGAATTGAGTAATACATTTTATTATCTCAACTATTCATTTTTGACTAAAACAATCTATATATATATATATATATAATATTATATATTTTTTCATGAATAATATTATAGAGTTGATGGAAACAGGATGATTATGTAGTGATCAAATCTATCAAATCATAGAATACCGAAAAATTTAGAGGGCAGACATTCAAAAATAATTTTAATATTTAATTAGTTAAAAACATTTATTTAAATGTTATAAGTGTTGGAATTTTAATAAAAATATTATTTATATGGATATTGTATGGAATTATAATAATTAAATATTTTATATAAATAATTTTAATGAACATTCAACATTGTGGTTGAATAAGGACGGGTGTTTCATAACTCAATTTATGATCATTAGTTTATACTTATATTTAATTTACTATGTTCATCCATGACTACGTGTGAAACTAACATTAATTTTTTTATAATGTAATTCTATATTTTTGTGTATTTATATTATTATAATAATCAATTAATTGAGTAATTATATCTTGAATGATATGATATTTTTTAGGGATTATATCACAATTTCCACTCATTTGATAAATATTTGGAATTATGCAATAATAGATTTTTATGAAGTCAGTATACATACCATATTGATGAATTTGACAAGAATAAATATCTACCCATGATTAAAAATGTAATAACTAATATATTTAGTTTCATGAACTGAAAATTATGTAGTTACCAAATATATATAAAATTATTTTACAAACTCATTTGTATGGTATTTCACATATTTTTGACAATGGAATCATATACATTATGTATAATATAATAAATTTATTTTCATATAGTCTAGATATTTTAATGAGTTTCAATGTTTCAATTAAAATTATCCCCCCCCCAAGAACTAAAATCATTCAAACGATTAATTTATATAAAATATGATCATATTTCTATTTTGATAGGGTATTTTCTGCATTTCTTTCTATTTCATAAAAAATTATTTTAAAAAGACTTTTTACTCAAATTATAAATAAATGACACTTTATGTTACATATGAATTTTTATAATGTTTTAATGGAGGATCTGTAGTCATTTACGAGATAGTAATTATTTTTATTATTTAATAAAATCAAAATTAATTATTCTTTTTAATTTATATGATGATTACATATTTTCTTTCCGCAAAAACTATTTTATGCTATATTGGTTCACAAAAAAGGTTATTTTTTGTAATGAAACATCTTTAATGAAATATTTATTTTGTGTTTCACTTATATTTTCATTTTTTCCAAAAGGACATAATATAAGTACAAAAAAATATTACTGATAAATTGGTAATTATATTTTAACTCCTTTTAATTTATTTTTCCTGAAATTTATATTGAAACACTCACAATAATGTGATCATTTTTCATTATATATTACGTTATTACTAAATATTCATATTATTTATATAATGTATATGATTATTTTCTGATATATATATATATATTCTATAAGGAATTTTAGTATGGGTGATAATTGACTGATTGGGAAAATTTTAATATTATATATTCGTTACTAATTACATTTATTATTTCATGGAGAATATTGTTTATGTATTAAAATGATAATTAAATATATGTGGATTGAATTAGAAATGTACTGACGGGTGGGTCCCAGTTATAGATAGCCCCTCGATGTGTCAACAGTTCTCAAGAATCAACTTAGACTAATGGATATTTTAAATGTGGGTTTTTGGTGTATGCATACACATTAATGAATCATTCTAATTATAATTATTTGAAATTAATGATATAATGATGAATTTTATTGATATTTATAGTATTAATCATTTCCATTATTGGTCATTATTATATTATTTCCCATAATATTATTGAATTGATATTATTCATGGTTGAATATCTTAATCTTGTTATTAATTAAAAGATATGTTGTTCTAGTTATTTTTATTTTCCATATTGATTATTTCTTATATTATAATTATAGATTTCATTTTACATTTTGAGTTTATAGTATAGATTCTCACCCATTTCAAAGTTTTCCTTTTCACTTAGATATAAATATGTTTAATAAGAATGATTTTCAATGATATGTTTGCAATAAAATTTATTCTCGGAAAAATAATACAATGTTATATATTATTTTTTTCCATTGTAATATCACCTTCATTTATGTTTCTAATTATATATATTTTGAAAGAAAATTATTCCTTCAGGATATGATTAGTTGCATCCAGTGAAAAAGTAATAATGAAGACACTGAATTTGAAGTTCTATAGTTGGGGTTATAATAATTTTTGAGGTCATCAAACAGGAAGGTGGATTCAGTGTTTCACATTTGTTTTTTACAATACTCACATAGAATCGTAAAATAAAAAAATAAATTAAATATTATTTTGATATAATTTATATTCATCTATTTTATTTTTTACCAAATAAATCATCAACCACGTGAACAAAATAAAATTAGCTAAAAGTGATTTGGTATTTTTATGCTTCACGATACTAATAAATAATCAATTCATTTATTTTTGGATAAAACACAATGATTCTACACTATTAGAAACAATCACTATGAGCCTATATTTCTTCTATTATTATCTACATTAGAGTTCGATCATACACTGAAGGACAAAAAATTTCATGAGGTGGATCAATAGAAAGAACATTCAGACAGACTATAAGGAATATATTGATAAGAGGTCATATATAAATTGACTTCATGTTAAAATGACATTGTGTTTCAATTTATAGTGTAAATAAAATGAAAGGATAAGAAACATCATAGGGATAGATAAAAAGATATTCAAATGTGATGTTAGTGGATCAATTTTAATTATTATAAATGAATATTATATTTTTTAGTATATCGATATACCCCACATATTTACTTTTCACTATCCATGAAGTAGTGTATCAATTTCACGTAGTAGATTATTCTTGAAATTTCAAATATTGAATAATGAATACTTTATTCATTAGACACCTATGATTTTTTAGACTAACCTCACCCTTTATCTATCACATATGGTCACTAAAAAAGAACATTGGAACTTATGAACCATTTTCAACATCATATTCACCCTTTTGAAGATATTTAATAAATATATAATCAAAATGAATTATCAATAACGTTTAACTAACTATACAATGTTTCCCTCATACCATACTCTCCCAATATTATTATATATTGTAAATAAATTGATTCCAGAAGATAAATATAGAAGAAAAAATTTATGTCCATATCCAATATTAGGTGTATTTAGAACAACTAGAAATCCAATTATATAATGTTATTAATTATAGTTTTCAAAAATAATAATGTTGTTATATATAGTTGTTACATTATTTGTTCCAAATTATTGAACACAACACTATAACTTTAGCATTGGTTATTTAAATGTGTATCCCTGAATAGCATCCCATAAAATGTTTTAATTATAATGGATTACATGAGAACATATCGAGATAGATGTACCATGAAATAAAACATTTATTCTTCATTTCAATAATAAAATGTGGCCCTTTTATACTCAAATGGGATTCACCAAAATCCTACTCTACCAAAGTGTTATGTTTATCACCTAAACCCACTATGTAATGGGTTGAAATTGGAACCTTCACTCAAAATCAAATAATACCCTCATATTTTAATTTTCCACTGGTATATTACAATAAATATAATATAATATTTGTTAAAACCAAAGATTTATTATATCTTACTCCTTGAAACTGTATTTGACATCAATTCCAATTGAAAAAAGGATTTTTTTTACTCCACCTTTTTATAAATAAATTATATTTTAGGAAAATATTATAAATATATATTTGTGTTTCCTACCATCAACGTAAAAAATAATTTTATTTTACCTATGTTGTTAATATAATACTTAAATAATACACGAAATGGAATATTTATAGCAAAGAGAAATGATTATTTAATCACTAAGTCTATATTTTAAAATACTGTGATGAAAAAAATTATTATTTAAAATCATTAAGGATACAATAAAGATCAATAAATATTGTACCAAAATAGAATATGTTTTACATTGGGATAATAAATATATTTTTAGATAATTATATAATCCTACACTCAACATGATTAAACAAGTTAAAATGTTTATGTCAGGGTAAAAATAGTTCCCCATTTTTATAGTTAAACACTACACCATGATAAACACCAAATGTATATAAATTAATAGGGATATGAGTTTGAACATAATAACATAAGATTCAGTATTTATTTGGGATTCCTAAATTATATATTTAAATGAAATTATTTATTCTTGTTATCCTTTAATCCTTCAATATATCATCCTCATTGGAATATTCATATACTTCATCACTATGAAAAGTTGTTTCCATAAATAAGATTCATGTAGTTATGATGCCAGTTTAAAACATTATAGGAATTGAATAGAAAATCACATAAAATATTATCCAAATATAAAATTCCTACAACCTAGATTTATATACACCATAACCTTTCTTCAGACATTATGTTCAATCTCCACTATTGAAACACAATAACATTTTATTTTTTAATGAGTTGGATTTCAACACTATCTCCATTGTATCATTGGCTATATGATATTTTCCCCGGCCCTGATGAATTTTTTCATATAGTTCTAATGATTCTTGATTTCACCAAACCTGAATCAATGTTAGGTTTCCAATGTAGTTCCCCATAAATTATAATGGTTTACCTCTTATTATTATAATTCATCATATCTGGAATTTTTTGCATTTCATTATCTTTCATAACATTATTAATTTTTTTGTTCTCTTTCCATCCATATATATTGTCCTCTTTAAATTTTCTAGATGACCAATATAACATCAGGCACATGGTTTTCAATCATTTCACATTTTAAGTTTATCATTGAACTAACTAATTTAAAACTAGAAAACACTATGGATTTTTATTGATCATTCTACTACACTTTTTTACCAGGAACCCATGTCAATAAATTATTACCAACATGGGCTAAATTTTTCCATCTTCCATACTAATTTTCATAATCTTTTGACTTATACTTATTGGTAAACCTATCATTATCATAGTCTATGATGTACTCCTCCATATCAATATTATTTTAGATATATATCATTGAAATCTTATATATTTTTTATTTTTCATTCAAATATCCCATTACATGTCTTATTTAATTTTACCCATAGTGCGACCTATCATAAAAAAGTATAAAAAATGTATTACTATTGTTTTGGAAACAAAGTGAATATAAATCAATGAAAAAATGAATTATCACTCATAATTATTTTCTAAACGTTATTAAATTCATATTTAATCATTACAACAATTATATTATTCTTATATTTCTATTTTAATTGCCTCGTAAATGCATTAATGAAATAGTCATGGTTTTATTGATCATTTTATAATTCTTCAACTATTTTCCAGTATCTATTATGAAAATCATAGAATATTTCTTCTATTTTAAATATATCATTCACCAAAACAATATAATATTTTAATAGAATAAGCATCTTTTGTCCAATATATTATTTCATTCATTTATCATTTACATAATAGAATAAAATACATCACTAAATTATATTTGGGGACACATTGTTCCATCATTATATTTAAATATCTTTAAACATCAAAAAAATATAAAAATATCCATCAACCATTATTTTTTCATGTAGGCTCAATCTCTCCACATTTATTTCATATTGATTATCAGATTTTTTTAGTCTATTTGGTATATCATTTTTGGATAAAATAATACTATACATTCTCAAATACATCCTATATACTTTTATACGATTTTAATAATTACTATTCACTAATAAATAAATATAATTTTTCTTTTCCTCATTAATAATATTAAAATGGATTTGTTTCATGCACATAAATTATGACATTGAGGGACATATTATCAAGATTATGTGTTGGAATATAATTCAATAGTCTTAATTCACTCTTTAAAACATGTATGAGTAACTTTTTAGGGAATTTATGCCTCTAATAATTTTGGAAAATAATTGACATTTTTTGTTTATTTAGAAAGTCTATCATTAAAAAACTAAAAACTCTAGATGAATTTTTTCCTAGGAATATCATTTTGGATTTATAGTGGATTTTTCATTCTCTTATAATCAAAAACATACATCCCAATCATTCTTCATAATCTATAATTTCACTTAATGAAACATACCTACCTCTTAAAAGAAACATTAATTTTCTATAAATCTTTTAGATTTCATGTTCTACTATGAATCCTTAAAATTCACAATTAAAATTTTATAGCTTCTTAAATTCATTGTATAAATTTTTAACATCATCCATAAAAAAAATTCTAAAAGACTATACTATGTATTCTTCCTAAAACAAAAGTATATTGTTATGGAAAAATCCTTCAATATCACCCTATCAGTCACTATATTCAATAGAGTTCACATCAATCCAAATATTTTTCAATTTTTAATATGGGATGAGATTTTTTTTCTATCTATATGATTCCTCATCATATATATAACTTAAAATACAATGTATGTCAACAAAAAATATTAGGAACATTATTTAAATAATATTATTTATAAAGTAAATATTACATAATTGATTTTATCTCTTTATTATAATTAATCATTGAAATTGGGATATCAAAAGTATATTTATCAATAGATTATGTAGATTATAAATCACCACCTAGATAAAACTAAAAAGTTTATTCATCTCAACACATAGTTACAAGCTTGCATGATACCTTTACCTATTTTTTTGTTTTCCATTTACATAGAACTAAAATTTGATTCAACACTAATAGACTTGGTGATATATTTTTAAATATGATGATCTTAAAAAATATCGAATATTCAATCCATTTGGTGAAAATAATTTAGTTCAACATAACATTTAAAAAAATTAGAGGATATGTTTGTTTATGATAATAATAGAAATTCATAAAAGGATTAAAGGAGAACTCAGATAGGGGGTGACTCTTCTATTGATAATTTTTTTCAATTACTAACAGAAATAAAATCTAAATATAGAAATGATAACATATATCTAATTATATTTCTGAATATTGGTTTATTTTTTTATAAATGGAAACCATCTTTCATATGCTTGTTAATAATGTAGATAAAACAAAAGTTTGATTTTGACATGGTCTAGAACTAAGCCACAATTTATTCTTTGATTGTTTATTAACCTCAATCAATGGTAATCTAAATTAATCAATGTGACTTCTATGCATTAATCTTCATATGAAATCAGTTGAAGTTTCTCACTAGACATACAACTGAAATTATTACACATGGCTTCCTTCAACAACTTCTCACAATATTAAAATATTTTATTTGTGATCTCCCTACATACCCTAAGTCATATGGGGTTATGAAGTCCCACTACATGTAATAAATTATTACGTTTGAATCATTTATTGAATATCGATTACTATACCTATACATGTTTCTTCCTTATATATGACAGGCCTCCTCTATCTAATTAGCATCTTCATCATATGAAAAAAATTCCATTGAGTAAGACTTGAAACTCAGTTAATTATCACAACTTATCATCTTATATATATTTTGGAATCTTCTCACTAGGTTGTGTTACACAATAATTAAATCTCATAGACTTTTATATCCAATATATCATAATAAAATAAATTAGTTAAATCAATAATTTAAACTAAATACAACAGTTCATCTGATCACACTATTTTATTTCTATTCTGACATCTAAAACAATGGTTTTCATAAGAATACATTCATATTCCAGTAGTGTAACGTCCTGACCACTTTTCCACACACCGGTACCACGAGCTAATCCATTACGTGACCTTAGGGGACCCTCAATGTATATCATTCATTTATGGATAGAAGTGAGGGTCTAATATATATAACATGGGGAGACTACAACCTCATTTTAAAATTGAAAAAAATTGTAATTAACCAAGAAATAACTAAATAAAAATAACCAAAAACCATTATAACGACAAAACAAAAATAGACAATTAATACATGATCATTCATAAAAAATAAAATATCTAAAACAAAAATACTAGATATGTTATGCCAAATAAGTGTCAAGTGTCAATATATAAACCCAATATAAGGACATTAACAACTCCACCAAGTAGATTTTGAAATAATTTTTTCTTCCCTCATAGATTTCCTATCCTAACTAAACCACATACTATAGGTCTATTTCCCTTATCATATCTGATTAACATGATTTTTATTTAGGTACAGATACTATTGCCTTACTAGGGTGTGATTACAACATAGTAGGCCACCACAAATGGTTTCTAAAATAATATCCAGTCAATAAATGTTTATGTAGTTTTATAATTAATAATATACCAACCAATACGAATGTAGTTATTATATTTCATTATAGATTCATTAACCACATAATTACCACTGTTTTACATAGACACCCAAACCATAAATAGCTGCTTCATCCTATACTGTATTCTGAACAATATCATATAAGAATTTACAATTAATTTCCACATTTCCATTAATTGTCCAATTAATTTAATTCATATCACCATTAATTATAACCGTAGTTCAATTAAAATAATTTGTCTCCTATAATGCCAAGGATTGGACCCCATATTTTTTTGAAGCATTAGTTTGTAATGCAAACCCCATTTTTTAACCAATCATAAAAATGGGATTTTAAAGCATCAGTATCAGTTACACAATCCATATCAACCAATCACTTGTGTTGGATTTTTAAAAATGAATTTTGTCCCAAACTCGTTATCACATGTATTCATTTGGGCCCAGAACTCCATAGAATTTTTAAGCATAATCCTATATCCCACAACTTTTCTATAAATAAATCACAATATATCACAATTTACACATTTTTAATAGTTACTCAACATTAACCCCCTTATCAAATAATCACAACATGGCATAGAATTTCAATTTTCAATTCAATAATAACTATATTCGTTAATCACATGGTATTATTTAAATAAAATTTAATTAAAAATTTATTTAGTTTATTCACATTACCCAGTAACCCTTCAATGTTAATCCAACAGTCCCATTATTTACATTATAAAAAAATTCTATAAATCAACAATTATCCAACAATTCAGTATATATTTTCCAACCAAATCCACAATTCCAATATACCACTATTTCCATAATCACACCGTTACATAAATTTTGAATCTATTTCATTAATCTAATTTAAAAAATGTACAATTGCCACAAATTAAACCCATTAAATTGTTACATGGAAATTAAATTAAATCTATTTAAATTCCATATTAAATGTCTTAATCATGTCAATTTCAATTTCATAATTATATTTATGTAATTAAATTTGGTCTATCAGATTTCCAATTTCAACCATCTACCTCAAGATCAATGATGAATGCTCTTCAGTCGAAATCCCAAAATTGATGTAGATTTTTCAATTTCACCTTGAATAATGAGATAGATATCAAATACCTAAGTCCAAAATTAATTGCATTCTGATATATCAAAACCAATATATTGATCCATCTATAACAGAGAGAATCATCACTTCAAAATATTATTGAATGATGGGAGAGGGGAAGGAAAAAATATGGATGAGATCTCATATCAAGTGAAGTGATGATCTATTCATATGTATATTCTATTCTCCATGAAGGCATTTAATAATGCAATTGAATCTATATGGTAGTCACCAAATTTTATAGAAACTTTTTAGGGCCATAATGGTGGGTTTAGGGATATACGAGGAGGGTTCATGCATATTTGAATTTATTTTCAGGTGTTAAAATATATGCATTTAGGGTTTCCTATACCAGGTGCACGGTGTTCCCAAACCATGTGCCGAACCATGAACCTCATTCTAAGGTTGGTTTAATTTATACAATTAAGAGGTATCATTCTTTGAAAGACTATGAACCAACCATGTGAATCCTCTCTACTTGGGTTCTCATGGTTTGATGCCATGGGTGGATGGTTCAACAAACCATGAACCAATCATGATCTACCCCTCATCATTATACAATTCTCCAATTTCACCCCATGATGAAACAATGTAATGTATATCCAGGATGTATTAAAAACTCACAACATAGTACCAATAAATAAACCCAATTAATATCTAAAAAATGTCTAGATATAAAAATCTGCACACTTTCTTACATCTCATCATTGAGTTATAGTATAAAACTTTTATATGATCATGATGTGAAAATATATTTCCACTATGACCTCATATTATCTTATCTCCCCCAATTTTACACATGAACATGACCATGATGGAATAATAAATGATTGATCAGGGAGATCTTTTCATTCCACTAATTATCTTTGTGATCCAACATATATATCAGAGGCTCCTTGAAGGGAACATTGGTATCTAGATCAAAATCATTCACATCAATCACATGTGAAGGATATGGATATACCACAAATGTTCTCACAAATAAAAAATTCATTTATATCACTCTACCTTATTGGAATATCCATTCGGTAATCCAATGTATGTATCCACTCCACAATATCAATAGGTACAACAAATTGGGGTGCTAAAATTCCTTATCTCTGAATCTTATAGGGACCCAGTCTTGGAGAGACCCAAAGGAGCACTGAATCACCATCTATAAACTATAAGGATCATCAATGCCTATCATCTTAAGAATTATGCATACATTGAGCTATACACATACTATTCCGTATCAAATCAACATTTTATGACATCTCATGTATGAGACTTGGTCCCATTATCTTTGAATCTCCTACTTCTATCCTTCATAGTGGTAGTTTGTTTGCCTACCATAATGATTCTCTTGAGGTTCCATATAAATATATAACAGATAATTTTTTTAGGTAAACTAAAAAATTTATAGGATCTTCTCCCAATACCCACAAAAGTCTACAATACATGCTCGTACCATATCCTCAAGCAGATTAAGAATATATTCTGATGGCCCATCACTTTTGGGTGGAATGACATACTCAGTAAAAATATATAGAAATAACATTCCATGTTCCTTTCCTAAATCATGAACTAAAATTAAAGTCATGATCTAAATTTATACATTATATATCCCTATACAAATAGACAATCTACCAAATTTAATAGAATCCTAACTGATCATCGAAGAAAGTCCCCCATATTAAAAAGAAATGTTATAATTTCATTATACGGTCCAAAACCATTCAAATAGTGTCATCTTTTTTTTTGAATCCTTGAGAAAATCATATGGAATATATGTTAATATCATCCCAGATGAATTTCGGAATGGGAAACATCCACAGTAAACCACTAGGTCATCGATGCTCAACCTTCACATAGGAAGGTGTAACATCATGTCATGAATATCGGAACCTCTTTATTCCGTTGTATCCACCAATACTATTGACACAGTTCATGTTACATTTTTTATAAAACCCTGATGCACCACCAACATCAAATAATTAAATTAAAACATTATCTCTTATCCCATTATGATTAGAAAAAAACTTGGTTGTTGACCTTGATGATCTCATCCACATATATTGTATGATCTTAAGGGGACTCACCACCTTCAATGATTTATCTCAAGGCTAAATATTTTGGATCCTCACACATCCTCTCCCTAATCTGTCCCAAAATTTTAGAATCTACTAAATCTAGTATGATATTTATCTTTTCCAGGCCCTCCTAGTCTATAACATGTTGCTCAGCCAACAAAGACATCATCTTCCTCTCACAACTAGACTACTAGACTAAATAAGTATGAGTATTATTTATTCTAAGGTGAGAATTATTGTTTCTATTCTAGAGTTTATATTCTATATCAAAATAAATTGAATGCATATAGTCAACCCTTATCCACTACCAGAAAATTGTGTCTCATTTAAATTGATATATTTTAATCTCTTGTGAACTGTATGTGCAGTAAAATTTTCACCCGATAAATAATACTAAAAACATTTCAATGCATAAACCACTATATGTAATATGAGTTCATTCTTAGTGTTGTTTACTTCATGTGTCTTAAACTATTGTAACCCATATACCCCCTATCAATCCCCATGAATTAGTACTACTCTAAACCAAATCCTAGATGTGTCAAAGAACATTTTATAATCCTCCCCTAACATGTGTTGGCTCATGATTATTGTGGTATCGAAATTATTCTTAAACTCCTAGAAAGAATTCTCACATGCTACATACCATTAAAACATAACTCAATTCTTGTTTATTCATGGAATTGCTGCTTCCATGAAGTAAAAGTCCATGATGAACCCCTTATAATATCCAACTCACCCGAGGAATATATAGATATTTAATTCATTTTTTGCTTCTCCAATGAAACAAATTATTGCACCTTATATGGGTCCACCAACACACATTCTTATGAGATGACGTGAATGAAAAAATTTAAATTATCAATCTATAATTATCACATATATGGAATTATGGATATCTAATAATCTCTAATAGTAAAAAATATGTTTTCCGGATATTGGGAATGATCTTCATGAGTCTTTGAGTAGACAAAGATTTAATCCACACACACATCAAAAAAAAAATTATATTTATATATGTAGGATTTGGATCATCAAGTCAAAAAAAATGATGTTGAGTTTATCATCCCAAACAACGTCCTGAAGAACTCAAATAGTTCGTACGTACTTATGAATGTAGTTTGTGGTATATCATAAGTTCAGACTCTCAACTAATGATACCCTGATCACAAATCGATATAGAGAAAAAATATCTACACAATATTATTTAAATAGGTTATCAATATATAGAACATGATACAAATTATTCACAGCCATCTAGTTTGACACCCATTATTCAAAACATGAGAACAATCTTCCATCATCTATCAAAGAAATCATGAATGGAGAACCCAAAAGATATATACTCATATAGGTAAACCTCATGTCAATAATGTATTCTAGCTAATTCATGAGCTCTTGAATCTATTTTCTATATATTCTGTATGGTGGAATAGAAATTGACTCATCCCCCAGCATCAGATCGATCATAAATGAGAAATATCTCTCATGTTGAAGCCTTGGTAAGTCCTTATGAAATAAAACATGGAATATTTCCACTACGGGTGAAAAAACATAATTTTTTACACCCCCATAATCTACGGATGGAATATGAAACTTGGTAGTGACGTCCCCCCATTGGTAGATGAACTAGACCTAAATGTACTGCCTAGATATCCTACTCTCTATGGAGAATATAATTGTTACCCTATGGAGACGTAAAAGTGACTCTTATGAAAGAACATTATATGTGGTCCTTGTACAGAACTCTATAATCCATACCCATAATATTGTCAATGTCATACATATATATATTTTAAATATCCCACCCGAATCGATACTCCCCAACCTAAGAGAACACCCTTTTATAAATATATATCTCTTGATCATACACATAAAGGTGAAATGATCATCATAACCCCACTCACAAACTCTACGACCACGCTTAAAATGATCACCAGTTATGATGATAAAATGGTATGAGAGGAAGCAATATAAAATATGACAATACCATGTATAGAATCTCTATTTATAGTACCTGAAATAGTCAATTGTGTATCCTCATAGAAATGACCCGAACATTTATAATTAAAATCTCCTTTATAATTTAATTAAATGACTTATTATGTATTATAATTATAAGAAAAATATGTTCTTATATTGTTTTCTTAAATCATATCAGATAAAAAAGGCCATTAAGCATCATATCCATTGATGATATAGAAATTGGTCAAAGATAATATGATTAGTATAAATACATGGTTTAAAATAATATAATTGACACATATAATGGATTGGATAAACTCAACCAGAAGGATTTTACACTATGAAGCCCATTTATCAGAGTATCTAAGGGAGATATCATCACTGGGAGTTTAACTTGATCAATCCCATGTTGAGATCCAATAACATAAGTGGAGATAAATTACATTCCATAAAATTCTAAGCTCACTAAGATCACGACCCATACTATAAAGGCCAATCCTCCCAATAATAGCCTCACAGATTTGAACTATACCCATAGGGATTTTTTTATTATATTAAAGGGTTTTTTATCAATCCAATATTAATATATATTTTTATATAGTATTTTAAATAGATTAATATTAATATATAATTTTTATAATTTAAATATAAATGATTTTAATTTTGATAAAATAAAACAAAAAATGTATTTTTGTGTAATACTATAATTCTATTATGAACCATTATTTTAAAAAATATTTGTTTTTTGAAATAAATAATAATTTTCATAAAATTTTATTTAATATATTATTGAATATAAATGAACATTTAATTTTTATGATATCCAATGTATATTTTATAAGGATTCATAAACTATTATTGTCAAAAAATTCCAACATAAATCAATAATTGTATATTATTTTATAAGAGAAAAATCACATATATATTATTTTTTTATATATTAAATTATCATTATTTTTGTGATCATAACATCTAAATTATCTATGTGATAATGTTTCACAATTTTCTGAGAGAATTGATTTTTTTGGTAAAAATTTAATATGGTACAAATATATAATCTGTATTATGAACTTATAATGACTCAAAAATGATGTAATAAATATTATAATGGGTATAAAATACAAAATATATGTATTTAATTAAAAATAATTAAATATTATGTTTATTTTATAAATTTTATAAAGCCTTTATTAATTCTACAATCGCTATAATAGATTTTATGGTTTTAAAACAATTTCTTTAAGAGTTTGAATCATTTCAACATCAGAAAGGCCATCCTTTAATTATGTTCGGCCCCTAGAATTATAAAAAAAATGAATTCCAATACTCTTTGGAAGAAATCATGGGAAAACCCAATGGTTATTTTGTGGTATGGGTTTTTTTATATAGATGCTAAAACCTATGTTTGAGAAATAATAAAGAATTAACCACTCATTTTCTATATAAATGAAAAAAATATCTCCTTTAACTTCACTTAAATTCCCAAGAGATAGTCATTAACCTTATTTCCCCTATTTATAGTCCTCTATTGGTTACCAAACATCTCAATAAGCTCCTCTAAAGCATTTGCAATCTCACTCTCAAGGCCAGGGATCCTCTCTTTCTCCTCTTTATTCATGTTTCTCATTTATATAACGCATCATGCTTCCAATTAATAATGATTGGATATTACTATCCATGAAAATTTTACATTCCATTTTACGTACAAGTTATGGGAAACCACCTTCTTTATCATCAAACAATTTTATGAAACATTAATTAAGGATTTTATGCATCCTAAATTTCATCACGATTTTCCATGCCAACAAATTGTGAATTGAATACCCATACCAAATTCATTTCAACTGTGATCAAATTTATGAAAGTAAACTTATTTATTTTGTAAATACATTTATTTATTACACACTCCTTTATCATGGAATTAAATATTATGATGAAGGAATCCATGTTGTTAGAAATATTTTAAACACTATAGAATGAGAATGAAATTAATTTTATGGGTGTGCCCAGAATTATATACCTCACAATGCATGGTTAAAGTTTTAGTCTTATTAGATATCATGATAGTGATCAGTGAGTGAACCTAATTCATAATGTTACTTTTTCAATCATATTTTTTGGGAATTTATCATTTCCCTTTGTTTGTGATGTAGTGTTTTATGTTGTTGCCATAATTCCATGTTTCTATTATGATTATCATGCTGTAGAATGCCTCATAATTCATATTTATGATTAACACCCCTTTAATTACCAATTTATATTCTTATGGTCATGAATTTATTACATTATTCATATAATTTCATGTTTATTCTTGTAATGGGATTTATAGCTCACCCCATTATTATTTATGTACTCATGTTATCCAATGTAATTTAATGTATGTGAATGTTAAGTAATTTGTCAAAAAAATGATGTATTTCATTATTAAGATGTTATATAATTTAACTAATTATAATATAAAATTGAATAATCAACCATCTAGTTTTTACTAGGTGTAATTTTATGTAACAAGTAATGAATTAATAGAAAATAATGAGAAGGGTTTTCATTGTTGGTATCAAAGGAAATGTTTAGATAATTTTTATATTAGGTGTAGAAAAAAATAAATTTTTTCAGGATAATACTATGTATAAAAAAATCACTAAATGTGGGTGCATCCCAATCTTGATATTACAACTGTATGTGGATCTAGAATGTCAATAGGCGTAAAACAAAAAACATAATTTTGAGCTAGAATCGACATGGAATCTGTGCATGACAAATGATCTTTCTTCCAACCTTGTTTAAAATTATAAGAGAATATGCTATTGAAGATTAATAATCTCATTACAAACAATTATTAAGTGAAAAAACAACACCCATAAGAACATATGTTATTAAGAAGATAATGAAAAAGATATATTTATGAATATATATTCATATGTTGAGGCAATAAATGTAATTTATATGTTATCTATTTTGTACCATTGTATTCTTATTTATGGATTTAAATGATATAAATTACTCATCCCTAATTTTTCATTTATTCTATCCAATGGATATAAATATGATGAATTGGGTAAACAACCTATTTGAGGGAAAATATTATTACCATCCCAATGAGGTGCCCAAGTTGATGAGAGTAGTGATCAAAACCATTACGATGTTACTCTCTTAGCTGAATCACATTTTGTATAGAAAACTGGATGAAAATGAGTTCCCAACCACCCCCCAAGAAATAACAAAAATCAATCAAGGCTTGTATGTGACAATGGACCCTAATATTTAGTGAACCATCTAATACCTTAATAATATAATAATGGATCAAATACCTTCATAATATATTATCAATAAATAAATATCATAAAAAATATATATGTTTGTAGTAGTTTTATACCATATAGAGGGAGGACATGATCAGTTTAAAACATGATCGAGAATACTAAGACTGATGAAGTGATTTTAGTGATAGTTGAGATGAAATTATAAAAAATGATTCTTGGAAAACATTTTCCTTACCTAAACTACTATAAAATGGAGTGTTATTTACTTACTCTCAATAAAAAATATGATTAATCTATTCAGGGAAATCAAGAAAAAATTCAGAAGACGTTTATGATATGACACTAGATTTTTCATTACAGTTGTTTGCAAATATGAAGGTTTATTTGGTGGGATAACACATACTCTACAAAAAGATCTCCTGGTTTATGATTCTTATTGATATTAAGAAATTGTCTAATGTTACATAAAATTTGAAATGGATATTGATGACTCTAATGTGTATCATGGGGAAATGATGTAGAATGTGATGTTTCATTATATTAGTTCAAAAAAATATAACGGGGCTTATAAATTTTAACATCGCATTTTTAAAAATTTCCATAGAGAATCACGTCATAAATTGGATAAGGGGAATGAAAAAATGTGTTATGTGTATGAAGTAAGGACACCTATATTGAAATAAATTTCTAGTTAATCCCACTAATATGATGGAGGAAAGGAATCCTTTGGTCAACCAGCAAATAATTTTTCATTGATTAGAGTACAAGTAACATAGAATCTTGTCAAAGTAATGAACCAAATTAAAGGATTTCCGATACCACAAAATACCTCTATATAAGAATGGGTGTGATTTTTCAATAAAAAACATAGTGTTTTATCCGAAAAGAAAAGTGTTGATAGATAAAAAAATTTATTCACTCAAAAATTGTGAATATACTTTTTATTAGTTTATTAACACATTATTTTGTATCATGAATGTTTAGTAGACCTATTTATATTCCACAACAATGAATGTAAGTATAACTATTGATGTATAAATAATGTGGTGTAATTCTTGAATTCCTAGTATATAACTCCTGCCATATTAATTTTTTTGGGAAAAACATTCCAACGATATTTTTTGTACTCTCTTTAGTAGAATTTGACATAATTATGGGAATGTATTGGCATTCCATATATATATCCAACATAAATTTCCATTTTAAGTAAATCTCTCCCTTTATCATGAATCATGATCTGATTATATAAAAATTCAAGGTGATGGATGAATCTTATATAGAACCAACATCGCAAAAATGGTATTTATTTCCCTATGATTAAACATATCAATCTCAAATGACTGAGTCTAGGTAAAGTTACTTCCTTTAAAAAAATGACATTGTGAGTTAATACAATAAATTTTATCTAGATCAATTTTTGAGTCTTCCATAATGTCGAGAAGTTGAATTTTCAATCGATCTTAAACATGAGTTGTTACCATTATCTGAGAATCTCTATAGAATGGATTTTATGAAAATGGTGGATATGAAGAGACACCTATAAGGGAACCTATTTAAATGGTTTATACGCCCTTTTGATTCACCTTGGGGTGCCACAATCTCATTGATCATAAAAAATTATGGTTCAATTAACATTTTTATTTATTATAGTGGTCATTAAAAGATAACATTAATGAACAAGTACACTCAAACATGGATTGATAAATTTTATAGTCACCTATGTTAGGCACAATACATCACCATGGTGGATATATGGTCAGAGAATTTCGAATATAGGGTGATGATGGGCATCCTCATGACTGATTTGAATACAAGGTAAATGCACTATGAGTTCTTTGTAATTATATTTAGAATCACTAATGATCCATCAATATTCAAAGAATTGATGAATAGAGTCCTTAGATATTATGTCAAAAAAATTATAGTAGTATTTGTAGATAATATTCTAATATAATCCATTAGAAATGACCATCTTAGTACTGTTCTAAAAACCGTAAGAAAAAAGAATATTTTTTCAATGTAAAAAAAGATGAGTTTTTATTAAAGGAATCTTCACTCATGGGGAATATTATCACAAGAAATTATATAAATATGTACCCTTAGAAGAATGATGCAATTCCAATATGGTTGATGCCAACATTTGTTACATAAATCCTTAGTTTCCTTTAGTTATCTGGGTATTATAGATGATTTTTTATTTATTTTGCTGATTTTCAAACAGTCTAACAATGCTATATCGGAATGGAGTCAAATTTGTTTAGAATGACTAATATGAAAAGTTATTCAATGAGATGGAGAAAGAAGCTTTGCATTACACCTGTACTTACACTACCCAAATGTGGGGAATATTTCATAGTATAAACCGTTTCATTAGAGAATGTTTGGGTATGTTTGTTAGTAAGAATCAGAGTGTGATAGCCTATTCCTTAAAGAAATTGAATTTTCATGAATCGAACTACATAACACAAGATTTATAGTTGTATGTAGTGTTATTAAGATGGAAAACATGGCGGCATTATAACATTTTGTAGAATAGTGAAATATATATGAATCATAGAAGCCTCACATATATATATTCACACAAAATGATTTCAATATGAACTAATGAAATTTTCCAGACATAACCAAGAATAGTGAATACTCAATCCACCAAAAACATGGAAGATCAATTAAATGAATGATTCTATAGGTATAATGAATCCAGAAATTTTTTCATTGATGAGAGTTATGAAGGAATTCTTTTATTTGATTCGAATATCATAGGCATGTGAATCATAATGGAATTAAAATCATTAATCCTTTCACAAATGTCTTCTCATATATCCCATCAATAATGAATAAAAGATTATCAAATAGATTATCTTGGAATTCAGAAGAAAGTTAAAACTATATGAAAATGGAAATCCGTGGAGTTTTATTTTAATGAAAAATGATTTTTATGATTTGCATCATGACGATGGGTACCATAAAATCGGGAGTTAATGAAATGGTATTGGATTATTAACATATTTTTACTTCCTATATACATCTATGAATCACCATGATGCATTGAGATAACTGATAGAATAAATAGTTCAATAATATAAAAAAATATTATATAATATACATAAACATGTTATTTATGTTCTCAGGTGAAGGAGGAAATGAAAAAATCCAAGGGGATGATGAAAATATTACATATATCTATGTTGAAATATAAAAACATGACTATGTAATTTTTAATTGATCATTAAAATGAGTAAAGAGGAAATAATTTTATATGGGTTATAGTGGTTCATTTTACAATGACCAGTCACTTTATTAAAATTTTGGAGGAGTTATCTACAGATAATAATTCAATTTTATAAATTATATAAGTGGTGAGGATGAATGGAACAACAATATCGATTTTATATGAACATGATAAAATATTTACCTCCATGTTCTTGAAGAGTCTCTAATATTCTAAATGTACTGATTAAAAATTCAACAAGTCTTATCACCCTAAAATATAACACTAATACAATTAGACTTTCCAAACAGTCATGAAAATTATGGGATAATGATAAATTGATTTTAAAGGAGTATTGTACCAACATCTTCTTCTAGTAGAGTTCTCATAAAAAATCGGTTTCTAGTAAATCATTCAAATGTCTCATTATGAATCACTTTACGGGAAGATGTGGAAAACACTTGCATGTTGGGATGAAGTTTGGGAGTGAAAGAAACGTGTTCTTAAAATGGTCATTGTCACACCCCGACCTATTATTTATTTATTTTATAATTTTTTTTGGTGGACTTTTAAAATTCTTTTTGGGATTCGGGTTGAGTCCCGGACTAAAAGCATTTGAGTCATGTTAAAAAGTGTGTTTTGAGTTGACGACGTCGAGCACTCGGGCAGAGTGCGTTTTGGATACCTCGCGCGGTGCCGCTTAGACATCGGCACGTTTCGCTTGCCTTCGGAAAATCAAGATGGGTAATGTTGTGAATTATTGTATTATTTAAAATATTTATCGTTGTTAATAATTTTATCATTATTATTAAAATGGAATTAATTCTTTTAATATTTTGATTTTTTTTATCATCAGTATATTACTACTATTGTTATTATTATTATTATTATTATTTCATTATTTTATATGTTATTTATATAATTATGGTTATAATTATTTTCATTAATATTGGTACTATTATTATTATTATAACTGTAATTAAATAATAATAATTATTATTTTTCCTCTCTTTTTCATTTACTTTTTTTCTGCCTCTTTTCTTTCCTCCTAACCCTATCGCAGACCATGTTTTTTTCCCTCTTGTGCTGCAGTCGTCGCCTCTGTTCACTCTCCCTCTCCCCCGCATGTTTTTTTTTCTCCCGCAGCATCTCTCCCTCATCTTGACCATCCACAACGGCCGCCTCTGCATTGAGGTCTCCCACCTTCACCTCATCCCAGCACCCGGCGCCCCGAACCTCTTATCGCTGCCCCACAACCCCAGCTCCTCCGCTACCCTGTCCCTTCGTCTTCGCCCCGAAACATCTTCCTCTGGCACCCCTCCGGCCAGTATGGCCCTTCTCTACCTTGCACAGTGCTTCCACCTCCCATCCGCTCAGCCTCCGGCTCGCTCTCACCCGCTGCGCCACCGTCTTCCAGCCTCCCCGGATGCCGCTTATTTCCCTCATTCTGTCCGCATCTCCCAGCTTTTAGTCTTGAACCCCCTTCTCACCTGCTGTCCTAACTCCTCACCAAGAATCTCCGCCACCATCTATCCCCCATCACAATGCCTCCTTCGGCCACCTGATCGGCCACGACCACGCCTCCCTCGACGTCGGCCCTCCTCATGTCCCGTGCTGGACGTCTAGTCGTTTTATCGCCGGGCTCACACCCCTTGCTGCGCATGCCCAACCCCTGCCACAGCCGCTCCTTATTTCCCCAATCTAGCAGCTCCTCCTGCCGGCTACTTGCAGCATGCACCGACCGGCCCCAACACTACTACAAGACCCCCCTGCCTGCGCACCTCATTTCTGATGCGGCTGAACATCCGGTGACCCCCATCCCTTTTTTTTCAGCACCACGCAAGGTCCGACAGCCCCCTTCGAGCTTCGGACGACCTCATGCACCCCTATTGTAGGTGTGTTTCCCTTTGACCGCTTGTTATTCAATTTTTGGTGGTGATACCGATGATATTCGGCTTTCCGTTAGCACTTTTTTTGACATCTTTGACCCAATACCTTATCTTAAGGTCTGTTATAGATCCCTTGCAGTGCAATCAACGTGCGGAGGGAGTTTTTCATCTATTTGAGAGGTTATTCCAACATCGAGGTAGGTGTTTCCACGTTTTAATAATATTTAACAATTTTCCTTGCTTGTTTGATTAATCTGTTATATTATTTAATTTATTTGTTTGGTTCAAATTTTGTTTTGTTGGAGTTTAGCATGTGTCTCATTTGGTTAGTAGCTTTCGCCCATGGTATGGATGCATTTTTATGGAAGTTTATGTTTAGTCAATTTTTTGTGATTGAATAAATTGTGTAGTTGGTTTTTAATCTATTTCAGTGTTGTGAATTTCATTTTGACATGGTATATTTTGCGTGTTTGGAATTGAAGACATCGTGTGCATTGAGTATGTAAATCCATGTAACTTGTTTTTAAACTATCACATGAATTTTTATTTATGATTTATTAAGTTTCATAAATGGTGAAAATGTGTTCTATAAATGGAGTTGAGTTTTCCCAGAATGTTGATATGGTGTATGTCACAATTTTGAAAATCTCATTTTAGTGCGTGTGGTCTTGAAATTTGTTTTGTGTGTGTAAAATCGTGAGTCTCTTCAGTTTTGGTTTTATAAATTTTAAAGTGACTTTTTAAATAGTAAGAATGGTGAAATTCATGCATTGAAAGTAGGTCGAGGTGGTTTTTTTGTTCTGTTTGTTCGTATGGTTTGTTTTATGTCCGTCTTCTTGTATTTTATTCATTTGTGCTTTTAAAGCGCGTTGGTGGGGTGACCCCACGTTACCGCGATCAACGGTTTGTGCGTGCTTGTGGGCATGTGTGAGGCGTGTCTCTTTGTCGCGTGCGAGATACGAGTTGAGGTAGATCCCCCATTGCACTTACCATTAGATTTAGAATTTATTAATTTCTTTTTGTTTAATTAATTTTTAATGAATTAGATATAATATTAGATAATAAAACTTTAAATGAATATTTAGTGTGGAAAAAGCCGTTTATTTTATACCGAACAATTGGAACATTTTCATGACGGGCGGACATCTAGCTTTGAAAGAATTCTCATTCGGCCTTTAAACATAATTCACAGAATTTAAAATGTACTTCTGTTTTAAAGATAAATGATTTCTTCTGAACAAGTGTTTTGGGTTTTCTCGAGAAATGATGTTTTGCTTAAAAATTTGTGAAGCCTCGTTTGGCACATTAATAAAATAGATTACTTTTAAAAACCCACTCGGGGGGTGATATTTGGTGTGCGTTGATTACGTGATCTGTATGTGATGTTAGTGCTTTGTGACTGCTTGATTTATATTTTGGACGCACTCCTGTTTTATTATATGTGTTGACATGGGAACCCGACACAGTGAGTGAATCTTCTGAGAACAGTTCATGCACTAGTTTAGATTACACACTGGCTAGTGGCCCCATAGCAGGGGAATACTGAGTTATTAATTCTATGGGGATTGGGCCCCTCGGTTAGGCCATGTAGGGCTATGCAGAGCGTTAGGGCGTTATGACTCCATCGAGTTTGGGCATGCCTTCAAGATGAGTCAGATGTATAGTATGTTCTGGATTGTTCACGATCTCCTAGGTTCAACCCATGTTTCTTTTCGTGTTTATTTGTGTGTGGTGGATGATTGAGAGGTCAAGTTCGGTTGTTGACCCATGTGTGCCACTTTTACCATTGCCCTTAGTGTGTGTTGTGTGTGATTCTCCTTTTGACTAACAACTAAAGTTTGGATTTCTAAATTTTTCGCAAAAAATGTTTTTTTGAAAAAAATGCAATGCAACTATTTCTTTCAACATTAAACTTCTTCTAATTTAAAAATGGAAATGGGATGTTACTTTTTTTAGAAATGAATGTGTGTGGAAACCATATTTTATATAATTTAGTTCAAACCTGGAATTAATAAATTCCTTATTTATTGGTATGTGCAATGTGAATAGAATTAGTCGGGATTACCTACTGAGTTTTAATACTCATGCCTATAGTGTTTTCTTGTTTTTTGTTCTGTTGCATGTTCCAGATTCAGTTGTTCGCTTGAGCGACGTTGGTTGTGGTATTGGAAAGTGTCCCAAGGGGTCACGTGGAGTTTTAGTCATGGTCAGGTTAGTGGAATTGTTGGTTTCCCTTTTTTTGCATTTGTTCCATTTATTTCCGCTGCTTAATTTATTTTTCATTTGGGCCAAATCGTTCCCACCTGTTTACTTTTGATGCCCGACACTAGTTGCCAGCCCATGGGGATCAGGAACACCCTTCGGTCCATGTCGCGAGCCGGATCGGGTGACCGGTTTAGGGTCGACCCGGGTTGGTTCATGACAAAATTGTATCAAAGGAGGTTCTTGTTATTTGGGTTGTTCGGTAGATGGAGATTAGGACTGTCGGGACTCGAGGGGTAGGTACGGGAAGGACGTCATGAACCCTCGCCCATTTCGCACCTCGAGTCGCCAGGGGTAGTCCGGGCATTATGTATTTGCCTTTTTCTGGTTTGTTTTGGATCGAGGGATGACAACGGAGAAAACCTGATGTTATATAATGATTTCACATGGAGTAGTGACCCATGTGGAGTCCGGGTACACGGTTTGAATTGCTCCTAGTGGTCGATGCTTACTTTGGACATGGCCCACTACCATGTCGCCAAGTTAGGCGTGACTACTAGTCCCTCTCTCCGGTGTTTGATGAAATTTGAGTGTTGTTTTCATTATGGTTGGTGTAAGTGCATTGTTGGAAATGATAAAGGGTTTTTAAAAAAAATGGGAAAGATTTCTTTTCAATGACTTTTAATGTATGAAATGGGTTTTAAAAACTGGAAGCTTTTTATTTGTAAATTCGTTGGTTGCTTGGAATTGTTTGAGAATGGTTTGGGGTGAAACCTCAGGTTCTCTTTATGAACGTTTGCACATGTGTGAGAATTCATGGAAAGTGCGTGTTGGTGCGTGTATGAATGGAATGTGGATAACGACATGTGCAACGGGTCATGGGATTACTTGGGTGTGTATTTGAAATTAAAGGCTTCACCTTGTCCTCTAAATTGGTTTTTTTAAATGGGAAAGTGGATATTGGAAAGTGATTTTGGTTTGAAAAATGGATTTGGTATTTGGAAAATGGACTTGAAAGAAGGCAATTTTGAAATAAAAAAAGGGGGTTTTGGAAAATGAATTTTTGTTTTTGTTTTCATTTTATTGTTTATTTTGAGCTGGATGTTCTGGATGAAGGTGCTTCCTTTGATGTTTCTTCGAATGATATCGGTTTTGGATTGATGTTTTATATGTTGTTCAGAAATGAAGCCCAAAAAGGTCCCCAGAGTTTTGATGAGTCATGACCATTTTTTTGGTCCTTCTCAGACGTTGTCTGTCCTTCATGGTGATTGGAGTCTGTTAGAGACAATGGAGTGGCTTGAAGAGGTCGAGTACATCTTTAGGGTATTGGGAACTCCCAAAGAAGTTTGAGTGCATGTTGTCCTGGGTCTGTTCGAAGGTCCATCTCTACATGAGTAAGAGTTGTTCTCCCCACCATTACTGCCAGTTGGGATGATGTGGTATGTCTTTAAAGACGTCTCTATTTGATGGTTTATACTTGTGGAGGTGAAGACGAAGAAAATGGAAGAGCTCATGCATGTTCAACATGGCTAGCAGATAGTGAGAGTGTATGTTGACCATTTCAAGAATCTTGTGTCTCTTTATCTTGGGGTAGTGTTGCAGGACTGGATGAAGACTTCTCCCTTCATCAGGGGTCTTCGTCCAGAGATCAAGGAGCGGGTCCTGCTTTCTAAGGACAATCACTTTGAGAAACTGGTGGATGAGGCGTTCTTAGGAGTGTTGGTCTTCGGAGTGTAGATGGTTGGCCATCCATCGTATCCAGTTGCTCGTCAAGGTTCCCCATCTGGTGAGCAGGGTCTGCCAGAGGGACCTATTCCTAAAGAGTCCTCTTCAGTGGTTCTAACTTCTAGTTCGTCAGACCATTTAGTGTTGTGCCAACAGTGTGGCCGTTTCGGACACGTGAAGCTGTCATGTCGCATCCCTCTAAAGGCATGCCATCGTTGCAGGTGTCTGGATCATCAAGAGAAGCTTTGCAGGAAGCGTCTCATGAGGAAGACACTGTGACCGGAAGGTTCCAGTGCCTGACTGTGAGGCAGGAGATGCTCCACCCATCAGATCCCCAACCACAGGTCTTGGGGTGAAGCTCGCGCGCATTCAGGAGTTGTCGGGGGTTTGAAACCTCAGTTCGGGTTTTGGTGTTCCGTGTTGCCAACGAAACATTTAAAGTCCTTCCATTCTTGTTCTTCCACTGTTAAAGATTTGGCGTTGTTTTAGGTTCACTGTGTCGTCGTGAGGTTGGGATGAACATGTTCATTTGAAATCCAAATAGCTTTCCTTGTCTGATCATGGTTTCCGAATCATGTGCTTTTCTTAAGAGTGTGTTTTTCCATTGTCTGGATTGATTTTTGTTCTAGCTGTGTTCGTTTGGAGATGTAAGTGCCTATTAATAGTCGATATTTGTGGTTATTCTCGGGTTTAATTCTAGGGTTAAGTCCTTCTTGGAGGTTTTTTTCTAGTTTTCGTGCTTTTCTTGGTCTTAGTCAAGAGTTCCAAGCTTTGGCGGAGGTGTTGTTTCGCTCGTGCTATAGTGGTTAGTCTTGATCGGTTGGGAGTTTCAGTGTTGCCCCCCTCTCGGGGTGGTATGTTATGGCGATAGAATTTCCACACTAGTTGAGTTCTTGTGGTGGGGAGAATCCTCTTGTGTTCTCCAATTCTCTTATGTTGTGGTTTCTTCTAGTTTTATTTGGGCATGGATTCTTGTTTGGTCCATCGTTCGGCTGGGTGACTTTCTGGGGGAAGAAAGTGTCTGTAGTGGGGAGAATTGTCACACCCCGACCTATTATTTATTTATTTTATATTTTTTTTGGTGGACTTTTAAAATTATTTTTGGCCTTCGGGTTGAGTCCAGGACTAAAAGCTTTTGAGTCATGTTAAAAAGTGTGTTTTGAGTTGACGACGCCAAGCGCCCGGGCAGTGTGCATTTTGGATACCTCATGCGGCGCCGCTTAGACATCGGCACGTTTCGCTTTCCTTCGGAAAATCAAGATGGGTAAATTTTTGATTTATTGTATTATTTAAAATATTTATCGTTGTTAATAATTTGATCATTAATATTAAAATGGAATTAATTCTTTTAATATTTTGATTTTTTTATCATCAGTATATTACTACTATTGTCATTATTATTATAATTATTATTATTTCATTATTATATATGCTATTTATATTATTATGGTTATAATTATTTTCATTAATATTGGTATTATTATTATTATTATAACTATAATTATATAATAATAATTATTTTTTCCTCTCTTTTTCATTTACTTTTTTTTCTGCCTCTTTTCATTCCTCCTAACCCTAGCACAGGCCATGTTTTTTTCCTCTTGTACTACAGCCACCGCCTCTGTTCACTCTCCCTCTCCCCCGCATGTTTTTTTTCTCCCGCAACATCTCTCCCTTGGCTTTCCCATCCACCTCGGCCACCACTGCACCAAGGTCTCCCACCTTCACCTCATCCCAGCACCGGGCGCCCTGAACCTCTTGCCGCTGCCCCACAACCCCAGATCCTCCGCTGCCCTCTCCCTTCGTCTTGGCCCCGCAACATCATCCTCCGGCACCCCTCCGGCCAGCATGGCCCTTCTCTACCTTGCACAGCGCTTCCACATCCCATCCTCTCAGCCTCTGGCTCGCTCTCACCCGCTGCGCCACCGTCTCCCAACCTCCCCGGACGCCGCTTATTTCCCTCATTTTGTCCGCATCTCCTAGCTTTTAGTCTTGAACCCCCTTCTCACCTACTGTCTGAACTCCTCACCAAGCATCTCTGCCACCATCTATCCCCCATCCTTGTGCCTCCTTCGGCTTCCTGATCGGCCACGACCACACCTCCCTCAACATCGGCCCTCCTCGTGTCCTGTGCTGGACGTCTAGTCGCTTTATCTCTGGGCTCGCACCCCTTGCTGCGCATGCCCAACCCCTGCCACAGCCGCTCTTTATTTCCCCAATCCATCCGCGCCTCCTTCCGGCTACTTGCAGCACGCACCGACCGGCCCTCGCACTACTGCAAGACCCCCTTGCCTGCGCTCCTCATTTCTGATGCGGCTGAACATCCGGCGACCCCCATCCCTTTTTTTCAGCACCGCGCAAGGTCCGATAGCCTCCATCGAGCATCGGACGACCTCATGCACCACTGTTGTAGGTGCGTTTCCCTTTGACCGCTTGTTATTCAATTTTTGGTGGTGATGCCGATGAGATTCGTCTTTCCGTTAGCACTTTTTTGACATCTTCGACCCATTACCTTGTCTTAAGGTCCGTTATAGATCCCTTGCAGTGCAATCGACGTGCGGAGGGAGTTTTGCATCTATTTGGGAGGTTATTCCTACATCTAGGTAGGTGTTTCCACGTTTAAATATTATTTAACAATTTTTCTTGCTTGATTGATTAATCTACTATATTATTTAATTTATTTGTTTTGTTCAAATTTGGTTTTGTTGGAGTTTAGCGTGTGTCTCATTTGGTTAGTAGCTTTTCCCCATGGTATGGATGCATTTTTATAGAAGTTTAGGTTTAGTCAATTGTTTGTGTTTGAATAAATTGTGTAGTTGGTTATTAATCTGTGTCAGTGTTGTGAATTGCATTTTGACATGGTATATTTTGCATGTTTGATATTGAAGACATCGTGTGCATTGAGTAGGTAAAGCCAAGTGACTTCTTTTTAAACTATCACATGAATTTTTATTCATGATTTATTGAGTTTCATAAATGGTGAAAATGTGTTCTATAAATAGAGTTGAGTTTTCCCAGAATGTTGATATGGTGTATGTCACACTTTTGAAAATCTCATTTTAGTGCGTGTGGTCTTGAAATTGGTTTTGGGTGTGCAAAATCGTGAGTCTCTTCAGTTTTGGTTTTATAAAATTTAAAGTGACTTTTTAAATAGTACGAATGGTGCAAGTCATGCATTGATAGTAGGCTGAGGTGGTTCTTTTGTGATGTTTGTTCGTATGGTTTGTTTTATGTCCATGTTCTTGTATTTTATTCATCTGTGCTCTTGCAGCGCGTTGGCGGGGTGACCCCGCGTTACCACGATCATCAGTTTGTGCGTGTTTGTGCGCATGTGCGAGGCGTGTTGCGTTGTCGCGTGCGAGATACGAGTTGAGGTAGGTCCCCCATTGTACTTACATTTAGATTTATAATTTATTAATTCCATGTTTTTTTATTAATTTTTAATGAATTATAAATAATATTAGATAATAAAATTTTAAATGACTATTTAGTGTGGAAAGAGCCGTTTATTTTATACCGAACAATTGGAATATTTTCTTGATGGGCGGACACCCAACTTTGAAAGAATGCTCGTTCGGCCTTTAAACCTAATTCACGGAATTTCAAATGTACTTCTAGTTTTAAAGATAAATTATTTCTTCTAAACAAGTGTTTTGGGTTATCTCGAGAAATGAAGTTTTGCTTTAAAATTGGTGATGTCCCATTTGGCACTTTAATAAAATATATTACTTTGAAAAACCCACTCGGGGGGTGATCTTTGGTGTGCGTTGATTGTGTGAGCTATATGTTATGTTAGTGATTTGTGACTGCTTGATTTATATTGTGGACGCACTCCTCTTTTATTATATGTGTTGACATGGGAACCCGACATAGTGATTTAATCTTCTGATAACGAGTGCTGCACTAGTTTAGATTACGCAATGGCTAGTGGCCCCATAGCAGGGGAATACTGAGTTATTGCTGCAATGGGGATTGGGCCCCTCGGATTGGCCATGTAGGGCTATGCCGAGCGTTAAGGAGTTATGACTTCATCGAGTTAGGGCATGCCTTTAGGATGAGTCAGATGTATAGTATGTTCTGGATTGTTCATGATCTCCTAGGTTCAACCCATGTTTCTTTTAGTGTTTATTTGTGTGTGGCAGACAATTGAGGGGTCGGGTTCGGTTTCTGACCCATGTGTGCCACATTCACCATTTCCCTTAGTGTGTGTTGTGTGTGATTATCCTTTTGACTAACAACTAAAGTTTTGATTTCTAAATTGTTCGCAAAAAATGTTTTTTTTGAAAAAAATTCAATGCACCTGTTTCATTCAACATTAAACTTCTTCTAATTTAAAAAGGGAAATGGACGGTTACTTGTTTTAGAAATGAAAGTGTGTGGAAACCATATTTTATATAATTTAGTTCATACTTGGAATTGAGAAATTCTTTATTTATTGGTATGTGCATTGGGAATAGAATTAGTCAGGCTTACCTACTGAGTTTTAATACTCATGCCTATAGTGTTTTCTTGTTTTTAGTTCTGTTGCAGGTTCCTAATTCAGTTGTTCACTTGAGCGACGTTGGTTTTGGTATTGGAAAGTGACCCAAGGGGTCATGTGGAGTTTTAGTCGTGGTCATGTTAGTGGCGTTGTTGGTTGCTCTTTCTTTTTTTTTTCATGTGTTCCATTTATTTCCGCTGCTTAATTTATTTTTCATTTGGTCCAAATCGTTCCCACCTGTTTACTTTTGATGCCCGACACTAGTTTCCAGCCCGTGGGGATCGGAAACGCCCTTCAGACCATGTCGCGAGCCGGCTTGGGTGAACGGTTCAGGTTCGACCCAGGTTGGTTCGTGACAGTCATGAAAATTGTGGAAAATTTTAAGGCCATTCATCAACCCATCAATCCATCTCAGAATCGATATATGATCTATGCTAACAATTATTAAAGAGAATTGGTGTTTGATGTTGGAGACATGGTATTCCTCAACATATATCTATGAATCAATTTCATGATATTTGGAAAAAAAATAAATCTTATTCCAAGATACATAAGTCCCTCTGATATCCATGAACACATCAGAGTGATAGAATATCTACATTAACTCACAACTTACCTAGCTCAATTACATGATTTATTCCATGTATTCCTCTTAGACGTAGAACATACCTAACCCCTCACATGAACTCATTTCAGTGGAGGAATGATTATATATTGATCTATAAAATGAGAATCATTTGTTGAAGATCATATATTATAAAGACAATTTTTTAACAAATAAGATAATGCAAGTGGTCGATGTTTTGTGGAGAAAACACTAGACGGAAGAAGCAATGTGGGAAAAATAGGAAGTGATGAGAAATAATTCACCTCCTATTTTTTAGCGAGGGAAATATAAATTTCAAGGAGGATATTTATGAAGGCGTATGATTTTAGCAAACCAAACTGTCAAAAATATAATTTCTCTTCTAATTTAATTAAATGTCTTATTATTTATTACTGTTATAGAAAATACATGAACTTCCATGGTTTTTTAATATCTTTTCAGTATTAATAATAATATTAACAAAAAAATATATGAAAATATATTCATTGAACAATGATAATATTATTGGTTTAAATGAAGTGTTTTAACAAATCCAATTTTTCCTGATAATGGAAGTTATAACCTCAACCGATAGAATAATACCATATGAAGCCTATTTAGTAGATATTCCATGGGAAAAATATCAATGGGACATGAAAATTATAAATCCTAATCTATGATCTTATAACTTAAACATTATGAAAATCTTTATGGGAAATGTTAAAGATCATCGAGATCACGACCCAAACCATGTATGTCAAACCAACCATGAATGTCTCCCTATCACACACCTTACACTTTTTTGAAAGCATTGAGCACTGAGTGTAACATCCCAAGTAAGTAATTAATAATAGATATTCTTATCTATGTTTATTTATGAATTAGATAGTGTTTTAGAGGCTTAAAATGAGAATAAATCCAATCTTAAGCATAGAATTCTCAAATATTTTTAAAAGATTGTTTTACCACCTTTTGATGGTGAACCATTTTTAAATCTATATATTGACAATTTTATAATCTCTATTTGTCAAAATGAACTTATTCTTTAGGATTGGGACATTGAAATTTACTTTGGATAATTTTTTGGTATTTTTCTGACAATGTTTAATTTTTTAATGAATAGTGAAAAATACAGCATTTTACATCAAAACTGATTTTTCATCTAATTCAATTATATGGTTAGATTATCTTTTTAATTGGTATAAAAGTGTAATTAGAATATATTTTTACCATTTAATCCAATGGTGGTGATTATAATTAATTTCACTTTAAAAATGGGAATAAACCATTGCCAATATTTTCATAGATATTGATTCTAAAAAAAACCGCTATTTGTTTTGACAAAGGGAATTATATTTAAATTAATTATTGAAATTTATATGTTTTGAATTTGGAAAAGTTGATTCCATATTTTTAATCATAAGGTCTAAATTATGTAATTTAGACACTTTTATTTTTGGACATTATGAATAGTAACGATGGTAATTATCTTTAATTCTCTTCATTAATTAGTAATCGGGTAGTTAAGGATAATAAAATAATATCAAAATAATAACAAATGACAACAACATGTGTCCTAATTCTACTGTTTGTGTCATGGCCGACCATGGTATGCCTTTTTCCAAACATTGGGACCCCATGGAATCACTTTTAGGTGAAAGTGACACTATATCTTTTTATTTTTAAAGAAAGGAGAATATCACTAAAGAATGTATCACACAAGTTAATTTTTTTTGTCTTTGTAAATTATCTCTTAGACTATAAATATTCTTTGTAAAGTTAGAAATATTTCCTACATCATAGTATTTGTTTTATAAATTTTAGACATTAAATAATTTAAATTATTTACGGAATCATGTTGATGTAGTGATTACCTCATTAATAATCAATTTAAATAAAATGAAAAGATAATGTAAAATCTAAAACATACACTTTTCAAAGACCTATTGTATGAGTATATTTAGAACCCTTATCACTTTATCCTCGAAATATATCAATTTGGGACCTTTAAAATCCGAAACTCATTTTAATATAAAGTAAAATTTCATAACATTCAAGAGTGCCCCTCCTTTCCTCTTATAAAAGGCCCCCACCTCAACCACATTACCCACACCTCTCAGGACATTGGAACGGACAAAATTTGCTCATTTAATCTCTCCACATCCCTTTATTCATCCTAGATGCCTTACCATAGGCAGAAATCTCTTCAAGAAACCCTTTTGGGTCAAACCAAGAGGAGTTACCCAATTTAAAGGTAAAGACTTCTCTAATGTTCTTTTGTTTTATTTTGCTTCTCCAACCCCCTAAACTCTTTTTATTAATTTATATTGTAAAAAACCAGTATATTAAATATTCTAGGATGTTTTTATAATATAACTGTTAACTACACTTACACACACCAACATCTAATGGTTAAAGAGCATACTATTTCCGTGGATGGAGAATTTCTGCCTCACGAAACGATGATTGTTCAATATTCTACTAACACCTTCAAAGGTGGAAATTAAGATGTCACTACATTTATATATGATATATAATATGTTAATGTTTTCATTGAGCTTCTATATTTTTCATTTATGTCTTACCTTTATGGTTTCCATTATGGGTAAACGTGATATCTTTATTTTGGGAAGTGGGGACTAAATCCCCCTGAAAGTGATTTGATTTGTTAATGCCATATGTTTGATGTATAAATGTTGGAGTTAATGATATTATATATGATATTATACTTGAATTATAATATACCTTTATATCATTATGATTCCATTCCAATTAATAGGAAATAGAAATGGAAGTAGCGTCATGCGTATGTACAGCTTACCGTCTCCATGAACGACGCATTTCATTTATTACCTCTAAATGTTATATAATATTATAAATGGATGTATATACTAGATATATATGACATATAGGATATCAAAATCATGAATATAATTATGGATATAATGGATATCTTACCACATGAACAACTTGTAATTACAATAAGTTTATTTTTGACTCAAGTACCAATGATCGACAAAACGACCATTATTAAGTTAAATAATTACATAGTGTTCATGACATGGTAATAAGTGATATAAAAGGAATAATGAACATAAAAAATGTTCTTAATCAAGTATAAATTAACTGAAGTTTATTATTCAGGAGATTAAAGAATGATCGAGTCATGTCGGATACGAGGTAAGGGACTTCGTCTCAATCTTCTTTCATTGAAGCATATTTTGTTTTATACCAAACCTTCTTTTATACGGTGTATAAACCCCTTTTAATTTTATGTCTAGTCATAAAGAATCTTTTTTTCATACGAAGCGTTTTACTAAACAAAAAAAAGAAAGTTTTTTTGTAATACGTATGCGGCGACAACGACTTCTTCGCCGCAGTGACCATTATTTGAGTTTCGGCTTCCTCGACAAGCAATAATTTTTTTTAAATGATAAATAAATACCATGTTTTAATTTTCTTTTATTTTGATTTTGAAAATAGTTTTCATAATGTTTTTCTTATATCAATGTGTTTTAATGATATATTGTGATTGAAATGTGGAAATGTTAGGCTTCCTTTATGCATGTTTTATGTGATACAATTATGTTATGGTTCCTGGGCATTGTTATGAAGACGGATTGTTCTATGATAAACTATGGGAAGGTGAGCTTGATATAGCTCTCCAATTCATTCTATAACACAAAGGTTTTAAACCTTAAGATTTCTCCAAAGAGATTTAGGAAATTTACTTTGATGGGTATTACAAATGTAACCATGAGGGTTACTCCCTATGTAACAATGTTATGAATGCATCAAGATACCTTTATGTCTTATGATTTCTATGATTTTTTCATTATTTTATGAGGTGTGTTAAAATGCTTATGTTTTATGAGTAATGTATGATTTCATACATAGACTAATGTTTTCATTTCATACTTTTATATCCCTTACTAAGCTTTTTAGGGGCATCCCATGTTTTTGAATTTTTTTCACAGGTCAAGGGAAAGGTACGTGATGTGATGATAGTGTTAAGGAAGTGTCAAGAAAGAATCCATGTTTTATTTTAAATATGGTTCCGTTGATGGAAAAAATTAGTACTACATTATATGTAACCACCTTGTTTAAATGTGGAATGTAATGCATGATTTATGATCTAATTCTATAAAATTCAAAACCTAAAAAGATCCTTAATGTGTATTCTTGAAATAACTCAAGATTAAGTAATGTTTAAGGCTGGGGCATTATAGTTGGTATCAGAGGATGGTTTAGATAACTATTGGAGTTATAATTCTATTAAATGATTATCCAAAAATATTGTTTTTATCATCAAATTGAAATGATATATCATTAAATATTACCATGTTTCTTCACATAAGACATGTTTGTTCAGAATGGTTTTCTGCAGAGGAAACAGGGAACCAGTGCTAGGAAGGCATACAAAAGGAAATGGCCTTCCGAATCAGCATCCTGAGATGGTCGGAATTGGAACTGAACAATTTTTTGCAGTAATGGAACAGTTGGCTAAAGCGATAAATGGTGGTGGTATCCATGCCAGAGATCATCCAGATCAACAGTAGAGGAACATTTCAGTGGTTGAACATTTCATTAGCCAACATCCCCCATCATTCAGAGGATCATCTAATCATGTGCTAGCTGAAGGGTAGATTAAAGCACTGGGGAAGATTTTTTATGTCAGGGGGTGTTCAGACAATCAAAAGGATAGTCTTGAAATTTACCGTTTGGAGGGTGAAGCAGATTAGTGGTGGTCGATGGTTAAAAATATCAGGGAGACTGATGATATTGATGCTCTCGACTGGGATGAATTAAAAGGTGTGTTTCTTGAGAAGTATTTTCCTAAGGCTGTTCGAATTAGGATGGGAAAAAAATTCTTGGAATTGAGGCAAGAGGAAGACGCAGTGGCATCTTATGAAGAATGGTTCAGTCGATTGGCAATGTATGCTCAAAAGTTTATCTGGGAACTTGATAGTGAAATCATTCGTTTTTACTCCGGATTAAAGCCAAAATATCGATGGTCATTAGCTTATAGCGAGTTCAAGAGTTATGAAAAGATTGTTCGATGTTCTTAGAAGGTGGAATTGGAGTTTGACGATGACTAAGTGTTCTATAACAACCAACAGAAGAAGAGACCGAGGTGCCAGGAGAAAGGGAAGAATTCTTCAAAAAGATATGATGGTAAGAAAACCAAGTTTCCATATTGTGATAAATCTGGTAAAAGGCATTCTGGGGAATGACTTTTGAATTCTGTAAAGTGCTACCGATGTGGTAATATGGGACATAAGGCTCGTGATTGCACGGGAAAAGATCAAGGTGATGGTATGATCAAATTAGATTTATAGTTAGTGAAATGTTTTAAGTGTAATGAGATGGGTCACTTTTCATATGACCGTCTGACAAAGTGCTCAAATGATGGGAAGCAGTCAGACTACAAGAAGAAATGTGTGGTGAAATTATTTTGCAACTAATTTGTCATATTTTGGGCCATCATAAGATGTTGTATCATGTACTTTGTATTTTTTCTAGATTATGCTAGTGTGTTGTTTGATTTGGGGATTACACATTCTTTGATGTCGGAAAAATTTTCTAGTAAATTGGAAATTCCATCTCAAGAAATGACTCCTGAACTTGTGGTAAAAACACCTAGGGGAAATGATGAAGAAAAAAGAATTTATTAGAGTCTCCCTATCCTTCTCCGTTGAAAGAACCTCATTGCAAACCTTATTTTTATTCCTCTAGTAGAGTTTGATGTTTTCCTGGGTATGTATTGGCTCTCTATTTACCATGCTATGATTTAATGTAGAGATAAAGAAGTTTCATTTCAGAAACACATTCAGTTTGTGTAAAAGAATGAACCCTTATTTTTGATAACATATCAAGAGGCTGAGAAACTTAAAAAAGATGGAAATGAATTTTACCTTCCACATTTTGTTAAAAACAAAGAAACCATTCATATTAATGATGTGTCAGTGGTAAATGAGTATCCTTATGTTTTTCCGGATGAGTTGCGTGGAATAATAATATATTGGGAAGTTAAAATTACTATTGACTTAGTTCCTGATGCTAATCCAATTTCAAAACCACCTTGTCGAATGGATCAAATTGAACTTTTATAGTTGAAAGAGCAATTGCATGATTTATTAGAGAAAGGTTTCATTAGACCTAGCACATCACCATGGGGTGCTACTGATTTATTTGTTAGAAAGAAAGATGGTTCAATGATACATTTCATTGATTATAGAGCATTAACTAACATCACTGTTATGAAAAAATATCTTTTGCCTCATATCGATGATTTGTTTGATCAGCTCCCGGGAGCTCAGTATTTTTCAAAGATTGACCTAAGATCAGGGTACCATTAGTTGAAGGTATAGTAAGAAGATATTCCGATGACTATGTTTTTTAAAAAATATGACCATTATGATTTGTAGTAATTCCTTTTGGGCTAACCAATGCACCTGCTATATTCATGGTCCTTATGAATATATTTTCCATGAGTTCTTGGATAAGTTTGTGGTTGTTTTCATTTATGATATTTTTGTGCTTTCTAAAAGTAAAGAGGATAATGAAAGACATTTAAGGGTCATTTTTTAAAACTTAAAAGAAAAGAAATTGTATGGTAAATTCAACAAGTGTCAGTTTTGGTTGCAAAAAATTTCTTTCATTGGTAAAATTGTTTCTAAATATGGGATAACTGTTGACCCTGAAAAAACAAAGGTTGATGAAGAATGGCTAGGAACCACAACTGTAACTGAGATTCTTATTTTTCTTGGTTTGGCAAGGTATTACCAAAGGTTTGTTAGAAATTTGTCATGGTTATCTAGTCCAATGACTATGCTAACATGGAAAGGTTTTAAGTTTATCTGGATAAAATAATGTGACAATTGTTTTCAGGAATTGAAAATAAGATTGGTGAATGCTCCAATTTTTGCACTACCTTCCAGGAATGGTGAGTTTTTTATCTACACTTATGCTTCATTAAAAGGACTTGGTTGCGTCCTAATGCGGAATGATCAGTTAATTGCTTATGCTTCACGTCCGTTGAAAACTCATGAGGTAAATTACCCTACACATGATTTGGAATTAGCTGCTGTTGTTTTCGCTTTAAAATTTTGGAGGAATCGTTTGTATGGAGTAAAGTGTGAAATATATACCGATCACAAAAGATTAAGGTATATATTCACACAGAAAGAATTGAACATGAGACAGAGGATATGGCTAGAATTAATCAGGGATTATGATTATACAATTCATTACCATCCGGGAAAATCAAATAATGTGGCTGATGCTTTGAGTCAAGAAAAAGAAATGCCTCATTAACCATGTTACGTTTGGAACGTGATCCTTTGGTTAAGGTATGATGAAATTTGGAATAGAAGTTTTTGGTGCAGTATGTTCTTCTGTGTTCTTTCAGGTATCAGTGGAATCTTCTCTATCAAACAGAGTTAATCAAGCACATAAGTAAGACAGTTAGTTGTATAAAAAAGTAGAGTTGGTTCAGAAGGGTATGTTGCCTGAATTCAACATTGAAAATGATTGTGTTTTGAGGTTTGGGAAGATATTTTGTGTACCTTGTGATTCACAGTTGAAGAGAGAGTTGTTATGTGAAGCTCATAGTTCTCCATTTTCAGTTCATCCAGGATGTACTAAGATGTATAGTGATCTTCGGGAGTATTACTGGTGGGATGGAATAAAAAGAGAAATTGATGATCTTACTGTGAATTGTTTGACTTGTCAATAGGTTAAAGAAGAGAGGCAGTTACCGAAAGGGATGATTCTGCCTTTACCAGTGCCAGAGTGGAAATGGGAGAATATATCCATGGGCTTCGTTGTGGGATTGCCGAAGACACCTCGAGATAACAATTCCATCTAGGTTACTGTTGATCTCTTGACTAAATCTGCTCACTTCCTCGATATACGATAAACTTTTCCCTAGATCAACATTCTCGTTTGTCTCTTAAAGAGGTAGTTAGGTTACATGGAGTTCCTCTATCCATTGTATCTGACTGTGATCCCAGGTTTATTTCTAACTTTTGGAAAGGCCTTCAGAAGATGTTGGGTGCTGGATTAAATTTTAGTACAGCTTTCCATCCTCAATCAGATGGGCAGTCAGAATGAACTATTCAGACATTGGAGGATATGCTACGTGCTTGTTCGATGGATTATCAGGGATGTTGGGACCAACGACTTTCTTTGATTGAGTTTTCTTATAATAACATTTTTCATTCTAGTAAACAGATGGCACCATTTGAGGCATTATATGGGAAGCGTTGTCGAACTCTAGCTTTTTGAGAAGAAGTGGGTGAAAGGAAGGTGATGGGACCAGAATTGGTAGAAGAGATGGAAAAAATGTTCAACTGATACAAAAAAACAGGAGAACTGCTCAGAGCAGGCATAACATTTATGCAGACAACATGAGGAAGGATCTCTCTGTTGAGGTAGGTGATCATGTTTTTCTCAAAGTATCTCCATGGAAAAGTGTGATGCGATTTGGTAAGAAAGGAAAGCTAAGTCAAAGGTTCATTGAACCATATGAAATTTCGGAGAGAGTTGGATCAGTTTCATATCAAGGAGATTTGCCTCCGAGTTTATCTTAGGTACACAATATTTTTCATGTTTCAATGTTAAGGAAGTACATGCCAGATCCATCTCATATTTTGAGTCCAGAGGTAGTTCAGCTAGAAGATAATCTATCTTATGACGAAAAACCAGTCCAGATTCTTGACCACAGGGTGCAAGTGTTGTGGAATAATGTGATCCATCATGTAAATGTTTTGCAGAAAAACCACATGATTGAAGAGTCAACATGGGAATCTGATAATGCAATGAGGGATAAATACTCCCACTTATTCGATAGGTAAATAAATTTCCAGGACAAAATTTTCTAAAGGGGGGAAGGATGTAACATAAAAAGTCAGTAATGATAATATATATTCTTATCTATGTCTATTTATGAATTAGACAGTGTTTTAGAGGCTTAAAATGAGAATAAATCCAATCTTAAGCATAAAATTCTCTAATATTTTTAAAGGATTGTTTTACCGCCTTTTGATGGTGAACCATTTTTAAATATATATTTTGAAAATTTTATAAGCTCAATTTGTCAAATTAAACATATTCATTATTATTGGGACATTTTAATTTACTTTGGATAAATTTTTGGTATTTCTCTTACAATGTTCATTTTTTAATGAATAGTAAAAAATACTGCATTTTACATCAAAACTGCTTTTTCATCAAATTTAATTATATGGATATATTATCTTTTTAATTGGTATTAAGGTGCAATTAGAATATTTTTTTACCATCTAATCCAATGGTGGTCATTAGAATTAATTTCACTTTGTAATTGGGAATAAACAAGTGTCATACTTTTCATAGATATTGTTTCAAAAAAAACCCGCAATTTGTTTTGACAATGAGAATTATTTTTAAATTAATTATTTCAATTTCTATGATTGGAATTTGGAAAAACGGATTCCATATTTGGAATTATATGTTCCAAATTATTTAATTAAGAGTCTTTTGTTTTTGGACATTATGAATAGTAACGACGGTAATTATCTTTAATTATCTTGATTAATTAGTAATCGGGTAGTTAAGGATAATAAAATAATATCAAGATAATAACAAATGACCCCTAAATGTGTCCTAATGATACTGGTTGTGTCTTGGACGACCATGGGATGCCATGTGACAAACATTGGGACCCCATGGAATCACTTTTGGGTGAAACTGAAACATTATCATTATATTTTTAAAGAAATGAGAATATCACTAAAGATTGTATCACCCGAGTAAAACATTTTTATTTTTGTATGTGTAAATTATCTATTAGACTAAAAATATCCATTGGTAATCTAAAAATATTTCCTACATCATAGTAATTTTAATATATTTTTTAGACATTAAATAAATTAAATTTTTTATGACATCATGATGATGCAGTGATTACCTCATTAATGAATGATTTAAATAAAATGAAAAATAATGTAAAATCTAAAACATATACTTGTCAAAGACCTATTGGATGAGTATATTTCGAACCCTTATCACTTTATCCACGATATATATCAATGTGGGATCTTTAAAATCCGAAACTCATTTTAATATAAAGTACCATTTTATAACATTCCAAGACTGCCACTCCTTTCCTCTTATAAAAGGCCCCCACCTCTACTACATTACCCACACCACTCAAGCCATTGTCTTGTCCATAAACTGATCATTTCATCTCTCCACGTCCCTCTATTCATCCTAGAATCCTTACCTTAGGTAGAAAGCTCTTCAAGAAACCCTTTTGGTTCAAACCAAGAGGAGTTACCCGATTTAAAGGTGAAGACTTCTCTAATGTTCTTTTGTTTTATTTTGCTTATCCAACCCCCTAAACTATTTTTATTCATTTATTTTTTAACAAAAAAAATATCATAAATATACTAGGATGTTGTTATAATATGTTTTCGAGCTACACTTACACACACTTATATCTAATGGTAAAAGAGCATTATGTTTCTGTGGATGGCGAATTTCTACCTCACGAAACGAAGATTGTTCAATATTCTTCTAACACATTAAAAGGTGTCCATTAAGATGTCTCTATATTTATATATCATATATAATATGTTTATGTTTTCATTGAGCTTTTGTATTTTTCATTTATGGCGTACCTTTATGGTTTCCATTATGGGTAAACGCGATATCTTCATTTTAGGAAGTGCGGACTACTGCCCCCTCAAAGTGATTTGATTCGTTAATGACATTTGTGGGAAGTATAAAGGATAGAGTTAATGATATTATATATGATATTATACTGGAATTATAATATACCTTTATATCATTATTATTCCATTCCATTAAATATGAAATAGAAATGGAAGTAGCGTTCATCCTTACGTACGGCTTACCGTCTCCATGAATGGTGCATTTCATTTCTTACCTCTAAATGTTATGTAATATTATAAATAAATTTATATACTGGATATTTATGATATATATGATATCTACATCATGAATATAATTCATCATATAATGGATATCTTACCACATGAAAAACTTGTAATTACATGAATTTTATTTTTGACTCAAGTACCAATGATCGACAAAACGACCATTATAAACATAAATAATTACATTGTGTTCATGAAATGGTAATAAGTGATATAATAAGAATAATTAACATGAAAATCGTTATTAATCAAGTATAAATTAACTCAAGTTTATTATTCAAGAGATTAACGATCGATCGAGTTAATTCAAATACGAGGTAAGGGATTTCGTCTCAATCTCCATTCATTGAGGCATATTTTGTTTTATACACAACTTTGTTTTATACAGTGTATAAACCACTTTGAATTTAATGTCTAGTAAAAAAGGAATATTTTTTTATATGCAGTGTTTTACTAAACAACAAAAGGAATTTTTTTTTTCGTACGTATGTGGCGACAACGACTTCTCTGCCGCCATGACCATTATTTGTGTTCCGGCTTCCTCTACAAGCCATAACATTTTAAAAAAAAATTAAAAATAAATAACATGTTTTAATTTTCTTTTATTTTGGTATTGAAAATGGTTTTCATAATGTTTTTATTTTATCAATGTGTTGTATTGATATATTGTGATTGAAATTTGGAAATGTTATGTTTCCTTTATGCATTTTATGTGATACGATTATGTTATGGTTCTTGGGATTTGTTATGAAGACGGGTGGTTCCGTGATAAACTAATGGATGGTGAGCCCGATATATCTCTCCAATGAATTGGGTAACACGAAGGGGTTACACATTAAGGTTTCTCTGAAGAGATATATTGAATATACTGTGATGGGTATTCCAAATGTAACCATGAGGGCTACTCCATACGTAAGAATGTTATGAATGCCTCAAGTTACCTTTATGTATTATGATTTCTATGATTTATTCATGATTTGATGAGGTGTGATAAAATTCTTATGTTTTAGGAGTAAAGTATGATTTCATACATGGAATAATGTTTTCATTTTGTACTTGTATATCTCTTATTGTGCTTTTTTATGCTCTTCCCATGTTTTTGAAATGTTTTCATAGGTCATGGGAAAGGTAAATGATGTGATGATAGTGTCAAGGAAGTGACAATAAAGAATCCATGTCTTATTTTAAATATTTTTTTGTTGATGGGAAAAATGAGTACTATATTTTATGTAACAACTTTGTTTAAATATGGAATTTAATGCATGATTTATGATCTAATTCTCTAAAACTCTAAACCTGAAAAGATCCTCAACCTGTATTGTTGAAATAACTCAAGATTAAGTAATGTTTAAGGCTAGGGCCTTATACTGAGGACATTATATTAACTGAAAAATTGTAAAAAAAGGATAAATTAATGAATTATACATTTATCCCGAAATAAAATAGAAAGCATGTGTTTGGGAAACTTTTTCAAATGATGACACCCTTCCACAATTACCGCTTTTTTCCGTACAATCATAAATATAGTTGGCCTCCTGGAAATCATAAGTGAATGACCATTAAATTCCCCATCATCTTTGATTCAAGTGTTTTGACACTTGAAGAATATCCATAGAAGATTTCAGTGATCTCCTCATTTCCATCTCTGAAGTTATCTCCAAAACCCGAGGGGGCAAGAATTTCACCTCGCAGCTCCATCATTGTTGCACTTGACCCATCCTTCAAACTATGCTATCTAGAAAACATCCAACGTGTGTCGATCAGCTGTGAAATTTATAGCAATATTCAACCTCTTAAAGACCACCCATTTGTCAATCATGTTGATGCTAGTTTCTGAGTGATGGATATTGGCATCATGAACTGCAACGATGACTGAACCCAGTGCACAGACTAAATTGAACCTTGACCTGCTATGCATAGCTGTGTTCCTGCTGCACCAAATGTAGTGAATCAATTCATCACAATCTACATTAAATAGCACTATTATCTTCTTGCAATGAGTGACGTTGAAAATATCCTTGACAAATGCTTAGTAAGAATCAGTGCCGGGAATATGAATTCAAAAAAAATGCTACACTACCATCCATAGAGACGATTCTTCCTTACAACTCATTAATAAATGATATAAGTCTTCTTAGAGCTTCATTCAATGAACACATTGAGAAAGGAAGGAAACATCCACCCTTAAAAGATTTTCATCCACTTGTATCTTGTTGAAAGTCATCCTCCATAAGAGAGTAAACCGTGAAAGTGTCATCCTTACCCTTAGTATGATTTCTAGTATATTAAATTGATTTGTATTAAGAACATAATAATATGAAATTATATAATGTGCTTTCAATAAAATAGTGTTTATATATCTTTATTATCATTATATTATAAATGATTCTTATTTTGATATAATATAAGTCAATTTATATTATTGAATAATATGAAATTTTAATAATGGAATTTATATTGATAAATTAATGGGTTTTTAATAAATAATATTTTCATATAATATTATTAAATATTTATTATTAAATATAAAACATTATATAATTTTATGAGGACAAATGTAATTTTTAGAAGTGTTCAACTACTATTTTTGTCAAAAAACATCACATTACTAAATAAATGCTTATTTTTTTAAAGTGAATATTAATATATATAGAACATTAATTAGATTAAATTAATAATATTTATTAATTATAATGTCAAAATTATCTAAGGTTTATTTTTTCATAATTTTATAATATAGTTGAATTTTTGGGTAAATATTAACTATGTTGTAAATTTATTGTGTGTATTATAACATAATAATTACCCAAAAATTATATAATAAATAATATAATTGGTATAAAATACAAAATATATTATTTAAATTTAATGTAATTTAATATAAAGTTTATTTTATTAATTTTATACAGCCATTATGAATCCTACAAAAGAAATAATATATTTTATGGTTTTAAGGTTTTTTCATTAAGTTTATAAATCCCTTCAACATCTGAACCTGTATTATATTATTATATATAAAAATTAAACATATAATTTAATTAAAACACATACCCTTTTTCAAAAACCATTGTATATTCCATGGGAAGGATTATTGTTTTTTATTTTTTTTATAATATGAAACTCGAACCTATGCATCCCGAACTTATGTTTGAAAATTAATAAAAAATTCCCAAATAATTTCCTATATAAACCCACTGAACAAATTTTTTAACATCGCTAAAAACAAATGAATAAAGTATATAATATTACATAGCCTATCTGGAGTCCTCTCAAGGTACCCCCATTATCTCAAAAAACTCATCTCAAGCATTTGGATACACAATATCACGGTAATGGATAGAATCCTTATCCTCATTATTCAAATTTCATCATTATCTTCTACCATATGAATATAATTCCTAATAATGGGATATTAATTTACATGTCACTATTAATAAAAATAGTATTTTACATTTTGAGATACCCCTTTATCTCTCATCAACACATTTTATTAATCTTTTTTTTAATATCAATATGCTATCAAAATTTCATCCTCATTTCTAATTCCAAAAAAAACATTGTATTGAATACATCTACCCACATACTATCGAGGGTATTCATCTTTATACACATATACCTCATTATAGGTGTGTTACATGTATTTATTCTACGCTTCCTGATAATTGAATAAAATTTTACAATGAATAGATCCATGGTGTATGATTTATGTGGAATATTTTATCATGTGAATGAAATTAATGTGATGAGTCTTCATGAGAATATATATTGATCCAATGATTTGGGTAATATTTTAGTCTCATGAGATATAATAAATGGTATTAGTGTGTCAACCTAATCCATCATCATAATATTTTTATTATGATGTCTTTTCAGTTATACATGTTCTTTTTTTATGATGTAGGATTTTTAATTGTTTCCTTATTTCCCATGTTTCCTTTATGGTTATTAATATATGACTTTATTTATTGTTCATGTTTATGATTCTAAATCCTATTATACTCCCATTAATATTTAAACTGTATAAATTTTATTAATTTCTTCATATTATTCCTTGTTTATTCACTTATAGGTCTTTATATATCACCGCTTTCTTATGTATGTCCCATGGTTATCCCATGGTGTTTTAAGTACAATCATGTTAACGATATATTCAATAAAGATGATATATTTAATATTTTATGTAGATATGTAATGTACATGAATCAATAATATTCTATACATATCAATCTTATAAGTAGTACATGGTGTACCTTTAGGTAATAAATCATAAATTAAAATGTAATAAAAATAATGGTTGTCGTACATGCTATTCACAATCATAGGCTAATCTAAATGATATTCTACTCCCCCTCTTACATGTCATGTAGTTTGATTCCCCTGAGTTTTACCAAAATACTAATATGAGATATCTTTCCCAAAACTAACACATCCACTACATTGACCACCACATGTAGTAGAACTTTTAGTCCAAGACTGGTACCATGTAGAAGACCCCCTTCATATAATCTAATTATTTATTGGTTCTCCATCACTACCCAAATAAAATGGGTACAATTGAACAATTATACATATTCCATCATCCCTCAAGATCATAACTCTACTACCGTTCAAGGACAATGTGTAGGAATTTACCCTTGCCTACCACACTGGTGATATGTCACCAGTGTAAGGACTTGGGTGATTGACCCTTCCCCATGGCCATTATTCATACTATCACCCTTTTCGGCATTCTCATAGAGATTATTTCTACACCCAAAAAATTAACCTCTTTATCATCCTACATAAACCACATATACTACATAGGATGCTTCATTTATGTTTCTCTCATAAATTGGAGCCTGATTCACTGATATATAATATCCTTTCATCTGAAGGATAGACACCTAAGATATAATATGATATTTTATCCATAACAAAACCCATTTCTTCCTAGTTGTCTCATCTCCTGCCAATTCTAGAGAAATGAAATTTAAAACAATTAAGTGTAATGAGTAGTTAATCACATACATGCTCCCCTGAGTCAACCACATATTCTCCACTTCCCTCTCAAGCATAATCATATGAGGGTAAATGTTCACTAAGAACTCCTCCTGAAATTTATTTGACTCCAAATTGTATAGCTATCAATTATGAGTATAGAATCCATGAAAATACATCACGTACCCACATAATAGATAATATTAAAGTTAGAATCTCTTATCATAAGGACACACCATGTGGTCTATAATCTTTTGGATAGATTCAATAAAGAATTCAGATGCCTCAGGTACACACACTTAGGTAAATGTCGGAGGGGGCAACAACATGAACTCCAAAGTGGTGTCTGGAATACTCTTCACCACCGACCATGGGTTCCTTTTCATAAACTATGTAAATCCTGAAATGTTCTCAGGGACCAACCCTTTATCCCCCCACTCAGAAATATCAGTTCCTCGAGTTCTATTATTGGATTATAATTTATATCCATGTCCTTCTACCATCCAATCAAAAGAATAATTACTATTGAATATATCTATAATTCCAAAAAAATACGTCATAGTACATGTTACACAGAATTAGAAAAATGGAAAAAGGTATTCACATAAATGCATAACAATTTATCCCTATTTTTCAACCACAGTATTAAAAATGAGGCACTACCACTACCCTTAACAATCCTACATTTAGATCTTTGTTAAAAATGGGTAAACACAAACTCATTAACACAATTGTTTCATAGTCAACCATTTATCCATTTTATTTTATTAATTTTTTATCATTTAATATTTTATAATTTCATAGTAAAATCATTTTTTAGATAAATTTCACTAGAAAATAAAGTCATTTTAATTCAAAAAAATTACAAAAAATATGTTTCCCGTGCCTACCAAAAATGATGCATGTCAAAATAAATCATGGACTCCTAGAATGAATCATTCATAATAATTTTTAATTCTATACTAAGAAATGATTCAAAATTTTGAAAATACGTGATGGAAATAACATCACACAACAAATACATCACCCAAGGTGAAATAACATCCAAATGTTATAGTTAACATCAATAACAACAATCTCACCTACGGTACTAAGATTATTTCCCATACAAGGGATATCTACTACAATGAATGAGTTTATATCAAAGGCCTAACTCATCCTAGTATCTTATCTATCATCCCTAAATGATGAGATAATATTTAAATAATAAAATAAAAACCGCCTTTGAAATGACATTGTAATGTATCGACAAAGGTGAGACAAAAGGTTTCCCAAAGATAACTACTTACATGACCATGAACACACACCCCTATATAGATGAGGATACTGAGTAGCAGTGTGTGTCTAATATAGATATCATGGGGAGAATATACAATCATCATAAAAGTATCACAACAAGATAATTTACCCTGAAATAACCAATGTAAAATAACCAAAAACTGCTATATTTCAACTACTAAAATAGTTCATTAAAACCAGATGGATATGAACCAATTGAAATATAAAATTATACAACTATATATATGTCATGATAAATAATTTTCTTCTATATAAATGTGATAATAATAATGAAACTAAAAACACCACAATGCACGATCCAATAGTTGGTCATAATCCCTCATCCATGATTCATGAAAACTCAGTAATCTAACATACTACTCTTTACAATGTAATTTTCACTAATACTAAACCCTATTTGGGTACTTATTACTCAGCCTAAGTAGGGAGTGAGTACTAATCACTACATCAGCCCCAAAAGTGTCTAAAACAATATTAAGTAAATATAAGTGTATGTAATTTTATAATTAGTAAATTATAATGTAATAAGTAAATTTTTATCACATTTCATTATTTTTAAATTACCCACAAAATTTCTCTGGGTTCATGAACACACCAAAACATAAATACTTAATTCAACATATGATATATATTGAACCGTATCACATACGTATTTACAAGTCATTATCACATGGACTTTATTTTCCCAATAATTTAATTTAATATCATGGATAATTAGAACCATATTCAAATTATATTATTTTTGTGCCTATATTTCCATGGATAGGACCCCATGGGTTTGTGAACATTAGTCTGTTTCTCGTAACCCATTTACCAAACAATATCACTATTGGGATGTTGAAGCATCAGTCTTTGTTCCACACACATTATCAATGAATCACTTAAGTTGGATTTTGGTTCGTTAGTATGTGTTCAACACTCATCATCATATGCATTCATTTGGTCCTATAATTCTATGCATATGACACAGTGGTATTTTAAACATCACTAAGTTCCCTACTAACCGTTTATAAATAAATCACAGTATATTTAATATTCCACATTTATTAATTTTAATCAAAATGAAACTCAATATCAATATTTCTCAACATGTTATATCATTATAATTTTAAATTTAATAATAAATCTATACTTTAATCAAATGGAATTATAAAATAAATTCCCTAATTAACTAATTTTTACCATTTTTCACTTGATCGATTAACCATTAATGATTCAACCAACCATCACTTTATTTCCATTATCAATCAATACCATAAATCCAAAATTAAAAAATTACAAAATCCATTTTGCATTACCAAATCCACCATTCAAATATCCCATCATTTCCATAATCCCATATTTCCATTAATTAATTAACTAATTAGTTATTCTAATTCAACAAATAAATTACTTCCACAAATTGAACACATTTAGTTATCAGATGGAAATTTAGATTAACATAATTAAATTCTATATGTAATTGAAAAATCACAGAAATTGAATTTTTTTAATGTTATACACATAAATAACTCAATATGATGGTATATTAAATTTAAATAACCATCATAATTATCATTGGATAACACTTAACAATGAAATTCCTCAAATTAAAGAATAACAATTATTTTCACTATAAAGATAGAGGTCTATATCTAAAACATATATCAAACATTTAATAGTATAATATATATGAAAACCAATATATAGATCAATATCTGATAAAGAAAAATATACCTTCAAAAGATGATATAAATATGATAGATAGATATAGTGAGTAAACTTATTAGGATGAGATCTCTTACAAAGAGAGGTGTTTACCTATTCAAATAGACATTTTTTACAAGAATAGAGTTTAAAAGTGATTAGAATCCATAAGGTGTCCTCCAAAACCCCCTAAAATGATTGTGGGTCTATCCAGGGTGTTTAGGGATATATTCTAGGGGTTTATGAATTGGTAAATAATTTTCAAAGATTTCATTTTCCACGTTAACAGTTTATGGTATGCGGCTCACAGTTTTCCCTAAACATGCACATAAATATACGACATTTCTCATAGAGATTCATGGTAACTACTAGGAGGGTGAACTGTTTGATAAACATTGTTCCAAAAATGATGATCTCCTCAATTAGGGTTGGGACAATTTTCTATCCGTAGGACTCTATTCTAGAAAATCGTCTGCCAACCATGCATTTCCCCACACAATTCCAAAATTTTCCAATTTCACCCCAAAACACCCCATGTTAAATCTAATACAAGATTCACTAAAATGTTAATAAAATATTTATAAACAATCCCAAGGTATATCCTAAAATTTTTGGGCTCTTACAATTAACTTCAATAATAAATATAATATAACACCTCATCATAGGATTGATTTCTATTCATATTCACATTCAAGTCTGTATTTAAATTTTCTATAAATTTTAACATCTCTTAGATTATAAAAAAACAACTCCATTATAATTTTTCTTTCTTCCATAGATACGTAGGCCACGAAGAAATTATGGATTCCATATTGAAATATAAAATATCATAAAAATATTATTCAATGCCCATAGTATGATTAACTTTATATTTAATTCCACATATCATGGGTTCCTTCATTATCAAAATATTATTTTCCCTTATGCATTATGCCAAAATATATTCCGTATATTTCCCTCACATATTTATTTTTTAGATTTTATCATTATTATTCCAATAAATCTCATCATTTAGTAATTGTTAATGATCAATTCAACAACCTTAACTTCCTCCTTATTTCATTAATAATGATCCTATTTATTTAAAATTCAACTATAGCTCCATTATCATAATATTTCTCTCCCAACAATGTTAACATTTTAGAAACTTAGGTAGAATGGTCCATCTCCACTTACTTCGACTAATACACACACACATAATTAATTATTGCATTATGATAAATAAAAATTAATTTGGTTTCACGCATAAATATTATAATACATTATCATTTTATATTTATTGGATTAAAATATAATTATTAAAATGATCTAAACATTAAAATACATTCTCATATTCATTTCTAATTTTATTTTCAGTCATAAATCAAAACTCATTTGGTGACAATTAAAAAAATAAACCATGACACAAGAATCATTAAAATAATCTTCTATTACTATTTAAATAAATAAAAAATAATACCATAAATATTAATTTAATCTCTATAAATTATACTATCAATTGGATTCTCTAGAAATTTTAATTTTTTATGGAAAATTATATCATGGAAACAATTATGCATTTTTGGGTTGATTATGTTTGTTGAAAAAAATGTTTTCTGGGGTATGATATGGATTTATAAAGAAAATATATAAAAAAAATATTTTGGAATAGATCCACGATTATAGATTGGATGCTCTAGATGTGGTAAAAAAATATATTATTCAAAGTGGAATCATTTCCCATTGTTCGCCAAATTTGTGGGACAAAAAATATGGGAATGGTGATAATTGTTTTTTTAAATGGATTTAGTATTAATGTGTTACTGATTTTTCTATAGTTGAAAAAATTTGATATATCGGGATAATTATTTAAAAATATTGCAAATTAATTATGTTTTAATAAGTAATGGTTTTTCATGAATGTGAGTTTCCATGAATGGGACTTCCATGAATAAAATATGCATGCTTGAGGAAGAGTTTCACAAAGTTGTTCATAGAGATAGAGAAATGCCTATAAATATTTGGCTACCACCCTCATTCTTGTATTCTCATCACTTCGTAAAAATCATAGTTCTTGATCAATCACTTAGTGAGTGTCATGAATGTATGGATTTTCTACGCATGTAAAAATTTGTTCTCGGTAAGGGAGTTGAGAGCATGTAAGAAGTTGCACCTATGTAGGGATATGTGCGAAATATGTAAGTGTAACATAAGTTGTTTTTTTAAAAAAAATGAAAATTTTTTGTGTATGTCATTAGAGTTTCACGCAAGCCATATTAAGTTTTTGGATATTTTTATGTTCCGCAATACATCTTTGTTAATGTGGTATTCATCAGTAGATGAATTTGAGACATAAAGAGAGCATCCACCTACCGTGGAGGATGAATTGATTATTGATAATGAAGGGGACTAAAAGAATATAAACAGTATGTGGATTCATTCTATAAGAAGTGAGTAATGAAAGATAAAGATAGGGATCCTTTCAACTGGAAGAGATCTAGAGAAAAAGAAATAGGGACTGACCATTTGGATTGTTTTCAGTAGTCCCAAAACATTGTAAAGGTAGTGATACTATTCATAAATGTGATCTAGAATAATCCTTTTAATTTGTAGTGCGCTTTAGTGGACTTCTCACATCAACACATCATTGTTTTATGTTCTTTGGATGTAGACATGTGCGGTTGAACCAAGTAAAATTATTGTCTATCATTCATCATTTAATTTATGTACATACATTGCTATGTGAGAAATATATAAGTGTGTATTGCATAACGAAGAAACAATATCCAAAGGGGAAGTAGTTTTAATCAGTCATACCTTTATTAACACCTCCATATTAGGGTATCTGACCAAGTGGACCTAACATATTTGATCATGACGAAACATACTACTAGGACAATTTGACCATTTTTTGGGTTTGGGGATATTTTAATTTTAATCAATTAAAATTGTTTATTTTATAAAAAATAATGATCTGGATATAAATCCATAGATTAAAATAAATGTGATCTTGTAAATAATGTTATTTTTGAAGACTTTCAACATAATTTGGATAATGTTTTACAATAAACATGAATTATGAATATGATTATCACTTTTTTATATATTTAAAAAAAGTAAATTAACAAGTTGGGTGACAACTCATCAAATATGGGAAGGTCTACATGATTAAATGAACAACTGAGGGATGATATGGGTTCAACACCTACTTATATCCTTTTTAAAGGACAATAAATTGTGAATTTTTTTTACATAATTTATATTATAGATACGCATTATGTAATATTTTGAAGAAATATATTTTTATGTAATATATATTCCAAAATTTTTTATAATTTAATGATTATTGTAATTTTAGAAATTATTCTTTAGGTTAAAGTAAATTTATACCTTAGGTATAACATCTGATTTATTATAGATGATTATATGGGAAACATACAATTTTTTCTTTGAATGTAATTGTTATTTTGGAGGTATGTATATTTAGTTATGGAATGATTTATGTTAAACATTATATTTCCATATTAATATGATGTTGTTTTTATTTTTTTAATTATAATACATTGTGAAATAAATTTATGGTTTTGAATAATTTCAATAGAATATATGAATATCATGATATCATTTGATGTAATCATGTTACCTATTATAATTTAATTTTTGTGGATTAGGCATAAAAATATTCTTCTTGGGTACCCATTGTTTGGAAAAATAGAGTATATTGTTGTTAAAATGACTAAAGATAAAAATTATAAAATAAAATTAACTATATTTTCTTATTCTCTTAATGTAGATGGTAAAATTATCCCCCAAGTTGAGGAATGTGACCTTGAAATAAAAATTTTATTCATTTTTAATAAATTGACAATCTCTTATCTCTTAAAAAATTATTATAACATTATCTCTTAAATGGATTGAATTTACACAAATATGTTATCACTCCCCAACAACGTTCGCACACATGGAAAACTAGTTATGAGATGGACTTTTATTTCCATTTCCAACAATCGAGATAAATTTGTATTATCCTTTTATTACTATGTTTGTTTTCTTGAAATGAAATTCTCAATGTCAAAACATTTATTATATAATGAAATTTAAAATATATATGTTCTGATTTATTTATTTGGGTTAAAATGTAACACACTATTATTTTAGAAGAATAATATGCTAGATATTACATACAACATGAATAATAGAGTTTAAATGATAGTGATAAATAATTAACTCTTAATGGCCCAAATGAATTCTATCTTTATTAATTTTTTATATTTCCCAATTTAAGGGTTGAATAGGAACCCTTCAATGGAACGTATAACTTGTGACATTATATGACCCATATGTCTTAATGGAATTCATATAGACTATAAATACTTGGAAATGCTCCCCCATATCTTCTACATCGTGATTTCATCTCCCCAACTATGAAAGGTTGTTCATATAGGCTTCTCATGTATGCACAGGATGGTCCCAATGTTAATGTCATAACCTTTATTTCTTCCAAATCTAGTAGCATATGCTCTAGTGAAGGCACCTACTCTAAATCCTCATCTATAACCTAGTCCTAGTAGAGTATGTCTTGTCTATTAAGCCCAATTACATGTGGCTCGAAATCCATGAGCTGGCCTGAAGGCCTTAATGTGGCCTAATAGACTTGAGGTGTCCTGAAATCCTTACTATACCAAAGGCCTTGGGTGGCCCGAAGGACATCAAGGACCGGAGGACCATACTGATGGCCTAAAATCCCAAATTGATGAATTTATTTGGTTTCTACATTACTGAATAGTGCCAACTACATTACTACTATAGTGCCTTCAACATTACTACTATAGTTTTTTCTACATTACTTCTACATTACCCCGGAAATTTTGTCTCTTCTAATATTTGATCTCGGGTATCTTGGATTCCCTTTTTCGAATCCTCTGCAAATTGGTTGAGGATCTTGTGCAAAATCGAGGTTACTAACACCAAATCCCAGTGACGGCCCCAACCAACCCAAAGTGAATTTCTAAATTTCGTATATAAGTGGTGGCTTTGAATCACCCTGCTAATAATATTTACAGGGTTCGAGTCTAGTAGGACTCAAGAACGTGCCAAGTTCCCATGTAGAGTGTGGGGTACTACCCATGATAAACAATGAATTTTTTGTAATTTAATCATGACCATCATAAACAATACATTAATATTTTCAACATGAATAGGAATAACCATATATGGAAAATTATATATGAAGTAAATAGAAAACATATTGATAAATTAGTATATATATTTTATGTAAAGTTGTTATAGGGTTTGGAAATAAAATTTCAATGAAAAATATTTTAAATGATTTTGTGAAAATATATTAAAATTAATATTTTTTAAAATTATAAATCTAAATTAACAAAATTATTAAAAAAATGATACATGATATCAAAATTATCTTAGTATTAATTAATGGGTTTTCTCTAAAATGTTTCTTTATTAATTATGAAAAATATTTTTTTATTAAACACATCATTTTCATTAAAATAAACATCAATATATTATTCTGTTAAAATTAATTTGTAAGAAAAATTAGATCAATTATGATATTATATATATATATATATTTGTAGTCATTCAATTACATTTCATTTTGAATTTGTATGTAACATAATTTTATATTTGTGAAAACTTTTCCTTTGGAAACCCACTTTTAGATCATGTGTACATGTTAAATTTTATATTTAATTATTTCATTAATATAAATTTATTATATAAAAATTTATTCCAGATTTTTTAATAATCATATTTTATAATGTATATTAAATTCAACTTACATTTTTATCATAATTAATTTTAAAAACATTAATGATAAATTTGTGGGATTAATGTCAAAGCAAGTATTCTGGTAGGTTGAAATCAATGACTATATGATAAAATGAATAATAAACATACCCATACAATATTATTTTGACATTTTTTGACCTAAAATCCTATTTTATTTAGGAATGGTCCATATTTGATACTGTTAAAATGTGTAAAATGTATGTATTAGGTTTCTGTTTAAAACCATTCATGTCTATTTTCTCCACCACCTAAAAAGGGAACCACATTTCCTCTCCAATTTACCCTCCAAACATATTGTTTTTTGTCAAATCCATAAAACAATGTTCCCCGCAAACATCCATAGATCATATATTCATTGGTTTGGTAAAAAGAAGATTTTTTGGAATGTTGTAGGTATTATCCAAAAGAGGTGGTCCAAAAGAATGAATCATTCTTACATGAGAATCTTGGATTTCATTATCCATCATCATCATTAAATTATAATTCAATTCTTATTATATATTAAAAATATTTTTTCCAATATATGTCAATGATATTTTTAAAAAAAATTAATAACCTTTTTACATCTCATTTTATATCAAATGGTATGCCAAAACATTATTTTCTTGTATGGTGTTCTGTCACCTAGCAAATAGATTAAATTCATTTCCAATAATCCCCTCTCATAGCTGTTTATGAAGTTTTATTTAATTTTTAAATATGTTATTCTTGAAATATTAATTATCATCTTTAATTAATATTCATATAACTTTTTACATTACTTTATATTATAGAATGATTATAGAATTCATGTGTACGTCTGACATCATCATCACAAAGTGATGTGATTTGGTTTTTATTACTGAATTACGTACATTATATATAAATATATAAAGTTTCATATTATTGTAATATTGTAGACCCCAGAAAACGCACTCCTGAAATTTTCCAAATGCTTCCATACACGATCCAAGATCGTAGAACTTTTCTTAAGATTCGATTTGGAAGGTCGCAGGGCCCGAACGGAGCTACGGAATAGGAGTTATGGACATTTGAATTCGGGCTGGAAATCTGGTTCGTGAAGCCCATTCGTGAAGCCCCCTCCGTGATCGCGGAGCGTCGCTGCGAAGTAATGAGGCGAGAAGCTCCGCGAACCTGTTTGATGTTCGCGATGCACCACGAAGACCCCTCGCGAAGCACTAATGCGAAGCACCGATGAGAATCACCCGAGCATCGTAGTCCCACGAAGCTCTGGAGGTGGTAACTCTACGCGAACGAATTTGATGTTCACGAGCCCTCCGCGAAGCTCCGGAGGCGGTAACTCTCCGTGAACGAATTTGACATTCGCGAGCCCGCCGCGAAGCTCCGGAGGCGGTAACTCTCCGCGAACGAATTTGATGTTCGCGAGCCAGCCGCGAAGCACCCGAGGCGGCGCGGGAGGTCGACTTCGCGGTGCCCCTTGCCAATAAATAACCATCTCACCCCCTTCTCAAGGAGGACGGCCACAACCACTTCGACCCTTGGGCGGCCGAGCGGAGCTCCGCATTATGGCTCCGTGAGGCCATGCTCCGCGAGCAGCTTCCTTTGCGTTGCTGCTTCGTGAGCCGAGGCTCTGTGAGTCCATGCTCCGCGAGCCAATGCTCCGTGATGCTGCTCCGCGAGATCATCCTCCGCGAGTCCATGCTCTGCGAGCCTATGCTCTACGATGCTGCTACGCGAGACCAAGCTTCGCGAGAGCCCTTTGCTCCACGAGACCCCTTTTCTCTGTGAGAGACCATTGCTCCACGAGGCCATGCTCCGCGAAGCTTCTTCGCGAAGACCTATCCTTCGCGAGGATCCTACCTCCGTGCCCACCGGTCCATACCGCGGGGCCTGCACCCCACACCCCCGCAAATTTTTCGGGCCACGACATCGGGATTTTCCATTGAGCCCTCATGCGCAGCCACCATCCACCTTTTGAATACCAGGATTTGAGATACTTCTCCACACACCATGAAACACATTGAGTTGACATATTCCTCTAGGTTTCATTCACATGTCATGAGTTGAGGTTCTCATCATCAATTCCCCGAGTACTTTGAGTCGAACCATTTCTCAGGTAACTCCTCCAAACCCTATCACTTGGCTCCTATGCCATGTTGAACCAGAAAGGGCCTTCCTTGCGTAAGTCCCAAAACCAACCATTTCTAGGAACCTTCTGCCTAACAGTCCTACCTACATGACTATAAACTGTAATACTCCCTATCTAACAATTGATAGGATGCCTCTTACTATATATGAGAAATGCCTTATGCTCCGAGCATAAGATGCCAACAGTCCTACCTACATGACTATAAACTATAGTAGTCCCAATCTAAGTAATGATAGGATACCTCTTACTATATATGAGATATTCCTTATGCTCCGAGCATAAGATCCCAACAGTCCTAACTACATGACTATCAACTGTAGTACTCCATATCTAACAAATGATAGGATGCCTCTTACTCTATATGAGGGATGCCTTATGCTCCGAGCATAAGATACCAACAGTCCTACCTACATGACTATAAACTGTAGTACTCCCTATCTAACAAATGATAGGATGCCTCTTACTTTATATGAGATATTCCTTATGCTCCGATCATAAGATGCCAACAGTCCTACCTACATGACTATAAACTGTAGTACTCCCTATATAACAAATGATAGGATGCCTCTTACTCTATATGAGAGATGCCTTATGCTCCAAGCATAATATTCCAACAGTCCTACCTACATGACTATAAACAGTAGTACTCCCTATCTAACAAATGATAGGATGCCTCTTACGCTATATGAGAGATGCCTTATACTCCGAGCATAAAATTCCAACAGTCCTACCTACACGACTATAAACTGTAGTACTCCCTATCTAACATATGATAGGTTGTCTCTTACTCTATATGAGAGATGCCTTATGCTCCAAGCATAAGATGCCAACAGTCCTACCTACATGACTATAAACTATAGTACTCCCTATATAACAAATGATAGGATGCCTCTTACTCTATATGAGATATGCCATATGCTCCGAGCATAAGATGCCAACAGTCCTACCTACATGACTATCAATTGTAGTACTCCCTATCTAACAAATGATAGGATGCCTCTTACTCTATATGAGAGATGCCTTATTCTCCAAGCATAAGATGCCAACAGTCCTACCTACATTACTATAAACTGTAGTACTCCCTATCTAACAAATGATAGGATGCCTCATACTCTATTTGAGAGATGCCTTATTCTCTGAGCATAAGATGCCAACAGTCATACCTACATGACTATAAACTATAGTACTCCCTATCTAACAAATGATAGGATGCCTCTTACTCTATATGAGAGATGCCTTATTCTCCGAGCATAAGATGCCAACAGTCCTACCTACATGACTATAAAGTTTAGTACTCCCTATCTAACAAATGATAGGATGCCTCTTACTCTTTATGAGAGATGCCTTATTCTCTGAGCATAAGATGCCAACAGTCATACCTACATGACTATAAACTGTAGTACTCCCTATCTAACAAATGATAGGATTCCTCTTACTCTATATGAGAGATGCCTTATGCTCCGAGCATAAGCTGCCTAACAGTCCTACCTACATGAATATAAAATGTAGTACTCCCTATCTAACAAATGATAGGATGCCTCTTACTCTATATGAGAGATGTCTTATGCTCCGAGCATAATATGCCAACAGTCCTACCTACATGACTATAAACTGTAGTACTCCCTATCTAACAAATGATAGGATGCCTCGTACTCTATACGAGAGATGCCTTATGCTCCGAGCATAAGATTCCAACAGTCCTACCTACATGACTATAAGTTGTAGTACTCCATATATAAAAAATGATAGGATGCCTCTTACTCTATATGAGAGATGCCTTATGCTCCGAGCATTAGATGCCAACAATTCTACCTACATGACCATAAACTGTAGTACTCCCTTTCTAACAAATGATAGGGTGCCTCTTAATATATATGAGAGATGCCTTATGCTCCGAGCATAAGATGGAAACAGTTCTACCTACATTACTATAAACTGTAGTAATCCCTATCTAACAAATGATAGGATGCCTCTTACTCTATATGAGAGATTCCTTATGCTCCGAGCATAAGATGCCAACATTCCTACCTACATGACTATAAACTGTAGTACTCCCTATCTAACAAATGATTGGATTCCTCTTACTCTATATGAGAGATGCCTTATGCTCCGAGCATAAGATGCCAACAGTCCTACCTACATGACTATAAAATGTAGTACTCCCTATCTAACAAATGATAGGATGCCTCTTACTCTAAATGAGAGACGCCTTATGCTCTGAGCATAAGCTGCCTAACAGTCCTTCCTACATGACTATAAACTGTAGTACTCCATATCTAACAAATGATAGGATGCCTCTTACTCTATATGAGAGATGCCTTATGCTCCGAGCATAAGATGCCAACAGTCCTACCTACATGACTATAAACTGTAGTACTCCCTATCTAACAAATGATAAGATGCCTCTTACTCTATATGAGATATGCCTTATGCTCCGAGCATAAGATGCCAACATTCCTACCTACATGACTATAAACTGTAGTACTCCCTATCTAACAAATGATAGGATGCCTCTTACTCTATATGAGGGATGCATTATGCTCCGTGCATAAGATTCCAACAGTCCTTCCTACATGAATATAAACTGTAGTACTCCCTATCTAACAAATGAAAGGATGACTCATACTCTATATGAGAGATGCCTTATGCTCCGAGCATAAGATGCCAACAGTCCTACCTACATGACTATAAACTATAGTACTCCCTATCTAACAAATGATAGGATGCCTCTTACTCTATATGAGAGATGCCTTATGCTCTGAGAATAAGTTGCCTAACAGTCCTACTTAAATGAATATAAACTGTAGTACTCCCTATCTAACAAATTATAGGATGCCTCTTACTCTATATGAGAGATGCCTTATGCTCCGAGCATAAGAAGCCAACGGTCTTACCTACATGACTATAAACTATAGTACTCCCTATCTTACAAATGATAGGATGACTCCTACTCTATATGAGAGATGCCTTATGCTCCGACCATAAGATGCCAATAGTCCTACCTACATGACTATAAACTGTAGTACTCCCTATCTAACAAATTATAGGATGACTCTTACTCTATATGAGAGATTCCATATGCTCCGAGCATAAGATTCCAATATTCCTACCTACATGACTATAAACTATAGTACTCCCTATCTAACAAATGATAGGATGCCTCTTACTCTTTATGAGAGATGCCTTATGCTTCGAGCATAAGATGGAAAAGTCCTACCTACATGACTATAAACTGTAGTACTCCCTATCTAACAAATGATAGGATGCCTCTTACTCTATATGAGAGATGCCTTATGCTCCGAGCATAAGATGCCAACAGTCCTACCTACATGACTTTAAACTGTAGTACTCCATATCTAACAAATGATAGTATGCCTCTTACACTATATGAGAGATGCCTTATGCTCCGAGCATAAGATGCCAACAGTCCTACCTATATGACTATAAAATGTAGTACTCCCTATCTAACAAATTATAGGATGCCTCTTACTCTATATGATAGATTCTTTATGCTCCGAGCATAAGCTGCCTAACAGTCCTACCTACATGACTATAAACTGTAGTACTCCCTATATAACAAATGATAGGATGCCTCTTACCCTATATGAGAGATGCCTTATGCTCCGAGCATAAGATGCCAACAGTCCTACCTACATGACTATAAACTGTAGTACTCCCTATCTAAAAAATGATAGGATGCCTATGACTCTATATGAGAGATGCCTTATGCCCTGAGCATAAGATGCCAACAGTCCTACCTACATGATTATAAACTATAGTACTCTCTATCTAACAAATGATAGGATGCCTCTTACTATATATGAGAGATGCCTTATGCTCCGAGCATAAGATGCCAACAGTCCAACCTACATGACTATAAACTGTAGTACTCCCTATCGAACAAATGATAGGATGCCTCTTACTCTATATGAGATATGCATTATGCTCCGAGCATAAGATTCCAAATGTCCTACCGACATGACTATAAACGGTAGTACTCCCTATCTAACAAATGATAGGATGCCTCTTACTCTATATGAGAGATGCCTTATGCTCTGAGCATAAGATGCCAAAAGGCCTACTTACATGACTACAAACTGTAGTACTCCCTATCTAACAAATGATAGGATGCCTCTTACATTATATGAGAGATGCCTTATGCTCAGAGCATAAGATGCCAACAGTCCTACCTACATGACTATAAACTGTAGTACCCCCAATCTAACAAATGATAGGATGCCTCTTACTCTATATGAGAGATGCCTTATGCTCCGAGCATAAGATTCCAATAGTCCTACCTACATGACTATAAACTGTAGTAATCCCTATCTAACAAATGATAGGATGCCTCTTACTCTATATGAGAGATTCCTTATCCTCCGAGCATAAGATGCCAACAGTCCTACCTACATGACTATAAACTGTAGTACTCCCTATCTAACAAATGGTAGGATGCCTCTTACTCTATATGAGAGATGCCTTATGCTCCGAGCATAAGATGCCAACAGTCCTACCTACATGACTACATACTGTAGAACTCCCTATCTAACAAATGAAAGGATGCCTCTTACTCTATATGAGAGATGCCTTATGCTCCGAGCACAAGATGCCAACAGTCCTACCTACATGACTATAAACTGTAGTACTCCCTATCTAACAAATGATAGGATTCCTCTTACTCTATATGAGAAATGCCTTAAGCTCCGAGCATAAGCTGCCTAACAGTCCTACCTACATGACTATAAACTGTAGTACTCCCTATATAACAAATGATAGTATGCCTCTTACTCTATATGAGAGATGCCTTATGCTCCGAGCATAAGATGCCAACAGTCCTACCTACATGACTATAAACTGTAGTACTCCCCATCTAACAAATGATAGGATGCCTCTTACTCTATATGAGAGATTCCTTATGCTCTGAGCATAAGATGCCAACAGTTCTACCTACATGACTATAAACTGTAGTACTCCCTATCTAACAAATGATAGGATGCCTCTTACTCTATATGAGATATTCCTTCTGCTCCGAGCATAAGATGCCAACAGTCCTACCAACATGACTATAAAATGTAGTACTCCCTATCTAACAAATGATAGGATGCCTCTTACTCTATATGAGAGATTCCTTATGCTCCGAGCATAAGATTCCAACAGTCCTACCTACATGACTATAAACTGTAGTACTCCCTATCTAACAAATGATAGGATGCCTCTTACTCTATATGAGATATGCCTTATGCTCCAAGAATAAGCTGCCTAACAGTCCTACCTACATGACTATAAACTGTAGTACTCCCTATCTAACAAATGATAGGATGCCTCTTACTCTATATGAGAGATTCCTTATACTCCGATCATAAGATGCCAACAGTCCTACCTACATGACTATAAACTATAGTACTCCTTATCTAACAAATGATAGGATGCCTCTTACTCTATATGAGAGATGCCTTATGCTCCGAGAATAAGATGCCAACATTCCTACCTACATGACTATAAAATGTAGTACTCCCTATCTAACAAATGATAGGATGCCTCTTACTCTATATGAGAGATGCCTTATGCTCCGAGAATAAGATTCCAACAGTCCTACCTACATGACTAAAAACTGTAGTACTCCTTATCTAACAAATGATAGGATGCCTCTTACTCTATATGAGAGATTTCTTATGCTCCAAGCATAAGATGGAAACAGTCCTACCTACATGACTATAAACTGTAGTACTCCCTATCTAACATATGATAGGATGCCTCTTACTCAATATGAGATATGCCTTATGCTCCGAGCATAATATGCCAACAGTCCTACCTACGTGACAATAAACTGTATTACTCTCTATCTAACAAATGATAGGATGCCTCTTACTCTATATGAGAGATGCCTTATGCTCCGAGCATAAGCTGACTAACAGTCCTACCTACATGACTATAAACTGTAGTACTCCCTATGTAACAAATGATAGGATACCTCTTACTATATATGAGAGATGCCTTATGCTCCGAGCATAAGATGCCAACAGTCCTACCTACATGACTATAAACTATAGTACTCCCTATCTAACAAATGATAGTATTCCTCTTACTCTATATGAGAGATGCCTTATGCTCCGAGCATAAGATGCCAACAGTCCTACCTACATGACTATAAACTGTAGTACTCCCTATCTAAAAAATGATAGGATGCCTCTTACACTATATGAGATATGCCTTATGCTCTGAGCATAAGATGCCAACTGTCCTACCTACATGACTAAAAACTGTAGTACTCCCTATCTACCAAATGATAGGATGCCACTTACTCTATATGAGAGATGCCTTATGCTCAGAGCATAAGATGGAAACAGTCCTACCTACATGACTATAAACTGTGGTACTCCCTATCTAACAAATGATAGGATTCCTCTTACTCTATATGAGAGATGCCTTATGCTCCGAGCATAATATCCCAACAGTCCTACCTACATGTCTATGAAATGTAGTACTCCCTATCTAACAAATGATAGGATGCCTATTACTCTGTATGAGAGATGCCTTATGATCCGAGCTTAAGATTCCAACAGTCCTACCTACATGACTATAAAATTTAGTACTCCCTATATAACAAATGATAGGATTCCTCTTACTCCATATGAGAGATGCCTTATGCTCCGAGAATAAGCTGCCTAACAATCCTACCTACATGACTATAAACTGCAGTACTCCCTATCTAACAAATGATAGGATGCCTCTTACTCTATATGAGAGATGCCTTATGATCCGAGCATAAGATGCCAACAGTCCTACCTACATGACTATAAACTGTAGTACTCCGTATCTAACAAATGATAGGATTCCTCTTACTCTGTATGAGAGCTGCCTTATGCTCCGAGCATAAGATGCCAGCAGTCCTACCTACATGACTATAAACTGTAGTACTCCCTATCTAACAAATGATAGGATGCCTCTTACTCTATATGAGAGATGCCTTATGCTCTTAGCATAAGATTCCAGCAATCCTACCTACATGACTATAAATTTTAGTACTTCCTATCTAACAAATGATAGGATTCCTCTTACACTATATGAGATATGCCTTATGCTCCGAGCATAAGATACCAACAGTCCTACCTACCTGACTATAAACTATAGTACTCCCTATCTAACAAATGAGAGGATGCCTCTTAATCTATATGAGAGATGCCTTATGCTCTGAGCATAAGATGCCAACAGTCCTACCTACATGACTATAAACTGTAGTACTCCCTATCTAACAAATGATAGGATGCCTCTTACTCTATATGAGAGATTCCTTATGCTCCGAGCACAAGTTGCCTAACAGTCCTACCTACATGACTATAAACTGTAGTACTCCCTATCTAACAAATTATAGGATGCCTCTTACTCTATATGAGAGATGCCTTATGCTCCGAGCATAAGATGCCAACAGTCCTACCTACATGACTATAAATTGTAGTACTCCCTATCTAACAAATGATAGGATTCCTATTACTCTATATGAGAGATGCCTTATGCTCCGAGCATAAGATGCCAACAGTCCTACCTACATGACTACATACTGTAGAACTCCCTATCTAACAAATGGTAGGATGCCTCTTACTCTATATGAGAGATGCCTTATGCTCCGAGCATAAGATGCCAACAATCCTACCTACATGACTACATACTGTAGAACTCCCTATCTAACAAATGAAAGGATGCCTCTTACTCTATATGAGAGATGCCTTATGCTCCGAGCACAAGATGCCAACAGTCCTACCTACATGACTATAAACTGTAGTACTCCCTATCTAACAAATGATAGGATGCCTCTTACTCTATATGAGAAATGCCTTAAGCTCCAAGCATAAGCTGCCTAACAGTCCTACCTACATGACTATAAACTGTAGTACTCCCTATATAACAAATGATAGTATGCCTCTTACTCTATATGAGAGATGCCTTATGCTCCGAGCATAAGATGCCAACAGTCCTACCTACATGACTATAAACTATAGTACTCCCCATCTAACAAATGATAGGACGCCTCTTACTCTATATGAGAGATTCCTTATGCTCTGAGCATAAGATGCCAACAGTTCTACCTACATGACTATAAACTGTAGTACTCCCTATCTAACAAATGATAGGATGCCTCTTACTCTATATGAGATACTCCTTCTGCTCCGAGCATAAGATGCCAACAGTCCTACCAACATGACTATAAACTGTAGTACTCCCTATCTAACAAATGATAGGATGCCTCTTACTCTATATGAGAGATTCCTTATGCTCCGAGCATAAGATTCCAACAGTCCTACCTACATGACTATAAACTGTAGTACTCCCTATCTAACAAATGATAGGATGCCTCTTACTCTATATGAGATATTCCTTATGCTCCAAGAATAAGCTGCCTAACAGTCCTACCTACATGACTATAAACTGTAGTACTCCCTATCTAACAAATGATAGGATGCCTCTTACACTATATGAGAGATTCCTTATGCTCCGATCATAAGATGCCAACAGTCCTACCTACATGACTATAAACTATAGTACTCCTTATCTAACAAATGATAGGATGCCTCTTACTCTATATGAGAGATGCTTATGCTCCGAGCATAAGATGCCAACATTCCTACCTACATGACTATAAAATGTAGTACTCCCTATCTAACAAATGATAGGATGCCTCTTACTCTATATGAGAGATGCCTTATGCTCCGAGCATAAGATTCCAACAGTCCTACCTACATGACTAAAAACTGTAGTACTCCTTATCTAACAAATGATAGGATGCCTCTTACTCTATATGAGAGATTCCTTATGCTCCAAGCATAAGATGGAAACAGTCCTACCTACATGACTATAAACTGTAGTACTCCCTATCTAACATATGATAGGATGCCTCTTACTCAATATGAGATATGCCTTATGCTCCGAGCATAATATGCCAACAGTCCTACCTACGTGACAATAAACTGTATTACTCCCTATCTAACAAATGATAGGATGCCTCTTACTCTATATGAGAGATGCCTTATGCTCCGAGCATAAGCTGACTAACAGTCCTACCTACATGACTATAAACTGTAGTACTCCCTATGTAACAAATGATAGGATACCTCTTACTATATATGAGAGATGCCTTATGCTCCGAGCATAAGAGGCCAACAGTCCTACCTACATGACTATAAACTATAGTACTCCCTATCTAACAATTGATAGGATTCCTCTTACTCTATATGAGAGATGCCTTATGCTCCGAGCATAAGATGCCAACAGTCCTACCTACATGACTATAAACTTTAGTACTCCCTATCTAAAAAATGATAGGATGCCTCTTACTCTATATGAGATATGCGTTATGCTATGAGCATAAGATGCCAACTGTCCTTCCTACATGACTAAAAACTGTAGTACTCCCTATCTACCAAATGATAGGATGCCACTTACTCTATATGAGATATGCCTTATGCTCAGAGCATAAGATGGAAACAGTCCTACCTACATGACTATAAACTGTGGTACTCCCTATCTAACAAATGATAGGATTCCTCTTACTCTATATGAGAGATGCCTTATGCTCCGAGCATAATATCCCAACAGTCCTACCTACATGTCTATAAAATGTAGTACTCCCTATCTAACAAATGATAGGATGCCTATTACTCTGTATGAGAGATGCCTTATGATCCGAGCATAAGATTCCAACAGTCCTACCTACATGACTATAAAATTTAGTACTCCCTATATAACAAATGATAGGATTCCTCTTACTCCATATGAGAGATGCCTTATGCTCCGAGAATAAGCTGCCTAACAATCCTACCTACATGACTATAAACTGCAGTACTCCCTATCTAACAAATGATAGGATGCCTCTTACTCTATATGAGAGATGCCTTATGCTCCGAGCATAAGATGCCAACAGTCCTACCTACATGACTATAAACTGTAGTACTCCGTATCTAACAAATGATAGGATTCCTCTTACTCTGTATGAGAGCTGCCTTATGCTCCGAGCATAAGATGCCAGCAGTCCTACCTACAGGACTATAAACTGTAGTACTCCCTATCTAACAAATGATAGGATGCCTCTTACTCTATATGAGAGATGCCTTATGCTCTTAGCATAAGATTCCAACAATCCTACCTACATGACTATAAATTGTAGTACTTCCTATCTAACAAATGATAGGATTCCTCTTACTCTATATGAGATATGCCTTATGCTCCGAGCATAAGATACCAACAGTCCTACCTACCTGACTATAAACTATAGTACTCCCTATCTAACAAATGAGAGGATGCCTCTTAATCTATATGAGAGATTCCTTATGCTCTGAGCATAAGATGCCAACAGTCCTACCTACATGACTATAAACTGTAGTACTCCCTATCTAACAAATGATAGGATGCCTCTTACTCTATATGAGAGATTCCTTATGCTCCGAGCACAAGTTGCCTAACAGTCCTACCTACATGACTATAAACTGTAGTACTCCCTATCTAACAAATTATAGGATGCCTCTTACTCTATATGAGAGATGCCTTATGCTCCAAGCATAAGATGCCAACAGTCCTACCTACATGACTATAAATTGTAGTACTCCATATCTAACAAATGATAGGATTCCTATTACTCTATATGAGAGATGCCTTATGCTCCGAGCATAAGATGCCAACAGTCCTACCTACATGACTATAAACTTTAGTACTCCCTATCTAACAAATGATAGGATGCCTCTTACTCTATATGAGAGATGCCTTAGGCTCCGAGCATAAGATTCCAATAGTCCTACCTACATGACTATAAACTATAGTACTACCTATCTAACAAATGATATGATGCCTCTTACTCTATATGAGAGATGCCTTATGCTTTGAGAATAAGCAGCCTAACAGTCCTACCTACATGACTATAAACTGTAGTACTCCCTATCTAACAAATGATAAGATTCCTCTTACTCTATATGAGAGATGCCTTATGCTCTGAGCATAAGATGCCAACAGTCCTACCTATATGACTATAAACTGTAGTACTCCCTATCTAACAAATGATAGGATGCCTCTTACTCTATATGAGAGATTCCTTATGCTCCGAGCAAAAGATACCAATAGTCCTACCTACATGACTATAAACTGTAGTACTCCCTATCTAAAAAATTATAGGATACCTCTTACTCTATATGGGATATTCCTTATGCTCCGAGCATAAGAGGCCTACAGTCCTACCTATATGAATATAAACTGTAGCACTCCCTATCTAATAAACGATAGGATGCCTCTTACTCTATATGAAAGATGCCTTATGCTCCGAGTATAAGATGGAAACAGTCCTACCTACAAGACTATAAACTGTAGTACTCCCTATCTATCAAATGATAGGATGCCTCTTACTCTATATGAGAGATGCCTTATACTCCGAGCATATGATGCCAACAGTCTTACCTACATGACTCTAAACTGTAGTACTCCCTATATAACAAATGATAGGATGCCTCTTACTCTATATGAGAGATGCCTTATGCTCTGAGCATAAGATGCCAACAGTCCTACCTACAGGACTATAAACTATAGTACTCCCTATCTAACAAATGATAGGATGACTCTTACTCTATATGAGATATGCCTTATGCTCCGAGCATAAGCTGCCTAACAATCCTAACTACATGACTATAAACTGTAGTACTCTCTATCTAACAAATGATAGGATTTCTCTTACTCTATATGAGAGATGCCTTATGCTCTGATCATAAGATGCCAACAGTCCTTCCTACATGACTCTAAATTTTAGTACTCCCTATCTAACAAATGATAGGATGCCTCTTACTCTATATGAGAGATGCCTTATGCTCTGATCATAAGATGCCAACAGTCCTACCTACATGACTATAAACTGTAGTACTCCCTATCTAACAAATGATAGGATACCTCTTACTCTATATGAGAGATGCCTTAAGCTCCGAGCATAAGATGCCAACACTCCTACCTACATGACTATAAACTGTAGTTCTCCCTATCTAACAAATGATAGGATGCCTCTTACTCTATATGAGAGATTCCTTATGCTCCGAGCATAAGCTGCCAAACAGTCCTACCTACATGACTATAAACTGTAGTACTCTATATCTATCAAATGATAGGATGCCTCTTACTCTATATGAGAGATGCCTTATGCTCCGAGCATAAGATGCCAACAGTCCTACCCACATGACTATAAACTGTAGTACTCCCTATCTAACAAATTATAGGATGCCTTTTACTCTATATGAGAGATGCCTTATGCTCCGAGCATAAGATGCCAATAGTCCTACGTACATGACTATAAACTGTATTACTCCCTATCTAACAAATGATAGGATGCCTCTTACTCTATATGAGAGATGCCTTATGCTCTGAGCATAAGATGTCAACAGTCCTACCTACATGACTATAAACTGTAGTACTCCCTATCTATCAAATGATAGTATACCTCTTACTCTATATGAGATATGCCTTATGCTCCGAGCATAAGATGCCAACAGTCCTTCCAACATGACTATAGACTATAGTACTCCCTATCTAACAAATGATAGCATGCCTCTTACTCTATATGAGAGATACCTTATGCTCCGATCATATGATGCCAACAGTCCTAACAACATGACTATAAACTGTAGTACTCCCTATCTAACAAATGATAGGATGCCTCTTACTCTATATGATAGATGCCTTATCCTCTGAGCATAAGCTGCCTAATAGTCCTACCTACATGACTATAAACTGTTGTACTCCCTATCTAACAAATGATAGGATGCCTCTTACTCTATATGAGAGATGCATTATGCTCCGAGCATAAGATGCCAACAGTCCTACCTACATGACTATAAACTGTAGTACTCCCTATCTAAATAATGATAGGATTCTTGTTACACTATATGAGAGATGCCTTATGCTCCGAGCATATGATGCCAACAGTCCTACCTACATGACTATAAACTGTAGTACTCCCTATCTAACAAATGATAGGATGCCTATTACTCTATATGAGAGATGCCTTATGCTCCGAGCATAAGATGCCAACAGTCCTACCTACATGACTATAAACTGTAGTACTCCCTATCTAACAAATGATAGGATGCCTCTTACTCTATATGAGAGATGCCTTATGAACCGAGCATAAGATCCCAACAGTCCTACCTACATGACTATAAACTGTAGTACTCCCTATCTAACAAATGATCGGATGCCTCTTAATCTATATGAGAGATGCCTTATGCTCTGAGCATAAGATGCCAACAGTCCTACCTATATGACTATAAACTGTAGTACTCCCTATCTAACAAATGATAGGATGCCTCTTACTCTATATGAGAGATGCCTTATGCTCCGAGCATAAGATTCCAACAATCCTACCTACATGACTATAAACTGTAGTACTCCCTATCTAACAAATGATAGGATGCCTCTTACTCTATATGAGAGATGCCTTATGCTCCGAGAATAAGCTGCCTAACAGTCCTGCCTACATGACTATAAACTGCAGTACTCCCTATCTAACAAATGATAGGATGCCTCTTACTCTATATGAGAGATGCCTTATGCTCCGAGCATAAGATGCCAACAGTCCTACCTACATGACTATAAACTGTAGTACTCCCTATCTAACAAATGATAGGATGACTATTACTCTATATGAGAGATTCCTTATGCTCTGAGCATAAGATCCCAACAGTCCTACCTACATGACTATAACCTGTAGTACTCCCTATCTAACAAATGATTGGATGCCTCTTACTCTATATGAGATATGCCTTATGATCCGAGCATAAGATGGAAACAGTACTACCTACATGACTATAAACTATAGTACTCCCTATCTAACAAATCATAGGATGCCTCTTACTCTATATGATAGATGCCTTATGCTCCGAGCATAAGATGCCAACAGTCCTACCTACAAGACTATAAACTGTAGTACTCCCTATCTAACAAATGATAGGATGCCTCTTACTCTCTATGAGAGATGCCTTATGCTCTGAGCATAAGCTGCCTAACAGTCCTACCTAAACGACTATAAACTGTAGTACTCCCTATCTAACAAATGATAGGATGCCTCTTACTCTATATGAGATATTCCTTATGCTCCAAGAATAAGATGCCAATAGTCCTACCTACATGACTATAAACTGTAGTACTCCCTATCTAACAAATGATAGGATGCCTCTTACTCTATATGAGAGATGCCTTATGCTCCGAGCATAAGATGCCAACAGTCCTACATACATTACTATAAACTGTAGTACTCCCTATCTAACAAATGATATGATGCCTATTAATCTATATGAGAGATGCCTTATGCTCCGAGCATAAGATGCCAACAGTCCTACTTGTATGACTATAAACTGTAGTACTCCCTATCTAATAAATGATAGGATGCCTCTTACTCTATATGAGAGATGCCTTATGCTCCGAGCATTAGATGCCAACAGTCCTACCTACATGACTATAAACTGTAGTACTCCCTATCTAACAAATGATAGGATGCCTCTTACTCTATATGAGAGATTCCTTATGCTCTGAGAATAAGCTTCCTTACAGTCCTTCCTACATGACTATAAACGGTAGTACTCCCTATCTAACAAATGATAGGATGCCTCTTACTCTATATGAGATATGCCTTATGCTCCGAGCATAAGATGCCAACAGTCCTACCTACATGACTACAAACTGTAGTACTCCCTATCTAACAAATGATATGATGCCTCTTACTCAATATGATAGATGCATTATGCTCCGAGCATAAGATGCCAACAGTCCTACCTACATGACTATAAACTGTAGTACTCCCTATCTAACAAATGATATGATGCCTTATGCTCCGAGCATAAGATGCCAACAGTCCTACCTACATGACTATAAACTGTAGTACTCCCTATCTAACAAATGATAGGATGCCTCTTACTCTATAGGAGAGATTCCTTATGCTATGAGAATAAGATGCCTAATTCCATGATTAAAGTGGCCTGATTCCGACACCCCTTGGAATTCTTCCTCTTGTGAAATATTGCACAAGTGAAGGCCTCAACTCACCAGTGAGTTGGGATGCCCTCATGGCCTGACCTGAGAAAGACATTACGGGAAACTTCTTGCATAAGCCCCATTCACCATTGCCGCTCCTTAGCGGCACCCGGGCAAATTCCTTGCGTAAGCCCCATTCATCATTGCCGCTCATTAGCGGAATCCTGGAAGCTTCCTTGCGTAAGCCCCATTCACCATTTCCTATCCTTATCGGCACCCGAGCAACTTCCTTGGGTAAGCCCCGTTCACCCTTGCCTCTCCATAGTGGCACCCGGGAAGATTCCTAGCGTAAGCCCCATTCACCATTGCTGCTCCATAGAGGCACCCTGGCAGCTTCCTAGCATAAGCCCAATTCACCAGTGAAGCTCCATAGCGGCACCCGGGCATCACTCTAACGTAATCCCTATTCACCATTTCCGCTCCATAGCGGCACCCGGGCAGCTTCCTAGCGTAAGCCCCATTCACCATTGCCGCTCCATAGCGGCACCCGAGCAGCTTCCTCGCGTAAGCCCCATCCACTATTGTGATCCCAATCAGCGGTAAGCCGTTGTGACCCTATGCAGCGTTAAGGCGTTGACATCCCTATTCAGTGGTATGCCGTTGATATCCTCATCTAGCGGTAAGCCGTTGCGACCCCATTTAGCGGTAAGCCGTTCGCACCCAATCCAGCGGTAATCCGTTGAAACCCCCAATCGGCGATAAGCCGTCATCAGGAGAACTACGAGGACTTTGATTCCCTGCCATAGGGATACGTAGGAAGCCTCTTCAAGGCTCAAGCCTGAAGCTGTCGTCATCCTTTTCCTCGGGCCTCCATCCTAGAGTAAGTCCCCGCACCATGGGCCGCCTAACACGTAAGCCCCTCTTCGCTTCACACGAACGCACCCTTCGCGGCTTGATCGCCATGCCCTTTCTGTCTCTTATTTCTCACACCGAGAATGACTCACGTGGGCTTAGAGTTGGAATTGGCCATGACAATACTTCGTCCAGCATGACGTTAAACTGAATTCCTTCATCCATCATGATGTTAAATTGTATTCTCTCGTCCAACATGACGTTAAACCGCATACCCTCGTCCAGCATGACGTTAAACTGTGTGCCTTTGTCCCGCTTGACATTAAACAACACACCCTTTGAACTGCGAGGTCTTTGATCCATGTCAAGGCATGGTACGTAGGAAGCCTCCACGAGGTTCAAGCCCACCCATCATCCAATTCACATCGAGTTCTACCTTCGTCCATCATGACGTTAAACTGCATTCCAGTCCGACGACAAGCCGTTGTGCCCAACCCGAACTACGAGGTCTTTTATCCGTCTCAAGGCATGGTACGTAGGAAGCCTCCCTGAGGTTCAAGCCCAACAATCATTGGCCCAAACCATCTCCTTGTCGGTGTGCCAATCCCCCATTTTCCATCTGAACTACGAGGACTTTGATCTATGTCAAGGCATGGTACGTTGGAAGCCTCCCAGAGGTTCAAGCCCATCTCCCATCGGACCAAGGTCCCTCATTTAAGTCGGTTCGCCGACACCCACCACCCGTCATTTATTCACGTCAGGGTTCACTACCGTCCCACATGACGTTAAACTGTATTCCATCAATCCTATGAACTCGATGACTTTGATCTATATCAAGGCATAGTACGTAGGAATCTTTCCAATGGATCAAGCCCACCACTAGTGGACCCCCGGGTCTACTTTCACGTCGGTTCACCGATGAAACCCTTTGAACTATGAGGTCTTTGATCCATGTCAAGGCATGGTACGTAGGAAGCCTCCCTGAGGTTCAAGCCCACCACTAGTGGACCCTCAGGTCTACTTTCACATCGGTTCACTGATGAAACCCTTTGAACTACGAGGTCTTTGATCCATGTCAACGCATGGTACGTAGGAAGCCTCCCTGAGGTTCATGCCCATCTCTCATTGGACCAAGGTTCACTTTCATGTTGGTTTGCTGACGAATCCCGTCCTCTGAACTACGAGGTCTTTGATCCCTGTCAAGGCATGGTACCTAAGAAGCCTTCCCGAGGTTCAAGCCCACCACCCGTCGGACCAAGGTCCACCTTCACGTCGGTTCGCCGACAAAGCCCCTCTGAACTATGTGGTCTTTGATCCATGTCACGACATGGTACGTAGGAAGCCTCCACAACCGGTTCATCAGCACCATCCCGAACTACATGGACTTTGATTCCCTGCCACGGGGATACGTAGGAAACCTCTTCAAGGCTCAAGCCCAACTTCATTGCCGCCCCTGCGATGGTCCCATTTCATTCCCCCTCATCTTAATCCATCCATCCATTACCCATCCTGATTCTCACTCGGGCCTCCACATCCCGGTGGGATCATGCCATCCACCTCCTCGCTGCTCCTAGCGGCTCATGGGCCACATTCCACGTGTAAGCCCCAGTATACCTCCTGGTTTTTGTACTCTGTGTACACCCCGATTCATCACCCCTTTGAACTACATGGGTTTTGATCCATGTCCTCTACACAGGGTACGTAGGAAACCTCCAAGAAGTTCAATCCCAACCAATGGTAATGTACCCCATCCTGGGGTGCACTTCCCCTGATCCGCCCTCAGTGGTGTTCAGATCATCCATTACAGTGTGACATCTCCCCTCTACGGGGCACACCACCATCGATCCGTCTCTATGGAACGTTCTGATCACCCTTATTTTGTCTCTGCAAGATGTTAAACTCATGGCCTACCTCGTGATAAACATGAGATGCCTGAGGAAAACCTCGGATAGAATGCCATTGGCGTAACCGTCTTCGCAAGACGTTAAACATGCTGCATACCTTGTGTTAAACATGGGAAGCTGAGGAAAACCTCAGATACATGCATCGGGTTATTCACCCTTGATATGCCCTCTCATGTGGAAGAATACAGGTTCCCAAATGTCCATACACCCAGAGATGCCTCTACATGCCTGATGTTGCCGTCTACTCCGACCGAAGGATGCTACCATGTCAAGATCCCATGGAATGTCTTGACCGAAGTAGTGGAATTAACCAGCGTCCATGAAGATATGGCACCAGGAATGAGATTCACGAACAACGTCTTAAATCTATGAGGGAGGCCCGGACTAGGTGACGAGTTCCGAGGAGGAATCCACGGAAGGAAGAACCGACATCCCATCATCCCGTTTTGATCAAGGATCAGACGTACCTGAACAAGGAGCGAATGCCGCCCGCCTTTGGAAAGCGGGAATGCGGGGCAACATCTGCGCGTCCTCCACGGACGGATGCGCGCGCACCGTCGAAAGTGTCGGAAACAATTATCCTTTTGAAATTATTAAATAAAATATACTTTTTTCCACCATGGATGTTATGTAAAGGAAATTATACTCATTCATATGCACAATATACCATCTCCAAGATTGTATCAATATTCATTTTTCATAACCATTTTTAATGTATTGATTAATTGATATTATTAATGATAAAATATAGAAACTATCCTTATTATTCTTTTAAATATGGTGGATAATGGATCCATTGACCTCACTAACCACAACAATGTCATTTTGAATTTATGAACTAAGAGTACACCAAACCCCAAACATTGACAAACATGATTAATTTATTAAACATGCCATTAACATAAATAAATTAAATCATTTTATTAAAAGGGATTAACCCTAGAAAAAATTATCAAAAAAAATATTATGGATATAAATTTAATATAATTGAGATAAATAGAATAACTGGAAAAGGGTTCACTTATAGCATTGGTTTCTTGTCCATTCATCCTTCCATGAGATTCAACTTATATTATAAATAAAATATTTTATTGTTCTATATACTGTCCCATTAAATATTATATCATGAATCTGTGATTATTAATAATATTTTAATTTAAAATGAATTTAATTCATTTATGAGAGTTATGTTCAACATGTTACCATAGAGGAAAGGGTTAATGTGTTAATATTTTTTTTATTGAGATTGTTTAGGCATGAATTTAAATTGTAAAAAATTATAGCATCATTATCTAAGAACAAAAATTAATTTTATTATCAAATACTTATTCATGAAATTTTGAGGTAACGCTACTGTTTTCAACACAATACTAATTAAAATTATTAACGAAATATTTTTCGAAAAAGATACATCATATCTCTCTTTTAAGAAAAAATTATTTTTACTCCAATATCAATGTTCCATATTAATATTTTTATGAGTATTTTTAGAATTATACAAAATATTTATTAAATTAATTTATGCTATGGATAACTTTTTAAAATTCATTTTAGGGGATATATCTGACTGTTTTAATAATGATGGAATTTTATTATTAATAAATCATTTTGACATGATCATATTTTTAACATATACTGCATGAATGAAATTACATAGCATCATATAAAATCAAATATTTTCAACCTATATTATATTTTTCCCAGATATTTTTAATAAAAATTAGTTACAAAAAGATTTTGGAAGTATATTGATTTCTAATATGGGTTTTCAAATTTAAATGGTTATTTTTATCCAAAAATATTCTATTAAATCATTTGAAGACATTTTCATCAATGATGATATCATTTTAAGTTATGGATGGTTTATAAATTATGTATATATATCACTAAAATATATACATAAATTCTTCTTCCTTACATTCATGTGGTAACACAATCCATATATTCATTTCTAAATTTCATTCATAATGAAATTTACATTGATAATTTATTAGATAATGTTACGAGACACATTTTCATTGAATGAGTAATATTTGTTTATGCCATGTGATTGATTCCATTTATTTGAAACACATAATTATGACATTTTATGATGAGTGAATCCCTATTTCCATCCAATTCATTTGGTAAATCATTATTCTATCTATGCACCATGTATGGTATTATTGAGTAAACCAAATTGAATATGGATATTTTTCCACTAAGGGTTATTTTCCTTTCAGTCAGGATTGAATCATGATTACAAATTGATAAATTTTTCAAACACATTTATTTTCATTTAGTTATATAAGGATAAATTTTTTTATGTCAATATCATATGTGGTTTCTCTTAATCCCACCCTTTTATTATATCTATTTATACATTTGACTTACAAGTAATGCCTCTTTATCTTGTCTGTTCTCTTATATAAATTTTATGTTAATTATTTTTTCTATGTTTTCATTAGATTATATCATGAAGTATAAGATCTCAAAATGATTTAGGATCACATTATTGATAATAAATTTAAATTTTTTTTATCAATTCCATGTATTATGAATATATTCATCCAATGAAACTACACCTCACAATCATTGTGCAGTAATTAATGGATGATTATGTTAAAATAATCTAATATTATGTGAGAAAGGTTTTTTTAACTATTCCTATATCACAATTTTTGTTATATATTTTTTAAAATACTCACATGAATTGACTCTATGATTAGAGATGAATTTTCCACATATTTTTTGCACTATATCCACTGTATACACATTTCCAGATCAACCACAAGTCTAATTTTTAGTCGATAAAATGAATATTTGTGGATCAAAAACAAAATAATTTACAGATCAACAACATGAATTATAATATAACTACCACATGATCCTGGGATGATTCTATTATATTAATATTAATAATCTATTTCAATACGTCATTATATGTGATGTTCCACCATTAAGTGGAGATTATGTAAAAACGTGTATTCACTCAAAAAATTATATCATTTCAATTCTATGAGAAACGATAATTGACATTGAGTTATCTCAGATTCCATGATAATGCTCATGAATGCATTTAAATCATGTTATAATGAGAATGTATGAAATTTATTTTCCACGAACATCATGGATTGTCTTCTCAATGAATAAGAGGAAAAAAAATTATGAGATATGGGAGTACATATTGTGGTATGATAAATGTCCAACTTTTTGAGGTACATTATTCATAATAGTGGATCAGGTGTACGTTTTTATTTCATAAAACATATCAAATACATAAAAATTAAAGGGTATTTACATTCACTATGATATTTCATGATGATAGTGGATATATGTGTAACATGTTAAAAAATATTACACATTAAAATTGTGTTCATTCAAATATGAATGAATATGTTACATAAAATTTCATTCAAAGAGTTTTTATTTTAGGTGGATTTCAGTTAAAACTAGGAGAAATAAATCGAATTGGATTCTTTATTAGTAACATGATCATGATATTAGGATATAAGTATTCCATGGTAACTAATTTTGAGTTATTTTAGACAAATTTGGGGAAAAATATGCATGAAATCCAAGAGAATATATTCGGAGATATTATTTTCAAACTTATATCCATTATAAAAAGAAGATAATAATGTTATCTGTTTATTTATTAATATAATATTCATAACAATGGTGTCTAAGTAACAAGACATCTAGTTATTTAAGTAATTTTTTTTTGAAAAATTATACTTAGATAATAAAAATGAAATTTTTTCTATTATAAACGTGGAGGTCATTTTGGATTAATTTACGTAATTCAAATATTTAATTTACATTATTTCAATAATTTTGATGTTTCCATGAATACTTATAATATTATTACAATGAATATAAATAGATAATGTTGGAAATTACAGTGTTTATGATATTTATAAATAATTTTTACATTGTTCTACTTTTTGATAGTGTTGGAAATGTTATGTTTATAAAATAGTGATAAATACCAAAATTAATTATTTTATATATTATTGATGATGTTAACTTGTACTATTTTTAGTCCCTTGTTGTCTATAGATATTGGTGTTTATTAATATTTTATAAGTAAACTACATTTAGAGGTGATTGCTTTTTGTTATTTGAAATCATTTTTTAAAAATAACTTCGATGCTTTTTCCATATAGAAACTCTTAAAAACCTATAGTTAGTCAATGTTATTGATGATTATATAGTATAACTAATTCTCACTATATTATAGAATCTAATATTTTGGAATCATTCCTGTGATAGTAATATATATTTTCACATTGGGACCGAACCTTGTAAAAATATAGTTAACCATTTCTAAATATTTCAAAATCGTTATAATATGGTTTACATATATGAATAAATGATCATATACAAAAAATTCTATATACATCATATTCAAGATAATGAAAGACTATAGAAATAACCACTAATTGACCCCCTAGTTGTAAAATAAATATATTGTCACATAAATTAGTATTATAATACTAGAAACATATATGATGGAGACAACTAACAATGATTAAAAAATAAGTTGTTTCCATAAGAAATTTATTTCTTATAGTTGTTAATGTTGCAATAATAATAGGATTGTAACCCATTACTAATCATTATTAATAATTTTTTTGTGTGAATTAAGGAAGATGATGGAAAAGCTCAATGATTTATTTTGATGTCTATTTTAGAAAAAAAAATCAATACTATTATGTGACACAGAAATTCTAGGAAAAAATTAGATAAATTAGAAATATGTTGTGATGATAATGTTATTGTTAAAGTGCCTAAATTAAAAATATGTGGGGTAATATTTTAAAATATTTTTATATTTAATATTGAAAAAATTTATTACTACATTATTAGTGTAAAAAATAAATTAATATTCAGGGTTTTAGTGAAAAGGTCGATTGTTCAACTTTTTTGAAATGTTCTCAATAAATTTCCTTAACAAGATTGGTACTAATGTTTCAAATTTATATGATATATAATATCTTAATAATGGGGAACAAAATATCATTTTTACTTTTTATAAAATGGTTAATATCACAACATAGAGGAATAATATAAACGATGTGATGGATTTAGAGTCCTTGAGAAATATCAATATCAATGACTGTGAAAATCTAGAGTCTAGTGATACTGAAGATGTATATCAAGATAAATATTATAATAGAATAATTTCTATTTTATCAACGTGATTGAGGAATTTTCTTAATAAGTATATAGGAAAATTACCACTGAGGTGTTATAATTAAAATTCTATCATATACATTTATGTAAATTATCCAAGGATGTGGTCCACTAAACCATAGATAGATGTTGACAAACTAGAGAAAAATAAATTATAAAAATTATCAATAGTATTTACCAAAATTTCTAGAATAATAGAGATGTTATTTAATATGGAAAGATAAATAATCAAAAAAAAAATAGAGAAGAAATTGACATAACAGCAAGCTAATAATTTGATGATAATTCTATTTTCATTATTCATGTGGAAAAATTGGTTTGATACAACATGATGTGAAGATTAATAACCATAACTAACATTTCTAGAGATCATTTTGAAAAATTAATAATATTCCTTTCATTAGAAAAACATAATGAACATGATTTATAAAAAGTTTTATTTTGAATTAAAAAAATATTGATGAACAAATAGATGATTTTTTAAATAAATGGGTTCTTTACATTAATGAAATTTAGTGATAAAATGTGAAAGAATCTTAGTTAGGTAATATGGTAAAAGGACATAAAAATAGCTCTATAAAAGAAGATCAAATTTGAATCTACTATGAAATTTCAGGGAATCATTAAATTTCATGAGAATATTAGATAATACTTCAATATGGTTATTGAGTCCAATGAATAATCCAAAAAATCTTGTGACATATTGATTCATATAATTTGGATAGTTCATATCCCTATAGATTTAAAACTTAATCAATAACCTATATCAATGTTGATTTTAAAATATTTTCCATAATAGTATAGTTGATGAAAAAAATTTAGATATACTATTATAAAGTAAATGAATATGTTCATTTATCATGATGATAATTTTCAAAAAATTATATAAAACTAATTTATGGGGAAATTCAACATCAACATTGTATATTAAAGAGTTTTTATCAAAATGAAAGAAAAATTATTATAGGATACATATTGTTTTGTATATTTTTTGGGACACTTCCTGCTCATGCTGGAATAGCATTTCCTATTAGAAAATTGATATGATGTATTTTAGAGCCATTCTAGGAATGAATATTATATATTATAATAATTACAAATAAATTAAGAATTTATCCCAAAGAACATTATCGAAAAAAATTGTTACATAGAAGAAATATTTGGTATATGCAATCCAAAAGGGCCATAATATAAAATGGATCATGGTTATTATTCCTAAATTAATACCAAATGATACAAAGGGATTTGGAATTCAAAAAAAATCTATTCATGTCTTTTGAAACATGCATTCATTGAATTTAGAGTTACTAATAAAATGATACAAGATAATATATTTTATTCTCATGTGAAATGTATTACAAAAAATCTATGAACCGTTGATAATAATAATTGGAGAGTATTGACTTTTCAAAAATATATTTCCTTGAAAATGAATGCAGTTTCTTTAGTTTTGATAGAATCTTGAAATCTAAAGTCCAATGATGTATAATTTTTATAATGAAAAAACAATTTTACTTTTTGATAATAAAAAATAATATTGTGTAATAGTGGTTGAATTCAAGAAATAATCAGGAATTATTATTAGTAAAGAGGATTTAAGAATCATCACTCAATTTAAATGAATTAATGGGCATCTTTTACAATTTAGTGGCTCTACTGATTCATGATACACGATTTTCAAATAAAAATGAAACACATTGAAAAAAAGGCTTGGAAAACATGGTCAAATATGTATGTGTAATGTTTTTATATTTTATATCTTTAGATGTTTTCCCAATATAAAAAGGTATTATGATGATATATATTAAATGTTTTAAAAAATATAATTTTCTCAAGGATCACATAATATATTGAAAATTAAAAATACCTGAACACTTGATCTATTGTATACTATCGTATGTGGTCCAATGAGAGAAAGATACTTCCATTCACATATATAATTTGTTTATAGTAAGTGAAATGACACAAAAGAAACCTTATTAACTTTTGGTACTACAGAAATCCATCTGTTAAAATTTTTATAATATCTATACATACTTTGATTATGAAAATTAAGAATAGTAGTCTAGAAAATTTAACTGAGATTTTTGTGGATTGATTTTTTTATTTACATATATTATTGTAGTTTCTATAGATGTAGGACTCGATAAATTCTAAATATATTATAATATGGTTATATAAAATAAATTAAATAAGAATGAAATATATAATATAGATGATTTAGATTTCGAATACTATCAAAAAGATGCAATGTAGATAATAAAATAGACCAATTATGATGTTTCTGTAATGGAACCAATCATAATTAATATTGATTCATGAATTTGATGATACTATGAATGAGATATAATGATACAAAAACATATAAAAAACATTTATAATAAAAAATATCATTTGAAATCACCATACCCTATAATATTATAGAAGGATATTTTTATATAAATATCAAAAAATATTTATTTTCCAATTTAAACCACTTAAATTTGTAGAATATATTGATCTTGATGATTGGATGTAATATATTAGTGAAATACATGATTATAATAAGAAAAATATAACATGGTAACCAAAACCAAGACTTAAAAATGAAATTAGAACTGTGTGGATTTTCTGAAATAAGATTAATGAGAAAGGATAAAAATCAATGAACAATTACTCTCAAATATGAATTAGATAATATGAAATTTAATGTATTTTTTATCATAAATTTTATTTTGTGAAATGGATGGAGACTATCCTAATATTAATGGTAGTTGTAGAAAACACACATTAAAATGATTGTCAATTGGATTTTAAATATGAATTTTTAAACAATTTTATTAAGGATGATATAGAAACTAATATCTTCAATGATTTATTAAATAAAATGACATAAATATGTTATGTAGGTTTATTTTTTCATTTTATTTTATGAAATGGGCCCTTACATCCTGTTATTCTATATTTTACGGTTATTTATGCATCATTATATTATGAAAAGGTCAACATTAAAATTATCATTATGTGAATTAAATTTATAAAGGTAAACTCATTATAATTCTCTCTGGGTATGATATGAAATTTTTTAGTGAAAATTAATTTCTCTATGAAGAGTTTGTTTTGTAGATGAAAAATAATATTTGGATATCCATTCATGGTTGTATGATTGAGATTCTATGATTTCAAACTGAGGTGAATCATAATAATATAAATATATTAGAATAATTATATTCTAAAAATTAATATATAATATTAGGAATAGAAATTAAAAATATATTATAATTATCCTCACAAGTTGGAATTAGATAGAATATGAACATATTTGAATGAATCTTTAAATTATGCGATACAATACGAATATGGTGGAAATTGAACTTATAAATATTTACAAACACTAATTGGGAATGTGATTATACTGACAAAAGATTAGTATTTGATGGGTTTTTGGTTCTAGGAGAAGGATTTGAAAGTCATTATAGAATTAAATATAACTCATTTTTAATTATCATAATAAAATAAGAATATGTTTTAGCTATATGTGATTTCACAGAAATGATATTGATCATAATATATCTAACAAATAATATGATTGAGACTAAGACACCACTAAATATTATCTATAAAAATCAATATGATATGCGGCTATCCAATTACCAATTGAAATATCCAGGATCCAATAGTATTTATATCTAATATAATTTCATTAATTAAATGGATGTAGGTGGAGATATCATGTTTCAATACATTTCTTCAAAAGATCATGATACATGTGTTTTCTCTAATGTTCTTCTTAGAGAGAGTTTTATGGAATATAGATATATACAAATTATTTATCCAACTCTTATCAATTGAATTAATACAGGAAATACACCAACAGGTATTTGTATTATGCTGATAAAGGAGGGGAATCTAAATGATTTTTTAATGAAAAAAGGGTGAGAATTGTTTATGAGAATTAATGATGAAAATCTATATTACATGGACAATAATTTCTTTTCCCTAGTAGATTTAATTCTCATAACAATAATAACATATCTTCTGTTGTGGTATAATGATAGTTCACATTGACGAATCTTATTTCTTGTTGAATAATGATCAGTTTTATTGGATGTTAATTATTGGTTTCAAAAAATTATAATTTTGGAGTTTAATGAACCCATGGATAATCAAAAATATTTTATTTATTGTAAAAAAATATTAATAAATATAGTGTGTAAATTGTAAAACTAGTCAGTAATGCATAATAATCATGTTTTTGGTATATAGAGTATCACAATGTTTTAAATATGTGATGTCATACTTTAACTAAATAGATAATTGTTTTATGTAAGGAAATTAAAATATTATTTATTTTCAGGATTGAAAAACATTTGTCTATTTGATTCCATATGTTCCATGTAAATAATTATATTCATGAACATAATATGTGGAAGGACATGCAGAAAAAAATGAAAGAGTAATTGTTGATATTTGATGAATTTATAGGATGATTAAATTGATATTGAGAAAATATATACATTTGATAATGGATTAGTTTAAAATTATAGTTTTAAATATGTATTCATTTTATATTACATTTCAAAAAATAGTACCATTCATAGGAAAACAAGGAAATACCAAAACCACATGAGTGACCCTAGGGTAGACCATGGCGGAAGAAGGTTAACATGGTCTGTCATGGGAGGTACATGAGATTGGTAATTTGTGATAACATTTAACACCCTTTTAGGTATTAATTATCTATATTTTTATTTACCTCTTTATTTAGGTTAATTTTAGGATTACTAATGATATACTTCCATTATAGGGGAAAATTAAAAAAAAATAGGGGATATATAATTATGGGAATTAATAGAGTCTATATATAAATTTTTTAAAGGATATACTGGGATATCTCTATGTTTATATAATATAACTGTTATTTTGGGAATTTGTGATTAATATGAATGTTTACTATTGTAACACCCCGAGATTTTATGAAAAATATTCTTTTTAATTTTATTGATGTATTGTGTTGTATGCTACACCAAAAGGAGATTTCACAACACGCATCCTTGACTTTCCTTGCACTACACGCAATCGTGACCTTCCTTGATAGCGTGTGTAGTACGCAATACTGAGTTTCACTAAACGAGATATTATTATAATATTATTATGAACTAGCCATTATGAATAGTAATAACCACTTTTTAAAATTTTATAAATTTTATCTCTCAAAATGGACTTCATTTTTGGATTCAGAATATCGAAATTAGCTTAGGGTTAAATTTTGGTACTTTTCGGATAACTTTCATATTCTGATTAATAGTGAAAATTACTGAATTTTAATTAAAAACAACTTTTTTAATCAAAATAATTAATAGTGATAAATTATTAATTTGAGTGGTTTTAAAGTATATTTAGAATATATTTTTAAAATTTAATACAATGTTTGTCATTGGATGTAATTTCACATTTAATCCAGACATAAACAAGTGTCGATATTTTGATAGTTATTATCTCTTAAAAACACTCTATTTGTTTTGGCGACGGAAATTAATTTTTAAATTAATTAATATAACTGATATGTTTTGAATTTTATAAAATAGGCATCATTTTTGAATTCATAATATCAAATATAGCTTAGGCCTAATTTTTTGTATTTTTCTGGAAACTTTCATTTTTTGATGAATAGTGAAACCACTAAGTGGTAGTTAAAAAAACGGAATTTTTCATAAAACTTAATTTTAACGCTTCTGTGAGTGGAATTTCTAAAATCCGAGAGACATGGTTAATATCAAGGACTAAAATGTGGTTCAATGAGATGAAAATAATTTTTGGTGAATAGTAACTTTTGACTTTTTTTGCCACAGTTAAAAGTAAATAGGGTAATTAAGGGTAAAAATGATATTTTTATTACCGTAACACATATCATAATTCTATTGGATAAGTTTAATTCGACCAAAACCAACCATAGTAATAAAATATGACCATTTAAGCCCATTTGGATTAGATTAGGACATTTATTATTAATTTATTTAAAGAAGGGTTAAAATAGTTAAAATCAAAGTTTAATAAGTAAATTATTTTTAATATAGGGTTATACATAAGATAAATTCGACTATAAATATTCATTAGAAAGCTAAAAAGATTTCCTATATAATGATATTTTATTTGTAATTTTTATACATTTTATAATTTAATTTATTTGTGACACAACGATGATGCAGTAATTATCTTATTAATGAAATATTGACATAATTGATGTTATAAATACCCAAATAAATGTAATTTGAAACTTTTTATGAATTCCACTAATTTTATAGGTTAATATGACATGTTAGTATTTATTTTATTAAATTTTTTCGAACTAATCATTCTGTTATGAGTTTTACAAAAATCAATTACCAAATAGTGTCAAAATTGACATAAAATAGTTTTTAAAACAAATATTATATTATTAATTGTTATTTTATTCCTAAAAATATAAGGTTCGGCATAACGACTTATATAAGGTTATATATACTAATAATAAACAACTTGGGGTTTTTTTGGCTTGGTATAGTATGTTTATTAACCTTATAGTGTAATAACACAAGAAGACACGGTAAAAGTAAAATTATTTAACTTAATGTTAAATCTAAATGATAAGGATAAAATATGAACCTAAACTTGTCTAAATTCTATTGTATGAGAGTATTGCGACCCATACCCACCTCAGCTTCGAAATAAATCAATTTGGAGTAATTTAAAACCGAATATGACTATATAATAAAATAATAGTTTTAGTTTTCCAAAGGAGCCCCTCTCCTCCCTTATAAAAGGGCACCTCCTCCCTCTCTTCCTCACACCACTTTGAGCCTTCATGCTCGGCCAAACCATGAAAATTTCTTCTCTCCACTTCCCTAGAGACATCCTAGAGGTCCTGGTATTCTTCAAAGACCAATTTTAGTTCCCTAAAAGGAGGTCTCAAAGAATCCCTTGAAAGAAGAGGTAATGCCTGTTACCGATTCTTTCATCTTTATTTCTTCTTCCAATTCTTCTTCTTTAGTTGTTTCATCATGAAGTAATAACATAATTATCACTCATATTATTATATGTTATTATAAGTATGAAACAACCCTATTTCACCATCTATCCATCTTACGGAAAATGAAATCACCGCGCGTGCGTACGTACGGAATACCATCTCCACGCAGTGGTGTAATCTATTTTCCACCACCACCTTACTTGGATGGGTATAATGGTGTAAATAATAACTATATATGATTTTTTTTTAAAGTGATATTGATTCTTAGATATTATACATACACTCCAATACAGTCCCACCACCATGAGAACGATATCATCGCTCGTGCGTACGTACGGACTACTGTCTCCACGACGCGATGAGATTCATTCTCCACGTTAACCATTCGTGAATGATTATAAAGTATATTTAATAAGTAATCATGAAATATATGACATAATAATGATACTGTATTTATTTGTGTATATATATATATGTCATCTACTTAATTCCATTCAACTCAATAAGGAAACGAAAACAGTGTTCATGCGTACGTACGGCCTACCGTCTCCATGTACGGTGTATTTCATTCCATTTACTGATTTTGTATATATAGGTATATTCTGAATATATATTATATATAAATCATGTTTTATATTCTGGAATTATGTAATCATGATCTAAGTAATCATATAAATAATTACAAGTCAAAACACGGACGACAAATGAATTTTTTATAACCAAAACGCTCTTTAACAAGGAATTTACAAAAGAACGGGTAATATAAAGTCATAAGTGAACCATATACGATATAATAACAATGAGTATGATTTTGGAATAAGTCAATGAAATTATTTAAATCATTATACAAGAGGTTCAGACACTTACGAAGCAAATCGGACCTAAGGTAAGGGATAATCTCGCAATCCCAATTTTTATCCAAGATTGTTTATACATTGAAATTTACTGGTGTGTATTTTATCATCCACATCCATGTTTCATCAATATGTAATATTATTTCCATCCACTTACAATTTTTTAAATCCATTTTTACCCTTCGGTGAGTTTTTAGTAATGGATATGAAAGATATCTTTTTTTGTTTTTCGTACGAGGTGCTTTTTGACTTTTCCGAAAAAAGTACGAGAAGAATGTTTTTTTAACTTATACGGCATTAATGGTTTTTTAAAACAATATTTCCAAGAAGCTTACTTTACATGATTTCAAGTTTATTTTTAATCAATTTCTTTTAGTTTATAATTGTATGACATGTTATGAAAGGAAAAGTGTTTTTGAAGAAGAAAGGATATTTTCCTCATGAATGGAGTTCAAGTGTTTTATCAAAATTATTTTCCATCTAAGATAATAAAGGGTACTGTTTCAATACCTATTATTAAATTGATTTTACTATGTTGTGATGGAATTATTTTTATGAATTCCTTTATCTTATATGAATTGTTTTATGATGTCATGATGTTTAAGATTCCCATTTTTATTACATGGGTTATGCTGTGATGTATGGTCTATGATTTTTTGGCACACATAAGAATGGTATCATTATGAGATTGGTGGGACCTACATCTCCCTCCAATGCATTGGGTAATGATTTTATATCTCATGATATAGACATGGCTGGAACGGTAGGTTATACTGGTTCAGTGAAACAGGACTTAAACGAGGAGTGAACTCGGTTCAGAAAGGGACTTTGTCCACTAATATAGTCTTGGCAATGAGTCTTGACTAATAAGAAATGATTCTCTATGATTATGTGTGTTTGCCACAAAGTTTCAGGTTTTAAGTAATTATTATTGGGATTACATTTCACTACTATGATTTATCCAATGTTATGAAATTATGATCTCTTTTGCAGGTTAAAATTTCCAAAAGATATGTTCTTATGAATATGATGTGATTGATATTTATTTTGTTTATCCTTAATGAGCATTTGAGCTCACCCTTTTTTGTTTTCTTTTCCCCAGGATATAAAGAAAGGATTTAGGTTTTAAAAAAAATAAGATCTTTATGGGAGATGTTGAAGATCTTTCACCACGATTAGAATATTATATTCCGAGTTTCCAAAGACACTAAACTATTACGGTCCTTCTGTGTGTGTTTTTGTTATGTACTAAGTATTCCGCAAAAGTAATGTAATGTCCATGTACGTCAAGATTCAATCCTCTACAGTTGGTATCAGAGGAAAGGTTTAGTCAACCATTGGAAACTAGGATGCGAGAACTTTAGTGAGATCCCTAGAAATATTTCTAAGGTATGTCTAGGGATGTCAATAAGGTTAAGTATAAGTATAGGTTATAGTACTAGAATTTCGCTAAAGATCTTATAATTAATCCTAAGATGTTAGATATTGAAGGTACTCCCCCTTTATTATGTTTTTTCCCTAGCATGATTTTTTCCTCTCACACTATTCTTTTTGGGTTTTAGACAATGGCTGGAACCCGAAGGAACTGTGTTGATCAATGCAATGGAAAATGCAATGATTGTCCTCCTAAACAAACAAATGTTATGGGAGATGTAGTGCAAAATATTATTTCTATACTTACACAGTCTATGAATCATCTTGGACTTCCAAATGAGTAGAGATGGGAACAATATTCTACTGAGTCCTTCATGAGGCAACGTCCACCTTCCTCAGTGGGCCTTCTGATCCACTTTTTGCTGAACAATGGATCAGTACCACTGAAAAGATATTTTCAGTTCTTCAATGTTTATAACATGATATATTCATCTTAGAAGAATATCGTTTGGAAGGTGAAGCTGATCAATGGTGGAATCTTATCAAGAATACGAGGCCAAGAGATGAAATTGAGTCCATGTAATGTGACGAGTTCAAGAACTTATTTTTCAATAAGTATTTCCCTCGTATTCTTCGAACAAAGATGGAGAAGGAGTTTCTTGAACTAAAGCAAAAGGATGATGAATCTGTTGGTGTATACGAAGCGAATTTTACAAGGCTTTCAAGGTATGCATCTGGATTTATCATCCAACCTAAAAGTAAAGTTGATCGATTCTTCAGTGGCTTAAAACAGAATCTTCGAAGGACATAAATATAAGAGACTTCAGTATCTATGAAGAAATTGTGCATTGTGCAATCAAGGTAGAAATGGATGTTGGTGTTTCTTATCCATCTAATAGTTTTAACAAGTAATGAAAGATGGAGTTCAAGGAGAAATATCCGAATAATGGTGAAAAGAATATGACTGTTTCCTTAATGTAAAAGTGTGGAAAGAAGCATGGTGGAGATTGTCTTAAAGGGACTAGAAAATGTTTTATGTGTGGAAAAGAAGGTCATCGAGCTGCTGATTATTTAAGTAATGGAAAAAGGGATTCTAATGATGTGAATAAAGAAAATACTGCAGAGAACACACCACCAACAGTTCAATGCTTCAAGTGCAAGGAAATGGGGCATTATTCTAATAAATGACCTAATCCATGGGTTAGTGATGATCAACATGAGCAACCACATAAGGAAAAGGACAAAGGGAAGTCACATGCGATCACCATTGGCGATGTTGAATAAGACAACTATTTGGTGGAATGATTAAGTGTTTATGTAATGGGATCCAAAATAATGTTGTATATAGTATTGTGGAATATTGGAATATTTATGTATTGGTCTATTATGGTTTTCAATAATTTTATGGTACCAATAACCATGGAAAGTGATTGAGATATTTTTGGAAAAAATATGAGATGCGCATAATGAAGGGATAGGGAAAAAATGAAACGTTTGACAGTATTCATAAGCTCCTGACTGATATAAGGAACTAGTTAAATCATGGTTTGAGGTTTTGGTATGTGAAAAGAGTTATGTTTTGACAGCACTCATGTTTTCACTAAGATTCAATGGGTATTAATTTTTCAATAGAATAGATGATTAGGGCCTTCGAATGTTTGGAATGTGACCAACAAGAAATATCTCATGATATAAGGGGATCAACGATGGTATTAACATGCTTGTTATATGAACTCTTTGGTAATTGTTTTCACTGTAATATTGGACAACATTATTTTGGATAATCCTAATGATTGGAATGGATTATGTTGGAAATAAGTTAGTATTGTTTAAGGATAGAACTTTTTTTCGATATTGTTGATGGGATGTTATAGTAATGTAGTTTTAGAAAAAGGACAATCTGCAGGACGGGCGATAGCCCATCGCGTCGGACAAGGCTGTGGGAATCAAACCCACAACCGAAGTGCGACTGGCCTTTATCGCCTACCACTGGCCTACAGGAAGTCCCTGTTTAGTAGAAAATAGTTTTATTATATTGAGAAGTATGATATATGAATTATAAGTCCATTTTAGCAACCATATATGATTAATCTGAATATAGATCGACTTATGTATATTTAATAACTTTTTCTAACCTTTTGAGACAGATGGAATGACCCGTCTATCTATCACATGATCTGCTAACACTTCATGAATAAAAAATTCAACATTATTTCTTTAAGAGATGAAGTTGAAATTGTTCAAGGCATGAACAATAGTGAGATTGTACAAAAATAAAGTAAGTATTTCTTCTAATTCAAATTCATAAACTTTAGGGAAATGATCTTGAAAACCAAAAATGTTGTCCTAGTGTCCTTATATCCGATGAATCAGATGATACCCTAGATCATCACAAATTTATGGCCTTGTGATTGTTGTCTTTTTCATAGCCATGTTCTCTACCACTCTCCATCAGAACATGACTGTTAGATTTCTCTTCCATATCCATATTTTCACCTATGTTCTCCTATGTAGAAACCCAGTGATTAGTTAATTTGGGTAACTGTAACGTTTCATACTTTAGTTTTTAAAACCATGTTTTGGTATTCCTTTTTATTATTAAAGAAACTTTCGAGTAGTAAACCATTTATAGCCCCGACGAATATCGAGGGCTAAATTCATTTTAAGGGGGGTAGAATGTAACACCCCGAGATTTTATGAAAAATATTCATTTTAATTTTATTGATGTCTTGTGTTGTACGCTACACCAAAAATAGATTTCACAACACACATCCTTGAGTTGCCTTGCATTACACGCAATCGCGACCTTCCTCGATAGCGTGTGTAGTTCTCAATACCGAGTTTCACTAAACGAGATATTATTATAATATTATTATGAACTAGCTGTTATGAATAGTAATACCCACTTTTTGAAATTTTATAAATTTTATCTCTCAAAATGGACTTCATTTTTGGATTCGGAATATAGAAATTATCATAGGGTGAAATTTTGGTACTTTTCGGATAACTTTCATATTCTGATGAATAGTGAAAATTACTAAATTTTAATTAAAAATAACATTTTTAATCCAAATAATTAATAGTGATAAATTATTAATTTGAGCGGTTTTAATGTGTATTTAGAATATATGTTTACAATTTAATACAATGTTGGTCATTGGATGTAATTTCACATTTAAACCAGACATAAACAAGTTTCAATCTTTTGATAGTTATTATCTCTAAAAAACACGCTATTTGTTTTGACGACGAGAATTAATTTTTAAATTAATTAATGTAACTGATATGTTTTGAGTTTGGTAAAATTGACATCATTTTTGAATTCATAATATCAAATATTGCTTAGGCCTATTTTTTTGTATTTTTCTGGAAACTTTCATTTTTTTGATGAATAGTGAAATCACTAAGTGGTAGTTAAAAAAACTGAATTTTTCATAAAACATAATTTTACCACTTCTGTGAGTGGAATTTCGAAAATCCTAGAGACAAGTTTAACATCAAGGACTAAAATTTGGTTCAATGAGATGAAAATAATTTTTGATGAATAGTAACTTTTGACTTTTTTTTACCACGATTAAAAGTAAATAGGGTAATTAAGGGTAAAAATGGTATTATTATTACCTTAACACATGTCCTAATTCTATTGGATAAGTTTTATTCGACCAAAAACAACCTTAGGAATAAAATATGACCATTTAATCCCACTTGTATTAGATTAGGACATTTATTATTAATTTATTTAAAGAAGGTTTAAAATAGTTAAAATCAATGATTAATAAATAAATCATTTTTAATATAGAGTTGTACATAAGATAAATTCGACTATAAATATTCATTAAAAATATTAAAAGATTTCCTACATAAGTATATTATATTTTTATTTTTATACATTAAATAATTTTATTTATTTGTGACACAACAATGATGCAGTAATTATCTTATTAATGAAATATTGACATAATTGATGTTATAAATACCCAAATAAATGTAATTTGAGATTTTTAATAAATTACACTAATTTTATAGGTTAATATGAAATGTTAGTATTAATTTTATTAACTTTCTTCGAAATAATCATTCTGTTTTGAGTTTTACAAAAATCAATTACCAAATACTGTCAAAATTGAAATAAAATAGTTTTTAAAACAAATATTATATTATTAATTTTAATTTTATTCCTAAAAATCTAAGTTCGTACAAATGACTTATATAAGGTTATATATATTAATAATAAATAACTTGGGGTTCGTTTGGCTTGTTGTAGTAAGTTTATTAATCTTATAGTGTAATAACACAAGAAGACACAGTAAAAGTACAATTATTTAACTTAATGTTAAATCAAAATGATGAGGTTAAAATATGAATCTAAACTTGTCTAAATTATATTGGATGAGATTATTTCGACCCATCCCCAACTTAACTTCTAAATAAATCAATTTGGAGCTATTTAAAACCGAATATGACTATATAATAAAATAATAGTTTTAGTTTTCCAAAGGAGACCCTCTACTCCCTTATAAAAGGGAAACTCCTCCCTATCTTCCTCACACCACATTGAGCCTTCAAGCTCGGCAAAACCCTGCCAATTACTTCTCTCCACTTCCCTAGAGACATCCTAGAGGTCCTGGTCTTCTTTAATGACCAATTTTATTGCCCGAAAAAGAGGTCCCAAAGAAGAGCTTCAAAGAAGAGGTAATGCCCGTTACCGATTCTTTCATCTTTATTTATTCTTCCACTTCTTCTTCTTTAGTTGTTTCATCATGAAGTAATAACATCAGTATCACTCATATAATGATATGTTATTATATGTATGAAACAACCCTATTTCACCATCTATCCATCCTATGGAAAATGAAATCACCGCGCATGCGTACGTACAGAATACCATCTCCACGCCGTGGTGTATTATATTTTCCACCACCACCTTACTTGGATGGGTATAATGTTGTAAATAATAACTATACATGATTATTTTAAAGTGATATTGATTCCGAGATTATATACATACACTCCAATACAGTCCCACGACCATGAGAATGATATCATCGCCCGTGCGTATGTACGGACTACCGTCTCCACGACGCGGTGAGCTTCATTCTCCACGTTAACCATTCATAAATGATTATAAAGTATATATAATAAGTAATCATGAAATATATGACATAATAATGATAATGTATTTATGTGTATATATATGTATATCATCTACTTAATTTCATTAAACTCAATAAGGAAACGAAAACAGCATTCATGCGTACGTACGGCCTACTGTCTCCAAGAACGGTGTATTTCTTTCCATTTACTGATTTAGTATATATATGTATATTCTGAATATATATTATATTTAAATCAAGTTTTATATTCTGGAATTAAGTAATCATGATCTATGTAATCATATGAATAATTACAAGTCAAAACACGGACGACAAATGAAACAATTTTACCCAAAATGCTCTTTAACATGGAATTTACAAAAGAACAGGTAATATAAAGTCATAAGTGAACCATATATGATATCATAACAATGACTATGATTCTGGAATAAGTCAATGACATTATTTAAATCATTATAGAGGAGGTTCGGACACTTACGAAGAAAATCAGACCTAAGGTAAGGGAAAATCTTGCAATCTAAATTTTTATCCGAGATTGTTTACAATTTGAAATTTACTGGGGTGTATTTTATCATCCACATCCATGTTTCATCAATATGTAATATTATTTCCATACACCTACAATTGTTTAAATCCATTTTTACCCTTCTGTGTGTTTTTAGTAAAGGATATGAAAGGAATCTTTTGTCGTTTTTCGTACGAGGTACTTTTTGACTTTTCTGACAAAAGTACGAGAAGAATGATTTTTTTTAACTTATACAGCATGAATGGATTTTTAAAACATTATTTCCAAAAGCATACTTTACAAGTTTTCAAGTTTATTTTTAATCAAATTATTTTAGTTTAGAATTGTATGACATGTTATGAAAGGAAAAGTGTTTTTGAAGAAGAAAGGATATTTTCCTCAAGAATGGAGTTCAAGTGTTTTTTCAAAATTATTTTCCTTCTAAGATAATAAAGGGTTATGTTTATATCCCTATTATTACATTTATTTGACTATGTTGTGATGGAATTATTTATATGAATTCCTTTATCTTATATGAATTTTTTTATGATGTCATGATGTTTAAGATTCCCATTTTTATTACATAGGTTATGCTATGATGTATGGTTTATGATTTTGTGGAACACATAAGAATGGTATCATTATGAGATGGGTGGGACATATATCTCCCTCCAATGCATTGGGTAAAGATTTTATATCTCATGAGATATACATGGCTGGAATGGTAGGTTATACCGGTTCAGTGAAACAAGACTGAAACGAGGAGTGAACTCGGTTCAGAAAGGGACTTTGTCCCCTAAGATAGTCTTGGCAATGAGTCTTGACTAATAAGAAATGATTCTCTATGATTATGTGTGTATGCCACAAAGTTTCATGTTTTATGTTATTATTATTGTGATTACATTTCACTACTATGATTTATCCCATGTTATGAAATTATGATCTCTTTTGCAGGTTAATATTTCCAAAAGATATGTTCTTATGAATATGATGTGATTGATATTTCTTTTTTTTACCCTTACTGAGCATTTCAGCTCACCCTTTTTTGTTTTCTTTTCCCCAGGATATAATGAAAGGATTTAGGTATTAAAAAAAGAAGATCTTTATGGGAGATGGTGAAGATCTTTCACCATGATTAGAAGATTATATTCTGAGTTTCCAAAGACACTAAACTATTACGGTCCTTGTGTGTGTGTTTTTGTTTTGTACTTAGTATTCCGCAAAAGTAATGTAATGTCCATGTACGTCACGCTTCATGTCTCTACAACTATTTTCTAGAAATTTTCACATTATTAATGTATTAAACGTTATGAATTGGGTGCCAAGACAATTTTATGAATTTGGGTTGTGGTGTGAAATGTTTTCATAATGTTAATCAAGTTAATGTCATTAATTTTTTAGACACCGTGTACTTATTTCCAAGTTGATGGTGTGAATCACTAAATTGAGTAAAATTAGTAAACACTTTTAATATGTTTTACATTTTGAAATAAATAAATAGTATTTCAACTAATGGTGAATCATTTGACAATTTAAATGGATTTTCTTGATTTCATACTGTGAAATATGGTTATGTAATAATATATTCTCATAGACTTTAGGTTTTTATTGCTACAATGGTGACTGAATTTTCATTTAACCAAATTATTTCCATCTCTAACCCATGATATCTCCCAAGATAATTTTTAAACATATACTCTTTTTGGATAGTTTCCTTAAAAATTTAATCTTCATTTTGGATTTAGTACATTTATTCAAGTCATTAATACTTATATATCTTCATTTTAATTGACAATGTTATATTTGTTGTGTTATTATGGATATGTCGATATATAATGTTAATCATCTTGATGGTTTTTAGATATTTCATGTGGCCTTCCTCTGAATTACGAACCCCGTGTTTGTTGTGGTGCAGTGTGTGGTATTCATCAGGATAAGTTTTGATTTGTCCTTTAAAACAACATCTTATATATTTCTCTTAATTCTAATATTTGAGTCTGGTTTCTAGGTCCTTTATGTTGTCTTCATTTTCTTCTATGTTTTTTGGATCCCATTATGGGATTGTGTAACCCGAGTTTGAGGTATATATTTATGTACATAGCTTATATTAGATGAAATATGTTTATTTAGTATTATAAAAAAATCTCTGTGATATGGATTCATTCATGATTCGTTTGAGTGTCTTGAAAATGTGTATTCAGAAAAGTATTGTTTCCCCTTTTATTGGTACATTAAATGAAATTAAATAGAATAGTAAATTTGGGTTGTGAAATGGATTTCAAAGGATAGTTTTGATGAAATGCACCAGAAAACATATCATAATCTAATCCTTGGGTACTTAGGTTGAATGTGTCGTAATAGTCCTTGTCCATTGGGTCTGTTGTGGGGTTATATCATAGAGTGTTCATAAATTTTCTATGAAAATTATTCTAGGGACCTATTATACACATTTTAGAGGTTATCTTTTTTGGGGTGTTCCTCTTCTATATAGAATCAAATCATATTTCTATAGTCTTGATGTGTTTGATTGTCTATGTTTGATTACGGGTATCCCAGGTTGCCTAAACTATAGTGATCCATAGTGTGTGGTTACATTTTCATTGGAATATACTATTATACCTTATTATTATATAGAATTGAAATGACATTCAATACATACATTGATTTTATTTGGATTTTTTAATTATACTAAATGCGTTGAAACATTATTATATTCATTATATTGTACTATTGAGAATAGGAAACTATTTTACCTTGATATGGATATAAAAGATATTTAACATTTTTTCATTCTATTTTCATTAATGTTTAATGAGTTTTGATTATTTTCTAGACGATTTAAATGGAACAAATAGGATGGATAATATTAACCATATATAGCAGATACCCAATAATCCACTTATGCAATGTGTAGACCATTCTGTCTCTATTGATATTGTGAATGGAATGGAATCATTGTGAGGAGGCAAGGTTTCTATCCGATATGTCTTGGTAGCAAGTGGTGAGGTTGTGGGAGATTTCCCAATCCATCACATAGGGTTTCTACTTCCATTTTTAATTCTATTTTCAGTTTGACATGTTTTTTTAAGACTGTTTTTATGTTGTTTAATTGTATCACTTATGTTGTTTACCTTATGTTATTATATACATTCTATATAACCATCCAATATTTGTTCTAATAGTGTGTATATATATTTCATGTTTCGTTCATTATGTTGGGTTAAATTGTAAACTATTTTTGTTTATGATTCTTGAGATCTAGTCACCAGCCCATGGTGATTGGTAATTCCATTTGGTTATGTAATAGTTCATGTCAACTAAAATTTTAATAGGGAATTATAGTTAGGAACCTCACTATTTGGTATATGATAATGCCTTCCCTCGTGTGCCTTTGAATTTTAAAATTTTCAAGACTCCTAGTAGTATTATCACAACATGGAAAGTTGTTTATAGTGATTATATGGCCATCTTATCTAGTGATTGTACTCATGTTACATAGGTATGGTTGGATGGGTGTCTCATGTTTTGAGTTATTAATATTAATATTATATTGGTGTTATCATTTTCTGAGTTGAGATAAGATTACCCTATATTATAAACATTTTTTATGTTTTGATATACAGAATCATGTCTCCAGGAAGCCTTCAATGGGTTCCCTAGGAGGGTGTAGAAGATGCTTCTCTAGGGAGTCCACCTATACATTAAAATCATATAGAACATATCTTGAAGAATGTTCATTATATCAACCACTATGTAACAAAAGTATAAAACGATGTTTGTAATGTACAATGAGATATTGGTTAAATTAGTGAAGCTTGGGAGTTCATTCATGACAATTCACTAACTATTTTGGGTGTGAATTATCCTTCAAAAGTAGAGGACTAGTAATAAACAATATATCAGATAATTTACTTCATTAATACACTTTTGAGTATGATGTTGAAGGGCATGGAATTCATACATGAGTTTCCCTATAAGATATGGTAGGATTATAAGGTACATGTGAATAAGCATGTGGGTATGGACATGAAGGGTCTCAAGACCATCTTAGTCCAAATCTATTTTCAATAGTCACTGATGATGGAAATGTATCTAGATTATATCTCCTTATATAAATGAGAGTGTTCATTGTCATCATAAACCAACCAGTTTGTGGAGTGGATTAATTTTTATCCAAATGTAGAAAATAATAACCATAAGAATACATATAAGTACATGAATGGATTTATATTTGATATTAAATAACATATATTTATAAAGGATTTTTTATGTATTTAGTGATTGTGGAATAACTAATGATGGAGGTGATATATATTCCATGTACATTTCGTTATTATTACCTTTCTCTAAATGTGAGTGTTAGCTTTAGTGGCCTATAAGGGAAAAAGATGAAGTGGAAACACTACTACAAAAATGACCATTAATAGTGTAATAAAGGGAGTTTATCATCACTAAAAAATCACTGGTAATAGAGGCATAGTTAAAACCCCCAAACAATTATTAGCACTATAAAGGCACTATTAAGGGGCAATTTTAATAAATCTTTCTTTGAAATAATAAAAGATGCCTTTAACAATAATAATTTTCATTGTTAAAGGAAATACTATTAAAGGGCATAAAAAATACAAACAACTATGTGCCTGGCCCCTTTATCAAATCTTCCACAACACCTTTAATAGTGCACCACACCCCCTTTATCAATGCTTTCACCCCGCCCCTTTTATTTGCATTTTGATATTTTTGGCCTCATTTGTGGCCACCTTGATTTGAACCTCCACCTGTTCTTCAAATCTAAAATTCCTTTACCACTACACCATATTATTTTATCATTTATTTAATAATATTTTTGTTTAATTATATAAATATTTACATTTACATTTACATTTTTTTTATTACTTATAAGTCAAATTATAAAATGTGTGTGTGTTTGATGTGTATTAAATTTATTTAAATATAATATATATTATATTCATTTAAATATCTTAGATTATAATATATATATATATTTTTCAATACACACACATATGTGTATATAAACATTATAAATATATTTTCGTAATGTAAAAATGGTATTATATTGTTTTAAATCCATTTTTAGAATATATATTTTGATATATTAGAATATATATTTTTACATAAATATGTTGATATATGTAATTATATGAGTAATTCATTATAAGTAAATATATGAAAAAATGAATATTTTTAATTACAAATAAAATTAAATAATAAAAATTGTTAAAATTTAAAAACCATAATATCAATATTCATGTAAGACACGGGAATAAATTTATTCTCCACTGAATAAGGGCAAAAACCCCTCTAAAAATGGCTTAATATCAATCATATTTTAAAAAATCAGGGTTCCTTGACTAAAAACCGAGTATTTAATGCCTCATAAGACATTTATGGACCTAGAAAATTTAATATATGTATGCATTTGGTACTAACGAAATATAGGTCATAGAAGGGTTCAATTTGATATGTCGTAGATCCCAAACAATCTACATTATGAAAAGTTATGTTTGTTTGATGTTTGAGTTACATTTTCAACTTAAATAACATCTTTTTTATATTTTATGTTAAAATTTATATTATATGACTATTAATTAGTAATAATAAGAAAATTTTGTATTAAAATATTTTATTTAGATATTTTATAATCCATGTTTAGTAAATTTTGTAGTGCTTTTTTACAAGTGTTGATAAAATATCCCATTTATATGTTATTTATTAAAAGAGTTGATATAGGGAGGTCCTTTATCGACACTTATAAAAAATCACAAAAAATGGGGATCATTAAAAGCACTAAAAAGGTCCTATTAATTACCCCCTTTAACAGTTCTCTTTTTAGCACTGACAAAGGGTGTCTTTAATAGTGTTTTTAGATAGAGATGTTAAATCACTAGTTCTAGATAAACCCAATTGTTTAGTAGTAATGGACCATTAAAATAGTGGTGGAGGTGGTTATTAGTTGAAGAAATACTATTTACTTTTGTTTACATATTGTAGTGTTCTCATAACTTATTATTAGTGTTACAATGTTAGGAACACATGGAATTATTATTATGCTTATATAATGATGTGTAACATTTTTCAATTTTTTGGTCATATTTACTATTTTTGGCTATCTATTTCTACCCCACATTATATTAATTTATTTTTATCCCCAAACTCTACTATGGCACATCCATAGGCTTCAATGACTAATAGGAACTATCCACATGACCAATTAGTGAATCACTAATACACATTATATGTGTTTTTAGTGGAGGTAGATATAGGTCCAAGTGTAGTGTGAGGGACCATATTTATTGCATCTTCAGTAGAAACTTATTTTTTTTATAGATGTGTCTCAAAATTATCATTATTTTGATATAATTAATCTTCTAAAGAAGAAAATATACTTTGATATGGATATACTGAATCATCATGGGAAGAGGAATGATCATGGTTTTTAGTTTCCCTTGTGTTCACTATTAATAGATTAATGAAAGTGTGTCTGGTATTTTCTCATTCTCGGTTTGGATTTATTATCATCATCATTGGGATTTATTTCCATGTTTCTTATCATGGTATAGATTACTATTATCATCATTGTATCTCAATTAATATGGATGATGAGGTATATTTATTCTGTTGTGGAGAGTGGGACATATTGTCTACTATTACAGTACATTCCCACCAATAGCTTAAAAATCTAATTTATTCTATATTAGTTGATCTATATGACATTTCATCTATTTTTTATCTACCCATTGTTGTTTTTAATTTTCCAACCATTTTTATAGTCTATTTCTCTTGTCCTCCTATAGAGAGGTAAGTAGAGTATTGATTGAATTGGTTCTTGGTAAACACCTAATCTCGATACCCAAATTTCATCTTGAACCAACTGTGCTAATGGTTACCAATATTCAGTTGAATGATCTCTTGGTGATTTAGTTTTTATACCTAGTGTTGTTATTAAGGATTCCCCAATACAATGTTTCAAGATGATAGATGGTTTAATTGGATTAATTTTGGATTAAAAAATCTGATACATATAAGGGCAATTAACAAGAGTCATGTTACTCATTTGGATAATTGGATTGATTAGTAAAATGTGTATATTATATTTTTGAAGATAAATATTCATTTGGGTAATCATAAACATAAGGTTAGATAGTATGATATTTTAATGACTTCTTTTAGGAACAAGTATGAACATTACGAATCTCTAGTGATGTCGTTTGGTCTGACTAAAGATCCTTCGTTTAATGTAGCTTTTATGAAATTTATATCCCATTAGTATATCGTAACTTTTTTGTAGTTTTAATAGATGATGTCTTTATTCGTGGTCTAAGAGAGATCACGAGAACGATTAGATTGTTATCATAGAAATAATAATTTGTCACCATTTTCATAAAATTATTTAAAAATAAATTTTAGGGATTCATGATGTGATGTTATACCAAAATTTTATTTATGTGAAAATATTATCGGTTGATCATATGAATGTGTAGGGTTTTTTATCATGGGCAGAACTACATATCTTAATTGATATTATATGAATTATTATCATTGATTTATATTATATGTGGTTCATAAAATATTTCCCAATGTTGATTTCACCTTTTACTATTATTACTAGGATTTGTGTGAAAATCATATGGGATTTAATGTGATAGTCATCTTTTGAAGTGCTGATGTGAATTATGACATCTACTTGTATAGGTGTCTTAAGGGAACTTAGTAGAAGGTATATGGGTTTGGTGGTTCATATAGTTATGGTTTAGGTCTCACGTTTATATATGATGATCATGCTGTGTAAAATTGAAATTTTACTCTTCGAACACATGTGAATAATAACCCAAATCAATATTTTTAGAATTATTTAGTTAAAAATACTGTTAAATTTGGACAGAACAATAATTTTGGGGGAAGGTTAAGGGTTTTTATAACCATATGGTTATGATCAATATATTTTCTCATAAATTCATGACTACTATATAGTGGAGAAGGTTCAAATACCTTCAAATTTTTGATATAGAATTTACCTCCACCAGAGGGAAGGTGGATGTCATTGTCTATTCACTCGGTTGGAAAGTACCATACATACATATTGTAGACAAAAAGGATGAGTGAAACCTTATGGGGATCTTTGTTCGGATTCACATGGATGACCAGTAAGATGATTATGATAACATTCTGAAAAGTTCTACATTGTTAACATTTATCCATGAGTATATCTTGTCGAGTTGGTAGAAGATTTATGATTTTAGGGGGATTCTAGACACCCTATATTTTAGGTGTGGCTATTTCCATTTTACCCTTCTATTCAAATTGTATTTTGTGTTTTGAAATTTTTTTGCCTTAACAGCATCTATGGGGAGATTAATTTTGTTTTATTAAACTAAATATTGATGGGTTGTTAACAATGGAATAAAAAATATTCCTAATAACATGATATGATGATTCTAGTGACTGGTTATCAAGAGATAAAATTTTTATTATGTGTCCCATTATTACACCAGCCAAAACATAATGGTAGGGAATGAAAAAACCTCTATGTTTTTCCACCATCTTATTGTTCCTTCTTGTAATTTTGAAGAGTTCATAAATGAATGTTTTGTCAGATTACCATGGACTTCTTAAAGGAGGAATTATATCTAGGTGTTGATTTATCGGTTCAGAAAGTCATCTAACACTGTTCTGACTAGATAAATCAAAACATTTAACAATATTTGTCTGCTAAATGTTCAGGATATCATGAGGTTCCAAACGGATACCTTATCTAATTGTTTCAGTGTTGGATCCTATGATTATGTTATGGTTCTGGTTGATTTTATAATAGTTCATGGGGACTCAAGGTATGTTTAGTGAAACATAATCTACACAGATATATGGCTAGGTGGATCATGATTTCTAGATCATGTGTGATATTTACCACACCTACATCACATATTTTTGTGTACAAAACGATATCTACCATAGATTGACTGAGTTTTAATTATAGAATAATATATCAGTCATAGAACAGAAAGATCCCCTTCAAGTCATTGTGTGGTTTCCCCTATAGAATACCTCTTTGGGGAAAAGGTAGGAGATTCTTATTTTGTAACAACTCATAATTTTTAATTTATTATATTTTGGAATATTATAAGTATTATTTTATTTTATTGGTGTTGAGATGGTGTAAAAATATGATGGCCAGTATTACCATATTTTTTTTGTCAATTACGTAAATATATTAAATGAACATCAATATATTTTTATTAAAAACATGTAACAACATCAAAACAGTGTCTCAGATGAAATAATTGGGGCCATCTTATATTTTAGAGTGTGAGTATTACCCTATCCATAATATATCATTCAAATTCATCATGAATTTGAGTTGGGGTGTACTCATGGGATATAGTTTAAATAAATAAATTAATTAAATTTGTATTTTTAATTAATTTCATAAAAATGATTTTGAATATTAATATGTTATTTTGGAGAATTAGTTTGGTTAGAGACCTAACCCTACATATTAGTAGGATCCATTGGAGATCATTGGGAGAACATCCATTGGTGAGTGATAGGCAAATCGCAGATCATCAATCAGTGTGTCAAGGATCCCATGGATCATAAAAATTGCAAAAAAATTGAATCGTTCATTTCAACCAATTAATACAATGTAAGGTATGATTATTTTTTATTTGTATTCTTTCACAATTTTTAGACTCTTTATTGAACATGAATCAATCATACATCAAATTAATTAGTGGATCAATTATATTGTGTTTATGTGTTATATATAGGAATTAATTGGGAAAATAATAAATTGTTTTAGTTGTTCATTTGTCATTGTAATGAAAATGAATCCTGGATATCCAAGCGCAAACATGGTTCATTATTCTATTTTGATATTTCAGATATTTTCCCCACTATTCATGAAAGTTCATCACAAGTATTATTTTTGGACTAGTTATTTAATGAAATACATGTTAAACAAATGTTAACACCATTTTATTATAGAAATTGATAGATATTTGGGATTGCGGTTTATATCTACAATGGTATTGAGAAAGGATGATGTAAATAGTGGATTGAAGAGGAATTTGTGACCCCAGGTTTGAGTAGGATGGTTGACATATTTGGGATCCAATGATGATGGTTTCCCATCCATTTGGTGGGTAGATTGGGAGAGAGTTGATATAAAGTCCCAGTCTGGACTAGATCCACACATATTGGTGTGATTGATAGTGGAATGAGAGGTGATGGTAGTGTGAGTGTAAGAGGAGGAATATCCCCTAAGATATGGAAAATCCCACAGACCAAATGTGAAATCCAGGATTACATGATGTGTGGGGCCCTAGCTATGAGCCTATAGTGTCTACTAGATAATTAATATCACATGAAGTTTGACCCCTTGAACAGAGTTTGTGAACCATCCCAGACATCCCTACATGTACATGGGCACAATCACTATAGTCGCATATGGACACAGCGAGATAGACACAGATACAACTAAGAATACATGGGATCAGACACGACGTTTACTTAGGCACAAAGACAGACACTGTCTTGGGCCATGATATAGAGGAAAGACCTAGATCTGATGGAAAGAGTCTTATACTACTTGTCAATTCTCGGTAATCTATTAATGCATTCTTTGTTCAATTTTCTACATTATTTTGGACTTGTTTTGTTATGGTTTGTTCCAAATATATATTCCTTCAGCACTGGTATGGGAAAAATCTTACACATTTTAGAGGGATCCATATATTTGTAATTCTTATATAGAGTTGTTGGAATCGTTTTGTAATGCCAAGACTATGATCCTCTGTTATAATATCTACATATGTGGAGTTCTTGGAATCATTCTGACCAACACTTTTCACTCACTAATTTAATTCTTAGTGGGTTATTATAGATTGATATTTTGGTATACCACATGGAATTGGTGGTAATCCTCACTTGGGTATCATTCTCTTCAGTCATCCAATGTATACTTATAATGTAAGGACCTAGTGGGAAGTATATCTAGTATGGACAACATCAGTTCTATCTAAATTTGGGAGCATGTTCTCCCTGATGAGTAATATATCAAACCATCGAGTAGGATTCCAAGACTAGAATTAATGTTTTCAATTATAATGACGATTTTTTATTTTTTTTGTATACATGAATATTCTATATATATGTGTTGTATAAATATACCTACATTTAGATGTCTATTATTTTTTATGTTATATGGTTACTAATTCTAACATGTCAACATAATTATTGTTAAGAACCCCTGCATAGTATTTTCCCTCATGAGTGATTTATTTTATAGGAAATTGACCCTCTAACAAAGTCCTAGAGAGACCGAAACCATTTACAACATAGTTATACAAATAGACCAAATTGTTTTCATGCATTCACATTTTTTTGGACTATGTTGGAAAAAAAATTTCTTATAGAATTAGAATGATGTTTTTTAGAATGTATTATCATCTATTTTTAAGGATTGGAAATTAACTCACATTTTAACGATAGAGATCTGAATATATACCATAATAAGAGGATAAGATGAAACATTCTTATGATATTGCATCGTGTTTTGAAGAATTTTTCTAGGAGAAAAGGTTCAACATACAAACCTTATGTATAAAAAAATGTTCTCATTATCACGAGGAAGTGTAACGGATAATTTTATATACTTTTATAATATTTCAGTTCTCATAAATCATATGATTTCAAGGAAACATGTGATGAGAACTGTATGATGGAATAGTGTAGAACAAGTTCCACCAATTAAATGGAGGTTTTGTGGGAAAGAATGAAATTTTTGGAAGAATGGAATGTTAAATAACTCTCTTATATAATTTATAGCATGATATGAAAATACTAAAATATATTACAATCATGAGGATGTCTTGATTACTGGTAAGATTTTATGGAAGAATAATGTTTTTGAAGCCAATGATTTATGGTCACTATTAATTGATGTGAGAGAACCCGATATGTAACTTCTTGAAATATATAATTTTTTTCTCAGAATATTAGAAGTTGAAGAATTTGGTTTTTATTCACAACCATAAAATACAATATATAGATCATCAGATAAATATTTTTTAAGGAAATAAGTTTTCCTTCATACTAAACCATCAGACATGGTATGGCTCCAATCATTAAAGTAATTGAGACATTGATTATCAGATGAAGTGATGATTTTAATAGGGAATCAGAGCCATAAAATTTTTATTAATAAGATCACTACTTGGAGGTTGTTGTGGCTGAAGGGAGTTAATGAGTTTTTTGGATTGATGAAAAATATTATCAATGATCAATCGACAATATAGTCAACCTTTTTCATCAGTTAGAATATTATTTATTATATCGTGACAAGATAAATGAAAACTAAATTTTTTTTCATCAATTGGGTCATGAGACATTAGAGAATATATAGTGTTGACTCATTGGAATGGTACTTAAACTAACCCCTCAAAATGAAGAAGAGAGTGATCCATTAGGATTTGACACCAATGAATGTTAATGGACATTGGACTTCATCAGATGCAAGATCATCAGTTTGAGGAAAGGAAGTAAAGAATAATTTTTTAATGTAGTTGATTTTTTTTCAAATAGGGATGAATATGGTGATGGGGTGTTTTTATGTAAGTGAAGTAATATTTAGAAGATATAACGATGTTTATAGAAAAATAAATGAAACCAGAGTTCAACGATTTAGTAATAATTTTTAAGTATGGTCTCAAATCCCATATAATAATTTGGTAAATAGAAACACAATGAAGAATCTTCTATCATACTTTTTTATTCATTTTATTGAAGAAGATAAAATAGAAATCAGAATAGGGATTAAGATTGTTTATAATTATTGAATATAGATATACCTATCGAAAAATTTGGTAAGGTTTCTGAAAAATCAATAAGATTTGATAAGTTATATATAAGGCAATTTGGTATCTAAAATAAAAGGGAAATTGATGTTTCATGAAATTTGGTTATGCAGAAAAACATTTCAGGTTCTCACCTAAACTATTTTTGGAAAACATGGGAGCTTCATATTTTTGGTCCTGCTACTGCACGGGTTCTAAATAGAGTCATGCAGAATGATATTTTAGATCATGTTATCTTGAAAACATTGGGTGTTTTGGGTAGATGTAAGAAACCGATTTTAATGAATCATATTCTGTGGATTCCCTCGATCTATCGGTGTATGAAAGTTAATGTTTATGGAGAGGCATCAAGTGTAGCAGGTCCTTCGGGCTATGGAGGTGTTTTTCACACTTATTGGACATAGCCATCTTGAAAAAAGGTAAATTTGGATATATGATATGTTAGATTATTTTATGTCATTGAGTGGTATGGGATGGTTTTTATAAGTTTGAATTTCTTATTCCGTTGAGTTTTATTAATCATATTTTCAATATATCATGTCCAAATAAGTACCATCCTACACCCTCTCATGTTTTGAGTTGGGAAGAGATTAAGTTAAAGCCATAAATTTTTATAGTTAAACAAGTGGAAATATTTAACTCTCAAGTAAATATTTTCTATGGGTAGTTATTTCCATTGTTTCATGTGTTTTTGAACTCAAATAAGATTATTAATTATCTTGGATGTGAGAGTGTTTGATGAGGGAGAAGTGGCCAAAATGATTTCCTAAAATATTCATACACATGACTTCCCTGGGATGAATGTCTTATGGTGGGGGATTTGTAACATCATGTAAACCACATTCAGGTATTTATAATCGCTTTTTATTTCCCACTTTTTTTGGGTTAACATTGTAACTCTCGAGGATTGATAAAATTTAATGGGAAAAATGATGTAATGTTCATGGATTTATGTTTGTTAGAATTAATGGCGTTTGTATATAAATTTGTTAAATAATTTGTTGCAATCTCATTAATTTTAGATAATAAAAATTATGGTTTTTTATTTTTTAATAATCTATATAGTTTACTATCTATTGGAAAATTTTATGGAATAAAATGTTTACACATAATGAATTTTTTTGGGAGGATATCATGAATTTTGATCAATGCATAAAATGTTTACACACCATGAATGTATTACCTGTCGTGTATTGAATTCTAGGATGATTTTATTAACCATTTCAAGGCATTAATAGATTACACACCCTGAATATGGTGAAATAATGAAATGGAAAAGAAATATAGATTTTAATATAAAGCGATAATGTTTTTACATACATGGATTTAATGGATTCCGCATCATGAAATAAGGATTAAAAACATGTAATTGTAGGTTTTTTATGATTATGATGTTTCCTAGGTGATTGTCCATTCATTCGACTATGTTCTTTTACAATCATACCATGGGGATATCCCATGTTACATTAGAGACCATCACTCATTCTCAATCATTTTGTTCAACGATTGATGATCATTGTGGTTATGGTGCTTTTATACATGTCAGTAATCAATCTGTTTATTTTTTAAAATCAGGGTATAAACATTTTATTATGATTATGGATTCATTCTTCCAAAAATTTTAAATTATTTATCCTTTAAAAATCAATCATTTTTTATTTCTCTAATAAATGACCATTATCATTTTTGTGTGGTGCGTCAGTTTATAAAAAATATGTTATGATATATCCCCTCCATTTATTTCTTTTCTTGTTCAATAAATTCTAATATGTGAGGATTGTGACTTAGGCCTCTATTTATCTCTTTTATTTATTATATATTGGTGGATATCGTTTCACTTGTTTGCCACTAGAATTTGAGGTAGTTCATTCAACCTCATTACTATGTTGGGAGAACAATGTTTTCCTATTTTTTAAAAGAATGTAGAAATAATTTGTAATTATTTTCTGATTGACTTGGGTTTTTGGATATTTTTTTTGTTAGAAAATATGGTTTTCCCCATATTTTCGTATAATATAATTTATTTTTAAATCATCTTGAAATGGGATTGTGAAATGGTTTTTAATTCACGAATATGAGGAAGTAGTTTGAAACAGATTTATCACATGGGAAGCCTTGGGTACTTTTATGGAATGTGTAGTGATATTCCATATTCATTGATATTTTTGGGGGTTCAGTCATGGGGAGTTCCTATACATTATTGTTCAGTTGTTTTAGGTAATTGTTTGAAACTACTGGGAGGATCCCATTCCTGGGTGTTCCTCAATACTCTAGATTTGATGATTATGTATATAGGCTGCATGTGCCTGATTGTCACAATCTAGGTATGAGTGTCCTTACCAACATGACCTAGAGTGATCTCGGGCATGATGTAAACTATGTTTTATCCTAAAATAATTTTTCTTCTACTCCCAAGGACATTATATGATATTGGATACGTTCTTTGATTTTATTTGACTTCTTTTATATTTATGAAATTCTTTGAATCTTTTTTACCTCCATTATTAAAAAATTTAGAAAAAGTGGAAAAGTATATTATTTTACTATTTTTTTACTATTTATCATTCCTGGTATTTTTTAAATTTTAAAATATACATATTATCTTATAGAGACTTGATATGGAACACATTGGTGAGATCCAAATGAACATATTTATCTCACACCAGGTCAACCCATTTAGTGGTTTGTAAACCATTGTATGTCATTCAATATAGTAAACAAAAATTTGATTTATTGAGGTATTGAGGTTTTTATCATCTATGTATAGGATTTTTGTGGATTACTGGTATGTTTATGCCAATGCTTTCTCATTAATTAGAACTATAAATTTTTAGTTGTACATTGTTGTCAGAATTCTATCTTAGTGATTTTATAGCTATTGTTGAGTTGTATCACATATGTTATTTATCTTATGTGATGACATATACACATGTTTAAATTTATTATGTTTATTCAAATTATATATATATTATGTTTTTATTTTCTGATTTGCAGATGTCATTCCAACTATTTTTTATTCCATGGTACTAGTCGGCATCTCGTGGGGATTAAGTGCACCCTAAGAGAATGTGATGATTCAGTAGAGAAGTTGAAACAAGTTATGAGACATATAAATAATATTTCATGAAATTATTTTCATAATAAATTTATTTTTTTGATAGCTTCTGTTCCATGAAACACAAAATTTTTATAAATCATTATATACAGTTATTAATATAATAAATGATGAGGACATTATATTTTGTGGTTTGTATATGAATTAAATAATATTTAAAATTAAATATCATATATATATATATATATAATATATATATTTTTAAATAAGAACATATTTTTCCATGATGTATTAATATGATTCAAATGTAAATTTTATCAAAAAATTATTTGTAATTGTTTCTGTGAACAATTTCATAAAAATAATTATTTGAAATATAGAAAAATTATTTTTGAAAAATAAAATTATTTTTTAATTCATCATGTAAACATTACAATAAGGTTAATTATTTATAATTTTTTATGTAGGTTAATGTTTTGGAAAATAGAAAAAATCAAATTTCAAAAAAAAATTATTATTTTATGAAATTAAAAATATCCATCTTTATTAGAAAAAAATTAAATTTAATATTAAATTTAAAATTTTTTATTCTATTCTTTATTAATTTAATCGTTTTATAGATAATTTTTTTATGAAAAGGTTTTATGATTATGATAATTTTCACTTTGAAAAGTGATTTATTTTCTTATCGCATGGATTAATTTTAGAATAATTACATCCCATTATATGAATTGGAGTGGATAATTTTTTTCCAATTTTTTTAATTATCATAATTAATAATATAAATTTCGGTAAAATAATTATTTTCAAAATGAATTGTAAAAAAAGAAATAAAATTATGACAATTACGGTTAAATGGGTCTAATTAGGTATTAAACAAAAAAGATATGAATTAAAATAACCTAGAAACATGAATAAATTATTTTTTGGTCTTTATATAGACATTATTTCCTATATTTTTTTTCAAATGATCTATTTTGGTTTCATTTGGAAACTTAAAATTATAGGTACACTTTATTCATTTTGAAAAAAATGCATGTGTGCCCTCTCCCCATCTAATAAAAGGTATGAGGCTCCATACTCTTACAAACACATTTGAAACCACATAGATCAGCCAAAATATTTAATTTATTTCCTTTATTCTAATAAAACATCTTTGTGTCCCTTTTTTGATCATAAATTCAATATAGGATGGATTTTAGTGTAAACATAAATAGGATATCCGAAAAAGAGGTATCATTCTCAACTAATCATTTCAATTTTATATCTTCTTCCCCCACCTTCAAATATACATAAATAATTCATAAATAATTTTACTAGTATAATATATATATATATATATTAAATTTAATTAATTTAATAACATATATTCACATCCTCTTCAATCAAATTGAAATGAAAATCCTCAACTAACTCAACGGAAGACTACCGTCTCATGAACTGATGTAATTCGATTTACATCACCACCTCTTATAGTTGGATAAAATTATGAAATTAAATAATTTATGTGATATTAATTACATAATTTTACCACTTCAACTAAAATATTACATATAACCTCTTTCAAATCATTCCGTGTGTATATGATAATGTCGCTCATGTATCTTCCTAACTACCCCCTCAAAATGGAATGTGGTTTTGTTAAACTTATTCCATAAATGGAAGTTAATAAGGATAAATTTAATGAATATTTGATATATATATATATATGAAATAATAATTACAATTAGGTTGATATAGTATTTTTTCCATTAATTCCATCAATTGAGAAAATGGAAATAATGTTCAAAGGTATATACGACCTACCGTCTCCATGAACGAAGTAATTCAATTTTTGTATCTATAATTTATTTATTGATGTAATCACATATATTTATAATATAAAAGAAAATTATATCATTTAAAAAATATATTCTGTTACCATGATGAAAATAATTGTACCAATAATACATGTCCAAAACATAAGAACAAAGACGTAGTTATTATATAAAACAGGATTTTGAAAAATAATTGTTAATAAGGTAGTAATAAATTGAAAAAATTAAATCATAATCATATGAAATATATGATTATATTTCAATAATAAATTAAATAAATACATATAATTTTTATATAGGAGGATCGAACATGTATTTATGAAGTTGAATATTAAGGTCTGGGATTTCAATATAAAAATTATTTCTTTGATGAATATATTATATTCACCACTAATAAAATTGGTTTGTAGTATATAATTCCCGTTAATGAATTTTCTAATTATACTTATGTATGTTACGGTGATTTAAGTATACATATAAGGATCATTACTTCATTATGATTATGATTGAAAATATAAAAAACTATTAATGGTATAATTTCACAATCTCATTATTTATTAAGATAATTTATGATTATACAATAAATGATGAAGTATTATGAGATACCTCTCAAGAAACTAGTATAATGTATTATAAATAAATTATTTGAGTACAATACATGTTTCCTTTCAATTTCCACTTCTTTATGAATTAAAGTGACAAAAATATAAATTTTAATAAAAAAATAAATTATTTGGATTTTCGTTTGAAATTATATTTTCATCAATGTCCATGTTTTCAATAAAAATATTAAATAAATTTTTATCTAATCTAGAATAATTTTTTATATTTATTTTTATTCATGTTTTTAATTTTTTTAAATAACTTTTTAAAATGAATCATCATGTTGTATTTGGAATGATGTACTTTTAACTTTTAAAGAAAATAGGAATGAAATATTTGTTCGAACATGTACGATATAGAAGGAATTTTCCATCATCATGAGAAATCAATCATTAGAAGCATCTATTACAATTTCCCATGTTATGATTCATATAAAATTATTTCTATAATAATTTATAATTTTTTATATTTTTAATATGAGATATGAATATGAAAATTATGATTTTATAATGATTTTTTTGAGTTATTATTGTGGAATTGCAATTTATCAATAGAAAAAACCAACAGTGCTTTTTATTTTTTAAAAACTATATGACCCAATATTACTATCACTATTCAATATATGTATTGTTTATGATTGTGATGATGATATTATTATGAATCTAATTTATATTTTCTTGTGTCATTCAATAATGGATAGATGAAATGTTTATGAAACCTAATTTATTTAAATGGATTATGATATAATGATAGGATGAATGTTAACATATTTTATGGAACAAAAAATTAATGATTCTATGTTGGGTGGGTCCTATATTGTCTCGACACATCCCCAGGGGCTCATTCCATGACTACCCAAAACCCACCTTCAATAGGCCAGGGGTTGGCGACTAGCACCAGAAAGGCGTAACCCTAAAACGAGAAGGAATTACCAATAAACCAAAACAAACTCACTATGTATAATGTAACAAGATGAAACCATGAAGTAAAACTAATGATGTAAAAGTGTGTATTGAAATTAAGAGGATAGAATAAATGTCCAACTGAATAGATACAACTACCACTAAAAACAGAAAATATCTCCTGAGTTCATCAACGAGGATTCATACCTAAAGGGTAGGTACAACATGTCTCCAAAGATCTCCTCATGAACCCTCACCACCATCCACCATCCTGTCCTAACTCCCCAAGTGTTTTTCACTGCTGCTCGTCGTCTGCACAAGATAATACAAGGTATCGATGAAGCCCGTTAAAGGGTGAGTATAAAAATACACAGTAGAGAACCCAAAACCCCTGAAGGTCTCTCAGAATTACAGAAATGAAACCTAAAAAAGAATGATCTCAATCACAAAGCACAAAGAAAAGGTTCACCACAAACAAGGTATAACAAAATTAAAATAGTAAAAATGATTAGTCGTAAGGCTAGATAATCTTACTCTGTCAAGAGGCACTCCTGCTGACCCACAATGGATCGATATGTACTATCCCCCATAAGACCCATATAGGATCGATAGTTGATGATTCACACACAATCACTATGTATTGATTCACACAAAATAGGTGGCAGCAGATTCACACAGAATTGTTGGGTGCTGAGTCACATAGAATCGTTGGGTTCTGATTCAAATACAATCGTTGGGTGCTGATTCACAATGAATCGATTTGTGAGGATTCACACAGAATCACTAAGTGTAGATTCACAGAGAATCATTCGGTGTTGATTCACACAGAATCGTTGTGTGCCAATTCATGCAGAATCTCTAGGTGATAATTAACACAAAATCGCTAGGTGTTGATTCACACAATGTTGTTCGGTGCTAATTCACACATAATAGCTCAGTGTTGGTTCATATAGAATCACATGCTTCAGATTCTCATAGAATTGATAGGTGAATATTCACATAGAATCACTAGTTACTTCAAAAAATAGAATCGCTAGGTGTTTATCCGCACATGATCACTCTTTATTTGTCATGTCTCAGCCAGATATATTATTCCCGCTCATAGTAGGTTCTTTCCTAGTATAAATCAATCCTCAATCCATTTGTCATATTTTAATCGGCATGAAGTCCCATGTTGAAGTTACCCAATGATTTGTCACATCCTAAGGGTTCCAATGCAATAGACGGCATGACAACTAGAGATATTGTCTCTAAGTTATTGTAATTTTAGTGGCGAGGTCTCGGTTGGATTCAAGGTCTATCCATGCAGGATATACTCTGAAATTATCCAAAACAATCATGGATAATCTCAAAAGGATCATCTGGCTCCAAGAAGCCTGCCACCTTAATTAGTTAATCAAAAAGTCATCTGGTTCCCAAGATATGATCATTATAGCATATTTGGACCCGAGTGGGTTCCGGGCCCGGTTTGACTCGGTCGGCCGACCCGGTCTGACTCTTCCTGGACCACCCTGGTTGGGCTAGGCTATGGTGGGATCGGCCCACCGGTTGGTGTGACCCACATGGGGTGATGTGGTCCGCAACTCAGGAATGGGTAAAAGGAATTGTTCTGCTCCTTTATTGGTGGTGACAGGTGGCACTGACTTGTCACCCACAGGACTAGCATGGAGCAGGACCCTTGCTTCACCATGGATCCCTTCAGCATGACACAAGATGGAGCGCCACCTCCACCTCTGTGGTCAATCACTGTCGGCCGCATGTCCAACCATGACAACGCCAAGTGGTGCCTCACTACTACCACAGCAGGCAGTTTCTGATAGCCACCCTCATCTGTCGGCACTGATCTCTAGCACCTCTGTGTCGGTGCCTCACCAACACTTCTTCTTTAGGCCATCAAGAATGTCTAGTGGTTCATTCGTCATTTTGGATGTGCCTATGGAACTCTTGGGATTTCACCATCATTTTTCACTTATTGGTCTCAAGTTTCCTTCATGTTGGAACATCCCACCTTCAATGAACGTAATGAAAAACAAGAGGTGGAGGGTTTGGGCCATGTTCATTTGGCTCTCTCCCACTATTTTATCATTATTAAAAGTGGGAGTAGTTTATACATCACATTAAAATAGTGATAAACCCCATTAAAATCCCCCACAACGACCACTCAGAAATATTTATGAATGAGTAGAATAATCATAGGAAATTAAAGAATTAAAAGGCAACCCGTACCTCGATAATATTCAAAAAAAATGTGGTGGTGGATGATGATAACCTATTTGATGAATTCATTGATGTTCATCAATCAGGATTCATTACCAGCCAATCTTCCATCTCCGTCGGACGAAGGTGTCATGTCACTTTTCTAGAAGTTCCACTCTTTATGAAGTAGTCATAAACTCTACCCTATGTCCCATTTAAATATAGAGGAGAAAAGTTGATTAACACAACAAAAAATTAATGATGTTCATTAATTGACGTAATTAATGTTCCATATTTATTTTACAAGGGGTGGTCATGAAACAAATTTTTAACTGATCATTTAATATCTCATACATAAAAATTTATGACCGCCTCTATGGTCCCCACCACTTCCACTCAACTGGTGGTAAAAAAATAAATAAAATATCAATTTCTATATTATTTTTTTATATACTAAAATGTCTCAAAAACTGACTTGTTCACCTGACCAACTATGATCAAAGTTAAGCCTCCCTTAAGTGAATCCTGGAAAAATGGATTTAACAATGCCCTTGGATATTTAATCTATGGACTGATTAAAATTATAGAAAATTCCTCCTGTGTATTTATTGAATGTTACCTAAAAATGTTCACAAAATTATTAGCAGTCACCCTCGAGCTGCATTGGTCATGGTTAGGCTCTCCCTTAGGGGAACACACCCTCACGATCACAATAGTAATCATTGATTTCCAATCTGAGATACCTAGTTAGAGTTATATAATTTATCAAAAAAATAATTGTTACTTAATTATTTTATTTACGGAAAAAAACTAACATCCATTGTTGGTCCACGTCACCCAATGTTAGGATCTACCTAAAAAAAGAATACCCTTCATGGGTTAATTGGTGGTCTTTGATTAGTAATCTATGTATCTTTTCATGATTTATAAGCATTTGAAAAATAAAATATTTTTATTTAATTAGTTTATTTATGGTTATGCCATTTTTTGGTTTTCACACTACAGGTCTACGCTGACTAAACTAATGTCACAACCAAGATAAACCCGTCATCATGAATGTAATGGTGCCCACCGATTTCAGATATGGGTCCTTGTTTTAGATTTATTCCACTTTTTCATTAAAAATACTCACAGAAGATATTTTAATATCAACACTTTTTTGATAGTTCATTCATGGCACTTCCGTCCTCAGAATCACACGTCATCAAATTTTGCGGTCTCGTAATAATCCAAAATAAATAAATAAAATTATAAGGAATTCATGTACATTACATTCTCCCCAGCTTATGGATTTACATCCCTAAATTTCAAAACAACGGAAAATAAAACAAATGAGGGTAATGAGCATGAATTTGAGCCTCATGCTCCCATGTGGAATCCTGGAGGTTATCGTGCTTCCACTAAACTCGCACCAGAGTGATCAACCATCCAAAAAATATTCACTCCTGCCGATTCTCTATCTCCACCAGGAACATCAAAAAAGTCACCCCATCATCAAGTTCCACCTTTCCCTATTCGATTAAATGTGATGGATCTTGCACGCATCTCCTCCGTAGTGACACATGAAAAATGTTACGCACTCGGTGCATGTGTCGTGGAAGATCTAGGAGGTACGTCACATCGCCTACTCTACTAAGGATCTGGAATGTTCCGATGAACCATGGATAAGTTTTTCTTCCATAGAAAACCATTTTTAATCCTCACCGGGGTGAGACACATAGGAAGACATGGTATCCCTCCTCAAATTACAAGGGTCTACGCCTCCTATCAACGTAAGACTTTTCTCAGCTCTGTGTAGTCATCATCTGCTCTTGGATGATCCGCACCTTCTCTATGGTAGCATGTACCACATATGGAACCATAAGTGTTGACTCCCTTGGTTCATTCTAGTAAATAGGTGATCTGCATAATCACCCAAAAAAGGGATCAAATTGAGCCAAGATGATAGTGGAGAGATATCTAGTGTTTTATGAGAATTCCACCACTGGTTTCTCAATCCCTAGCCACTAGTTGTGACGCCGATGGTCCTGGTGCATCATTAGCACACTAGGATGTACTAACAAATGGGATTAATGGAAATCCCTCAACACCTCATATTGTAGCATCATGAGTACCATGGTGCGTCCTCTAAAAAGGGTGGCATGCTCCCCACCTTCAGAATATTTTCTAGGATCCCGTCCTGAGGTTATCTGATGGCATCGGGCCTCATATTCAGCATCCCCATGGTGTGACGCTATAACGTGGTGAAGGAGAATGCGAGTCATTATTAGGAACTGATGGTATGTTTCTCCATCACTATCCACAAAAGATATCGGCAACGCGGCTAACTACTATGTCACCTCACTCAGCAATTGTAGTCCAGACCTCCTACTATGTTCATTTCCCACCATGTTCCTCTTCCTATTAGTGTATACTATCTCAAAGTCATTGTCCTGGATAAACTCCATCCAACTCCATTTTCTCATGTTTATGTCCTTCTGTTAGATGATACACCTGAATCTCTTGTGACTGGAGTAGACAATAAATTGTTCCCTCAGCTACACCCTCAGCTCCTAGCACTCTGTGGAATCTCCCAATATGCAGTTGTATATACTGATGTTGTCACTGGGTACAAGCAAATGCAGGTTTCCCTCTCCCTATAGGGAGTTAATCATGAGAACATATTTAGAAATTATATTCACACACTCTACAACTACTGTTGGGAACTAAAAACATAGAACACCTATTGCTACAAGGGTAAGGATGGAAAAATCAAGAGTGATCAGCTGCACCCTCTAATGTATTATTCTATCCTATGCTACTTGGGATTCCTTTTTCTCTAACCAAGGAAATCCTTATTCCAACGTTGTAGTTATACCACATTCTTTTTTCCTAAAACAGTCAATCTGAGAATGAACAATGGAAGAGTAGTCCATACCCAAACAAACATCGTAAATCCTTGACGCTTCATCCAAGTGGTTGATACCAAAACTCTCACCTCAACGGTCATATCACACTGTCGATATAGGTGTGATTATCAAGTCTACTCTCATGGGTATCTCCAGACGTAATGATCAAGTCAATGGTTTAACCAGAAACACTTGGTATTTAACCTGATTTGTGACAATGAATAATGATTGGTACCTGTGTTTTTTAAATACAAATTCTAGTAGTAGACACATAACATACCTCAAATCATTCATGGATCCCTTGGGTCACACTCCTTGACAGCATGACGCAACTCCCTTCTCTTATCCTACAGCTACCTGATCATGGTGTGGAGAACATTAGGGTGGTGGTTGTATTATGTCAAATATTATACCACCTACTGCTAATCTCCAAGCTCCTCTTCCATGGTTGATGCCCAAAATATTCATCATTCCGTATCTATTCCTCTTCCCAAAACATTTTGACGCATCCAAGTCTCCAAAACAGACATCGGTTTCTACATTTCCCACTGCTGAAATTTAATTGTTTTATCTTCTCATCCAAATAATTTTCAACCACAAAGGGTCCCTATAGAACACTAAAACAAGTAGAAATGCATTGCAGAATATTACTATCTCGGATGTCCCTAAACACATTTCATGTGGATGTTTGAGTCCTTAAGAACTAGTCTTAGCATATTCATCGAGTACCTGGAATATTCTGTACACCTTGAAAAATACTAAGCTACCATCATTTCGTCCAGCGGAATCTTTAAAATCTATTGGGAACACATACCCTTTAGCATTTTATCAAAAGATACCCCCATATATGAGGATGTTTCTCATGATTTTTCCATAAACAAAGTCACCTCATCTTACTATATGGGTAATATAAACCCTTCCATCGCCCTACTGAGCCTCATAGACCTCTCATTTCCTAGACTACCTTATGATATAATGGTGCCATGACTAGATGAAAACATAGTCACCACCTCAAGCCAGTATTTAGCCGCCTGTGAGTCATGCTCGCCATTGATCTTGAGGGGTATTTGTCACTGAAACTTGTTTAAGCCAATGAGCCTACATGTTTCCTCTACTGGTAGCACCGGTTGTAACTACTGACCAATGGTAAGTGGTATCATTGGGATACCACCCAATTGTAACATCTCAAAAAACATTCATTGTTGTAATGCCTCATCACACTTTCAACCATCCTCATAGGCACACATTAGAATCCTGGCTGACTATCTTCATGGAGGAATATTGAAATAGAATCAAGATGAAACATGATCAATAAGTTATACCTGCGGATATGACTCAAAATATATCAAATGTAAAAACATTTCCAAAATAAACCCAATCATTGTTATCATACACTGAGTCAGAGAAAAGAAATTAGGGTCATGGTGTATGGATACGTCAGCCACCGCACCAATACTGGACTCCCCAAACAAAAAACGAAACTCGAGACAATTAACACTATTTCTGCATTGGAATGATCGGAGTTCTATTTATTCAGTAGAACTGAATACACTGATATGACATTGTCATGACCTTCCCCCCATGGCCCATGTCCTGACCACCCCATACTCTCCATCCATATGCCAATGGTTGGAGGCTAGCAATGGAATGGTGTAACCCTAAAATGTGAAGTAATTTTCTTTAAACCTGTATGAACACACAGACTAGAATTTCACAAGATTCAACCACAAAATAAAACATCTATAGTAAAAGTGTTCACTGAATTTTAGGGGCTAGAATAAAAGAACAACTGAAAAGGCACATCATAAACTGAAAATATAAATCAGATCTTAAGATTTTCCACCGGGGATCCTACCTGAAGGGTATGTAAAACTTGTCTCCACAGATCTCCATGTCAACTGTCACCAACATCCACAGTCAGGTCCTAGATCCCCGAGTCTCATTCATGACTTCTCGTTGTCTTTACAAGACACAACAAGGTTCGGGTGAAGCCCTTGTAGGGTTCAATATAATAATAGACAGTAGGGACCCAAAGACCCTTGAAGGTCTATCATAATTCCACAATGGAAAATGAAAAAGCATGATATCAATCATAAAGTAGAAATGAAAGACTCTGCTGAAACTAGGTATAATAGAAGTACATTAGTACAAATGATTATTCATAAGCCAATATCTTCTTACTCTATCAAGAGGCAGTGTTGTTGAACAACACAGGATTGATAGGTACTAACCCCATCAAGATTCAAATAGTATAGATATGTGTTGATTCTGACATAATCAATAGTTGTGGATTCACATAGAATCAATGGGTGTTTCTTCTCATAGAATCACTGGGAGCTGATTCAGAAAGAATCTTTGGTTGCTAATTCCCATAGAATCGTTGGTACTGATTAACATAAAATCACTCAGTGCTAATTCACACAGAATCAGTGGGCGCTAATTTACAAAGTACCACTCAAGGAATATTTACACTGAATCACTTGGTGCTGATTCACACAGAATCACTAGGTATTGATTCAGACAAAATTGTTTTTTACTGATTCACACATATTCCCTGGGTGTTGATTCACATAGAGTTGTTCGGTGATTATTCAAATAGAATCGGTTGGTGATGATTGAAACAGAATTTCTATGTGTTGATACACATAGAATCGCTCGGTGCTAATTCACATAGAATTAATAAGTGCTGATTCATAAAGAATCTCTAGGTTCTGATTAACACAGAATCTCTTGGTACTGATGCACACAAAATCTATTGTTTTTGATCCACACAATATTTCTCTTCACTCTTTACCTATCTTTTTGGCACATGATTCATTCTCATAGTATGATTATTTCGGTTATAAACTGATTCTCAAACCATTGGTCATATTTCAACTGGCACGAAGTTCCACGAAGTTGTTACCCAATCATTTTTCATGTCATAAGGGTTCCAACTAAATAGATGGTTCACCAACTGGATGCTCGATCTGTATATAACTGGAATTTTAGTGCTGATGGTCCGCTTGGATTCAGGGTCGATCCAACCCGATCATACTCTGACATTCTCCAAAAATCACGTGGAGTATTTTAAAATGGTCGTATCTCTCCAAGGATCCTGATGCTTTAGAATGTTTGTCAAACAGAGGTCATGTTTCCATGATATATTCATTTAAGAGTATTTGGGACCAAGAGGGGTCGGGGTCTAGTCTGACCTAGTCGGACGGACCTAGTTGGGGTCCACTAGACTTGATTTGGGTCCCCCGACCTGGTTCGGGTCTGACCCAGCCCACCCTGGATTTGCTAGGCTGTGGCAGGCTCAATCCACCAACTGGCACAACCCACACTTGGTTTCGCAGTCCGCTAGACCTGAATGTCTTAAAGGAGCTGTTTGGATCCTTTATTGGTGGCACTAGGTGGCACTAACTCATCACCCACATGACCCTTACGGAGTGGGTCCCCTGAATCGCCACAGCTTCGTGTCATGACTCCCATTAGCGCGACACATGATTGTGTGCCACCTCAACCTCTATGTTCATCCACTACCGATGGCCTGTCTGATCACCACAGAGTCGAGTAGTGCCGCTAATCCACCACAGTTGGTGGTTGCCATTCGCCGCCCTCATCTGTCGGTGCGGGTGCCGCATCAGTCTCTAAAACTTCTTTTGCAGGCCCCGGGTGAGTTCTGGTGGAGGGTTCTTCCTTCTAAACACACATATAGCCCTCTCGATATTCCGCTATCATTGCACGCCTCTCGGTTTCATGGTTCCGTCAGGTTGATATAACCCACCTCTGAATAAGGCAATGAAAAATAAGCAGAGGAGGATCTATGCCTTGTTCGATTGGATCGTGCCCTCTACATTAGCATTATAACAAGTAGGAGTAGTTTATACATCACATTTAAATAATGATAAAACTCGTTCAAATTCCCTATAATGACAACCAATAAAAAATCAAGAAGAAGGAGAAGAATCGTGGGAAACTTTTGAATTAAAGGACAACCCCTTCCTCAAGATTCTTTGGAGACATCGTAGTCGTGGAGGAATATTTTTTGAGTTTTGAAGCCATTGTAATTCTTCGATCTCGATTCGTGGCCCCCCCGAGCTTCCGTCCCCATCAGGGGAAGGTGTCGCATCACTTCTCCTATGGTTCCTCGATTAATGAAGAAGTAAAAAACACTACCCCAAGCGCCATTTAAAACGTCAGGAAAAAGGATGAGTAACACATCGAGGAATTAATAAGGATCATTAATTAATGTAATTAATGTGCTATCATAATTTCCCAAGGGGTGGATACGAACCCACTATGTAACCAGGCATTTAATATTATATATAGAGAATTCTGACCACCTCCGTGGTCCCCCCAAATGACGCTTAATAGGCAGTAAAAAAATAGAAATAATATAATAGTTTCTATGTTATTTTATTATTTATTTAAAAAGTCTCAAAATATATCTTTTTCACATGACCAATAATGGATGAATTCATGCCTCCATTAAGAAAATTTTAGTGCTACGGATTCAATGGTTCCCTTGATTTTTTAATTTGAGGACCGGTTCAAAAGATAGAAAAATTCGCCCGTGTGTTTACTGAATGTATCTTAAAAAAAGTTCAAAAAATTATTAGTAGTCACCATCGACCAGCACCGGTCAAGGATATGATCTTACTAAGGGGAACACACCCTCACTAGATCTATGGTACTCCTAAATTTTCTATCCGAGTTACAGTTTAGGAGTTATAAAAATTAAAAGAAAAATAATTATTAAATAATTATTTTATTTACGGCCAAAAACTAACATCCACTGTTGGCCTACACCGACGAATGTTATCATCATACCATGAAAATAATACACTCAAGTGTTCATCGGTGGTGTTATATTTTTAATCTGGTCTCCATTTTCGAGTTATAAGAATTTGAAATATAAAATACTTTTATTTATTTATTTTATTTACGATTACTCCATTTTTGGGTATTCTCATTAGAGACATGTGCCGACTAAACTTATGTTTCTCCAAGGGACAAACCTCTATCCTAAATGCAATGGTGACCTTATATTTCTTATTTGGCAACCCATTGAAGAGTTATTTCACCTTTTCATGAAAACTACTCATGCCCACTATTTTAAGATCAACGCTTTTTTGACAGATCATTTCGGGAACTATGGGCCTCAGAATAATGTGCCATTAAATTTCACGATCTCATAATAATACTATGGATTTAAAAAATATACACAATTTTCAAAACATTACATGTATATCCTCTCAAATAAATGGATAACTATTTCAATATCATAAGATAATTATTTAAATTAACATACGACCTTTATCCCATATAAAAATAAATTTTATATGCTTGATCCTCTATGAATAACATTTCAATGATCTTGATCTACTATAGGGTAAATGTGATGATTCATGATTTATTGTGATATTTAATATAGGTTTTGATTCTAGGTATTATATGATTTTATAGTCTAGGTCAATAAAATTCATATTAGAAATTGTTTTTGTAAGATTTGGTGTCCTGAGAACCAACTGTTTTGTACGTTGATTACATGAATGTTCACTAATTATATATTGTTCATTGTTCTGCATGACTATAATATAATAATTTCATGGAATATTTGTTGCATTGATAAGGTTAAGGCAGATCACCGCTTTGATGAGAACCTTGAAATTCTATAACAATATTCATAAATAAAGTTCTACGGTTGGATGACATAATATGATAGGAAACATAGTATACATGTCGTCATAGGAATGCACTAATAAGAAGATGAGACTCTCTCTCATGGAGTTCGCACATGGTAATCTCCAAGATGGGAGATTTTGAGAATAGACCCGCCAATAGAAATTCTGCATGTCAGGGTGTCATCGGACATTGTTATCTATGTGCATGTGTAATGGTCCTTAGACTGGAAGATTATCATTAACTCATGTCAGGACTCACGCAATTAGATTTTCTGACGAAAACCGTCACATAGAAAGTTGGCGGGAAGTAGGGTACATTGGGTGCGTCACGAGTGACATTTTGTTAATGGATAAGTCGAGGAAGGATTTTACCCTTCCATTTATGGAAGTTGATATCTCGACCCTTTGATTGAAATAGTACTGTCACATTAAATTCCATGGCCATGGTGTGAATGACGAGTTTATTTCCGGTAGTCAAAGAACGATGGATCAAGCATATAGGTTTATGACACTTCCATGAAACCTTCTTGATGAGATATCGAGAGAAACCGATTAAATTATACAGTAAGAATTCGTATGAGGCCATACATCATTGTGGGGTCAACTTCTTTCTCAAGGGTGACTTGACCCGTTTCTAGATAGTAATCTTTGAATGTAGGCAAGCCCACCTAATGCGAACGAGAAAGAGGCCTAGAGGGTCACACACTAAGTGTATTCAAGTATCTCAAGTAGAATAAAGATTATTCCCGTATGTGGTTTAATAATTATTCAAGTAATCCTAAATCGTTTTAATGTTGGAGGAAGAATAAAATAAAACAAGTACATGTCGTGTATTAATTATTACATTCCATGTAGTTTTTATTTTGAAAAGGAAATGAAGAAATAAAAACAATATATACACACCGTGTACATTTAATGTACACGCCATGTTGTTTTCTATGAAAAACAAGTACACGTCGTGTATTTATTATTACACGCCATGTAGTTTTTCCAGTCAGGATGTTAAGGATATAATATTGTTCTATTAAATTATGTTTATTATAATCAGTGTGAGCACATGTCAAGGAATTTATTATTCGACATGAGGGTTTTCAATGAGAGTTAATGAAATAAATGAAATGTGTAACATGTTTATTTATTATAATAACTCTACTACATCAAACCTGATAATAAATATCCTCACAACCCCAACTCTTTTCCTACTCACAAGAGATTCGTTGTGCACAATAACTCTAGAGAATTATTTCAAGGTCAAAAGAACCTCTTCCCCCAAGAAGGCTCTCAAGACCGAGAGATATCCTATTCTATCGGATCTAGACAATCTAAGGAAGATAATTCAAGCAATGGTTTCTCCATGCTAGCACCCGAAGACTACTTTGGCGACGTCCTGAGATTCTAGGTACACGTGTGGATAACCGCTAGAGGAATTCTACACTTGGGTTCTACGATACAACGATGAATCACATTGGAACGCGATCAAGAACATTACTAAAGAAAGAACACCCAAAAGGTATTTATTTTCAATTGATTTAATTAATTTTAATCAACCTGTAATGATCCTACTTTGTGGTTCTGGGACTTCCCTTTTCTTTGTCCATTTCCGTAATTCGATCCGTGGAGACTGGCATTTACCATTGTATTGATCCCAGGTTGATCATTGTTAATGACAAGAATCCAAGTGGTCACATCCACCCACATGCTTCCGCTGTGCCCAAAACCTTCAAATGGTGTCAGAGTGAGGTTACAACATTGATTATGGTTATTTAATTTTCTTTGATAATTTACGCATTTATATTTGATTCAATTAGAATTATATTGTTCTCTTAATCTGAATAAGAAAGATCTATTCTTCCTCTTTCATTTCTCGATTTATATCACAGAAACAACCATTTAATTTTAAATTTTCATTAAAATAAAAATGAGGTACTTATCCGGAGGATTTTCTCTTTTTGTTTGTACATCATCGGATTACACGAATTGTACTTAAAACTACACGCCGTTTACATAGGTTCAATGAACCGGAACTGGTACGCCAAACCATGTCGTGTGAATTGAATGTACCTAAGTTTTAATCATGCTGTGTTGACCCGAATTGAATGGCACGTGGAACCAGAATACATGGCATGTAAGTTGGAGCAACATGTCGTATATTCTGTTCCGGCCCAGGTGAAACCGTGTAAAAGGATAAGACGCGTACCGCGTACATGGGATCGCCAGGCCGGTTACCGTGTAACAAAGAAGTACACACTGGGTATGATTTATCTACACACCGTGTAATAAAAAATTTCTAATGTATATAAAACATTCCAAAGCCCTCGACATGTACATTGGATAAAAAGTGAATACACACCATGTAAATATAAACTACACATCCTGTACTTTCCAGAAATGGAATTTCACCAGGTTTCCTTCAATGTACAAAGACCCGTACAAGGAATCTGGATGAGAAGAATCTCAATGAAATTCATATAGCAATTTAAGATAAAGAATTGATTAATTATAAGATCATAATTAATTGAATTTGAGAACGACATATCATAAATTAAATGAAAATTAAATGAATTTGGATTCTAAAAATGCGTAAATGTATTTTCATGCTATAGATGATCATGAGCTAGACCAAAGTCCCTTTTTACGTGTATGGTTTCATTTAAATTTATTTAATTTAAATTTTTTGTCCTACTATCATTCTTCCAATAAAATGTAGGGCATGTGTTCCCATGGTTTCTTTAATGTAAACCCATGTAATGGAGGATCTCCCCAAGCCAGAGGAGATGGTTCAAATCCTGAAGCTGAGGCGAAACCGACGCAAGAAGATACAAAGGTGGACATGTGGGAGTTGCAAAACATGAACGATCAGGTTCAAGGTGTTTTCCCTTGGCCTGGGTTAGATTATCAAAATCGCTAGATAATCTAACAAATAGAAGCTCATGATCATTCTATATTATTTTATTTCTGTATAAATTGCATGGTTTATTTATTATTTATGTGTTGTCGCGATCATATATTTAATTAAATAGACAAGCATGAAAAGATGGAATAAAATAAAAACTGGACTATGCGTAAACATTATCAGAACATGGTTAATCACTTGAGCAAGAATCACTTAATATTATCAAAAATGTGATAATGAAAAACTACGCATAAAGAATAAAAACCCACAAATACCATATTAAGTCAGATGAAGCCTTCTGTTACTTGATTAAGGGAAAGACTCAATAAAACCTTGTGTTTGTCCAACCCTTTTTGGGACACTTACTTTTATAAAGGAATACCTTATGAATGGTTTTAGGATGAATTAACCATATTGCATCAAGAGGAGTAGCCCTTGATAGACATGACGTAATATTGGAGGCAAGATTTGAGGAAATCCAAGTCAGGATTTCAGGATTGGGGAGTCCACTCAACAGATCATGGAACTGTAAGCTCACAGTTGGCAAAGACATGCCTACCTAAATACCTTCAAATAGCTTGACCAACCCTTGTTGGGGTTATGTTAAGGGGAATATGGATCATTTCCACTAGAATGTCAAGGCAACTGGACATTCCGAGTTCAATGGTGAGGGCCATTGGGACTTGATAAAATAGTGGGAGAAATAATTAATTAATTAATTATTTCTCATAAAATGTAGTCAAGAAAGTACTGATAAATCTGCCCTTTTAATTTGTAGAATCGAAATGACAAACTTATTAAGAACATTTTCTCTGTGATCAATTCTGGATAAAGACAATATTATCACCGACAGTAACTTTCAGGAATGGTTTAGGCGCCTTTGGTTTATCCTAGGCCATGAGCGAAAGTTTTACATGCTGGAGTCCTCACTTCCTGATTCTCCTGCCCTAGGGGTGAGTGATGAAGTTTTCCTGGTCTATGATCAACATTTGAATGATGCTCTCAGTGTTCAATGTTTGATGGTATCATCATTTCTAGTCAGCTCATGAAGTCTCATGAAGACATGGATGTGTATAGCTTTCTCGAGCACCTCTGTGGTCTATACCAGCAGATAGAAATACAGGAATGGTTTGAGATATCCAAGGCTCTATTTCAGAGAAAGCATCGAGAGGGTGCCCCAACTGGGCCTTATGTAGTCAAGCTCATTGTCAACATTGAGCGCTTGAAGGTTCTAGGGTTTAAACTCCCCGAAGAACTGGTCACAGATCTCATTATTTCATCACTCCCCCAGAACTTCTCGAACATTGTTGTTAATTTCAACATAAACAACATTGAGAAGTCTATATCTGATCTCCTTATCCTTATTCTCCAAGTAGATAATGACATGAGGCATGAAAAGCCTTCTGTCCTTATGGTGAATAAAATGAATAGGAAGTCGAAGAGCTTTAAGCCCAAAGCTTCTTTATGGACTTCTAAGAAAAGGAAGATCAAAGGGGAGGAAAAGAAAAAAGATGTTGTTTTTTTTGCATGTGGCAAAAAGGGCCACTCGAAGAAAAACTACACCCAGCCAAGGAAGAAAGGGGAAGCTTCAGGTGCATTTGTTATCGAATGAAATATATCTGTTTCTACTAATTGGGTATTAGATACTTCTTGTGGTGCTCATATATGTATCCAAATACATGAACCAAGTAGATTCCGGAAGATCGATCGAGGGGAGGTAGATCTATGAGAATCCAACAGATCCAAACTTGCTGTTATAGCTTCCGGGGACTACCACATCACATTTCCTACCAGGATGGTCTTGGTTTTGAAAGGATGATATTATATACCCTCTGTAACCAAAAACATCATTTCAGTATCCAGATTAGATACTTATGGATTCATCTTCATGTTTGGAAGTGGATGTTGCTAATTTTATAAAGATAGCATTTGTTTTGGTAGGACACATTTATATAACGACCTTTATGTGTTAGACTACACAAACCAAGTTATGGCAATCGATAAAAAAGTTAATTTACATGACTCATACCACACCCAACTTTGGCATCACTGGCTAGGTCTTCTCAATGAGAAATTTTTGAAAAAATTACATCAGTATGGGTATTTAGATTCTTTAAAACTAAAACCACTTGGTGGATGTCATGCATGTCTACAAGGAAAATGTCCAAAGCCCCATTTGGTGGGAAAGGTGAAAGAGCTAACGAGCTTCTATAATTAGTACACACAGTTGTGTGTGGACCATTTTCAATTGAAGCATGGGGTTGGTTCTCGTACTTCATACATTTTACTGATGATTTTAGTAGATATGGATATATCTACTTAATGAGGTATACGTCAGATTCTTTTGATCGGTTCAAAGAATACATGAATGAAGTTGAGAACCAGCTTGGTATGAAGATTAATAAACTTCGCTCAGACAGAGGAGGAGAGTATCTTAATCTGGACTTCATTTATTTCTTACTGGATCTTGGGATTCTATATCAACTCACTCCTCTTTACACACTTCAGTGGAATAGTTTATGTGAAAGGAGAAATTGCACCTTATTAAACATGGTGAGATAAATGATGAGTCATGCGAGTAATCCATTATCCTTTTGGGGATATGCATTACAAACAGCAGCGCACATACTAAACCAAGTGCCAACTAAATCGATAAATGGTATTCCATACGAGTTATGGAGTGGACTTAAAGACATGTTATATAATATACATGTGTGGGGTATCGAAACATTTGATAAGGCCTCTTCAGGTAAAAAACATGCACCCCGAGGCCCAATGTGTAACTTTATAGGATATCCCAAGGAAACAAGGGGATATTGCCTATAAAACCCCTCAAACAAAAAGGTTACAGTGGCATGACACGCTATATTCCATGAGAGGGAGCAGATCTCCAAAAGAGATAGTGGGATTGAGATATACTTTGATGAATTCGAGTCTCATGATACACATGATTTGGTACAAGAACAGATTCCACAAAGCCCCGTGGAAGAACAATTTGTTCTAGAGATAGAAGAATTGCGTAGAAGCACGAGAGAGGTGAGAGAAGCAGAACGATATGGGTTTCTTATCACCGAGGATGGTGACTCAATATTGGTTGAGAATGATGATCATCTTACCTACAAGGAATCAGTTGAAGTCACAGACGTTTCCAAGTGGAAAGAAGCCATGAATTCTGAAATGGATTCCATGTACCAAAACCAAGTCTGGATTTTTGTTGAACTTCCAGTTGATGTCAATCATATTGGTAATAAATGGGAATTCAAGAAGAAACTGGACATGGAGGGGAAAGTCAACACCTATAAGGCACGACTGGTTGCAAAAGGTTTTAGACAGCGTTAATGAATTGACTATGATGAAACTTTTTCACTAGTTTCCAGGATGAAATCCATCAGAATCCTATTGGCCATTGCCGCTTACCATGACTTTGAAATATGTAAAATGGATGTCAAAACAGCATTCCATAACGGGGACCTCTAGGAAGTTGTCTACATGACACAATCTAACGTTTTTTTGACTCCAAAGGATGCCAACAAGGTATGCAAGTTGCAGAAATCCATTTATGGATTAAATCAAGCATCTAGGTCATGGAACATTCGTTTTGTTGAAGTTGTAACAGAATTTGGCTTTGTTAAGAACGATTGTGAGCCTTTTGTCTACAAGAGGTTTAGTGGAAGTGCATTTGTTTTCCTAATAGTATATGTTAATGGCATATTACTAATTTGAAATGAAGTACATGTCTTATAGTCAGTTAAGGCATGGTTTCATAAATTATTCTCCATGAAAGACTTGGGCAAGGCAGCATATATTCTTGGGATCAAGATCCATCGTGATAGATCTATGAGAATGCTGGTCCTGATTCAATGTACATACATTGACAAGATACTGAAGAGATTCAGTATGGAATAGTCCATGAGGGGATTGTTGCTAGTGTCATATGGAATTAACCTTTCCAAGAAAATGTGTCCTCAGACACATGAAGAAATAATCCGAATTGAAAGGATCCATTACGCATCCGCGATTGGGTCAGTCATGTATGTTATGCTATGTACAAGGCTAGATGTTTCTTACACATTAACTATGGTAGGAAGATATCAAGCTGATCCAGGAGACCTCCATTGGATGTAAGTCAAGAAGATCCTTAACTATCTGAGGTGTACTAAGGATATGTTCCTAGTTTATGGAGGAGATGAGGAACTTTTCATTAGAGGACATGTAGATGCTAGTTTCCAGACTGATCATGATGACATGAAGTTGCAGACTGGATACATCATCAGTTTGGATAGAGGTTCAGTGAGCTGGAAGAGCTCAAAGAAATGTGTGGTGGAAGATTCTATAGTAGAGTCTGAGTATATCATAGCTTCTGAGGCAGATAAAGAAGCAGTATGGATGAGAAGCTTTTTCCATGAGCTGGATGTAGTACTGAGCAGTAAAGATCCTATCACACTCTATTGTGAATATACTGCAGCGGTGGCACTTGCTAATGAGATAATGTCACATCAGCGGACAAAGCACATACTTCAGACGCATCATCTCTTGAGGGATTTTTCTCAGAGAGGTGAAGTTGCAGTCAGCAGTATTTCCACGTAAGACAATGTGGCAGACGCAATGACTAAATCCTTGACTCAGTAGAAACATGATCATAATGTGAGGTCTATCGGACTAAAAGACGTTGGCAGTTGGCTCCAGTCCAAGTGGGAGTTTGTAAGGGTTGGTGTCCTGAGAACCAACTGTTTTTACTTTGATTACATGAATGTTAACTTATTTTATATTTTTCATTGTTCTTCATGACTATAATATAATAATGTCCTAGAATATTAGTTGCATTGATAAGGTCATGGAATATCCCCACTATGATGAGAACCTTGAAATGCGATAACAATATTCTTAAATAATGTTCTACGGTTGGATGACATACTATGATTGGACACATAGTATACAGAACATCATGTGCAAGCACTCGCAAGAAGGCGAGACTCTCTCTCATGGATTTCGCACTTGGTAATCTCTAAGATGGGAGATTATGAGAACAGACCAGCCAGTAGAAATTCTGCATGTTTTGGTGTCATCGAACATTTCTATCTACGAGCGTGTGTAATGGTCCTTAGACTGGATGATTATCATTAACTCATGTCAGGACTCATGCACTTAGATTTACTGACAAAAACTATCACGTAGACAGTTGGCGGGATGTAGGGTATGTTGGGTGCGTCATGAGTGACATGTTGTTAATCGATAAGTCGAGGAAGGGTTTGTCCCCTCTATTTACGGAAGTTGATATCTCGGCCCTTTTATTGAAATAGAACTGTCTCATTAAATTCCATGGCCATGGTGTGAATGATGAGTTTATTTCAGGTATTCAAAAATTGACAGATCAAGCATATAGGTTTATGACACTACCATGAAACCTGTTTGATGAGATATCGAGACAATGAGATTAAATTACACAGTATGTGTTTGTATTAGGTGATACGTCAACGCGGTGTAAACTTCTTTCTCTTGGGTACCTTGACCCGTTTCTAGATAGTAATATTAGACTTTAGTCAAGACCGCCTAATTCCAACGAGATAGAGGCCTAGAGGGTCACACACTATGTGTATTCAAGTATCTCAAGTAGAATAAAGATTATTCTCGTATGTGGTTTAATAATTATTCAAGGAATCCTATATCGTTTTAATGTTGGAGGAAGTCTAAAATGAAAACAATTACATGTCGTTTATTAATTATTACACGCCATGTAGTTTTTATTTTGAAAAGGAAATGAATAAATAAAAACAATATATACAGGTCGTGTACATTTAATGTACACGCCGTGTAGTTTTCAATGAAAAACAGGTACACACCATGTATTTATAATTACATGGAATGTAGTTTTTCTAGGTGACATTTTTAGGATATAATATTGTTTTATTAAGTGATATTTATTATAATTAGTGTGAGCACATTTCATTGAATTAATTATTCAACATGGGGGTTTTCAATAAGAGACAATGAAATGAATGAAACGCATAATGCGTTTATTTATTATAATAACTCTACTACCTCAAACCTGATTATAAATATTCTCACAACCCCAACTCTTTTCCTACACAAAGAGAATCATTGTGCACAACAACTCTGGAGAATTATTTCAAGGCCGAAAGAACCACTTCCTCCATGAATGCTCTATAGACTAAGAGATATCCTCTTCCATCGGATCAAGACAATCTATGGCGGACAACGCAAGAAAAGGTTTCTCCACACTAGCACCCGGAGACTCCTTTGGCGATGTCCCGAGATACAAGGTACACATGTGGATCACCGCGAGAGGAATTATACACTTGTCTTCTGCGATGCAATAACGAATCACATCAGAACGTGATCAAGAACATCAATGAAGGAAAAACACCCAAAAGTTATTTCTTTTCAATTGATTAAATTTATAATAATCAACCTTTAATGATCCTACTTTGTGGTTCCGGGACTTTCTTTTTCTTTTTCCATTTCTGTGATCTTGGATTGATCATTGTTAATGAAAAGAATCCAAGTGGGAGAATCCACCCACGTGCTTCCACTGTGCCCGAAACCTTCATTTTGCGTACTTTTAATGGTGCCACACATATATAATAAAAACATCTATTTCATTATGTATTTATTGTGATTTTTCTCTTTATGGTTAATTCCTATCATAAGTATAATTTATTGGCCTTGTATGATTCTTAATATCCAAGTTGGATTGCGTATAAATTTTTTAATTGTAATTTTTCATCGCATACCCTTTTGATATTTTTTTGGTATCATAAGATCATCGATTAATATCTTCCATGATTACCCTTAGTGATCATGTGAACTGAAACATTATTTTGATTATCATAGTTAGGTTATGAAGAATTTATTATATAGGGTATGTTTATAATGAGTAAAATGTTTTATGATCAATGTGGGTGATGTTGAGGTTAACTCATGAAATAAGATGGTTCAATAAGTTTTATCCAAATGCACTAATCCTTTATGATCCTTAGGGAATTATATTATGAAATATATTAAATATTCACCTAAAACGGTTTAATATATATATATTTATATATATGAAATACCTATTTCATTATAGTTGGCATCATAGTATTATTTAATTTATCCATAGAAAACAAAATGTGTAAATTTTAGTTACTTCCCAAATTATATCTCAAATGATATGTTTATGTACAAGTCCAAGTATAAGAAGAAATAAAGGAATTTTGGTAAAGGATATATTTAGTGGTTTAGAAACATTTAAATCATTATCTTTATAAAACAAGTGGATGTGGCTGGGGAATAGTTGAAAATAAGTTATATAATTGTGGAAATTGTTTTATAAGATAGGATCAATCACCACCAATTCCACAAAAATGATCCATGATGCAAACCTAGATTGAAACTCCCACTAGAAATGTTTTGGAAAATAACTAGTTCATTATGAACCACCATAAATGATTTGAATACATGATAACCATGAATGAACTAGGTGAAACATGAGGTGTTATATATTGATATGAAGGTTTCTTGATTTAGAAATAATATGGAGGGTGTTTCATAATTAATCCATAAAGCTAAAAATTAATGATTGTTATGATAACCATCCAGGAATTAGATACCGATTGAAGATAGAAAATTTAATATATATTTGTCAAAGGTATCCTCAAATATTCTATTATCAAATTATATATCATCTATACAATTTAATTGTGTATTTAAAACTATTTTCTAATGATAATTCCCATTGTCAATGAATAGATGTTGAATTAATAGGGAAAACCCCTAATTGTATGATGACTCCATATCAAATAAATGATTACTTTCTATTTTATTTTTTCAAGAATATGCATACAGAAAACAACATTAAGGAACTAGTTGTGGAATTTGATATAATAATAGGCTTTTATAATATTTCTATATAGAAACATAATATCAATTTCTAAAGAATAGAAGTCAACCTTTCTATTCTAAAAGAATCTATGATTTTCTATCAATTTAATGAAAAATATAATATTATTATAGAGATTAAAACCAAGGTATGCTTCTTAGTTCAAAATTAAGAGTTTTTTTAACCATATATGTTGGGGATATACTGAATATTGAATGTATTCTTATTGTACCAGAGTTTTTTACTTTATTTCAAGAGTTTTTATTATCCTTCCAATGAAAACTAAATTTAATTTCCTAATTATACTAATACCTTGTGGTAGAGATATTTCAATTACATTTATATAGAATTTAAAGGATTTATTTATAGTAATAAAACTTGCATCCCCTGTATAACATTGTCAATGGATTCATTTTTCCAACTATGTCACCTTGGGGTGAACCTATAATATTTATAAATATGTCATATGGATCGATGTAACTCTAATTTATTTATCAGTAGATGAACAATATCATGATCAAGAAGAAGTATAATATAACCCATATTAATGACTAAATTAATCAATTTCATGGAGAAAAATACATTTCCATGATTTACCTTAGTTATTGATATCATCAATTGAGTTCCAAGAATGGGGTTATAATAATGAAATAAATTATTATACTATATTGACACTTTGAATATATAACAATTCAAGTTGGCCTTACTAATTTTCCCTCTATATTAATTGTTGTAATTATTATTTCCATTAGATAGTACCTTCATCAGTTGGTGATAGTAATTATAGATGAAAATATTAACTATTTTAAAAGAATAATGATCCTTAAAATCACGTGATAGATAATTTGAAGAATTAAATGTGGGATAAACTATATTAAATTTTTTCAATGTTTGAACTTTACCAACACAAGGTTTTGTTTTTTGGACATATAATGTCATGTGAGGGTGAATCATTGTATCCATAAGAAATAGAGGCTATTGAATAATTCCCTAGACTAACCACAGTAACTAATATATATTGTTTTCTTGGTTTTCCTAGTTTTTATAAGTGGTTATTGTAAAATTTTCCATGAAAATATAATGTAATCCCCATGATAACACAAAATCTATCTATACACCTCTAGTCATATAAATGTATGGGAAATACGACGGAACATAATAGAGGATTTTTTGGAAAATTTTTAAACATTTCGTCTTAGTGGAATGGGTATATAATATATAATGATTCCAAAAATAAAGGACTAGCATGAATTTAAATGTATAATGATGTTTTTGTAATTTATGATTCATGAAAAATGATGGTTCATGAGAAAACATACCCATACAGGGATTTTGAAATATCTACTATTACTTATTAATTAACAATATAGATGGATTGTATTTTTGGAGAATTGTTTTATATATATACTAATCATAATATTTTAATTTATATTTGAAAATATAAGTATTGGGAAAGTGTGCAAGAATATGTTTTGAGATTAGTAATGATTAAAAAGACTATATAATGTACCATCCTTAGAAAGAAAGTTAGGTTTTTCATTTATTGAGTTAAACTATTCATTCTAATGTATTTATGATGGGGATGGCCAAATAACCACTATTTGTATATTTAAAAACGACGGACATAGAATTCCTAATGAATTGGGAGATATATTATCTTTATCAAATTAGTTATTAATGATATATCAAATTGAATATAAAAGTGTCATGGATGGAATATGTACAGCTACGTAATAGTGTGATAAATATTTTTGATATTAACCCTCTTGATGAATGAATAATAACATTCAAGAACTATTTATCTATTCTATAAGTACTAAATTTATAGAAAGAGTTGTTATAGGAAGCTTAATGTTATTCATTATCTATTTATTGTGGATGTGAAATGATGTATAGGAATTTAAAATTTAATGTCTTGTAGTTTTTCTAGAAGATAAATATTAATGAATTTGTATCTCGGGGATTGGTATATTAGAAACATAATAAAAAGAGAAAAAGTATATGGGTATGTAAAAAACATTTCTCATTCTATAATGTAATTGGGAAAACATTACGATGGATTTTTTGTCAAAATATATGAAAACATCAATGGGAATAATGCAACATGTGGTGTAGTCAATTTCCATAAGAATTTGGAACACATTGTCATTATAAAATATGTTTTTTCCCTGGATACTCTTTCAATTTTTTACGTTAATTATGTGGTATAGTTTCACAGAGTACAACATTACATTGTATTTGTTCAGTATCTAAGGATTTCCAAAAACATTTACTAAACTCATCAATAATATCTTACTACTGGGTTATGTTTCAAAACTACATATCATCCTTAAATACATAGTAAATATGAGAAAGTGATTCAAACCAAAGAGGATTTATTGATATCTTGTTCTAGTTATTTTATAAGAGGATTGTCCCAAAACCATCCTCTAATTCAGTTATCAAGAAGAAATTGATTTCACTTGAGAATACATATGGATCCAAAATAATACCTTCACACAATGAGGTTTCGAACTCCAATGAACTGTGATGAATTTAGAGAAATAAATATATTAGTTCATGTTCTTAACAAACAAATGATAGAGTTTGTAAGATCCTTTCAAAAACACATAATGTTATAATAATTTTGAAACAAAATTTATGCATATAATCTTTAAAATTATTTGGAATTTGATGTTGGAGACTTTAGGTTTCTAAATAATTATCTTGTAATATGGTAATAAAATTTTGAAATGATGTAAACTAATCTTTAGTTATATTATCACATTCTGAATTTTTGATCATATCATAATTGTATCTTTTCACATGGTGCTTCCAAAAATACTTCAATAGGTTCACAATGTGATCCATGAATCTCTCAAATGGATGTACATACCCAATATGTGTCATTTAGTGAACCTAAGGGCTACACTGTTGGAGCCTGATAATTATTTTGTGGAATAACTTTTGGATATTCCAGATCAGATAATGAATGTTCTATGAAACTAGACCAGTCATGTAACATCGTGAACCCATTTACCCAGAGTCAGTTCATTATTTTAATACATTGGAAGGATAACATGGAATCAACCCCTGAAGAACTGATCGGGTTAGAAAACATGGAAAAAAAGATTACATACATGAACATTACATTATACAAAAATAAATGATTTATTGAGAACTAATTTAATCCATTATATTAAACCATCTTATTAATAATAAAATACTTCTTCACATCTTAGGACAAATAAAACATATAATGGGGTGAGATCAGATTCTTAGTAAAGATAACAACATAGGAGAAACTTTCTGAAATAATAAAAATCTTTTAATGGAATGTATTTGAATAAAAAAAATACTTTTACACATAAACTTCAACATAATATGGAAAAGATAAAATCAAATAAGTACATTTACATATTCAAATGGATATTCTTCTAGTCAAATAATTACATTCAATATCAATAACCACTTTTATAATGATGGAATACATAGTGCCAAATTTAATTTCTATGTTAAGGACTTCTGTCAGGACCTAGTGGAAAACTGTAACTGGACCCCTACCCGGAGAGCCTATGTAACCAGAATCCAACCCAGAGAGCCTCTGTAACTGGCCTCCAACCCGAAGTGCCTCTATAAACGGACTCCAACCTGGAGACCCTATTTAACGAGACTCTATCCCAGAGGGTCTGGTGTAACAGGACCCCAACTCGGAGGGCTTACTTTTATAGGTCCCCAACTCGAAACATACTAGTTCAATACATTCATCTTATGAAGAGGTTGAAAAATAAACATTTGTATTAAAACTAGGATATGAAATGTAACACCCGAGACTTTTATGTTATATAAATCATCAAAGGAATCTTTTTCTACACAACACTTGCTTGGCTTGCTTTACACGCAATCGCGACCTTCCTCGATAGCTTGCGTCGTACGCAATACCGAGTTTCACTAAACAACAATATGCTATTAAAACTAGCCGTTATGAATAGTAATAACCACTTTTTGAAATTTTATAAATTTTATTTTTCAAAATGGACTTCATTTTTGGACTCAGAATATCGAAATTATCCTAGGGTGAAATTTTGGTATTTTTCTGAAAACTTTCAATTTTTGATGAATAGTGAAACCACTAAGTGGTAGGTTAAAAACTGAATTTTGCATAAAACTTAATTTTACCGCTTCTGTGAATGGAATTTCAAAAATCCGAGAGACACGGTTAATATCAAGGACTAAAATGTGGTTCAATGAGATGAAAATAATTTTTTGGTGAATAGTAACTTTTTACTATTTTTACCGCGGTTAATAGTAAATAGGGTAACTAAGGGTAAATATGATATTAATATTACCCTAACACATGTCCTAATTCTATTGGACAAGTGTAATTCGACCAAAAACAAACATAGGAATAAAATATGACCATTTAGGCCCACTTGGATTAGATTAGGACATTTATTATTAATTTATTTAAAGAAGGGTTAAAATAGTTAAAATCAAAGTTTAATAAGTAAATCATTTTTAATATAGGGTTATACATAAGATAAATTCGATTGTAAATATTCATTAGAAATCTAAAAAGATTTCCTACATGATGGTATTTTATTTGTAATTTTTAGACATCAAATAATTTAATTTATTTATGACACAACGATGATGCAGTAATTATCTTATTAATGAAATATTGACAAAATTGATAATATAAATACAAAAAAAAATGTAATTTGAGACTTTTTATGAATTCCACTAATTTTCTAGGTTACTATGATATATTAGTATTGATTTAATCAACTTGGTTCGAACATATAATTCTGTTATGACTTTCACAAAAATCATATATCAAATAGTGTCAAAATTGACACAAAATAGTTTTTAAATCAAATATTATATTATTAATTGTTATTTTATTCCTAAAAATCTAAGGTTAGGTCAAATGACTTAGATAAGGATATATATATTAATAATAAACAATTTGGGGTTCGTTTGGCATGTTATAGTAAGTGTATTAACCATATAGTGAAAGAAAACAAAAAGACACGGTAAAAGTTAAATTAATTAACTTAGAGTTAAATCTAATTGATAAGGTTAAAATAATACCCTAATCTTGTCTAAATCCTATTGGTTGATAGTATTTCGACCCATCCCCACTTTAGCTTCGAAATAAGACCCTTTGGAACCATTATAAACCGATTTTGACTTTAATATAAAATAATATTTTGAGATATTCCTAAGGTGCCCCTCTCCTCCCTTATAAAAGGGCACCTCCTCCCCCTCCTCCTCACACCAATTTGAGCACTCAAGCTCGGCCAACCCCTGCAATTTTCCCTTCTCCACTTCCCTAGAATAATCATAGAGGTCCTGGTCTTCTCCAAAGACCAATCTTAGTTCCTTAAGTGGAGGATTCAAAAAGGCGTTCCAAAGAAGAGGTAATATCCATTACCGATCTTTTCAATTTCTTTCTTCTTCAACTTCTTCTTCTTTAGTTGTTTCATGATAAAGTAATAACATCAGTATTACTTACATACTGATATGTTATTATAAATATGAAACAACCCTAATTCACCTTCTATCCATCCTACGGAAAAATGAAATCACCGCGCGTGCGTACGTACGGAATACCGTCTCCACGCCGTGGTGTAATCTATTTTCCACCATCACCTTACAAGGATGGTTATAATGGTGTAATGAGTAAATATATATGATTATTATTAAGTAATATTGATACTGAAATAATATATATATATACTCCAATACAATTCCATGATCATAGGAACGATATCATCACTCGTGCGTACGTACGGAATACCGTCTCCACGATGTGATGCGACTCGTTCTACATGATCTTCATTTCATAATGATTGTATAAATGAATTGAATGAATGAATATGGTATATACTACACTAATAACATTATGGAAATGAATTATCTATAACCTAAAGATAAGAATAAGAATTTATTCGACAAAACACGCATAAGAACAAAAAGTTATAAAGACCCGAGTAACAAGTAACAATGAAATATTACTAACAAGAAGCTAATAATATGACCATATATGATCTCATATCAATATGTATGATTCTGGAATAAGTCAATAACATTATTTAAACCATTATACAGGAGCTTCGGACACGAACAAAGCAAATCGGACCTAAGGTAAGGGAAATATCACAATCTCATTTTTATCCGAGATTGTTTATTCGTAAGTATTTACTGGGGTGTATTTTATCATCCACATCCATGTTCCCTCAATATGTAATATTGTTTCCATCCACTTGAAATAGTTTAAATCCAATTTTACCCTTAGGTGAGTTTTTAGTAAAGAATATGAAAGGAATCTTTTGTCGTTTTTCCGTATGAGGTACTTTTTGACTTTTCCGACAAAAGTACGAAGAATGTTTTTTTTAACTTATACGACATGAATGGATTTTTAAAACATTACTTCAAAGAAGCTTACTTTACAAGTTTTCAAGTTTATTTTTAATCAACTTCTTTTATTTTAATGTTTTATTACATGTTATGAAAGGAAAAATGTTTTTGAAGAAGAAAGGATATTTTCCTCAAGAATTCAATTCAAGTGTTTTATAAAAATTATTTTCCATCTAAGATAATAAAGGGTTCTGTTTCTATCCATATTTTTACATTGGTTTGACTATATTGTGATGGAATTATGTTTATGAATTCCTTTATCATATATGAATTGATTTATGATGTCATGATGTTTCAAGAATCCCATTTTTGTTATATGTGTTATGCGATGATGTATGTTTTATGATTATGTGGCACACATAAGAAAGGATTCATAATAAGATGGGTGGGACCTATATCTCCCTCCAATGCATTGGGTAATGATTTTATATCTCATGAGATAGACATGGCTGGAACGGAAGGTTCTTTCGGTTCAGTGAAACAGGACTGAAACGAGGAGTGAACTCGGTTCAGAAAGGGACTTTGTCTACTAAGATAGTCTTGGAAATGAGTCATGACTAACAAGAAATGATTTTCCATGATTATGTGTGCATGCCACAAAGATTCAAGTTTTATGTTATGATTATGGGGATCTCATTTTCACTTCTATGATTTATTCCATGTTAAGATATTATGATCTCTTTTGCAGGTTTTAATTTTCAAAAAGATATGATATGATTTTTATTTCCTTTATTTTCCCTTGCTGAGCATTTGAACTCACCCTTTTATGTTTTCTTTTCCCCAGGCCAGGAAGATGGATATTAAGTAGAATATGCTAAAAGGGACCCTAGATATGATGAAATAAATGGGAGACACTGTAGAAGATTTATGAACCAGTTGTTTATGTTTCCCAGTTTCTAAAGACACTATACCTATACGGTCCTTTGTGGTTTTGTCATATGTTGTAATAAGAGTGCTTCAATTTTGAAGTATTAACAATGTATGTAAAGTGTGGGTCGTTATAGTTGGTATCAGAGGAAAGGTATAGTCAACCTTTGGAAACTAGGATGTGAAAGCCTTAGTAAGAACCCTAAGGATAAGTCTAAGCATAGAACACAATCTTAGAAATGGCCATGAATAACCTAGGATAAGACCATAAGCATGAAAATTTTATTCTTGAATTATGTGGTGTCCTAATATAATTAGTGTTGCTCACACTATTCTTCTTGGTTTTAGTCAATGGCTGGAACCCGAAGGAACCGTGTTAATGCGGAATGCGATGGGCAATGCAATGATTGTCCCCCTGAGCAACCAAACGATATGGGAGCTGGAATGCAAAATCTTGTAGCCATGCTCACACAACTTTCTCAAGCTATGAATCATGCAGGATTTCCAAACGAACAAAGGAGGGAGCAACATTCTGTTGAATCCTTCATGAGGCAGCGTCCACCATCTTTCCGCAGGTCTACTGATCCATTAGTTGCTGAACAATGGATTAGTACTACTGAAAAGATATTTTCAGTTCTTCAATGTTCTGAGCATGATAAAGTCATCCTAGCAGTGTATCGTTTGGAAGGAGATGCTGATCAATGGTGGAATCTTGTTAAGAATACAAGGCAAAGGGATGAAATTGAGTCTATGGAATGGGACGAGTTCAAGAACATATTTTTCAATAAGTAATTCCCTCGTATTCTTCGAACAAAGATGGAGAAAGAGTTCCTTGAACTGAAGCAAAGGGATGATGAATCTGTTGGTACCTATGAAGCAAATTTTACCAGACTTGCAAGGTACGCTTCTGGTATTATTATCCAACCTGAGAGTAAGATCGATCGATTCTTTAGTGGCTTAAAACCAAGTCTTCGAAGGGTGTTAGCCATAAGGGACTTCAATAGCTACGAGGAAATCGTTCGATGTGCTCTCAAAGTCGAGATGGAGATTGGAGTAACCCATCAGTCACATGGGTTTGATAAGAAGAGGAAGATGGAATTCAAAGAAAAATCTAAAGAGCACACGGAAAAGAAGATGAACTTTCCCTTATGCTCAATGTGTGGAAAGAAACATGGAGGGAGTTGTCTTAAAGGGACAAGTAAATGTTTTAAATGTGGAAAGGAAGGTCATCGGGCATTTGAATGTCGTGATAATGGGAAGAAGATGTCTAATGATGCAAACAAAGGAAGGGATACACAGAATGAACCTGCTGCACTTCAATGTTTCAATTGCAAGGAGATGGGGCATTATGCCAATCAATGCCCAAATCCAAGGGTTGATGATGATGGTCGACGTCAACAAACTCTTAAGGCTAAATAAAAAGGAAAGTCACATGCAATTTCTATCAGCGATGTGGAGTACGATAACGATGTGGTGAAAGGTACACTTACCATCCACTCTAAAGTAGCAAATGTTTTATTTGATTCTGGATCCACCCACTCGTTTATTTCTGAAAAATTTTCTAAGGGTATCACCGTATTACCTCAACAATTAGATGTTGAGTTAGCTGTGACAACACCTAATGGCACATCAATCGCATCAGAAGTTTATAATTCTTCTCCGATCGAAGTTTGTGGGAAAGTGCTTCATGCAAATCTTGTGATCCTTCCTTTAGTGGAATTTGATGTGATTCTTGGCATGGATTGGCTTTCTCTACATGGAGCTCATATCAATTTCCAAAGAAGGGAAGTCACATTTCATATTCCAGATCAACCTACGATCGTCTATCAATGCAAGGATGAACATAACCTTCCAGTGGAAATTTCTTCCATCTTATGGGTATTGATTCCACTAAATGAAGGTTATTTATCTCAAATAGTTGGTGAGAAACTCGCGATTAAGAATATGCCCATTGTACGGGAGTTTGATGATGTCTTTCCGGAGGAATTGCCGGGTCTTCCACCAAATCGTGAAGTTGAGTTTTCAATAGAACTCGTACCGGGTGCTTTGCCTATTTCAAAGACACCTTATAGAATGGCCCCAATTGAGTTGCAGGAATTGAAGAAGCAACTCCAAGAGAATCTTGATAAGGGATTCATACGCCCTAGTGCGTCACCTTGGGGAGCACCTGTTCTATTTGTTAAGAAGAAAGATGGATCAATGAGACTCTGCATTGATTATCGAGAACTAACAAGATCACTATCAAGAACAAATATCCTCTCCCACGCATTGATGACTTATTTGACCAACTACGCGGAGCTCAATACTTTTCCAAGATTGATCTTCGTTCAGGGTATCATCAATTAAGGGTAAAAAGGGAGGATATACCAAAGACGGCTTTCCGTACAAGGTATGGACACTATGAATTTATAGTGATGCCATTTGGTCTTACTAATGCCCCTGCTATCTTCATGGATCTAATGAATAGAGTCTTTAGAGACTATCTTGATCAATTTTTGGTAGTCTTTATAGACGATATTCTTGTCTATTCAAAGAGCAAGGAAGAGCATGAAGATCACTTGAGAATTATATTGAAGACCCTGAGAAAAGAGAAGCTTTATGCCAAATTTACCAAGTGTGAATTTTGGCTTCAAAAAGTTGCATTTTTGGGTCATATAATCTCAAAAGAGGGGATATCTGTGGATCCAGCAAAAACAGAGGTTATCGAAAGATGGTCAAGACCAACAACAGTAACTGAGATCCGATGTTTTCTTGGTTTGGCTGGATATTATCGACGTTTTGTAAAAGATTTTTCACGATTATCTAATCCACTCACCAAGTTGACTCGGAAAGGAGTTAAGTTTGTCTGGACAGAGGAATGTGAAGAGAATTTCAAGGAGTTGAAAAGAAGGTTATCCAGTGCACCTGTGCTCACACTGCCTTGTAGTGGAGAAAGGTTTGTAATCTATAGTGATGCATCCAAGAAGGGATTGGGGTGTGTTCTTATGCAAAATGATATGGTGATAGCTTATGCCTCACGACAGTTGAAAATCCATGAGCAAAATTACCCAACACATGATTTGGAGTTGGCTGCGGTAATCTTTGCATTAAAGATTTGGAGGCATTACCTTTATGGTGAAAGGTGTGATATTTATACTGATCATAAAAGTTTAAAGTATATTTTCACACAAAAGGAACTGAATATGCGCCAAAGAAGATGGTTGGAGCTGATTAAGGATTATGACTGCTCAATCCATTACCACCCTGGGAAAGCAAACAAGGTGGAAGATGCATTAAGTCGACAAGACCATGCTAGTTTATCCATGATGAGGATCACAAAAGATCCAATATTTATGGATTTACAAAGGATGGATCTTGGAATTATAATGGAAGGGGAAAAATCTTATCTTTCTCAAATGAATGTTCAACCATCTATACATGTGAAGATTAAAGAGGCACAGAAAGAAGATGTCGAGTTACAAAAGAAGGTGAGAAATGTTCCTGAATTCAACCTTGATTGTGATGGGATAATAAAGTTCAGGAATCGGGTTTGTGTTCCTCCCATCCCCGAATTAAAGAAAGAGCTGCTGGATGAGGCTCATAGTTCTTCATTCTCTATTCATCCTGGAAGCACGAAGATGTATAGGGACCTGAAAGAGTACTTCTGGTGGGATGGCATGAAAAGAGATGTTGCTGAATATGTCTCTCGATGCTTGGTTTGTCAACAAGTTAAAGCTGAGAGACAGAAGTCTAAGGGGATGTTACAACCATTACCCATACCCGAATGGAAATGGGAAAACATCACTATGGACTTTGTCACAGGACTTCCTAAAACATCCAAAGGCAATAATGCTATCTGGGTCATAGTTGATCGTCTTACAAAGTCTGCACACTTCATTGCTATTAGAGAGGATTTCTCTCTAGATCAGCTTGCCAGGATATATGTAAAGGAAGTGGTAAGATTGCATGGAGTACCACTTTCTATTATATCTGATCGAGATCCGAGATTTACCTCGAAGTTTTGGCGAAGTCTTCAGCATACTCTGGATACAGAGTTGAGTTTCAGCACTGCTTATCATCCCCAGACAGACGGTCAGTCTGAGAGAACAATTCAAACCCTAGAAGATATGTTGAGAGCTTGCTCTATGGATTTCAAAGGAGGTTGGGATCAACACCTACCTTTGGTGGAATTTTCTTATAATAATAGCTTTCACTCCAGTATTCAGATGGCTCCTTATGAAGCTCTCTATGGAAAGAAATGCAGGACTCCAACTTGCTGGGATGAAGTTGGGGAAAGAAAGCTATTAGGACCTGATCTCGTTGATGAAATGGCAGAAAAGGTCAGATCTATTCAACAACACATAAGAGCAGCTCAGAGTCGACAGAAAAGTTATGCCGACAACCGAAGAAAAGACCTAGAGTTTGAAGTGGGTGATAAAGTGTTCTTACGAATATCTCCCTGGAAGAGGGTTATGAGATTTGGAAAGAAGGGGAAGTTGAGCCCTAGATATATCGGTCCTTTTGAAATACTGGATCGTGTTGGGAAGGTAGCTTACCGATTGGCGCTTCCACCGAATCTCTCTCAAGTTCACGATGTGTTCCATGTATCTCTCCAGAGAAAGTACATACCAGATCCTTCACATGTACTCAGCTCAGAAGTTGTACCGCTGGAGGAAGATCTTTCTTATGAAGAACAGCCGATAGAGATTCTGGATCGTAGCGAAAAAGTCCTACGAAACAAGACCACTCGCTTGGTGAAAGTTTTATGGAGAAACCACCAACTTGAAGAAGCTACATGGGAGCTTGAGGATATGATAAGGGAGAAGTATCCTCATTTGTTTGTTGCAAAGTGACGAATTTCGAGGGTGAAATTCTTTTTAAGGGGGGTAGAATGTAACACCCGAGACTTTTATGTTATATAAATCATCAAAGTAATCTTTTTCTACACAACACTTGCTTGGCTTGCTTTACACGCAATCGCGACCTTCCTCGATAGCTTGCGTCGTACGCAATACCGAGTTTCACTAAACAACAATATGCTATTAAAACTAGCCGTTATGAATAGTAATAACCACTTTTTGAAATTTTATAAATTTTATTTTTCAAAATGGACTTCATTTTTGGACTCAGAATATCGAAATTATCCTAGGGTGAAATTTTGGTATTTTTCTGAAAACTTTCAATTTTTGATGAATAGTGAAACCACTAAGTGGTAGGTTAAAAACTGAATTTTGCATAAAACTTAATTTTACCGCTTCTGTGAATGGAATTTCAAAAATCCGAGAGACACGGTTAATATCAAGGACTAAAATGTGGTTCAATGAGATGAAAATAATTTTTTGGTGAATAGTAACTTTTTACTATTTTTACCGCGGTTAATAGTAAATAGGGTAACTAAGGGTAAATATGATATTAATATTACCCTAACACATGTCCTAATTCTATTGGACAAGTGTAATTCGACCAAAAACAAACTTAGGAATAAAATATGACCATTTAGGCCCACATGGATTAGATTAGGACATTTATTATTAATTTATTTAAAGAAGGGTTAAAATAGTTAAAATCAAAGTTTAATAAGTAAATCATTTTTAATATAGGGTTATACATAAGATAAATTCGATTGTAAATATTCATTAGAAAGCTAAAAAGATTTCCTACATGATGGTTTTTTATTTGTAATTTTTAGACATCAAATAATTTAATTTATTTATGACACAACGATGATGCAGTAATTATCTTATTAATGAAATATTGACAAAATTGATAATATAAATACAAAAATAAATGTAATTTGAGACTTTTTATGAATTCCACTAATTTTCTAGGTTACTATGATATATTAGTATTGATTTAATCAACTTGGTTTGAACATATAATTCTGTTATGACTTTCACAAAAATCATATATCAAATAGTGTCAAAATTGACACAAAATAGTTTTTAAATCAAATATTATATTATTAACTGTTATTTTATTCCTAAAAATCTAAGGTTCGGCCAAATGACTTAGATAAGGATATATATATTAATAATAAACAATTTGGGGTTCGTTTGGCATGTTATAGTAAGTGTATTAACCATATAGTGAAAGAAAACAAAAAGACACGGTAAAAGTTAAATTAATTAACTTAGAGTTAAATCTAATTGATAAGGTTAAAATAATACAATAAACTTGTCTAAATCCTATTGGTTGATATGATTTCGACCCATCCCCACTTTAGCTTCGAAATAAGACCCTTTGGAACCATTATAAACCGATGTTGACTTTAATATAAAATAATATTTTGAGATATTCCTAAGGTGCCCCTCTCCTCCCTTATAAAAGGGCACCTCCTCCCCCTCCTCCTCACACCAATTTGAGCACTCAAGCTCGGCCAACCCCTGCCATTTTCCCTTCTCCACTTCCCTAGAATAATCCTAGAGGTCCTGGTCTTCTCCAAAGACCAATCTTAGTTCCTTAAGTGGAGGATTCAAAAAGGCGTTCCAAAGAAGAGGTAATATCCATTACCGATCTTTTCAATTTCTTTCTTCTTCAACTTCTTCTTCTTTAGTTGTTTCATGATAAAGTAATAACATCAGTATTACTTACATACTGATATTTTATTATAAATATTAAACAACCCTAATTCACCTTCTATCCATCCTACGGAAAAATGAAATCACCGCGCGTGCGTACGTACGGAATACCGTCTCCACGCCGTGGTGTAATCTATTTTCCACCATCACCTTACAAGGATGGGTATAATGGTGTAATGAGTAACTATATATGATTATTATTAAGTAATATTGATACTGAAATAATATATATATATACTCCAATACAATTCCACGATCATAGGAACGATATCATCACTCGTGCGTACGTACGGAATACCGTCTCCACGATGTGATGCGACTCGTTCTACATGATCTTCATTTCATAATGATTGTATAAATGAATTGAATGAATGAATATGGTATATACTACACTAATACCATTCTGGAAATGAATTATCTATAACCTAAAGATAAGAATAAGAATTTATTCTACAAAACACGCATAAGAACAAAAAGTTATAAAGACCCGAGTAACAAGTAACAATGAAATATTACTAACAAGAAGCTAATAATATGACCATATATGATCTCATATCAATATGTATGACTCTGGAATAAGTCAATAACATTATTTAAACCATTATACAGGAGCATCGGACACGAACAAAGCAAATCGGACCTAAGGTAAGGGAAATATCACAATCTCATTTTTATCCGAGATTGTTTATTCGTAAGTATTTACTGGGGTGTATTTTATCATCCACATCCATGTTCCCTCAATATGTAATATTGTTTCCATCCACTTGAAATAGTTTAAATCCAATTTTACCCTTAGGTGAGTTTTTAGTAAAGAATATGAAAGGAATCTTTTGTCGTTTTTCCGTACGAGGTACTTTTTGACTTTTCCGACAAAAGTACGAAGAATGTTTTTTTTTAACTTATATGGCATGAATGGATTTTTAAAACATTACTTCAAAGAAGCTTACTTTACAAGTTTTCAAGTTTATTTTTAATCAACTTCTTTTATTTTAAAGTTGTATTACATGTTATGAAAGGAAAAATGTTTTTGAAGAAGAAAGGATATTTTCCTCAAGAATTCAATTCAAGTGTTTTATCAAAATTATTTTCCATCTATGATAATAAAGGGTTCTGTTTCTATCCATATTTTTACATTGGTTTGACTATATTGTAATGGAATTATGTTTATGAATTCCTTTATCATATATGATTTGATTTATGATGTCATGATGTTTCAAGAATCCCATTTTTGTTATATGTGTTATGCGATGATGTATGTTTTATGATTATGTGGCACACATAAGAAAGGATTCATTATAAGATGGGTGGGACCTATATCTCCCTCCAATGCATTGGGTAATGATTTTATATCTCATGAGATAGACATGGCTGGAACAGAAGGTTATTTCGGTTCAGTGATACAGGACTGAAACGAGGAGTGAACTCGGTTCAGAAAGGGACTTTGTCCACTAAGATAGTCTTGGCAATGAGTCATGACTAACAAGAAATGATTTTCCATGATTATGTGTGCATGCCACAAAGATTCAAGTTTTATGTTATGATTATGGGGATCTCATTTTCACTTCTATGATTTATTCCATGTTAAGATATTATGATCTCTTTTGCAGGTTTTAATTTTCAAAAAGATATGATATGATTTTTATTTCCTTTATTTGCCCTTGCTGAGCATTTGAACTCACCCTTTTATGTTTTCTTTTCCCCAGGCCAGGAAGATGGATATTAAGTAGAATATGCTAAAAGGGACCCTAGATATGATGAAATAAATGGGAGACACTGTAGAAGATTTATGATCCAGTTGTTTATGTTTCCCAGTTTCTAAAGACACTATACCTATACGGTCCTTTGTGGTTTTGTCATATGTTGTAATAAGAGTGCTTCAATTTTGAAGTATTAACAATGTATGTAAAGTGTGGGTCGTTATATGAAATGTATATATGTTATCCACAAACCATGAATTCCATAAAAATAACTCATCCATAGTCAAACATATCACAAAACATTAAATACCATATGGAATATTTGTATCATAATAAATGAACTTCAAATAAGTGTAACATTTATCAAAGGATGTTGACATAGATGAAATCCAAAAAATTTGAGAGAATTATCCCTTTCTATTTTGAAGTCATTTAAGAGTCTCACTATTTAAAAAGGTAAGATATTTAAAGACATTTTTGAATAAAAGTGTCCCATGCCACTTTGAATCTTTTAAAAGTAATTATCATTTTAAAAACATTCATGTTCATATAAATAAATCCATAAAACCATTTTGAATGTTTGGACATTAGTAAGAATAGTTTAGATGAATAAATCTTTAAAACATTTAAAATGATGTTCTAGTAAAAGAGTTCCTTAAAAAGGATATCGTTGAAAATTCATTTATGAAACATGGACATGGATAATAAATATGACCCAGAAAAAACATACCCATAAATAATCTCAAATAAAAATGAAATTCGGGAATTAACCCTTACCTTGCAGTTTCCTTTAGTCAATGGTACATTTAACCACCTATATAAGGACCTTAGTATGTTATTATATTATTAAAGAAACATATTAATATTTCTGAAATCATAAATGATTCATTTATGACTTTATACAACCCATTTAATAATAATTTCTATGTTAAATTAACATTTTGGGTAATAATAACATTCTTTATTGTCGGTGTTTTAACTTGTTACTCTTAATTGTATCAGTTAGATCATGATTTAAATACTACCGGAATATAAAAAATTAATTATATATCATATGCATTTAGAATATAAATTTTTAAAATAGATGTATATATGAAATGGAAAACACCGTTTATGGAGTCGTTAAGCCGTACGTACGTATAAGCACTATTTCTGTTTTCATATCGTATTGAACGAAACTAAGTGAATAGAATATATACGAGTACATATATATATATCCAGTATAATTATTATGTCATATATTACATACTTATTAATGATATATATATTATAATCATCATTGAATGGTGAACATGGAAATGAATCTCATCGCATCATGGAGATAGTAATCCGTACGTACGCTCAAAGAACAATATCATTATACTTGTAAAGACCCAAAGCTTGATGTACATGGACATTAAATTACTTTAGCGTAATACTTAATACATCACAAAAACAGACACACAAGGACCGTAATAGATTAGTGTCTTTGGAATCTTGGAACGTAATCTTCTAATCGTGGTGAAAGATCTTCAACATCTCCCATAAAGATCTTCCCCTTTTTTTCTTACCTAAAACATTTCTTTATATCCTGGGGAAAAGAAAACATAAAAAGGGTGAGCTCAAATTCTTAGTAAGGGTAAACATGGATAAAATAAAACATACCATATAAATTTGAACTTCAGAACATCAGCATAATGTTTAAACATCAAAAGCTTGAGAAATGACATAAAACATTGAAGTACGTAAGGTATAGATCATAAAGAAACATTAAGAATGATAAAATAGCATGGGAATAAAACATTTAATTGTGGCATCCATTAATAACATGTAATGATTTCCATAGTAGCCAAGGCATTGCTTCCAAGACCTTCTTAGTGGACAAAGTCCCTTTCTGAATCGAGTTCACTCCTCGTTCCAGTCCTGTATTACTGAACCGGTTTAACTTGTCGTTCCAGCCATGTCTATCTCATGAGATATAAAATCTTTACCCAATTCATTTGAGGGAGATATAGGTCACACCCATATCATAATGAAATCATTCTTACTTGTGCCACAAAATAAACATACATCATTCATAAAAACACAATAAATAAAATGGGTTTCATAATCATCATACCATCATCACATAATCCATATAAAATAAATGGATATCATTTCATAATAAAAGAAGTGAAACCTTGTAAATCATAGATACATTATACTTGAAACATACACATATGAAATAATGTCATCTTAGATGAAAAATGGTTTTGATAAAACACTTGAAATGAATTCTTGAGGAAAATATCCTTTTTTCTTCAAAATCATTTTCTTTTCACAAAATGTCATGAAATTCTAAAAGAAAAGGATTTTTTTGAAAATAGTCAGGAAATATTTTGGAGGAAGCTTCATGAAAACAAGTCTTTATAAAACCGTAAAAATCTGTTCATGCTGTATATGTTAAAAATAACATTCTCCTCGTACTTTTGACCGAAAAGTCAAAAAAGTACTTCGTAACGTAAATAACAGAAAGATTCCATACATACCTTGTAGTAAAAGTCAAAAATGGGGAAAAAGACATTATACATAAATGAAAACACTTTTATAAAACTTTTACATGGATGATAACAATAACCCTAGTAAATACTTACGTATAAGCAATATTGGATAAGAATGAGATTAGAAAATTTATCCCTTACCTTAGGTCCGATATGCTTCGTGCATATATGAACCTCTTGTATAATGATTTCAATAATGTTATTTACTTATTACATAATCATATTAATTGTTATGATATCATATATGGTTCACTTATGATGTAATATTACCCGTTCTTTTGTAAATTCCATGTTAAAGAGAGTTTTGGGTAAAATCGTTTCATTTGTCGTCCGTGTTTTGACTTGTAATTATTCATATGATTACTTAGAACATGATTACTTACATCCAGAATGTAAAACATGATTTATATATAACATATATTCATAATACACACATAAGTATAATAGATCGATAAATGGAAAGAAATACATCGTTCATGGAGACGGTAGGTCGTACGTAAGCATGAACGTTGTTTTCGTTTCCTCATTGAATTGAATGGAATTAATTAGATGACATACATATATATATATATATATATACATAAATCCAGTATCATTATTATGTCATATATTTCATTATTACTTATTATATATACATTATAAACATTTATGAATGGTTAATCATTGAGAAAGAATCTCATCGTGTCGTGGAGACGGTATTCCGTACGTACGCACGAGCGATGATATCGTTCCCATGATCATGGAATTTTAATGGAGTGTATGTATACTATTTCAGAATCAATATAACATTACAATAATCATATTTAGTTATTATTTACACCATTATACCCATCCAAGTAAGGTGCTGGAAAATAGATTACACCGCGGCGTGGAGACCGTATTCCGTACGTACGCACGCGTGGTGATTTCATTTTCCGTAGGATGGATAGATGGTTAAATAGGTTTGTTTCATACTTATAAAAAAATATCAGTATATGAGTGATACTGATTTTATTACTTCATAATGAAACAACCTAAGAAGAAGAAGTGGAAGAATAAATAAAGGTGAAAGAATCGGTAACGGAAATTACCTCTTCTTTGAAGCCCCTCTTTGAGACCTCCACTTAGGGCACTAAAATTGGTCTTTGAAGAAGACCAGGACCTCTAGGATGTATCTAGGGTAGTGTAGAAGATAATTGGGAAGGGTTTGGCCGAGCTTGAAGGCTCAAAGTGGTGTGAGGAATAGAGGGAGGAGGTGCTCTTTTATAAGGGAGAAGAGGGGCACCTTTGGAATTCTTAAAAATATTAATTTATAATTAATATAACCCCACTTAAAAAACTCCAAAAATGTCTCATATCCGAATATTGGAATATATAAGATTGTAATCTCATCAACCAATCAAATTTATACATGTTTGGAATTTATTTTTAACATTATCAACTTGATTTATCCTTATTTAATCAATTTAATTTTATTTGTGGTAATAACATTCTAAATTTTAAAATATAAAAAATAATTACTTATATTTTGTGAATTGTCCATAATTGGATACTTTATAACCTTTTATACCATATAAATTTAAATTTATAAATTTTAAAATTTTTTGTGATTTTTAAACAATTATATAATATATTATTTTTATAAAATAACAATAGTGTCAATTTTGACACTATTCATTTATTTGAATTTAAATAAAATATATATAGATAATATGTTAGAACTAAAAGGTTTAATAGATTCATAAAAGGTCATATGTATCTATAAAATTAGTGGAGAAAATTAAATAGTTCATATAATATTTTTTTATTATTTTTAAAACCATTTATTTTGTTTATCTCTTAATAAAATAATTACTACATCATTTTGTGTCTAATTATTAAATATACTTATTTGTTGCATAAAAATTAAAAATAAAATCCTATGATGAAGATATATCTATTAACTTTCAAAATAATACTTTTAATCGAATTTATCATCTTAAAATAATAATATTTAAATTGTTATAATTATTAAATTATGAAGGTGACAACTTTGGCATCATTTAAAATAAAATAATATAAGTGTCATAATCATTTTAATAAGGATCCAAATGGTCACTAATTCAACCAATGGATGATTATAGTTTATATATACACTAATAATAAGTTTTTTGCAGATTTTTGGGCTTTTTGATATGTATTAATATTTCAATATAAACAAAATTATTGATTTTTCAATAAATAAATAATTTCTGCATCCCTATTTTGTCAAAATTAATGATAATTATATAATACCTAAAAATTATAAATAAATTTATATAATGTAGAAAATTTCATTAGATTTCTGGATACTATTCATGTTCTAAGTTTCATGATGTTTATCACTAAATTAAAATTAATATACTTATAATATTTAAGAGAGTGACATGTTGTCACTTTCTTTGGTTTTAATAATAATTAAGTTATTTCCATGGAAAAAAGTCCATTAAATGATTCTAATCAGACCCTTAGGTTATATGGGTCTACTTTTATCCATCCAATAGAATTATTTCATGTTTTAGGGTAATTTTATAATATTATATTTACCCTTAATTACCCGATTTACCTTTAACTAGGGTAAATAAAATTTACCGTAGTTACTATTCATAATTCCCAAAAATAAAAAGTAGATTATTAACTTAATTTTGACCCACTGATTCCAAATATGGAATCCATTTTTCGAAATTCAATAAAAAAAAGTTTCAGAAATTAAATTAAAATTAATCCCATTGTCGAAAGAAAACAGGTTTTTTTAAGACATTGCAAAAAGATTGAATTGATTTAACCTACAAATTTAATGTAAAATCAATGCTAATGACATAAATTATATTAAATGGTAAAAATATATTCTATTTATACTTTAAGACTATTCAATATTATAATTTAACCATATAAATTATTGGGATGAAAATCGTTGTTTTTAATTAAAATATAGCCTATTTTTACTATCATCAAAATATAAAAGTTACCAGAAAAATATGAAAAAATTATCCAAAGTAAATTTTTATTTTTTAATTCCAAAGAATATTTTTATTTTTTCAAATTGAACTTATAAACATGTCAAAAACTAGATTTAATGTGGGTGCGCCATCAAAAGGCAGCAAAACTGCATTTTTTTAAAAATAATTATTGTACCCGAAAAATTTATTTTGTTCTTATACAATGTTCTAGAAAATGTGTAAGATAAATAATAATGTTATAAAATTTAAAATTTAGTTAATACTATTCATTACGGCTAGTTCATAATAATATTATAATAATATATCATTGTTTAGTAAAACACGGTATTGCGTACAACACATGCTATCGAGGAAGGTCGTGATTGCATTTAATGCAAGCCAAGTCAGGGTTGCGTGTTGTGCAAGAATCCTTCGTTGTTTCATATAACAGAATCCAACCATATTTCATTTATACATTGAATATATATATATATATACTCAATGTTGCGTAGAATAACTATTATCAAAATTGTGTGTAACACGATCCAAGAATAGTGTTGCGTATACTGCAAGCTAATACGGTGTTGCGTATACCGCAAGGTAATCTTGGTGTAGCATACAACACAAGAAATTAATGAAATCAAAATAATATGTTTCATAAAATCTTGGGGTGTTACATTCTACCCCCCTTAAAATGAATTTCGCCCTCAAAATTTGTCGGGGTTATAAATGTTTTACTACTCGAATGTTTGTTTAATAGAAACCCACATCGTAAAAAGAAATACCAAAACATGGCTTTAAAAACTAAATTATGAAATGTAATGGTTACCCAAATTAACTCATCATTGGGTTTCCACGTAGGAGAACATAGGTGAAAATATGGATATGGAAGAAAATTCTAACCATCAAGTTCTGATGGAGAGTGGTAGAGAACATGGCTATGAAAAATCCATCAATCACAAATCCATAGATTTGTGATTATCTAAGGTACTATCTGATTCATCGGATATAAGAGCAATAGGACAACATTTTTGGTTTTCAAGATCATTTCCCTAAATTTGATGAATTAAAATAAATACTTACATGATTTTGGTACAATCTCTTTATTGTTTGTGAGTTAAACAATTTCTACTTCATCCCTTAATGAAATGAAGTTGAATTTCTTATTCATGTTGTGTTAGCAGATCATGTGATAGAATGATGGTTCATTCCACCTATTTCAAACAAAATGTTAGAAAATTTATCAAAAAAATACATAAGTCCGTCTATAGTGAGATTAATAATATATGGTTCCTAAATAGACTTATACTTTATATATCATACTTCATAATATAATAAAACTAGTTTCTACTAAACATGGACTTCCTGTAGGCCAGTGGTAGGCGATAAAGGCCAGTCGCACTTCGGTTGTGGGTTCGATTCCCATAGCCTTGTCCGACGAGATGGGCTGTCATGCATCCTGCAGGTTGTCCTTTTTCTAAATCTTCATTACTATAACATCCCATCAATAATATCAAAAAAAACATCTATCCTTAAACAATACAATCTTATGTCCAACATAATTCATTCCAATATTTATCTAAAATACTTAGGTCCAAGCTCATAGTATAAAGAAAACAATTACTTGAAATGTCATCAACCAACCATCATTTATCCCCCATTATCTTGTTGGTCACATTCCAATCATGTGAATACCTTAATAATGTATTCTCTTGAAAAATGAATATCCATTAAACCTTAGTGAAAACATGAATGTTGTCAAAAGATAACTCTTTCCACATACCAAAATCCAAATATTCTATATACTCAAACATGATATCACCTTCTCCTTATATTAGTCATGAGCTCATGATTACTATCAAACATTTAATTTTCTCCTTATCCATTATACTTCCAAAAAATACTGGTACCATTCATCACACACTTTCAAAACATAAGGAAAGACTATAGTGTAACAATCCTTAGATGTCTCTTTATTCCATAGTACCATGAGATTACTTATACAACATTACACTTGATAAACATGTAATCATTCCACTACCTTTTTAAACCATTGACCGAGCTTCAACAATTCTTTCATCTCACATATCATTTGTAGTCTCTTCATCATCAACAACATAAATAATACCCATACGACCATACTGATTCTCTTCATGAGACTTTCCCTTAGGGCATTGGTTTTCATAATGCCCGTACATTCCACATTTAAAACATTTAACAATTGTTGATGTCGTAGAAATACCATTATCCATGTCCATGGTGTTAACTGAACCTTTTCCTTTGCACTTACTGGCTTTGTGTCCTTCTTTTCCACACCCAAAGCATCTTCCAGTCCCTTTGAAACATTCTCCTTGATGCCTCTTCCCACATTATTTACATAGTGGAAATTGAACTTTCTTTCCTCTATGATCATCATGAAACTCCATATTTCTCTTATTAGCCGAGTCAGGAACTTACCAAATTTGAGTTTATTGATCATATTATGAGATTGGTGATTTGGAATAATAATTATGTTTGGACTTCCAAATCCCATTTCATTTGGTATCTCATGAATAATATCATCCCATTGTCCATCATATCCTCCATTATCGTGAATCATCTTGTTTCCAGCCATTTTCTAAAACCCAAAAAGAATAGTGTGAGAGGTAATAATCATGCTAGGGGAAACAACATAGTAAAGGGGGATTACCCTCAATATATAACATCTTAGGTTCAATTCTAAGATCATTTCCGTAGTTCTAGGACTATATCCAATACATATACTTTTCTTTAGGGACATCCCTAGACATACCTTAGAAATATCTCTAGGGATCTCTCTAACGTTTTCGCATCCTAGTTTCCAAAGGTTAAATAAACCTTTCCTCTGATACCAACTGTAAAGACCCAAAGCTTGACGTACATGGACATTACATTACATTATCGGAATACTTAATACATCACAAAAACAGACACACAAGGACCGTAATAGTTTAGTGTCTTTGGAAACTTGGAACTTAATCTTCTAATCATGGGGAATGATCTTCAAAATCTCCTATAAAGATCTTATCTTTTTTTTCTTACCTAAAACCATTCTTTATATCCTGGGGAAAAGAAAACATAAAAAGGGTGAGCTGAAATGCTCAGTTAGGGTAAGCATGGATAAAATAAAACATACCATATACATTTGAACTTAAAAACATGAACATAATGTTTAAACATCAAAAGCTTGAGAAATGAAATAAAACATGGATGTACGTAAGGTATAGATCATAAAGAAACATTAAGAATGATAAAATAGAATGGGAATAAAAATTTTAATTGTGGAATCCATTAAGAACATGTAATGATTTCCATAGTAGCCAAGGCATTGCTTCCAATACCATCATAGTGGACAAAGTCCCTTTCTAAATCGAGTTCACTCCTCATTCCAGTCCTGTATTACTGAACCGGTTTAACTTGCCATTCCAGCCATGTCTATCACATGAGATATAAAATCTTTACCCAATGAATTGGAGGAATATATAGGTCCCACCCATCTCATAATGAAATCATTCTTACTTATGCCACAAAATAAACATAAATCATTCATAAAAACCCTATAAATAAAATGGGTTTCATAAACATCATACCATCATCACATAATCCATATAAAATAAATGGATATCATTTCATAATAAGAGAAGTGAAACAATGTAAATCATAGAGACATTATACTTGAAACATAAGCATATGAAATAATGTCATCATAGATGAAAAATGGTTTGATAAAATACTTAAAATGAATTCTTGAGGAAAATATACTTTTTTCTTCAAAATCATTTTCTTTTCACCAAATGTCATGCAATTTTAAAAGAAAAGTATTTTTTTTGAAAATAGTCATGAAATCTTTTGGAGGAAGCTTTATGGAAACAAGGCTTTATAAAACCAAAAAAATCCGTTCACGTTGTATAAGTTAAAAAAAACATTCTCCTCGTACTTTTGTTGGAAAAGTCAAAAAAGTACCTCATAACGTAAATAAGAGAAAGATTCCATACATCCCATGTAGTAAAAGTCAAAAATGGGTAAAAAGGACTTTATAAATAAAATAAAACACTTTTATAAAACATGTACATGGATGATAACATTAACCCCAGTAAATACTTACGTATAAGCAGTCTCGGATAAAAATGAGATTAGAAAAGTTATCCCTTACCTTAGGTTCGATATGCTTCGTGCGTATCTGAACCTCATGTATAATGATTTAAATAATGTTATTGAAATATTAAATAATCATATTAATTGTTATGATATCATATATGGTTCACTTATAACTTTATATTACCCGTTCTTTCGTAAATTCCATGTTAAAGAGCGTTTTGGGTAAAATCGTTTCATTTGTCGTCTGTGTTTTGACTTGATATTATTCATATGATTACGTAGAACATGATTACTTACATCCAGAATGTAACACATGATTTATATATAATATATATTCAGAATACACATATATATAATAGATCGATAAATGGAAATAAATATGTCGTTCATGGAGATGGTAGGCCGTACGTACGCATGAACGTTGTTTTCGTTTCCTCATTGAATTGAATGGAATTAATTAGATGAAATACATATATATATATATATATACATAAATCCAGTATCATTATTATGTCATATATTTAATTATTACTTATTATATATACTTTATAATCATTTATGAATGGTTAATCATTGAGAATGAATCTCATCGCATTGTGGAGACAGTATTCCGTACGTACGCACGAGCGATGATATCGTTCCCATGATCGTGGAATTTTATTGGAGTGTATGTATACTATTACAGAATCAATATAACTTTTCAATAATAATATTTAGTTATTATTTACACCATTATACCCATCCAAGTAAGGTGGTGGTGGAAAATAGATTACACCACGGCGTGGAGACGGTATTCCGTACGTACGCACGTGCGGTGATTTCGTTTTCAATAGGATGGATAGATGGTTAAATGGGGTTGTATCATACTTATAATAACATATCAGTATATGAGTGATACTTATGTTATTACTTCATAATGAAACAACCTATGAAGAAGAAGTTGAAGAAGAAATAAAGGTGAAAGAATCGGTAACGGAAATTACCTCTTCTTTGAAGCGCCTCTTTGAGACCTCCTCTTAGGGTACTAAAATTGGTCTTTGAAAAAGACCAGGACCTCTAGAATATTTCTAGGGAAGTGGAGAAAATAATTGGGAAGGGGTTGGCCGAGCTTGAAGGCTCAATGTGGTGTGAGGAATAGTGGTAGGAGGTGCCCTTTTATAAGGGAGGAGAGTGGCACCTTTAGAATTCATAAAAATATTAATTTATAATAAATCTAACACCACTTAAAAACCACAAAAAATGACTCATATCTGAATATTGGATTATATAGGATTGTAATATCATCAAAAAATTAAATTTAGACATGTTAGGAATTTATTTTTAACATTATCAACTTGATTTATCCTTATTTAATCAATTTAATTTTATTTGTGGTAATAACATTCTAAATTTTAAATTATAACAAATAATTACTTATTTGTTGTTAATTTTCCATAATTGGATACTTTATAACATTTTCTACCATATAAATTTAAATTTATAATTTTTAAATTTATTTGTGATTTTTAAACAATTTTATAATATATTATTTTGATAAAATAACAATAGTGTCTATTTTGACACTATTCATTTATTTGAATTTAAATAAAATATATACAGAAGATATGTTCAAACTAAAAGCTTTAATAGATTTATAGAAGGTCATATGTATCTATAAAATTAGTGGAGAACATTAAATAGTTCATATAATATTTATTTTTCTTATTTTCAAAATCATTTATTTGGTTTATCTCTTAATAAAATAATTACTACATCAATTTTTGTATAATTATTTAATATACTTATTTGTTGCATAAAAATAAAAAATAAAATCCTATGATGAAGCTAAATATATTAAAATTCACAGTAATACTTTTAATCGAATTTATCATCTTAAAATAATAATATTTAAATTTTTATATTTATTAAATTATGAAGGTGACAACTTTGGCATCATTTAAAATAAAATAAAATAAGTGTTATAATCATCTTAATAAGGATCAAAATTGTAAATAATTCGTCCAATGTATGATTAGGGTTTATATATACACTAATAACAAGTTTTGTGAAGATTTTGGGCCTTTTGATATGTATTAATATTTCAATGAAAACTATATTATTAATTTTTCAATAAATAAATAATTTCGGCATCCCTATTGTGTCAAAATTAATTATAATTATTTAATACCTAAAAATTATAAATAAATTTATATGATGTAGATAATTTCATTAGATTTCTAGAGACTATTCATGTTCGAAGATTCATTAAGTTTATCACTAAATTAAAATTAATATACTTATAAGATTTAAGAGAGAGACATGTTGTCACTTTCTTTGGTTTTAATAATAATTAAGTTATTTTCATAGAAAAAAGTCCATTAAATGATTCTAATGAGAGCCTTAGGTAATATGGGTCTACTTTTATCCATAAAGTAGAATTTTTTCATGTGTTATAGTAATTTTATAATATTATATTTACCCTTAATTGCCCGATTTACCTTTAACTATGGTAAATAAAATTTACCGTAGTTACTATTCATAATTCCCAAAAAATAATAAGTATCTTATTAACATAATTTGGACCCAATGATTCCAAATATGGATTCCATTTTTCCAAATTCAATAAAAAAAACTTTCAGAAATTAAATTAAAATTAATCCCATTGTCGAAAGAAAACAGATTTTTCTTTAAAACATTGCAAAAGATTGAATTGATTTAACCTACAAATTTAATGTAAAATCAATGCTAATGACATAAATTATATTAAATGGTAAAAATATATTCTATTTGTTCTTTAAAACCATTCAATATTATAATTTAACCATATAAATTATTGCGATGAAAAAAGTTGTTTTTAATTAAAATATAACGTGTTTTTACTATTCATCAAAATATGACAGTTACCAGAATGATATGAAAAATTTATCCAAAGTAAATTTTTATGTCTTGATTCCAAAGAAGAATTTAATTTTGTAAAATTGAAATTATAAACATGTCAAAATCTAGTTTTAAAGTGGGTGTTCCATCAATAGGCAGCAAAACTGCATTTTTTGAAAAATACTTATTTTACCCGAAAAGTTTATTTTGTTCTTATACCATGTTCTAGAAAATATGTATGATAAATAATAATGTTATAAAATTAAATATTTAGTTAATAATATTCATAACGGCTAGTTCATAATAATATTATAATAATATATCTTTTTTAGTAAAACACGGTATTGCGTACAACACACGCTATCGAGGAAAGTTGCGATTGCATGTAATGAAAGCCAAGTTAGGGTTTTGTGTTGTGAAAGAATCCTTTGTTATTTCATATAACAGAATCCAACCATATTTCATTTATACATGGAATATATATATATATATACTCAATGTTGCGTAGAATAACTATTATCAAAATTGTGTGTAACACGATCCAAGAATAGTGTTGCGTATACTACAAGCTAATACAATGTTGCCTATAGTGCAAGGTAATATTGGTGTAACATACAACACAAGACATTAATGAAATCAAAATAATATTTTTCATAAAATCTCGGGGTGTTACAATATTGAAGGCGAAATCATATGTAATTGTATGGTATATCATATATACATAATCATTAACATTTTATATTTATTATTTACATTAGTTATACCCATTATTATTCCCATCCAAATAATGAGGTGTTAGAATAAAAAACTACACCACGATGTGGATACGGTAATCTGTACGTACGCACGTATGGTGACTTTTTCATTTATAGGATATATAAAATAATTAATATGGCTGTGAAAATTTTATAATAACATCACAGTATATATAAGATACTGGATTAAATCTTTTATAATGTAAACAACAAATTAAGAGAAAGTGGAACAAGAAAAGAACATGAATGAGGTGATGAAATATTTACCTCTTCTTCGGGTTAATCCTTTTTATTTGATCAAAAGGGATCCTTAGGTTGGATTTCTGACCGATGGAAGGCCTCTAATATGAACAGAGTAATTTTGAGAAGATATTTGGGTGCATGTTTCCCTAGCCAAATCAATTTGGAGGAGTGAAATTAAGAGAATGGAAGTGCCCTTTTATAAGAGAGGTGTAGGTCATTTTAGGAAAAGCTTGGTATATTATTTTATAATAAAATAATTTTCGGTTTCTAATGTTTTAAAAATTATTTTATAGAGAATAAAATGGTTATGGGTCAAATAAATTTCAACCAATAGTTTTTTGACAAGTTTAAGTTACCATTTTAACCATATCTATTAGATTTAACTCTTAGTTAAATAGTTTAATATTAACTGTGTCTTCTTGTATTTTTACACTATATGGTTAATAAAATTACTATAACAATCCAAGTAATCACTGAATGGTTAATTAATGACATATATATTATTATATATTCTATTTTTGGGAAACCATAGATTGTTAGAAATATTATATTATTTAATAATATAATTTTATTTTTAAAACTCAATTATGTCAATTTTGACACTATTTGGTATATGGTTTTTTTGAAAGTCATAAAAACATGATAAATTGAAACCAGATACATTGAATAATTACTAACATGTAATATTCACCTAGATAATTCTTTTATGTCATAAAAACATTGAAATAATATTTATTTTAATATTTAAAATACCATTTATTTGATTCTTTCATTAATAAGGTAATTACTGCATCATCATTGTCTTATTAATAAGATAAATTTTTAATGATTAAAAATTATAAATAAAATTCCGTTATGTGTGAAATATTTTTATCTTCCTAATCAATATTTATAGTCAAATTTATATTGTTTGTAACATTATATTAAAAATGGTTTAATTATTAATCTTTGAATATAACACTTTAAACTCTTCTTTAAATAAAATCATAATAAATGTCATAATCTAATCCAACTATACCTAAAAGAGCATATTTTATTTCTAAGGTTGTTCGTGGTCAAATTAAACTTATCCAATAGAATTAGGACAAGTGTTAGGGTAATTATAATATCATTTTTACCATTAATTACGCTATTTATTTTTAACCGTAATAAATAAAAGTCAAAAGTCACTATTCAACAAAAAATATTTTTATCTTATTGAACCGCATTTTAGTTACTGATTTAAACTGTGACTATCAGATTTATGAAATTTATCTCATAGAATCGGTAAAAATATGTTTAATGAAAATTTGAAAACTCTTATAGGAGATGGGTAAAATAGGTTAAAAAGATCAATAAATTTTTATACATATAACTTTATTATAAAAGGTCTCTAATGAAATAAATTGAAATTATATAGGTATTATATATCCATTTAGACATAAAATAAAATTAAATAAAATAAATAATTTTTTAAATAAATATTCAGTTTTAAATAATAACGCAGTGTTTTTCACTATTCATAAAAATTGAATGTTTTCAGAAAAATTCCAAAAAATATCCCTAAGCTAATTTTGATATTCTGAATTATAAAATGGATTCTATTTCACTAAGTTAAAAATATATATGTTTCACTTATTAATTTAATATTAACTCCCATTGTCAAAACCCAAATGTGAGTTTTTAAAAAAGTAATAACTATCAAATGATAGACATGTGTTTGTGTCAAATTTAATTGTGAAATTACATATAGATAACTAAAAGGAATTTAATGATAAGATTATATTATAATTATACTTATAAACCATTCAAATGCATAATTTAACAATATTAATCATTTCAATTAAAATAGTTTTCTTCAATTAAAATATATTATTTTTCAGTAATCATTAAAATATAAAAGTTATCATAAAAGTACCAAAAAATTTCTATAAACTAAAATTTTTAGGTCTCACTTCTAAAGTAAATTTTCATTTCATTAAATTTGAATATATATAAGTGTAAAATATTTGTTTTAAAAAGGGTTCACCATTAAATGGTGGTAGAAATGAATCATGAGAAAAATAATTCTTTTATATGAACAAATGAATTTGTTCTTATATTATGTCTAAGAAAAACATAAATTTACTGTTAATATTATATAGAGTATATAAGATTAAAAAATTATTTAATATTATTCATAACTTCTTTTTGAACAGTTATTTTAGTAAGTTGTTGTGCACTCAAACTCGGTGTTGCGTATAGCACAAGATATTTAATTACTTCAATGAGATAATGTAATGTGAAATCTTGGGGTGTTACATTCTTCCCTATTTCCATAAATTATGTCCTATCAAAATAAAATTGTATTTCTAAATGGTTAAAAATATAAAAATACCATTGTAGAAACGCACATCAGAAATTGGTTTAATAAAACTTACTCTTAATAAGATGGAAAGGGAAACGAAAATGTCACCACCAAATTATGATCTCGATTAGGAGAACATTTGGGGAAATTAGAGACACATAATTTGAGGCAAAATGTAAAAATTTATATGGAGAAATTGAAGACATCAATCACAAACATGTTTAAAAATGAGGGCCTCAAATCTATCAATCTAAGATGATGTAAATTATCATCAGTTCAATAAAACACAAGGTGTTAGGATAACACATTTTTTGTTTTAAGATCCATTAATGAATGTTTATGAATTAATTTATTCATATAATAAGAGGAAAACGAATATACTTGACAAGTAGAGTTTCATCCTTCAACTAATTCATACCATAATCTCAGATTTCACTCCAAAAGATAATAGAATTCAAAAATATTCTATTTATATTAATCTTATTGGGTTACACAAATGAATTTATATTCATTTGTCAGACTATTAAAAAAACAACATTATACAAACCAGGACATCATGTAGTCTAGTGGTAGGTGTTTCACCCTTGTCGCCCTTCGGTTGAGGGTTCATGCCTCGCGGCTTTGTTGGACACGACGGGATGTATCATAACCTCTGGGTTGTCCTTTTTATGACTATCCAATTATAATCTCAAGAAATGATTTTACCTTAACAATATTTTGAAATTTCAAACTTAATCAATTCCAAACTTTAGACTTATCCAAAATACATCTGCCCAAACTCACATTCCAAAATTTATAATGAAGGTAAACACAATAAAGATCCTTTTTTCCACGTAATAACATTTTGATACCGTCATCATTATTCTTATAAAACACGGTAACACACTGAAATATCATATAACCATATTGATTACATTTATGCTCCCTTATTCCTTACAAAATACTTGATATACACCTTATATCCTAAAAAATGTTATAAAATCTATTAATGAAGGAATAAACAAACCATTATCCACTTCTAAGGATGTCAATAATATCCAATATATTAAATCAATCATCTCTTATTCCAAAATCAATACCTCAGTATGAATACCATATTAATGTTTTTTCTTTTCATCAGCCTTGTATTTTCCAAAAGGTTTAACATTCCGTTTTTCAAATTTCTTGGTTAAACACAATCTCAAGTCCTTAATGAAAGAATAATTTAGTAAAATTCTTATATACTCCATAATTATTATAACATTTACATCATTAATAAAATATTCAAATGACACAATACTTTAAAAACATGATAAAAAATCTTAATCATTCCTCTTTATCTTGTGTTGTATCATTACTTGACTATTATCCAATAGATGCATTTGGGGTATACTTTGATGATTTGGACATTGATTTATGTAGTGCCCTATCTCCATGCAGATAAAGCATTGTACATTTGAAACCTTTTTCTTACCCTTGCAATCAGGTACTTGGTGTCCTTTCATTCCACACTTATAACAAACTTCCATTCCCTTTAAGCATTTACCAAGGTGATTCATTCCACAGTTATCATATATGTGAAAATCCATCTTTCCCTCATTCCATTTATCCATCTTTCTCTCTACAATCTTTTTCTTTCTTTTCATCCTTTAAATGCCATAGGACTCAGAAAATTCTTTAATTATCTTATTAACACATGTTACTATTTCTTCATATAATGATAATGCGTGGGAGTCTTTTTCCATTCCAAATGTTGGTTAACACCAAGAATGATATGATCCTTCATACTCTTTGAATCAATCGTATTGCTGGAGGTCTCATTCCATCTATTGGGCACCATTTCTAAACAATGGAATACACTAGGTTAGTTTATGAATCACAATGCATAATTCCAAACATGTAAAATTATTAACATAAATTCAGAAGTTCATGGATATAATATGTAATCATATAAATGTTTTCTTTGAGGAGGTATATATTCATAAACCCTTCATAGTGGTTTATAAATAAATAGAGAATTAACCTAAGCATATCCCCTAGTTGTGTCGTAACAAAGAGTGTAGAAATTCCCAATGTCATGCACCGGTTCTCGTTCGAGACTAGCACAAAGAAGTGTTTTTTGGTTTGTCCCCTAGGTACATTTGTGCCAAATCTGACTCTAACTGCTCGTATCTAGACATGGATGTATTTCATGGAAAACTCACCAAATCTCTACATTACCAAAATTGTAGGATGTTCTTATACACTAATCATCCAAGTCTATCATAGTGTAGTGTTCTGTAATCATAGTTTTTCAAAATCTAGTTTCCTAGGTTATTGCTAAACCTCCCTCTGATACAAACTGTAAGGCCCCAACCCTAGCTACATAGATTCAGTGCATTATTTTAATATGTTGGCATGTTTACAAGGAATAAACACCCAAAAAAACAATTAGTTTAGCATCATGGAAAAAATAGATTACATAAATAAATAATATATTACACCCAACATAAATGATCCTTTGATAAAACCATTAATCCCTTAGCATAACCCTTCTTATCAATCATAAAATAATTCTTAACATACAAGGAAAAATAAAACATAGAAAGGGGTTAGATAAGATGCTTAGTAAGGATAACAATATTTCAAAAACATTTATAAAGAAGAATAAACATTTAAGTCAATGTATTAGAATAAAAAAAATCCTTCCAAACATGAACTATGTCATAATTTGGAAAAGATAAAATCAAATAAATCCATTTACTTATTAACATGGATATTATACTATAAGAATAATCACATGAAATATCAATATCCACATTCATAATGATCGAATGCATAATCCCAGATATTAATTTCTATGTTAAGGCCTCAAGCTAGGACATAGGGGCTAACTGTAATAAGAACCCAACCCGGAGAGCCTCTGTAGCTGGCCTCCAACTCGGAGAGACTCTGTAACCTGACTCCGACCCGAAGAGCCTCTATTACCAGTCTCTAACCCAGAGATCCTCTGTAACTGGACACCAACCCGGAGGGTCTACTGTAACTGGTCCCCAACCTGGAGGGCTTAATTTTACCAGTCCCCAACCTGGACATACTAGTCCAACACATTCATCATAAGAAGAGGTTGAAAATTAAATATTCCTATTAAAACTAGCATATGAAATTTTAATACTTTAACCATTCAAATGAATGGAATAAAAATAACTCATCCACCGTCATACATATCACAAAACCTCAAATACTATATAGAATATTTGTATCATAATAGATCCACTTAAAATAAGTGTAACATTTATCAATAGATGTTGACATATATGAAATCAATACTATTTGAGAGAAATATCTCTTTTTATCTTGAAATAATTTAAGAGCAACACTATTTATAAAGGAAAACATTTTAAGACATTTTTGAATCATAGCGTCTCATACGGCATTGAATCATTTGAAAGGAATTAACATTTTAAAAACATTCATGTCCATTTAAATAAATCCTTAAATCCATTTTGAATGTATGAACATTAATGAGAAAGGATTATAGGAATAAATCATTAAAACATTTAAAATTGTGTTTTGGTAAAAGAGTCCCTTAAAATGATATCTTTGAAAAATCATTTATGAAACATTTTCGTGGATAATAAATATTCCCCAGATAAAAACATACCCATAAATAATCTCGAATAATTATGAGATTGAGGAATTAACCCTTACCTTGCACTTTCCTTTAGTTGAGGGTACATTTTACATTCTGTATAAATATCATAGTATGTTATTAAATTATAACAGAACCATATTATTATTTATGATATCAAAATTGATTCATTAATTACTTTATACAACCCATTTAATAATAATTTTTATATTAAATTAACATTTTGGGTAAAAATCGCTTTCTTTATCTTACAAGTTTTAACTTGTTACTCTTTATTGTATCACATAGATCATGATTTAAATACTTCCTGAATATAAAAAATGATTTGTATATCATATATATTTAGAATATAAATATTTATAATAGAAGTATATATGAAATAGATCACACCATTTATGGAGACGTTAGGCCGTATGTACGCATAACCGTTGTTTCCGTTTTCATATTGTATTGAACAGAACTATGTGAAGAAGATATTTGTAACTACATATATATATCATAAGTATCATTATTATTTCATATATTACATACTTATTAATGATATATATTTTATAATCATCGTTGACTGGTGAATGTGGAAGTTAATCTCATCGCATCGTGGAGACGGTAATCCGTACGTATGCACGAGAGACAATATCATTATATTGATTGAGAAATATTATGTAATTGGATGGTATATCATATTTAAAGAATAATTAACATGTTATATTTATTATTTATATCAGTTATACTCATTATTATTCCCATCCAAATAATTATGTGTTTGAATAACAAACTACACCACAACGTGGAGATGGTAATCCATATGTATGCACGTATGGTGACTTTTTCATTTATAGGATGGGTACAATAATGAATTTGGATGAATTTTTTTTATAATAACACCACAGTATATAGAATACACTGTAGTTATTACATTATAATTGAAACAACAAATAAATAGAATGTGGAAGAAGAAAATAACATGAAAGAGGTGATTAAATATTTACCTCTTCTTCGGGTTCTTCATTTTTATTTGATCAAAAGGGCTCAATAGGTTGGATTTATTACCACATAATAGTCTCTAGTATGAAGGGTGGAATGTTTTTAGGATTTTTGGATAGGTGTTGGCCGAGTCAAATTTCGCTGAAAGAGTTAAATTTAGAGAAGGTAAGTGCCCTTTTATAAGAGAGGTGAGGGTCACATTAGGAAAGGCTTGGAATTTTATTTTATAATAAACTCATTTTCGGGTTTTTAATGGCACCAAAATGATCAATTTAAAGGTTAAGGTTGGTATGGGTAGAAAAAATCTCAATAAATAGTGTTTATACATGTTTAGGTATCCATTTTATCCTTATAATTTAGATTTAACTCTTAGTAAAATAGTTTAACTTTTACATGTCTTGTTGTATTCTTACACTATATGGTTAATAAACAGACAATAACATGACATGTGAAACAAAATCCGTTAATTAATAATGTTTCTATTATTATATAAGTCCTTTGTCCAAACCATAGATTTTTAGAAATATTATATAATTTAATAATATAATTTTTTTTTAAAAAACTCATTTATGTCAATTTTGACACTTTTTGGTATTTGGTTTTTTAAAGTCATCAAAACATGATTACTTATAAAAAATACATTTAATAAATCCTAAAATGTCATATTCACCTATAAAATTCATGGATGTTATAAAAACATTGAAATTATATTTATTTTATTATTTGTAATACCATATATTTTATTCTTTCATTAATAAGGTAATCACTGAAACATCATTGTGTCATTAAAATATTAAAGTATTTATTGTCTAAAAATTATAAATAAAATACCATTATATTGAAAATATTTTTATATTTCTAATGATAATTTATATTCAAAATTATATTGTCTATATCCTTATATTAAAAATATTTTAGTTATTAAACTTTGAATTTAAAACTTTTAAATCTTATTTAAATAAAATAATAATAAATGTCTTAATCTAATCCATGTAGACCTAAAGGATCATATTTTATTTCTAAGGTTGTTTTTGGTCGAATTACCCTTATCCTATAGAATTAGTAAATATGTTAGGATAATTATAATATCATTTTTACCCTTAATAACCCTATTTACTCATATATGTGGTAAATAAAAGTCAAAAGTTACTATTCACAAAAAAAATATGTTCAACTTATTGAACCAAATTTTACTTACTGATGTAAACCATGTCTCTCTGATTTTTGAAATTCAACAAACATATGTGGTAAAATTATGTTTTATACAAATTTGCAAATTCTCTTAGGAGGTTTGTAAAATAGTTTTAAAAGTTTAGTAAAATGTTATATATCTAATTTTATTATAAAATGACTAAAATTAATTATATTGAACTTATATAAGTATTATATATCTATTTTGACTTAAAATAAATTTAAATAAAATAAATATTTATTTAAATATAAAATCATTTTTAAATAATAACGAGGTGTTTTTCACTATTCATAAAAAATTGAATGTTTTCAGAAAATATAAAAAAATCCACCCAAAGATAATTTTGATATTACAAATTCAAAAATGAAGTTTTTTTGACTAAATTTTAAATATATAAGTTGCATTTATCTATTAAAAATTATCTCTAGTTTTAAGAATCCAAAAGAGGGTTTTTAAAAAAGAAATGACTATCAAAAAATTGGCATGTGTTTGTGTCAAATTTAAAATTGAAATTACCTATAGAGACCTACATTTTAGTAAATGATAAAAATATAATCAAATTATACTTCCAAACGATTAAAATGTATAATTTAACAATATAAATAATTTCAATTAAAATAGTTGTTTTCAATTAAAATATAGTATTTTTCACTATTCATCAAAATATGAAAGTTATTAGAAAATGACCAAAAATTTACCTAAATTAAATATTTTTGTCATGCTTCTAAATAAAAACTTAATTTCATTAAATTGAATAGATATAAGTTTCAAATAATAGTTTTAGAAAGACTTCACCATTAAAAATTTGTAAAATTGCATCTTTTGATAAATTCTTCTTTTATCTGAAAAAATGAATTTGTTATTATATTATATCTGATGGTCGGAGTGGACACTCAAGAGGGGGGTGAATTGTGTTCCAATTAAAATTTCTGCTAAAAACAATTTCTATTAAAATCCCCCAATTTCAAAAACAAATTAAACTATAGTGAATTTATAAAGATTATAAAGGTTCAATTAGTTTCTCAAAGATTGATTAATTCTCAGTTAACTTAATCTTATGATTAAATTAACTTTTTAAACTAACTTACTGGTTTACAATAAATATAAACACTTGCGAGTTTAACTATCAAAGTAGCTTTGAGATTAAGTTATATTTCAAAGTAATAGCAGCAGAATATGAAATAAATCTATATAGTATGGATATAGGTTTTTAACTAAAAACACAAGAGTTAACCAAGAGGTTCAGTATCAAGCCATGACTTTGTCCTCTCAAAATTTATATAAAGTGATCCACACCCTGGATCTGGGTTAACAACAGTGATCACATTGTTCAGGTCAAGAGACCTCTACCATAGTTATACGTGGGATAACAAACAACAACTCAAAGCTGTCCAGGTCACACTCTACCTCTACCACTATCCACAATGGGAAATAAAGGATGTAAAGATTGTGAGCGAGGATTTACAAATCCTCCAGCTAAGGTTCAGGAGACAGTGTGTGTGTAATAATTAACAGGCTACACACACTGTTCGTAATTCAAATACTAAATCACTTAGAGCAAGATATAGAGTTTAGAATGGCTCTAGTGATTGCAGTGCACCTCTGGAATCCTTTGGATTTGATCAGAAACGGTTCTGAGTCCTTTCTCTGGTATTTGACTGAAAAACAGAGTATTGTTTCTTCTTTCAATGCTTCCAGGTTCATCTTGGTTATCGGCTCAGAAAGTGAAGTGTTATGTGTAGTTCTTCTTTAGCATAGATTGCTCGATGTATGCTCTGTGTTCTGGAGTCTGGTAGTAGTAGTCTTGTGAGTGCAAGTTCTCCAGTTGTTCTTGGCACATTTTGATCTTGATCGCAAGTGTGTTCTGTGTGCTCGATCTCTTCAAGTCTCTTGTCTCTTCTTTTCTTTTTTTTAACAACAACATACATGTTGTCTTTTATGCCTTTATTCTACTGAGAAGAAGGAATGATTATGCTTTTCAATCGTACTTGGTACGGTTTTCTGAAATGGCAACATAAATCATTTAATAACATTAAATGCATCAAAAGTAACAAATGTAGCCGTTAGTGTAATAAACAAATCGGGTCGAGGATATAGGATTTGACTCCGCAGTTCCTTATAGGAAGTCGTTTGTTTGTCGACATGTACGGTTGACTCTGTGTAGGATCTTCCATCGGTATCTCTTCAAGCTCTTATCAGTGGCTCTTATCGGTAGCTCTTATCGGTATCTCTTATCGGTATCTCGATGAATATAGTTCCATTGGTTACTCTTGACTGTCGGTAGCTCTATTCATCGGTAGCTCTCTGTCCATCGGTAGCTATGTGCATCGGTAGCTCTATGCATCGGTAGTTCTGTACAACAGTAGCTCTGTGCATCGGTAGCTCTGTGCATCGGTAGCTCTGTGCATCGGTAGCTCTGGCTATCGGTAGCTCTGGCGATCGGTAGCTCTGTGCAGTTATGCACATTGGTAGCTCTATTCAGGTCTGTGATACATACACTTGTCTTATGAAAAACACATCTAATTCACTTAGAATCATTTCAAAACTTATATAAACATGGATAATCGAGATTAACATAAATCAGAAATTATTTTAACATTATTATTAACTTAATCATCGATTTGAAAGAATTAAAGTGTAGATCAACAGTAATTGTGAATATCATAATATATGAACACATAATTTGGATTTTCAAAACAAATGAATACAAGATTGGGATTATCAAAACAGGTGAGGTCAACAATCTCCCCCTTTTTGATAATCACAACTTATGATATGGCCATTTTAAGATAGTGAGAATATAGTATTAGATAATATAACATTAATATTCAATTTTCTCAATGAAAAAAATATCAGAGGAAAGAGGAAATACTAATAGAAAGATATAGATCAAAAATTATCATAGGTATAATTGAATATAATAGTATCAGAGATAAGGTTTGAAAGAATTGGTACCAAAGAAGGAAATGTATGAAATAGTATCAAAGGCTCCTCCTTTGATCATATTTCTCCCCTTTTTTATTTCTCCTTTTATATGGAGTCTTTTATATTTCTCCCCCTTTGTGATAATCAAAAAGTGGGAAACCAAACATAGAAAACTGATAAGCTGAGACAGTGGAAAGAAATGCATTTTTATTAGATCAGACAAAAATTACATAAACAGAATAGGAAAGAAAAAAAATGATTCCTATCAAACACCCTGGCCACTTTATCAATCCACATCTTCAATGTGAGATTTTCCCTTGGGATTAGAAGAGAATTCAGGTGTAGAGGATACTGGGGAGGACTTTGGAATTCCAGAAATGATCAGAGGAGGCTGAGCAACTGATACAGTGTCGGGCCTGTATTGGGAAGGCCTTTGAGTGATCATAGGTGTGAGACTTCTTAGGGCTAGAGTAGGAGTCATCTGAACTAGAGACGCAGTAGAGGCAGAGGCATGCAATGTAGGAGGTACAATGACCGTTCTGGCATCCACATGAAGGAAGGGCAACAACAGGTTTCTGAAATCCATTATAATGCTTTCTCCTCTCTCCATTGCAGACACAGAATCATCTCTATTTTCAATGAATTTATCTAAAGATGGAGTAAGCTCCCTGAGCTTACTAACCTGCTCTCTGAAGGCCTGAGTCACTGGAGGTAACTTTAGATTCTCAAGAAGAAGTTTGAAATGGTTGGTCAGTTGTTGCTTGGTATAATCCTTTTCAAAATAAGCATCCACCTTATTCTTGATTGCCTCTTGGGAATCAGAGGCCTCTATCATGAAGTCCTAGATGATTTTCATTATTTCTCTGGCTGAATCCCTAGTAGACAGAACAACTCGACTTAAATCTGATGAGTCCACAGAGCCAGTGGTTGAAATAGAACCAAGATCCTCCTTCATCAGAGCATAAAATGGATTCAGATCAATTACAGGTTTTGGAACTAGATGACCAACAGAGAAGGATACAGTTTCTTTGAAGCTTTTGGTCAACCCACTAATCAAATTTTTCATTTGAGAGTCCTAATCTTTGACATGATCCTTCATAGATGTTTTGAACGCTTCAAACACCGAGACCAGCTGACTTACAACACTCTTCACATAATCTAAATCCTTGTCAGCTTGAGATTTTGAACTCATGAAAGAGTCTAAGGCAAAAAAAGATATCCGTAGAGCTTCAAGATCTGCTTCTATCCTAGAAGTTTGAGTGTGGCACTCCTTGACTTCTTCCATTAGCTCACCCACAAAATTTGACATATTACAACCAAGAGAAATCTCAAAATACCTTTCTAACAACTTCATTTCTTTACCAAAACAGTGCTTCATCTCAGCAATAGAGACACTGAAGGATTCTTTCATCTCATGCTTTAGGGATTCGAGGTTAGACTTTGTAACAAAATCAGGAGGAGCAACTGTAGTAGATACTCCTTCAGAATCTAAACTCACTACAGAGTCAGCCATGACTGATTGAATCGAGGATACTAAAAAAGATTCCATTGTCATTAATTCTTCTACAAAACTGACTTTGAGATTTTCTTTCAGCGCATCTTAATCATGTACTCGGACCACATCAACAGGTAATAACTCAGGACTGATGTCATAGTTGATCTTTGGTCTATTCAAAGATACTTCATTATCCAAATCAGGATAATCCAAACCAAAGACTATAAAACCTGGGTCTTCTACCCAGTCTTCAGACTCGATAGTCACTATAACATTTCCAAACTTGGTTTTTTTCTCCCCCTCAATGGGTGAATTCTCATATATAGCAACTACATTATCTGTTGGTCTTTCTTCATCAGAATCATACACAACAACTTCCATCTCTGCAGTAGCAAGATGATTTTCTTGAATATGTAAAGCTTCTCCTCTTTCTATTTCTTTATCCATAGAAGGTACAACTGAGCTTCCAATAACTGGACTCAGACATAATTCAGCAAAATCAGATAATTCAGAGACATTCTTTTCTTCCTCAACATGCTCAGAGACTGACTGGTCTTCCTCATTAGCAGGTGTCTCCACTTCTGATAGCACATCCTTTTATAAAGACATAATTTCAGCAACAAGGCTTGGAGGCATGTCAGGATCTCCTCCATCATCCATAGGAGTTTCTTCCTCTTCTTCTTCTTCATATTATTCTTCTGACTCATAAATGTACTTAGGTTCCTCTTCATCAGGTCCTAGACCTGGATCTCTTTTATCCTTTTGCCTTGAAGGATAATCCACAGGATTTAATTCATCATATACCTTTTGGTCATCATTGACCCATTCTCCTCTCCATGGATTCCAATTAATATTCATATATTTGCAAACTGTAGTAGTGATACAAAAGTTGCTCTTCACTATAGCTGTCTCATATTGAGACTCAGTTATCCCTTTCACTTTGATCATTACAGAAATCAGCTTAGCAAAGAATAGGGCGTTAGTCTTTGATTTCGGCCTTGTCATATATTCCATTTGATTCATCACCAATCTGCACAAATTGACTTTGGCATCATGTCTCAAAAGATGTAGGAGATATATATCCTGATATCTCAAATTAGCAAAGTCTCCTCTCCTTGGTATCAACACATGTTGAACAAACATGAACAGTAATCTGTTCTCTCTATCCATTTTTGCAGTAACCACTTTCCTTGGAGTTCCATCACCAGTCAGTTCTTTCAACGTGGACTCATGATCAAAAATGTCACTGGTAGGTGGAATTGCTCTTGATATATATCCAGACACCCCTTCATGAGGAACTTTTAAGCAATCATCCCATTCTACTGATGAAAATGATATCACTTTACCATTTACAAATGAAGATACTCGGTTCTCATTCTCTAATTTCTTGAAGCTTACGAACTCGTAAAACTGTTTTACCAACTTTGGGTAGTAGGGACTGTTGTTATTTGAAAATCAGTCTACCTATCTCTGAGCTTCCAGATCTTCGAGCACCAATGACTTGGTGGGCAACAACTAGTCTACACACAGCTCTTTTTCGATCACAATAGCTCTATTTTGCAGATGAGGATTTGCTGGTCTCCTTCCTGACCTAGTTCTTACAGCACTACTCACCTCTGGCTCAGACTTCTGCCTTTTTTGCTTTAGGCTCAACACAGTCTTCTCGGATGACAAGAATTTTGGTTTTTTCCATCGCTGGTTTGAGGGATCTCAGGTTCGCAGAGGGTTCGGGTTCTAAGGTTCGAAGGTAAAATGTTTTGGGTTCGGTGGAGTGAGAAGCGGCTTAGACTTAGTTTTATCATTTATGAATCATAAGTTAAATGAATAAAAATAAAAGAAAAAAGAAAAAAATGGTTCATATTTTTGATGGCAGACAAAAAGATTTAAAACAGCGCTTTATCGGTGATGATTTTCTATCGGTGAGGATTTCTCTCGGTGAGGATTTCTATCGGTGAGGATTTCTATCGGTGGGGATTTCTATCGTTGAGGATTTCTATCGGTGGGGATTTATATCGGTAATGATTTCTATCGGTGAGGATTTCTATCGGTGAGGATTTCTATTGGTGAAGATTAAACATCCCCAGCTCGTGCCTAATGTAACATAACCTATCCACACTTAAGGGTTTTGTGAAAATGTTATCCAATTGATGTTTAGTGCTGATAAATTCAAGAGAAATATCACCCTTTTGATAATGATCTCTCAGAAAATGATGCCTTACATCAATGTTTTTGGTTCTTGAGTGAGATAGAGGATTCTTTGAGATGTTTATTGCAATAGTGTTGTCACAGTTAATCAAAACATGCTTAAAATCATATCCATAGTCCAAGAGAGTGTATTTCATCCATAGAATTTGTGCACAGCAACTACCAGCAGCTATATACTCTGATTCGGCAGTGGATAGAGCTACAAGATTCTGCTTTTTTACTACACCAAGATACTGAGGGTTTTCCTAATAAATGACATGTTCCTGAAGTGCTTTTTCTGTCTAATTTGCAACCAGAAAAGTCATCATCTGAATAACTCATTAACTTAAAGGATTGTCCTTTTGGATAAAATAAACCAAGGTTAATAATATGTTTGAGATACTTGTAAATTATTTTAACAGTAAGCAAATGAGATTCTTTCGGGTTAGCTTGAAATCTTGCACACATACATACACTGAACATAATATCTGGTCGACTAGCAGTAAGATAAAGTAAACTACCAATCATACCCCTATAATTGGTTTGATCTACTGGTTTCCCAGTTTCATCTGTATCCAATTTACAGATTGTACTCATAGGAGTTTCACTCTCCTTAATACTATCACAACCAAAACTTTTTAAAAGATCCTTTGTATATTTACTTTGATTAAAAATAAAAACATTTTCATTTTGAAATACATGAAATCCAAGAATGTATTTATGTTCTCCCATTAAACTCATTTCAAATTCATTTTGCATACTTTTTGAAAAATCAGTACACAAAGAATGTTTAGAAGATCCAAAAATAATATCATCAACATAGATTTGTACAACAAAAACATCTTTAGAAATTCTTTTAATAAAAAGAGTTGGATCATCAATCCCTTTAGTAAAACCTTTTGAAATAATAAAATTGCTGAGTCTATCATACCAAGCTCTTGGAGCTTGTTTTAAGCCATATAAATCTTTAGAAAGTTTAAAAACTTGATTTGGAAAATGGGTGTTTGTAAATCCAGGAGGTTGTTCTACAAAAACATCTTCAATTATAAAACCATTTAGAAATTCACTTTTGACATCCATTTGATATAACTTGAAATTTAGACGTGCAACATATGCAAGTAAAATCCTAATGGCTTCTAGTCTAGATACGGGTGAAAAGGTCTCCTCATAGTCTATGTCTTCTTTTTGACTATATCCTTGTGCAACTAGCCTAGATTTGTTTCTAACTATGTTTCCTGATTCATCAACTTTATTTCTAAAAACCCATTTAGTGCCTATTGTTAGTTGTCCTTAGGTCTGTCAACTAATTCCCAGACTTTGTTTCTTTCAAATTGATTTAACTCTTTTGCATAGCCATTACCCAGAAATCATCAACGTTAGCATCATCAATATTTTTGGGATCTAGCTGGGAGAGAAAAGCTTGATGTTCAACCTGATTTCATAGAGAAGCTCTAGTCTGTGTTCCTCTATGATGTTTACCAACAACAACATCCAAAGTATGATTCTTTGTAATTCTTGTTGATCTAGTAAAGGTAGGACTAGACACTTCAGGTGCATCAGTAGGTTTGGGTTCAACCGAAACAAATTCTGGAAAAAGTCCAGAACTGGCTGTTTTTATAAAAGGTTCTTTGGATTTATCATTAAGGTCCAGAACAAACATATCTTCTTCAAGATTCTCAAGAGAGGTTTTAGGCTCATGTGGATCGGTTTCATCGAATTTGTTGTGAACAGATTCTTCCACACATTTGGATTTCTAATTAAACACTCTATAAGCATTACTTGAAGTATAGTAACCCAGAAAAATTCATTCATCACTTTTAGAAGCAAACTTGTCTAGATTATCCTTTGTGTGAAGAATAAAGACTTTGTAACCAAAAACCCTGAAGTAATTAACCTTAGGCTTCCTATTTTTCCACAACTCATATGGGGTTTTCTTAAGAACAGGTCTGATCAAGACTATATTGATAACATAACAAGGTGTATTTACAGCTTCAGCCCAAAAGTAAATAGGCAGTTCATATTCATTGAGCATGGTTCTAGCTATTTATTGAAGGATTCAGTTTCTCCTTTCTACTACGCCATTTTGCTGAGGTGTCCTAGGAGCTAAAAAGTTATGAGTGTAGCCATTGTGTAAGCAATAAGATTCAAAGTCTTGATTTTCAAACTCACGGCCATGATCACTTTTGAGGGACTTAATTTTGAGTCCACTAAGATTTTCTGCAGACTTGGAGTATTTTACAAAAGAAGAATAAGCTTCACTTTTGTGAGCTAAGAAATATACCCATGTATATCTAGAGAAGTCATCTACTAGAACATAGACATAGCGCTTCCCATTTAAACTAGAAACTCTTGATGGTCCAATCAAATCCATGTGAACCAACTCAAGTGGTTGAGATGTTGAGACTTCTTTCTTTGATTTAAAAGAATCTTTGTGTTGTTTTCACTTTTGACAAGGATTACACAGTTTGTCATTTGGGAATTATAATTTAGGTAAGTCTCTAACTAAGTTCTTCCTAGCCAGTTTTCTAAGTGAGTGAATGTTGCAGTGTCCTAATCTTCTGTTCCATAGCCAAGATTATCTATGAAAAGCATTCAAACAAGGAATATTTTGTTTAGCTAAAGAATTTAAATCAACAGAATATCATTTTCATTCCTTATAGCAGAAAATACTAAAGCATTTATGGAGTTAAAAACATCACAGGAATCATTTTCAAACTTTACATTGAAACCATCATCACAAAATTGAGATATACTAAGAAAGTTATATTTAAGTCCATCAACAAATAAAACATTAGAAATTAATACTGAGTCAGTGTTACAAATCTGGCCTAGGCCGATGATTTTTCCTTTAGAGTTGTCACTAAAGGTGACATGACCTCCATCAAAATTTATTAAGCTCTTGAAGCAAGAATAATCTCCACTCATGTGTCTTGAGCACCCACTGTCTAAATACCATATCTTCTTGTGACATCTCTTCAAGCAGGTCTCCTATAAACCAGATTTAAATAGGAAATGACTTTGGTACCCAGATTTTCTTGGGTCCAGATAGGTTAGCAATCAGGACCTTAGGTACCCAAATTTGTTTTATTGGTTTCATACAATTAACAAAAGTAACATATTTTGAATGATAAATTTTATTTGGTCTATAACCATATGAATATCCAGTTGAAGCATATAAATTTCCAAAACTGGAACTAGCAATATTTTTATTCAGACTTAGGAATAAATCGGGTTCTGGTGAACTTTCTCTGTCCAGGTTGGTATCCTAAACCAGTAGCATATCTAGGCGAAACTTGCTTTCCTAGAATTTGAGTTAGAGAATTCTTTCCATTTTTGAATTTTTATAAGTCCTTTCTATGTTGCTCATTTGAAAGTTTCAGTTCTGTATTCTCTTTTAATAGTTGAGAATTCTTTTCTTTTTCTATATCAAGATCAGATTTATGCTTAACACTTAAAGCATATTGTATCTTTAAACCTTTGTATTTGTCTTTAAGCTCATTAAAGGTTTCTTCTAACATATCACAGTATTCAAATAGTTCAGATTTTGACATGTTTTACGAATCAGAATCTTCTCCAGAGTAATATGAATTTAAAACAGAAGTGTCAGATGTTACCTCAGAAGTATTTGTCATAAATCACATGTTGGATCGATTCCTTTCAGAGTCCGAAGATTCGGCTTCACTTGTGTTGTCTTCTGAAGCACTCCAGGTAGCCTTCATGGCTTTCTTGTACTTCTTGTCTTTGTAATCATATTTCTTTTTGAATTTTAACTTTGGACAGTCTGCTTTGATAGGTCCTTTTCGCTTTCATTCGTAGTAGACAAATTCATCAGTCCTGTCAACTTTCTTCCAATCATTTTTCCATTTGCCTTGTTGATCATACTTTCCTTTGTAATTTGTTTTCCTAAAGAATTTGTTTTTCCTATAAAACTTCTTGAATCTCCTGGCTATCTGAGCCATTTTGCATCACTGTCATACTTTGAGTTTTCACTTGTTGAACTCTCATCCTCCATTTGTATTTTCTCCTTCTCCTTACTCTTCAAAGCAGTAGACTTGAAAGCTACAGATTTTCTTTTCGGTTCATCATCTTCCTCTTTGTTCACCTTGATCTCTTCTTCATACATCATCAATTTTCCAATAAGCTCTTTGACACATAGAGCAGCAATGTCACATGATTCTCTAATTGAGACAGATGTGCCTCTCTATCGGTCTGGTAGACATCTCAAGATTCTCATAATTTGTTCCTTTGGGGGAACTACTTTTCCGAGTTAATTCATCGTGTTGACTATCTCATTAAACCTGAGATACATGTCAGAAATAGGTTAATCAGACTTCATTTTAAAATTATCATACTTAATATTATAAGTGTTCAATCTCATTTCTTTAACATTATTTTTTCCTTCATGAGAAACAACCAAGGTATCCCAAATTTCAAAAGCAGTTTTGCATGCAGAAATTCGGTTGAATTCTTCATCTCCTAGAGCACAGTACAGAGCATTCATAGCTTTACAATTATTATTGTAAGCAGTCTTTGTAGGTTCATCCCAATTAGATCTATTAGTAGTGGGAATTTTGTATTCATATTCAATAGAAGTCCAAATATCAAAACTCATGCTTTCTAGATGAATTTTCATTTTAAGTTTCCACTGAGCATAGTTATTTCCATTAAAGAAAGGTGGTCGGTTAGTAGCAGCACCCTCATGTCTATAATCCATTATAAACAAAAGTTAATGAGATAAAAATTTAGAAATAACAGAAATTTTAATAACTTTAAAATACAACTAAAATTACAGTTGAAAAGCAGAGAGTAAATAAAAAGTTTTGAAAAACACACAACCTTTGATACCAAATGTTGGTCGGAGTGGACACTCAAGAGGGGGGTGAATTGAGTTCCAATTAAAATTTTGGCTAAAAAAAATTTCTACTAAAATCCCCCAATTTCAAAAACAAATTAAACTGTAGTGAATTTATATAGATTATAAAGGTTCAATTAGTTTCTCAGAGATTGATTAATTCTCAGTTAACTTAATCTTATGATTAAATTAACTTTTGAAACTAACTTACTGATTTACAATAAATATAAACACTTGCGAGTTTATCTATCAAAGTAGCTTTGAAAATAAGTTATATTTCAAAGTAATAGCAGCGAAATATGAAATAAATGTATATAGTATGGATATAGGTTTTTAACTAAAAAAACAAGAGTTAACCAAGAGGTTCAGTATCAATCCAAGACTTAGTCCTCTCAAAATTTATATAAAGTGATCCACACCCCGGATCTGGGTTAACAACAGTGATCACACTATTCAGGTCAAGAGACCTCTACCACAGTTATACGTGGGATAACAAAAAATAGCTCAAAGCTGTCCAGGTCACACTTGACCTCTACCACTATCCACAATGGAAAATAAAGGATGTAAAGACTGTGAGTGAGGATTTAAAAATCCTCCAGCTAAGGTTCAGGAGACAATGTGTGTGTAATAATTAACAGGCTACACACACGGTTCGTAATGCAAATACTATATCACTTAGAGCAAGATATAGAGTTTGGATTTGTTCAGAAACGGTTATAAGTCCTTTCTCTGGTATTTGACTGAAAAACAGAGTATCGTTTCTTCTTTCAGTGCTTCCAGGTTCATCTTGGTTATCGGCTCAAAATATTAAGTGTTCTGTGTAGTTCTTCTTTAGCATAGATTGCCCGATGTATGCTATGTGTTCTGGAGTCTGGTAGTAGTAGTCTTGTGAGTGCAAGTTCTCCAGTTGTTCATGGAACGTTTGGAGCTTGATCACAAGTGTGTTCTGTGTGCTCGATCTCTTCAAGTCTCTGGTCTCTTCTTTTCTTTTTTAACAACAACGTAGACATTGTCTTTTATGCCTTTATTCTACTGAGAAGAAGGAATGATTATGCTTTTCAATCGTACTTGGTTAGGTTTCCTGAAATGGCAACATAAATCATTTAATAACATTAAATGCATCAAAAGTAACAAATGTAGCCGTTAGTGTAATAAACAAATAGGGTCGAGGATATAGGATTTGACTCCGCAGTTCACTATAGGTAGCCATTTGTTTGTAGACGTGTACGGTTGACTCTGTGTAGGATCTTCCATCGGTAGCTCTTCAAGCTCTTATCGGTGGCTCTTATCGGTAGCTCTTATCGGTAGCTCTTATCGGTAGCTCGATTAACATAGTTCCATCGGTTGCTCTTGACTGTCGGTAGCTCTATGCATCGATAGATCTCTGTCCATCGGTAGCTCTATGCATCGGTAGATCTGTGCATCGGTAGCTCTGTGCATCGGTAGCTCTGTGCATCGGTAGCTCTGTGCATCGGTAGCTCTGGCTGTCGGTAGCACTTGCTATCGGTAGCTCTGTGCAGTTATGCACATCGGTAGCTCTATTCTGGTCAGTGATACTTACACTTGTCTTATGCAAAACACATCTAATTCACTTAGAATCATTTCAAAACTTATATAAACATGGATAATTGAGATTAACATAAATCAGAAATTATTTTAACATTATTATTAACTTGATCATCAATTTGAAAGAATTAAAGTGTAGATCAACAGTAATTGTGAATATCATAATATATGAACACATAATTAGGATTGTCAAAACATATGAATACAAGATTAGGATTATCAAAAAAGGTGAGGTCAACAATATCTAAGACACAAATAATATGAATGTTAATATTATATAGAGTATATATGATTCAAAATGCTGTTAATACTATTCATAACCACTTTTTGAATGGTTAGTTTAGTATGTTGTGGTGCACTCAAACTTGGTGTTGCATGTAGCACAAGCTATTGAATTACTGTAATGAGATAACGTACTATGAAATATTTTTAGTTACATTCTCTCAAAATTCAATAAATTGTGTCCTCGCAATTTTAAATTGTTTTTTGAAATGGATAAAAAAATAAAAATACCTTCATGGAAAACCCACATTGAAAATTGGTTTAATAAAATTTACTATTAATAATAGGGGAAGGGAAAAGAAAAACTCACCACCAAATTATGATCTCGATTAGGAGAACATTGGAGGCAATTAAAAACACATAATTGAAGGAAAAAATGTAAATATTTATAGGGAGCGAATGCGGTCATCAATAAAAAACAATTGTAAAATTGAGGGCCTCAAAGCCATCAATATAAGATGATGTAAATTATCATCGGATTAAAAAAAACATAAGGTGTTAGGATAACCCATTTTTGGATTTATGATCGACTATATAATTTTTAATAATTAATTTCTACATATAAAAAGTGGAAAAATATACATGACAAGTAGAGTTCCATCCATCAACTAATTCCTACCACAAACTCATCTTTTAATACAAAAGATAATAGAATTAAAAAATATTTTATTTGTCCTAATCTTATAGGGTTACAAAAATTAATTTATATTCAATTTTCAGACTATTAAAAAAACTAAATTATACAAACCAGGACATCACGTATGCCCGTGTTAGTTGATGCACCTTTGTTGACAATCAGTTTCGGGTTCAAGTCTCGCATCCTTGCCGAATGCGACGGGTTATCACCCATCCTCCAGGTATTCCATTTCATGACAATCCAAAAATAATCTCAAGAAAAGATTTTAAATTAACTAAATTATCCAATGTAAAACATAATTGATTTAAACCTTTAGACTTATCCAAAATACTCTTTTCCAAACTCACAGTCCAAAATTTAGATGGATGTAAACATAATGAAGATCCTTTTTTCCACATAATAACATGTGAATACCATCATCATGTATTCTTTTGAAACATGGTAACAAACTCAATTATCACGTGACAATATTTATTACATTCATGCTCCTTTATTCCTTATAGAATACTTGATGTACAACTTATATCCAAAAAGAATGTTATAAACTCAAACAATGATGGAATAAACAAACCATAAACCATCTCCAATGATGTTAATAATATCAAATATTATAATTCAACCGTCTCTTATTCCAAAATCAATAACTCTCTATCAAGACCATATTAAAGTTTTTTCTTTCCTTCGGCCATGTATTTTCCAAGAAATTATAACTTTCAATTGAGTCACTTTTTGTGGTTCAATACAATCTCAAGTCCTTAAGGAAATAGTACTACATTACAACAATTATATACCCCATAATTTTTATAACATGTACATCGTTAATAAAATATTCACTTGAAACAATAGATTAACAACAACATAAGAACTATTAATCATTCCTCTTCATCTTAGGTAGTATCATAACTTTATTATTATCCAATAGCAACATTTGGGGTATACTCTGATGATTTGGACATTGATTCACGTAGTGTCCCATCTTCTTGGAGATGAAGCATTATACAGTTGAAACCTTTTTCTTACCCTTGAAATCACGTACGTGGTGTCCTTTTTCTCCACACTTATAACAAACTCCCATTCCCTTTAAGCATTTGCCAAGGTGATTTTTTACACAGTTATCACATATGGAAAAATCCTTCTTTCACTTATTCACTTTATCCGTCATTCTCTATACCATCTTTTTCTCTCCTATCATCCCTTCACAGCCATAGATCATATAACATTATTTAATTACCTTATTAACACATGACACTATTTATTTATATGATGATAATATGTGGGAGTATATTTCCATTCTAAATGTGGTCTTAACACCCTAAAATATATGATCCTTCTTACTCTTTGAATCATGCGTATTGTTGGAGGTCTCATTCCATTTAATGGGTGCCATTTCAAAACAATGGCATACACTACGTTAGTTTATCAATCACGATAAATAATTCCAAACTTGTAAAATAGAAAAGATAAACTGAACAGTTCATGGATATAATACATAATCATAAAAATATATTCATTGAGGAGGTATATACTCATAAACCATTCATAGTTGTTTGTAAAAAAAAGAAGAGTTATCCTAAGTATATCTCATAATAGTGTCGTAACGAAGAGTGTAGCAAGGTGCATTGTCATGCACCAATTCACATTCGAGTCTAGCTCAAAGTGGTGTTTTCAGGTTCTACCTCTTGTTAAATCGGTTCTAGAGCCGCCTCTATCTACTCGTATCTAGAAATGGATATATTTCTCAGAAAAATTACAAAATCTCTACAGTAAAATAATTCTAGGATGTTCTTATATATTAATCCTCAAATTCTATCTCAGTGTAGTGTTCTAAAATCATAGTTTTTCTAAATCATGTTTCCATGGTTATTGCTAAACATCCCTTTGATACCAACTATAAATCCCTAACCCCTGTTACCCAGATTTGGAGCATTATTCTAGTACATTGGCATGATTAAATTGAATCAAGAACCGAAAAACTGATCAGTTTAGGAATCATGGAAAAATAAATACATACATGAACATTACATTACACACAACATAAATGATCCTTCGAGAAAACCATTAATACATTATCTTAACCCTACATATCAATCATAAAATATTTCCTCACATACTGAAAAAAATAAAACATAGAAATGGGTGAGCTCAGATGCTCAGTAAGGATAACAATATAGCAGAAACATTCATAAATAAGAATAAAAATTTATGGAAATGTATTAGAATAAAAAAAATATTTTTTAACATAATCATTAGCATAATATAGAAAAGGTAAAATCAAATAATTCAATTTACTTATTCACTTGGATATTCTACTAGTCAAATAATCACTTACAATATCAATATCCACATTCATAATGATGGAATGCATAATTCCGGACTTTAATTTCTATGTAACGGTCTTGTGCCTGGACCTATGGGCTAACTGTAATCGGAACCCAACGCGGAGAGCCTCTGTAACCGGACTCCAACTCGGGGAGCCTCTTTAACTGAACTCCTACCCAGAGAGCCTCTATAACTGGACTCTAACCCAAAGAGCCTCTTTAAACAAACTCCAACATGGACTGTCTGTTATAACAGCATCCCAACCCGGAGGGCTTACTTTTATCAGTCCCCCACATGGAACATTCTAGTCCAAGACATTAATCTTAAGAAAAATTTGAATAATAATCATTTATATTAAAATAATCATACGAAATGTAAATACATTAACCATAAACTAGGAATGGCATAAAAATAACTCATCCACATTCAAACATATGACAAAAACTGAAATACAATATAGAAGTTTTTTATCATAATAAATAAACTTCAATCAAGGGTAACATTTATCAATGTGTGTTGATAGAGAGGAAATCAAAACTTTTTAAGAAAATAACTCTTTCTATTTTAAATTCATTTATGAGTCACACAATATAAAAATAAAGACATTTAAAGACATTTTTGAATCAATGTGTCCCATACTACATTAAATGTTTTGATACTAATTAAAATATTAAAAATAGTCATGTCCATATAAATATATCCTTAACACCATTTTAAATGTATGGATATTAATCAAAAAGGTTTATAAGAATAAATCTTTTAAACATTAAAAATGATTTTATAGTAATCGAGCCTCTTTAAAAGGATATCTTTGAAAACTATTTTATGAAACATGTACATGGGTAATAAATATTTCCCAGTAAAAAGTTACACATAAACAATCTTGAATAATAACTAGATTGAGGAATTAACCCTTTCCTTGAATGTCACGACCCGTCCTCGGGGCCCGTGTCGTGACTACCCCAAGCCCGCCTTCCATAGGCTAGGGGCTAGCGACTAGCATCAAGGTGTAAATCCCAACAAAAAGGGAAGGCATTGCCTTTGAAAAGTAAACAAGAACCACAGAGTAAGCAAGCGGAAAAGTAAACACTAAGTGAAAACGGTACAAGATGTGCTGAAAGTAAAAGGGGCCGGAAATACAAGCCCAACTATAAAGTAAAACTGAATGGAAAAACAGCAACTGAAAGGAAAAGCCGCAGCGTCGAGCCTTCCTCTGGAAGTCCCACCTGAAGGGTGGGTACAGATAGCCTCCACTGCTCCTCGGGTCCACCTGACCACTCCGAGTACGTCCCGCCCAGTGGTCCACCTCCAGGTACTGTCCTGCTCCGCACGCCTCCACCACGATCAGCGATGTCCGTCGTCTGCAACCAACACAACGTAGTGCGGGCATAGCCCGTGTAGGGGTGAGTATAAGCTACTCAGTAGGGACCCCGAGACCCCCGAAGGTCTCCCGAAATCAACAAAGGATAATCCATAAAGGAAAGATACAATCACGAAGTAACATCTAACTGGGCTTAGGTATATGCCCATACATATACCTAAGTCATCAATTCTCTTTCAGCTCCATCGTCCGATCCCAAGCACAACCCAGTCCACACAGGAATGCAAAATGTATACCCACACAGGATAGCTCAACACAATCCACAAAGGAGAGTAAATAGTAAATCCACACAGGATAGCTCAACACAATCCACAAAGGAGAGTAAACGGTAAATCCACAAGGGATAGCTCAACACAATCCACAAAGGAGAGAAAACGGTAAATCCACACAGGATAGCTCAACACAATCCACAAAGGAGAGTAACACAAGATTCAGCTCCCACAGGTATACTTTCTTCGGATGACGATAAAGATGATCACCGATCTATCTAAGTCGTCGAAACCACGAAGGATCGATAGGTAACTAACCCCCGCAATGACCCACACAGGATCGGGCCCACACAGGACCTGTAGGCGCTGGCTCACACAGAACCGCTGAGCGCGGACCCACACAGGATCGGACCCACAGAGGATCGGGCCCACACATGACCTGTAGCACTGATCCATGTAGGATCGATGAGTGCTGTAGTCGTCGCAGTCCACTGAGGATCTTTGCACAGTCGTCGTCGCAGTCCAATGAGGATCTCTGCACGGTCGTCGTCGCAGTCCACTGAAGATCTCTACACGGTCGTTGCTGTCGAAGTAGTAGTCGCAGCCAGCTCTAGGGTTCTCGCACACAGCAAGCTCGTTCGGGAGGGTCCGCTCCACGAGCCGAGAGGCCGATACATAAACTGTCACAAAGGCCAAATTTGATGTATCCAAAAGTTCCGTATCGTCAACAGGAACTCAACGTCGCAGACGACGCGTCAATAGGATGCCCGGTCTGAGAGTTATTGGCTTTTTCGTCCCAGGGCCCCGGTTGGTTTTTAAGGCAAAACCAACCCGACCGTACTCCACCTGCGTCCAAACCTCCGGCGGAGTGTGCCAAACGATCCGTCTCACTTAGAGGAATTTAACGAAGCTTACGGCACATCAATCGGACGTCCGTAGCTCAAGATATGAGTGTTTCCACTCCGAGGGCCCGGTTGGTTTCGTCTACGAACCAACCCGGCCGAACCCAAAGTATTTCGAAACCTTGAGTGCGATATACCAAAACGACCGTCTCGATCCAAGGATCGCGTTGCCACTAACGACGAGTCGTTCGGAGGCCCGTAGAACAAGATACAATCACTTGAACAAAAACCATCCAAAGACGGGGGGTCCGGGCCCGGGCCGACCCGGCCCGACCCCACCTGGGTCTGCCGAACCGGGTCAACCCGGTCCGACCCGGTCGGACCCGGTGCAGGCCTGCCAAGGCGCGGCCCGGTCGATCGGACCGGCATGGCTCGGCCAGCCCGACTCGGCTCGGTCGAGCGGCGCCGGGGGGAGCCGCCACCACCGCATGACACCCCCGTGGCACCCGCGGGGTGTCGGCTAGACAACCGGACGCGGCTGAAGCCGTGTCCCGAGTGACGCGGGGGGAGCTTCCGCCCCCGCGTGACACCCGCGGGACACCCACGGGGTGTCTCCCTAGCGCCGGACGTGGCTTCAGCCGCGTCCCGCGAGCGCCGCCGCCACCGCCGGTGCCACGACGGTCTCGTCCGGCGGCACGCCGGGCGCCGCCGCCTCGGGGCGTCGGCGCCGCCGTGCCGGCGCCCCGCGCTGTCTCCAGCTTCCGCGGGCCGCCAGAGTCGCTCCGGTGGCCGGATTTTCTTCCCGTCTGCGCCGTTGCTCCTCCCGGGACTCGTTCTTCACTGCGGAATTATCAAACCTCCATTGCGGCACGTTCCGTCGTCGCCCGTCAATCCGCACAAGAACGAAGAACGATGGAGGGTCGTCGGGCCGTGTTTGGTTGGCACGCACCCTCCGCGTTAGATATAAACAACGGGAGAATTTTTATTCCACACATGAAACAACAATTTTAATAAATTTAAAATTGTTCACAATTCCGGTTCTTTAATTTTTTAAAGAAACATTTACAGGAATAATAAAAAGGGGTAATTGTAAAAAATAAATCCCTACATCGTAGTTGTCGCTCGCGAGCGTTCTTCACGGAATTGCTCGTCGCGAAAGGTGGAGATCGTCGCGTCATCGCGGAAGGGCGTTGCGTCGTCATAGAACATGGCGTTGAGTCGGCGAACTCAACGGACCATGAAACAGTAGATTTAATTTAATTAATTAAATCCGTGTTTTGTTAAAGAACCACGAAGGAGATTAAAAGAAAGTCTAAGACTTTTACCTCAAGCAGCCGATCAAAGAACCGTCGCGGAGGAAGAGTCATCGCAGAAGAATGTCGCAGGAAGGAAACGTCGGCGTCGCAGATCACGGCGTCGCGTCGTCGATTTCTGGGTTCGGCATTCTTCGCGTTCTTCGCGTTCTTCGTGAAGGAGGATGAAGGTTCAAGGATCCTCTCTCAACGAGTAATCCTCCAAAAGATAGGTTGGTCTTATTTTATTATTATGCCAACACATGAATAGGGGTAAGTAACGACCCATCAATTCGTTGAATTAATTCAACAAAAGAAACAGCTCATTAAATTTACGAAATAAACTGCCCAATTAAATGGTCTGTTGAGAAATTAAGAAAACGCGTCAGTTGACTTTCATAATGACGGGTTTTCGCGGGTGCATTACTTAGCGGAAAGAAACGGCGGGGCTCGTGCGGGCCCCACCTCACAAATATCCTACCAAGGGGGTAGGAATTTTCTTGGATAGCATCCTATCCGGATCAACTCAGTTTAAGACGTCTTTAAGTGGATTCAAGTGTCTTCCAAGTGGCTTAAGTGAAATAAAATAAAGTTGTCGCAAAATTATTTTATTTCTTAACTTTAAACCCAAAAATTAAAAATCACACCCGAGAAAACACAACTCCGGAATAGGCATTTCTAAGCGAATACCGGCACTGCGATTTCATCGGTGCCCTCAGAATTTGATTCCGGGCACCGATTCAAAAGTTAGAAAAACCCGCTCGTCTGTTCACTGAACGTACCCGAGCCAAACTTCGGAAAATGATTCCGGGCACACCGGGCCTCGGAATCAGGGGCCGTCAGAAACTGCGCTCTTGTAAAATTCCAAAGAAAATTAAGAAAAAAATTTCTTTGAAATTTACAGGTCTTTACATTACTCCCACCTCATGACTTTACGTCCCTGTAAAGATATATAAAAAACTAGGGAAAAAATGTGGATACTGAGCACGCATCTGAGCCTCTCGCTCCCATGTGCTCTCGTGGAGGTTCTCGTGCTGCCATCTGATGCGCACAAGAGGAATTGATCGCCCACATAGGACCCGCTCCTGTCGATCCTCTATCTCCACTGGGACCTCTGCAAAAGTCACCCCATCATCCACGTCTAGCTCTCCATGGTCAATGATGTGTGTCGGGTCGTGCACGTATCTCCTCAGCTGAGATACGTGGAAGACGTCGGGCACCCGGTGCAACTGAGGTGGTAGAGCCAGGCGATAAGCCACCTCGCCAATCCTGCTGAGGACCTAAAAAGGCCCGATGAAGCGTGGAGACAACTTGCCGCCTCGGCCAAATCTCCGCAACCCACGTTGAGGTGAGTCCTGCAAGAAGACGTGGTCGCCATCCTCGAACTCTAGTAGCCTCTGCCTCATGTCAGCATATGACTTCTGTCGGCTCTGTGCTGTCCTCATCCACTCCTAGATGACATGGATCTTCTCTGTCATGGCCCGGACCATCTTTGGTCCCACAAGTGCTGACTCCCCAGGGTCTGTCCAGCACAAGGGAGATCTGCAAGTCCTGCCGTACACCGCCTCATAGGGTGCCATCCCGATGGTGGAGTGGTAGGTGTTGTTGTACGCGAACTCCACCAAGGGCAGGCGGTCCTCCCAGCTGTGACCGTAGTCGAGGAAACATGCGCGGAGCATGTCCTCGAGAGTCTGAATGGTCCTCTCCGTCTGACCAACCGCCTAAGGGTGAAAGGCGGTGCTCAGACGTAGTCGCGTCCTGAATGCCTCCTGCAACCCCTTCAAAAGCTGGGAAGTAAAGCGAGCATCCCGATCGGAGATGATAGTAGATGGAACACCGTGAAGCCGCACAATCTCCTGAATGTAGAGACGCCCCAAGCTCTCCACTGAGCCCTGCTCTCAGATGGGTAAGATGTGTGCCGACTTGGTGAGTCGGTCAACAATCACCCAAATGGTGTCGTGACCTCTGAAGTGCGTGAAGTCCAGTTATGAAGTCCATAGATATGCCGTCCCACTTCCACTCCGGGACCTCCATGGGCTGTACCAAGCCTGCTGGTACCTGATGCTCTGCCTTCACCTACTCACAGATGAGGCACCGTGAATCGAACTCTGCCACAACCTTCTTCATGCACGGCCACCAGTGCTGTCGTCTGAGATCCTTGTACATCTTCACCACTCCAGGATATACCGCCAAAGGAGAAGTGTGAAACTCTCTCATCACCTCCTCTTGTAAAGCGACTGGTACCAAGGTACGTCCACTGAAAGGGACGTCCTGCTCTGCTCCAAGGGAGAAACCATCAGGTGCATGTCCCGAGGATATCTGTGCACGCCGTGTCTCACAGACAGCATCCCCACGCTGAGCCTCTCTGACCCGCTGTAGATGTGGAGGAGAGACTATGAGAGACTGAAGGAAGGCTGCTCTGTCTCTATCCACGAAGGATATCTGAAAAGCGGCTAGCTGCTCTGTCGCCTCCTCAAGTAGCTGGATGCCCGTCCTCCTGCTGAGGGCATCAGCTGCCACGTTTCCCTTCCCAGGAGTATAGACTATCTCAAAGTCATAGTCCTAGAGGAACTCGATCCATCTCTGCTGTCTCTGGTTCAGGTCCTTCTGAGAGAAGTCGTACCTGAGACACTGATGGTCAGAAAAGACTGTAAAGCGCTCGCCCATCAGATAGTGCCACCATGTCTTCAGAGCGAAGACCACTCCTGCCAACTCCAGGTCATGGGTGACATAGTTCTGCTCATGCGGCCTCAACTGACGTGATCCGTAGGCAATCACAGACTGCTCCTGCATCAGGACACACCCGAGTCCGGTCCCTAATGCATCGCAGTAGACTACGTATCCAACTCCTTCTTTAGGCAACCTCAAGATAGGTGCGCTGGTCAACCTCTGCCTCAGCTTCTGGAAGCTCTGCTGACATCTATCTGACAACACGAAGGGCTTCCCCTTCTTCGTCAACGCTGAGAGTGGGGCCTCTACTCTGGAGAAGTCCAGCACAAATCTCTGATAGTATCTGGCTTGGTCCAAGAAATTCTGCACCTCTATCACGCTCTTGGGTGGCTCCCAAGCTAGCATTGCCTCGATCTTCGCGGGATCCACTGTAACTCCCTCCTCAAAAATGACATGCCCCAAGAATTGGACCTCACGTAACCAGAACTGGCACTTAGAGAGCTTTCCATAAAGATGGTGCTCTCAGAGTGTGTCTAGTACATCCCGCAGGTGGTAGGTGTGCTCCTCCTCCGTCGTCGACTACACCAAAATGTCGTCGATGAAGTCCATGACAAATCGATCGAGGTATGGCTGGAAGATCCGGTTCATGAGGCTCATGAACACTTCTGGAGCATTGGTTATGCCGAAAGGCATAACCATAACTCATAGTGGCCATACCGACATCTGATGGTCGTCTTCTGCACATCCTCGTCTCGAACTCTGAGCTGATGATATCCTGACCTGAGGTCTATCTTCGAGAACCACCGTGCTCCCTTGAGCTGATCGAAGAGGTCATCAATCCTCGGTTGAGGATACTTGTTCCTCACTGTCACCTGGTTCAGGCGACGATAATTGACACACAGTCGCAAGCTCCCGCCCGCCTTCTTGGCGAACAATATCTGGGAAGTCCAGGATGAAACACTGGGTCGGATGAACCCCTTTCCCTGTAAGTCATCCAACTGTACCCGTAGCTCTCGAAGCTCGGTGGGGGCCATCCGATATGCTGGAGTGGATATCGGGGCTGTCCCGGGGTACAGATCAATATAAATGTCTTCCTCTCTACGAGGAGGTAACCCTGGAACGTCATCAGGGAAGACGTCCGCATACTGATCCACCACTGCAGAAAAACTAGGACTCTGCACGCCAACTGCTCCAAGGATGAGGATAGCCAACTGATGAGTGATGGGTTGTCCTCTCCTCAACAGAAGTCCATCCTATGCTGATAAGGCTCCATTCTCGCCGGTGAAGGTGAACCTGCTCCCGTCGGTGCGCACACATCGCACCTTGCGCCTAATGCAGTCAATCTGTGCATGGACCGTAGATTACCAATCCATGCCCAAGATGACGTCGTAAGGCCTCGACGCCGCTACAAGAAGATCACAGCCGAAGCTCTCGCCTCCTAGAGTAAGCTCACACTGCCGGCACCAGTGCGTAATCGTCGAGTATGCTCCCGTAGGAGTCTCTAGCCGTAAGGATCGAGCCAACGGCTCTGTCGGAATCTCCAAGCTCCGAACAAGGGCAGTGGCTATGAAAGAGTGACTCGCTCCTGTTTCTATAAGAACTACAGCAAGGGTGTAATAGACACAGATCGTACCTCGAATCATCTCTGGCGCGCCGTGGTTGTAGGCCTCTGCTGCCTGGATCTGTGCCTGTCTCTGCCCGCCAGCTCCCTGTGGTCAGGGCGGGCCTCCTGGTGGTGGTGGTGGCCGAGCCTCAAAGCGTCGCCCACCACCTGCTACTCGGCCAGCTCCTCTGCCTCGTCCGCCTCCACCCTGCGGACTGCCACGGTCGACCCTCTGCCTCTTCCTGGGTGCTCCCTACACCGTCTGCTGCTCCTCGGTATGGCGGGTCGGGTAGTCACGAGCCATGTGGCCCTGCCCGCCACAGGAGTAGCACTGCCTGCCTCTCGGAAGACTGGCCCCACGTTGTGCGCCCCGCACTTCTGAGCTAGTGTCCCGAGGTCGTCTGCCGGAAGGTCTGGTCTGCCTGGAACCCTGAGTCATCCGTCGGCTACCAGCTGCCGAAGACTCTGCTTCCTGCCGCCCTGCGGTAGGTCTCGCTGTGGACTCAGCCAGGAAGCTCTCGATCAGAAGGGCTCGCTCCAGCACTCTTGCCTGGGTTAGGATGCTGAGGGAGATCAACGATGCCTTGATCTCGTGTCTCAATCCCTTCTCGATGGTCCGGGCCCAGAAGAAGGGGTCTCGTACCATGTCGGTCGAGTAGCGAGAAAGATCGGTGAACCTCGCCGCGTACTAAGCGACCGTCAAGCTGCCCTGCCGCAGCTGAAGAAGCTCCTGAATGCACACCTCTCGGAGGGTGGCCGGGAAAAACTATGAGCGGAAGAGGCTCTCGAAGTCCGTCCAGATGAGGGATGTCTCATCATGTACCTGGAGCATCAAGCTCCAACATCGCCCTGCTGCTGCGTGCAGTTGGCTCGCCGCGAGGATCACCATGAGGTCTGATGGTGTCCTCACTAGCCTGGAAACTCGGACGCCCGCCTCCAGCCAGTCCTCGGTGGCCTGGGGGTCCATCTCCCCACGGAACCTGGGTGGTCGCTGGCGCAGGAACTCGTGCAGAGCTCCGAGGCGTCGTGCGTCGTCAGCTGCCAGTGCTGGAAGCATCGGGGGCTCGGCGGGTAAAGGTACCGCTGGTGCCTCTACTGTCAACGGGCCCTGTACCAAGGCCTCATCACTCGGCGGGCTATCGTCGCGCTCTACTCTCAGAACCCTAGCTGGCTGCTGTCGTCGGGCCATCCTGAAAATGAAACAAGTGCGCCATGGTCAGAACAGTATACCTGGTGAGCTGATACAAGTAATCACAAAGAAAACTTGAAACACACATGCAATCAATGTTTTCGTGCATTAAGTCGGAAATCAGAAGTCAGGGTCCTGGTGTACGGATACGTCGGCCGCCGCACCAACACTGGACTCCATGGATTGATAACCACACTCAATATGCTAAACACTATGGCTTCACATAGAATAAAGATCAGAGTCTGCGGTAGAACTGACCGCTCTGATACCAATTGGTCACGACCCGTCCACGGGGCCCGTGTCGTGACTACCCAAAGCCCGCCTTCCATAGGCCAGGGGCTAGAGACTAGCACCAAGGCGTAAATCCCAACAAAAAAGGGAAGGCATTTCCTTTGAAAAGTAAACAAGCACTACATAGTAAGCAAGAGGAAAAGTAAACACTAAGTAAAAACGGTACAAGCTGTGGTGAAAGTAAAAGGGGCCAGAAATAGAAGCCCAACTGTAAAGTACAACTGAAAGGAAAAATAGCAACTGAACGAAAAGCCGCAGCGTCGAGCCGTCCTCTGGAAGTCCCACCTGAAGGGTGGGTACAGATAGCCTCCACTGCTCCTCAGGTCCACCTGACCACTCCGAGTACGTCCCGCCCAGTGGTCCACCTCCAGGTACTATCCTGCTCCGCACGCCTCCACCACGATCAGCGCTGTCCGTCGTCTGCAACCAACACAACGTAGTATGGGCATAGCCCGTGCAGGGGTGAGTATAACCTACTCAGTAGGGACCCCGATACCCCCGAAGGTCTCCCGAAATCCACAAAAGATAATCCTTAAAGGAAAGATACAATCACGAAGTAACATCTAACCGGGCTTAGGTATATGCCCATACATATACCAAAGTCATCAATTCTCGTTCGGCTCCAACGTCCGAGCCCAAGCACAACCCAGTCCAAACAGGAATGAAAAATGTATACCCACACTAGATAGCTCAACACAATCCACAAAGGAGAGTAAACAGTAAATCCACACAGGATAGCTCAACACAATCCACAAAGGAGAGTAAATGGTAAATCCACACAGGATAGCTCAACACAATACACAAAGGAGAGTAAACGGTAAATCCACACAGGATAGCTCAACACAGTCCACAAAGGAGAGTAACACAAGATTCATCTCACACATGTATACTTTTTCGGAAGACGATAAAGATGATCACTGATCCATCTAATTCCTCGGACCCACGAAGGATCGATAGGTAACTAACCCCCGCAATGACCCACATAGGATCGGGCCCACACAGGACCTGTAGGCGCTGGCTAACACAGAACCGCTGAGCGCGGACCCACACAGGATCGGACCCACACGGGATGGGGCCCACACAGGACCTGTAGCACTGATCCACATAGGATCGCTGGGTGATGTAGTCGTCGCAGTCCACTGAGGATCTCTGCACAGTCGTCATCGCAGTCCACTGAGGATCTTTGCATGGTCGTCGCCGCAGTCCACTGAGGACCTCTACACGGTCGTCGCTGTCGAAGTAGCAGTCGCAGCCAGCTCTAGGGTTCCCGCACACAGCAAGCTCGTTCGGGAGGGTCCGCTCCATGAGCCGAGAGGCCGATACATAAACTGTCACAAAGACCGAAGTTGATGTATCCAAAAGTTCTGTATCGTCAATAGGAACTCAACGTCGTAGACGGCGCATCAATCGGACGCCCGGTCTGAGAGTTATTGGTGTTTTCGTCCCAGGGGCCCTATTGGTTTTTAAGGAAAAACCAACCCGACCGTACTCCACTTGCATCCAAACCTCAGGTGGAGTGTGCCAAAAGATCCATCTCACATAGAGAAATTCAACGAAGCTGACGACACTTCAATCGGACGTCCGTAGCTCAAGATATGAGTGTTTCCGCTCCGAGGGCCCGGTTGATTTTGTGTACGAACCAACCCGGCCAAACCCAAAGTATTCCGAATCCTTGAGTGCGATATACCGAAACAACCGTCTCGAACCAAGGATCGCGTTGCCACTGACGGTGAGTCATTTGGAGGCCTGTAACTCATGATACAGCCACATGAACGAAAATTGTCCGAAGACGGGGGGTCCGGGCACGGGCCGACCCGGCCCGACCCCCCTGGGTCGGCCGAACCGGGTCCCCCCGGTCCGCACCGGGTCCACCCGGTCCGAACCGGGTCCACCTAGTCCGACCCGTTTGGACCGTCCAGGCTCAGCCAGCCTGGCTCGGCTTTGCCGAGCGGTGCGGGGGGGAGCCGCCACCCCCACGTGACACCCCCGCGGCACCCGTGGGGTGTCGTCCAGACAACCGGACGCGGCTGAAGCCACATCCCGAGTGACGCGGGGGGAGCCGCCGCCCCTGCGTGACACCCTCGGGACACCCGCGGGGTGTCTCCCTGGCGCCGGATGTGGCTTCAGCCGCGTCCCGCGAGCTCCGCCGCCGCGGCCGGTGCCGCGGCGGTCTCGTCCGGCGGCGCGCCGGGCGCCGCTGCCACCAGCTTCTGTGGGCCGCCGGAGTCGCTCCGGTGGCCCGATTTTTTTTTCCGTTTGCACCGTTGCTCCTCCCAGTACTCGTTCTTCACTAAGGAATTATCCAACCTCCATTGCGGCATGTTCCGTCGTCGCCGGTCAATCCACACAAGAACGAAGAACATCGGAGGGTCGTCGGGCCGTTTTCGTTTGGCCCGCACCCTCCACGTTAGATATAAACGGGAGAATTTTTATTCCACACAGGAAACAACAATTTTAATAAATTTAAAATTGTTTACAAATCCAGTTCTTTAATTTTTTAAAGAAACATTTAGGGGAATAATAAAAAGTGGTAATTCCAAAAAATAAATCCATACCCCGTAGTCTTCGCTCGCGAGCGTTCTTCGCGAAATTGCTCATCACGGAAGGTGGAGATCGCCGCGTCATCGCTGAAGGGAATCGCGTCGTCGTGGAACACGGCGCTGAGTCGGCAAACTCAATGGACCATGAAACAGCAGATTTAATTTAATTAATTAAATCCGTGTTTTGGTAAAGAACGACGAAGGAGATTAAAAGAAAGTCCGAGACTCTTACCTCAAGCAGCCGATCGAAGATCCGTCGCGGAGGAAGAGTCGTCGCAGAAGAACGTTGCAGGAAGGGAACATCGGCGTCGTAGATCACGGCGTCTCGTCGTAAATTTCCGGGTTCAACATTCTTCGTGTTCTTTGTGTTCTTCGCGTTTTTCGTGAAAGAGGATGAAGGTTCAAGGATCCTCTCTCAACGAGTAATCCTCCAAAAGATAGGTTGGTCTTATTTTATTATTATTCCAACACAAGAAAAGAGTGTAAGTAACGACCCATCAATTCGTTGAATTAATTCAACGAAAGAAATAGCTCATTAAATTTACGAAATAAACCGTCCAATTAAATGGTCTATTGAGAAATTAAGAAAACGCGTCAGTTGACTTTCATAATGATGGGTTTTCGCAGGTGCGTTACTTAGCAGAAAGAAACGGTGGGGCTCGTTCGGGCCCCACCTCACAAATATCCTACCAAGGGGATAGGATATTTCTGGATAGCATCCTATCTAGATCAAATCAGTTTAAGCCGTCTTTAAGTGGCTTCAAGTGGCTTCCATGTTGCTTAAGTGAAATAAATAAAGTTGTCGCAAAATTATTTTATTTCTTAACTTTAAGCCCGAAAATTAAAAACCACACCCGAGCAAATGCAACTATAGAAGAGGTGTTTTTAAGCGAATATCGGCGCTGCGATTTCATCAGTGCCCTCAGAATTTGATTCTGGGCACCGGTTCAAAAGTTAGAAAAACCCGCTTGTTCGTTCAATGAACGTACCCAAGCCAAACTTCGGAAAATGATTCTGGGCACACCGGGCCTCGGAATCAGGTGCCGTCAGAAACTGCGCTCTTGTAAAATTCCAAAGAAAATTAAGAAAAAAATTTCCTTGAATTTTACGGGTCTTTACATTGAACATTTCGTTAGTTGAGGGTAAATTTATCCTCATGTATTATGAAAAAAGTGTTTTATTAAATTATACCAGAACCATATTAATATTTTATGATATCATACATGATTAATTTATACTACCCATTTAATAATAATTTCTATGTTAAATTAACATTTTAGTTAATAATCCCTTTCTTTATCGTATGTGTTTTAACTTGTCAATATTGATTATATCACTTAGATCATGATTTAAATACATCCAAAATATAAAACATGATTTTATTATAATATATATTTAGAATATAAATATTTATAATTGATGTATATATGAAACGGAAAACACAGTTTATGGAGATGGTAGGCCGTACGAATGAATAAATGTTGTTTCCGTTTTCATATCGTATTGAATAGAACTAATCGAATAGGATATATGTAAGTACATATATAAATTAATATAACACAAGTATCATTATTATGTAATATATTACATATATATTAATGATATTTTTTAATAACCATCGTTGAATGGTGAATGTGGAAATGAATCACATCGTGTCGTGGAGATGGTAATCTGTACGTACGCACGAGCGACAATATCATTATATTGATGGTGAAATCATATGTAATTGGATGGTATGTCATATATACAGAATCATTATAATGTTATAATTATTATTTAAATCAGTTATATTCATTATAATCCCCTTCCAAAAAATTAATTGTTTGAATAACATACTACACCATGACGTGGAGATGACCATCCATACGTACACACGTATGGTAAATTTTTCATTTATAGGATGGTTCGAATAATGAACATTGCTTTAAAATTTTTATAATAAGATCATAGTGTTTATAATATACTGGATTTATTATTTTATAATAGAAACAACAATGAACGAGGAAGTGGAAGAAGAAGTGAACTTGAAAGAGGTGGTGAAATATTTACCTCTTTTTCGGGTTCTTCCTTTTTATTTTATCAAACTGGCTCCATATGTTTGCTTTCTGACGAATGGAAGGCCTCTAGGATTAAGGGATGGATGTTTGGAGGATATTTGGGAAGGTTTAGGTAGAGCCAAATGGATTTTGTGGAGCGAAATTAAGAGAAGTATGAGTGCTATTTATAAGAGAGGTGAAGGTCAATTTAGGAAAATCTTGAAGTTGTTTTTTATAATAACATCATTTTCATTTTATAATTGATAAAAAATGATTTATTCAAAATATATGGTGGGTGTGGGTCTAAAAAATCTCAAATAATAGTTTTTAGATAAGTTTAGGTTACCATTTTATCCTTATCATTTTGATTTAACTCTCAGTTATATAGTTTAACTTTTACCATGCCTTCTTGTATTCTTACACTATATGGTTAATAAACATACTATAAGAAGCCATATGAACCCCATGTGGTTAATTAATGACATATATTATTATATAATTATTTTGGAGAAAACATATATTTTTAGGAATATTACATAATATAATAATATAATATTTGTTTTAAAAACTCATTTATTACAATTTTGACACTATTTGGTATTTGGTTTTTGTGAAAGTCATCACAACTATATTACTTCAAACACGATACATTAATTAAATCCTAAAATGTCATATTATCCTTCAAAATTTGTGGAAGTACTAAAAAAATTAATATTATATTTATTTTAATATTTATAATACAATTTATTTGATTCATTCATTAATAAGGTTATTGCTGCATCATAATTGTGCCATAAATAAATTAAACTAATTAATGTCTAAAGATAATAAGTAAAATACCATTATTTAGGAAATAGATTTACCTTTGTAATAAATATTTATAGTCAATTTATATTTAACGTAACCTTATATTAAAAATGGTTTTGTTATTAGACATTGAGTTTAACGCTTTTAACTATACTTTAAATAAAATAACAATAAATGTCCTAATCTAATTCAATATGAACTAAAGGATCATATTTTATTACTAAGGTTGTTTTCGGTCAAATTACTCTTATCCAATATAATTAGGACACGTGTTAGGGTAATTATAATAACATTTTTACCCTAAATTAGCCATTTTACTTTTAACCATGGTAAATAAAAAACAAAAGTTACTATTCACCAAAAATTATATTCATCTTATTGAACAACATTTTATATACTAATGTCAACTGTGTCTCTCGGATTTTTTACATTCAACTCACATAAGTGGTATAATTTTGTTTTATGCAAATTAACAAATGCTCCTAGGAGGTGGGTAAAATTGGTTAAAAACTTCAATAAAATTTTATACATCTAATTTTATTATAAAATGACTGCAATGAATTACATTGAACTTATATAGGTATTATATTTCAATTTTTACATGAAATAAATTTAAATTAAATAAATAATTATTTAAATAAAAACCAGGTCTTAAATAATAACGTAGTGTTTTTCACTATTCGTCAAAAATATAAATTTTCAGAAAAATTCCAAAAATCCACCCTAAGATACTTTGGATATTATGAGATCAAAAATGAAGTCTAATTCACTAAATTAATAATATATAAGTTTCATTTATTAATTTAAAATTTACACTCTTTGTCAAAACCAAAAAGCGGGTTTCTAAAAAAGTAATAACTATCAAAAGATTGACATGTGTTTTTGAAAAATTTAAATGTGAAATTACATATAAATACATACATTGCATTAAATTATAAAAATATAATCTAATTATACATACAAAAAATTCAAATGCATAATTTAACAATATAAATCATTTTTATTAAAATAGTTGCTTTCAATTAAAATATAGTATTTTTCACTAATCATAAAATTTTGAATGTTATCAGTAAGGTACCAAAAATTTATCTAAAATACATTTTTATGGCCTTATTCTATAGAAAAATTTAATTTCGTTAAATTGAATATATATAAGTGTCAAATATTGGTTTTAAAATGGGTTCTCAATTAAAAGGCGGTAAAATTGCATCTTTTGAAAAATAATTCTTTTACCTGAAAAATGAATGTGTTCATATATTATGTTTATGAAACAAATAAAATGAATGTTAAAATTATATAGAATATATAAGATTCAAAATGAAGTTAATACTATTCATATCTGCTTTTTGAACGGTTTGTTTATTATGTTGTAGTGCGCTCGAACTCAGTGTTGCGTGTAGCGCAAGCTATTGAATTAAATTAATGAGATAACGTACAATGAAATTTTGGGGTGTTACAAGTCACCTAGAAAATGTTTTCTTCCAATCCACCAATTAAAAAAGTCTATCTTGGATCATAAGGATAAGATTATTCATAAGTATCCTAATTTATTTTCATCAGAGAGATGAATTTCAAGTTTAAAATTCATTTGATGGGGTTTTTAATGTAAATACCCACCATTTAATGATAATTTTTTTTAATGACATTTATTTTCTTCCATATCATGTGTTTCAGAAAACATAGAGTTATAGAAAACAGTGAAATACTAATATTTATATGATTATTATTGAAATTGTAGTTAAATTTATAAGAATGGATAAGAATACCCATAATATCAAGTTTATTTACAATGTATTTAGAATATATATATATATCTGTAAATTATTAATTATATCAAATTTTTTATTTTCTTCAAAATTTTGTTTATTTCTAAAATTAATTTTTATTGTTTTTTTTAAAAAATAATGAATAATGTATTCATCACATGGAGAAAATTTAGTTCAATTTTTTTTTGATTAACCATGTCATATTTATCATGGGGTGAAAATTTTGTATTTTAATGAAAATATTGTTTTTACTTTGAATAGTTACAATTATCCATTTCAATAAAAATTTCATTTTTTATTATAGAATTTAAAAAAAAACTTAGTCTAAACAAGGTTTAAAAGATAGAATTATTTAATTATATTTTAATTAAATTAAAATATGTTATTTGAATCAATTTCATAGTGATATTTTATATTAAATTGTTGTATAATTATACAAATTTTATAATTTTAAAATCCCTTTTTCATGATTTTTGTAAATTTAGTTTTCTGATAATTTATTCCACATATGATGAAGTAATTGGTAAATATAGATTCCATATTTGGAATAATCATAATTACAATTATATTATATGTACATAATTTTTTTTATTAATATAAAAAAACATATTAATTATTGTGGTTATGGTAAAAATATGTTTATTGGGATTATAATATATTAAGGTAAGGGATAAAAATTATTCTTATAAAATATTCCTTTGCTCTCATATCCCTAGTTTCTAAATGGTCACCCCTTATACACTCCACTTAATGCTTATAAAACCATTTGGATTGTCTAATCTCTAGCCAATCACATTCCATTAATCACTTCCCATATCCTAGAGTCCTTGTATTGAATGGAAAGCCATCCTAGAAATCATTTGTTGTAAATATACTGAGGTAATATGATGAATATGTATCATTATCAACAAAGAGATTCTATTTTAATTATTCTTCAAAATATTTGTAATATTATACAATTATTATGATATAATAAAATAATTATCTTCCATATATTGACATTCAATCATGTTAATTAAAAAAAACTAGTAACATCCCCTTACATCGACTAAGAAAAAAATAGTCCATCATTATTATATCAAACTACCACCTCAAGAGATGATGTAATACATTTTCCACAAAAATAACAAGGATTTATAAAATGATGAAATTAATACATTTATATCATTTTTGTGACATAATTATATTTATAAAATTAAAATATCATATATACATTATTTGTCTTCATTCCATGTGAATATGATAATGTCACTTGTGTGTACGAACATCTCACAAATCATAACACAAAGTGATACATTTTTCACTTATTAATTAGATGGGAGGTAACAAGAATAAATTTAAAGAATACCTAAGATATATATTAAAAAATGTTGACTATTCATAGGAGTTATATTTTTTTCCTTATATTCATTCTTCCTCTGTGAAAATGGAATATACTTTCTTACATACATATAACATACCTTCTTCCAGGAATGGTTTAAAACATTTTATATGGAATAATATTATTTATTTAAAAAATTAAATACATAATTTATATTTATGATATTTATATCATGGTTAACATTATATATATTACTTACCCAAGATTAAGGTAATGTCAACAAAATTTTGAAACCAATACAAACATTAAATATGAAATAGTTATCACCCGAAACAATATTTTAACAAAGTTGTAACATCCCAGGTAAATAAAGAATAATACATTTTCATATTTATTAATATTTTTTAATTAAATAGTATTTTTTCATCAAAATGGTTTTTATGTTCAATAGCGTACCCGATACGCAACAACGAGTTTCTGTGAGATCTTATGTTTCACACTTATAATATAATAATATTATTTTATATGGTAGTTAACAAGTAGTCATTGTATTGGCGGGAATGAAGAGAAATAATTAAAATATGATTATATATGTTTTTTAAATGTTTTTACGTTTATCTAATAAAAGATAAATAATTAAAATAAGAAAAGAATTCAATTTTAAGCATAAATACTCTAATATTCACTAAAATGTCGATTTATCGCCTTTTGATGGAAAAACCACATAAAAATAGTTTTTTTTCACACTTATACATTCTATTGGACCAAATAAAACCCTTCTTTAGATTTGGGACATCAAAATTTACTCTGTGTATGTTTTTGTTATATTTCTGATAAAGTTCATTTTTAATGAATAAGTGAAAAATATAGTATTTTAATTCAAAACCTCATTTTAATCTAATTTATTTATATGATTATATTATATTTTTAATTATATTTAAAGTGAAATTAAAATATATTTTTACAATTTAATCCAATGGTGGTCATTGGAATTAATTTATCTTTTAAATTGGACATATACTAGTGTCAATCTTTTGATATATTTTGTTTCTTAAAAACACGCTATTTGGTTTGACAATGGGAATTAATTATTAAATTGATTAATGCAACTTATATGATTTTAATTTTTTAAAATAGACATATTTTTTTAAATCGGAATATCAAATATAACTTGCGGTGAATTTTTGGTATTTTTCTGAAAAAATTATATTTTTTATGAATAGTGAAACCTCTAAGTGGTAGTTAAAAAACAGATTTTTCATTTAAATGAAATTTTACTGCCTCTGTGATTTGAATTTCCAAAATCCGACATACATGGTTGTCATTAGGATGTAAAATGTCGTTCAATGGGATGAAAATAATTTTTGGTGAATATTATCTTTTAAGTTTTATTAATCGCGATTAAAGATAATTAGTGTAATTTAAGGTAAATATAATGTTATAATAATATGAAATGCCCATGACACATATCCTAACCATATTGGATGAGTCATGGCCGACCATTACAATCCAGGTTTAAACTTGGGGACCCCATGGAGCCACTTGGGTAAGAAAATGACATTAGTAACATTTCATTTAAAGTTAAAACAAAATGTCACAAACATGTATTGTTTTAATAAAAAAAATTTACATGGGGTTATACAAGTCATATTTTTGACTATAAAAATTAATTAGAAATCTAAAAAGATTTCCTACATCATAATATTTTTTTTATAATTTCTAGACAGTAAATAAATTAATTTATTTATGACACCATGATGATGCATCGATTACCACATTAATGAACGATTTAAATAAAATGAAAAGATAATGTAATATCTAAGAAATACACTTGTCAAAAACCTATTTTATGGGTGTATTTCTAACCCTTATCACCTTATCCTAGAAATAAATAATTTTGGGACCTTTGATATCTGAAAACCATTTTATAATAAAGTAACTTTTCAAGACATTTCAAGAGTGCCCCTCCTCCCACTTATAAAAGGCCCCCACCCCTACCTCCTTACCCACACCTCTAAAAACCATGGCTCTTCCAACATCTTCTAATATTGTCTCTACACATCCCTATATTACTACTAGAAGCCTCACATTTGGAAAAAGACTTTACAAGGAAGGCTTTGAGCTCAAATCAAAAACAGTTATCCGATTTGAAGGTAATGTCTTCTCTTATGTTCTTTTGTTTTATTTTGCTTCTCCAACCCCCTAAACACTTTTTATTACTTTATTTAGTAACAAAACCAGTATATGAAATATAATAGGATGCTTTGATGAGAATTATTTGAGCTACAGTCATACACAACTTCATCTAATGGTTATTGAACATATTGTTTCTGTGGGTGGAGAATTACTACCTCGTGAAACGATGATTGTACAATCTTCTTTGAACAGCTCTCATGGTGGCCATTGAGATGTCATTGTATTTATATATGATATATAAAATATTTTTATGTATTTCTTATTCTTATGTATTTTTCATTTATGCCATACCTTTATGGTTTCCATAATGGGTAAACACGATAATTTAATTTTAGGAAGTGCAGACTACCGCCCCCCCAAAGTGATTTGAATCGTTAATACCATATGTGGGATGTATAAAGGATGGATTTAAAGATGTTATATATTATATTATACTTTAATTATAATATACCTATGTATAATTATTTTTTTCATTCCATTAATGTATGAAATATAAATGGAAGTAATGTTCCTGTGTACGTATGGCTTACCGTCTCCATGAACGGTACATTTCATTTCTTATCTAAAAATGTTATGTAATATTATAAGTAAATATATTTAAGGGTTATATATTTAATATATTAAATCTATATGATGGATAACATTCTGTAATTATAATATATATATCTCTTTTTCTATTTTAATTCCATTAATATGACAAATAAATGAAAGTAGTGTTCATGCGTACGTACGACCTACCGTCTCCATGAAAGGTGAATTTCATTTTTAATCACCAAATGTTATGGAATAGTATAAAATGAATATATACTGGATATATATGATATTTAAATCATTAATACTATTCTGGATATGATGTACCTATAAATACATGGAAATTTCTTTCCAACAAGTTAAATTTTGACTCTTGTAACGAACATCGACAAAAACATCTGATATGAACTCCCATTATTAACCAAATTTTTATAACGTTATAATATATGATATGAACTGAATAATAATCATTAAAGTATTTCCTTAGGAAATTATAAATTTACAAACATTTATTATTCAGGAATATAAAGAAATGAACAAGATATGTCGGACTTGAGATAAGGGATCCAACCTCTCTCTTTATTTTTAAGTACTATCTTTTATGTCATATTTCTTATGTTGGGGGATGTTATTATATAATAATATTACTGTAATTTTTTTTCATATTATTAGAGACCCTAATTGATATCTTCAATGCATTTTTTGTATGTTTTATGTGGCGTCGTTAGGCTGTCGAGTTTTCGTATGAGATTTTTCATCTTACTTTTATTTCTGTGAGATTTATTCTACATTTTCCACCATTTTCTTTTAGTGGTGTATGTACTTCCCATTATTATAGTATTTGTGTAATATACTTTCTTTTATGAGTTTTTACATCAATGTTGTATATTTCGTCTTTCATGGGGTGTACGCTTCGAAAGTCACCCAAATCGGTAAGGGAACCTTTCACCATCATCATGTTAAAAGACGTATTTTTGTTGGGTCTTTTAATTTACATATTGTTATGTTGGGATATGTTTTTATATATTTTTATTGATTTAATTTTTTTTCCAATAGATGAGTTACCATTTTCTCTCTCATCAACTCATTTTATGAATTTTAATGTGACGTCGTTAGGCTGTCCAATTATTCCATGGGAACTTCTGAACTCAATTTCAATTATTTGGGTTCAACTTGTACTCATTGAATATTTTAATTCAACTTGTACTTATTGAATATTTCATCCAATGAATATGTGTGAATTACCTCTAGTTTTTTGAACATAATATCCACTTATATTAGGTGTATTTATATTTGTCACACATAATTATGTGATTGATTTATCCATAATTTAAGGATACCATATTTATAAGGTATTTCATCTCTATTTAAATTTCCATTGAGACTTAATTGTTTTTATGAAAGTATTCACTCTTATATGGTGTATATACTATCCTTTGACATATTATATCATGATTACCTTTATTCGCATGATATTATAAATTTCTATTTAAATGTTATTCTGTAATTATTTGTATTCAAGAGACTCTCATTTTGTTAAAAACACTTTAACAAAAATATCATTTTTAAAACTATTAAGGATATATCATTCTAAATATTTATCATTAATGTCCATGTTTTAAAAATGGCTTTGAGTATTTATTTATATGGACATTAATGTATTAGAATTTTAATTCCATTAAAAGCTTCAATGTGGTATGAGAAACATTGATTAAAAAATCGTTTTTTAAATGGTTTTTGAAAATGAATTGATTATTTCAATATCTTGAAATTAATTCTTGTGATTTAAAATGAAATGTTATTGGTGAAATGTTTATATTTGAAATATTTTATGTGTTATAAGGGTAATTATACATTTGACAGGTGGTTATGTGATAAACCATATGACGGGTGGTGCCGTGAATACCAGGATAGGTGGTTACGTTATAACCTCCAATGAATTGGGTATGGAAGTCGGCATTATGGCTATCACATGAAGTGATATGTGTGGAATTCAACCATATGGTTATTCTATTTAAGTATGTTTATGTTCCAAGTTACCTTTATATGTTATGTGTTCTTTATATGGGTTTTATGGTAATATTTTTTTACAAAAGGGTATTTATTGATCTTTTATTCGTTGAAGAGTATTTTCTACTTCATAAAGGTGAAAAGTATTACTTTGATAAACTATTCATGGTTTACTTTTGGTTTTTAAAATCTAATAGTTTTCCTTCTTTATGTATCTTTTACTGGTCTTTTTAGGCTCATCCCAAGTTTTTGAAATGTTTTCCAAATGAATTAAATAAGAATAGGGTCAAGGATGGGATCAAGGAAAGACATGCTATCTAAAACATGGAACTAGATATGTTTATTTTTAAGAGTTTTAATTTTATGGAAATATAGTATAAGTGTATACTTTTTGATCTTTTGAGATGTAATAGTTATGCCCTAATTCTCCAAAACTCTACACCTGAAAATATCCTCTATGTGAATTATTCATTTAATACATGATTATGTAATGTTTTAAGGCCGGGTTCATACGGTTGGTATCAATGGTCAGTTTAGAAAACTTAAGAGGTTATGGTATCCTTTAAGCACATGTGACATTTCCATAATGGTTCGGATTTTAGAAAGGGTCATAGTTTTAGATAAAGTGAATGAGTTTAAGATAACATGAATAATTATATATTAGTACTATATGATGATTGTAATGATTTACTCACACTGACATTTTTGGTTTAGTAAATTTATGGATCTAGCAGGCACCAAAGTGACAACGAGTTTGAAGGAAACAGTGGTGGTTCTCTGATTATGAGACTAGATGGAATGGGGGATTCAATGAGAAATCTTGTGGTTATTCTAAACCAACTATCATAAGGAATGATTAACCACTTGAACCTTGGTGAGTTCTCTAATGCATCATGTACTATATGACCAACTGGATGCGGATGTTCAGGTAATAATTATAAAGGTAACCATTAGGGTTTATATGATCTTTAGTTTTGAGTTATTTATGGGTTATTATATGATATGATGTAACATTAAATTCATGAGATAAAATTGAGGTTAAATTTTGTTATGGTTATTTTTTATGATTTTATATCTTTTTGGGGAATGTTTTGAGAATTATATAGTATTGGAAAAAGAACAACACACAGACCATGTGACGACCCATTGCGTCAGAAAAAGCTGTGGGAATCGAACCCACAACCAAAGTGTGATTGGTATTTATCGCCTACCACTGGACTACGTGAAGTACCTAGTTAGTATGACCAATTATTTTTAGTTATATCATTTTATGAATCTAGAATAAGTTTATTTTGGGTTATTTAGGAAAATATTGACCTATCATGGAGGATATATTATTAGGTTTATTACTTTTGAATATGAGACCTTAAGAAAAACTGATGCTATTTGGAGATAAATGGTAATTTTTAACTTGGAAGACTATGTGATTAAATCCTTAAAATATTTGGGTTTCAATCGTAGTTTTGTTTACTTTGAAGAATATTATGGGAAAATTGTTTCTCGAATGGTCTTCATTGTACTTTGGGATTTGTTGGAAAAATTTTGGAGATTAAGAATAGATTTTCTTTTTATAAATGATTTTCCTTTTCTGGATTATCTGATCTTATTCTAACAATTTTAGTTTTGGTTAAGGTCTAAAGTCATGGGAAATATATAGTTAACTTTTTTGGTTTAGTTGATTCTCTATATGTTTATTATAACGCTCTTAATGTGAACAATTCATCCTAAATACTCGTCTTTTGGAGGAAAAAATGAGTTTGTGTAAGGAATATAGTAAGAGATGAAAGTCTACACAACAAGTAAGTATTTTTCCTTGTCATTTAGTTAATCTCATAAATAAATTCCTCAATGAAAAGTTACTTAAAACAAAAATGTTTTTTGTTTACTTTTCTTTCTGGGGAATCAAATACTGTTTAACCCATCACAAGTTGTAATATTCTTATGGTTAACTTTTTCCTAAAAATGTTTTCTCCCACTCTCCATCAGAGCATGACCGTTTGTTTATTTCTTCCATATCCATGTTTTTATACATGTAATCCTAGTATGGGTTAACTAGGGTGACCCTTTTACTTTTCTTTCTTTCTTTTAAGGTGACAGTTTAATTGAATCCTTTTCGATATGGGGCTTTCAAGGAAGTTTCAAAGTCCTTTTTTAAAAATTGCGACGATGAAATTCCAAATAGGGGGGAAGGATGTAACATCCTAGGAAAATAAAATATAATAAATTCTCATATTTATTAATATTTGTGAAATAAATAGTAATATTACTTCAAAAGGGTTGCTATGTTCTATAGCGTACCTGATACGCAACAACGAGTATCTTTGAAATCTAACATTGTACACGAACAATATAATAATATTATTTTAAATGGTAGTGAACAAATAGTCATTTTATTGGTGGTAATGAAAAGAAAAAACTAATATATGATTATATATGTTTGTTAAATGTTTTTACGTTTATCTAATAAAATAAAAATTCCAAAAATAAGAAAAGAATTAAATTTTAAGCATAAATACCCTAATATTCACTAAAAGGACCATTTATCGCCTTTTGATCGAGAAACCTCTTAAAAATAGTTTTGGTCACTCTTATACATTATATTGTACCAAATAAAACCCTTATATAGAGTCAGGACATCAAAATTAACATTGTGTATGTTTTTGTTATTTTTCCTATAAAGATAATTTTTAATGTATAAGTGAAAAATGTTGTATTTTAATTCAACCCTCATTTTAATATAATTTATTTATATGATAGAATAACTTTTCAATTAGTTTTAAAGTGAAATTATAATATATTTTAACCATTTAATCCAATGGTGGTCATTGGAATTAATTTCACCTTTAAATTGGACTTAAACTAGTGTCAATCATTTGATATATTTTGTTTATTAAAAACAGGCTATTTGTTTTGACAATGAGAATTAATTATTAAATTGATTAATTCAACTTATATGTTTCTAATTTTTTAAAATATACATAATTTTTGAATTTATAATATCAAATATATATTAGGGTGAATTTTTTGGTATTTTTCTGAAAAACATCAATTTTTGAGGAATAGTTAAACCACTACGTGGTAGTTAAAAAACAGATTTTTCGTTTAAATGAAAACTTACCTCCTCTGTGATTTGAATTTCAAAAATCTGACATAGATGGTTGTTATTAGTATGTAATATGTGGTTTAATGGGATGAAAATAATTTTTGATGAATAGTAACTTTTTTAGTTTTATTAATCGTGATTAAAGGTAATTTGGGTAATTTTAGGTAAAGATAATGTTATAATAATATTAAATGACCTTGACACATGTCGTACCCATATTGGATGAGTCATGACCGACCAAGAAAATCCATGGTTCAACTTTGGGACCCCATGGAGCCACTTGGGTAAGAAAATGACATTAATAACATTTCATTTAGAGGTAAAATAAAATGTCACAAACATGTATTGCTTTACTAAAACAATTTTTACATAGTGTTATACAAGTTGTATTTTTGACTATAAATATTAATTGGAAATATAAAACGACTTCCTACATCATAGTATTTTGTTTATAATTTTTAGACATTAAATAAATTAATTTATTTATGACACCATGATGATGCAGCGATTACCTCATTAATGAACGATTTAAATAAAATGAAAAGATAATGTAAAATCTAAGGTCTAAACATGTCAAAAACCTATTGTATGGATGTATTTATAACCCTTATCACCTTATCCTAGGAATATATAATTGTGGGACCTTTGATATCCGAAAATCATTTTATAATAAAGTAACTTTTCAAGACATTCCAAGAGTGCCCCACCTCCCTCTTATAAAAGTTCCCCCCCTCTACCTCCTTACCCACACCTCTCAAGCCCTTGGATCATCCAAAATCTGCTCATATTGTCTCTCCATAGACCTCTCTTACTCCTATAAGCCTCACTTTGGGAAGAAGTCTTTCCAAGGAAGCCTTTGAGTTCAAATCAAAAAGAGTTATCCAATTTGAAGGTAATGTCTTCTCTTATGTTCTTTTGTTTTATTTTGCATCTCAAACCCCCTAAAATCTTTTTATTCCTTTATTTTGTAACAAAAACAGTATATTAAATATAATAGGATTTTTTTATGAGGATTATTCGAGCTAAACTCATACACACCTCCATCTAATGGTTAAAGAACATAATGTTTCTGTGGGTGGTGAATTACTGCCTCACGAAATGATGATTGTTCAATCTCATTTTAACACCTCTCGTGGTGGCCATTAAGATTTCATTGTATTTATATATGATATATACATTATGTGTATTTATTCCTTAAGCTTCTGTACTTTTCATTTGTTCTATTCCTTTATGGTTTCCATAATGGGTAAACACGATAATTTCATTTTAGGAATTGCGGACTACCGCCCCCTCAATGTGATTTGAATCAATAATACAATATGTGGGATGTATAAAGGATGTATTTAATGATTTTATATATTATATTATACTTTAATTATAATATTTTTATTTATAATTATTTTTTTCATTCCATTAATGTATCAGTATAGAAAATTAAGTAGTTTTCATGCATACTTACGGCTTACCGTCTCCATGAACGGTACATTTCATTTCGTATCTCCAAATGTTATGTACTATTATATGTACATATATTTAATGGATATATATGTCATATAATACATATAAATGATGGATATCACTCTGGAATTATAATTTATAAATATATATATCTCATTTAGTTTCAATTCCATTAATATGACAATGAAATGAAAGTAGTGTTCATGTGTACGTACGACCTACCATCTTCCTGAACGGTGCATTTCATTTTTTCTCTCCAAATGTTATGGAATAGTATAAAATGAATATATAATGGATATCTATGATATTTAAATCAGTAATACTATTCTAGATATGATGCACCTATAGCTACATGGAAAATTCTTTTCAAACAAGTTCAATTTTGACTCATGTATCAAACATCGACAAAAATGTCTGATATGAACAGAAATTATTAACCAATTATTATAACATTGTAATATGTGATATGAAATGAATAATAATCTTTAAATGAGATCCTCAATAAATTATAAATTTACCAATGTTTATTATTCAAGAATATATATAAACAAACAAGACAAGTCGGACTTAAGGTAATGGATCTTGCCTCTCTCTTTCTTTTTAAGTACTCTCTATTATGTCATCTTTTTTATGGTGGGGAATGTTCTTATATATTACGCTTACTGTAATTTTTATGCTCATATGATTAGAGACCCTAATTGATATCTTAAATTCATTTATTGGATGTTTTAAGTGGCGTCGTTAGGCTTTTGAGTTTTTATAAGGGATTTTTCATCTAACTTTTATTCCCGTGAGATTTATGCTACATTTTCAACCATTTCCTTTTAGTGGTGTATGTACTTCCCATTATTATACTCTTTGTGTAATATACTTTCGTTTATGATTATTTACATCAATGTCTTATAGTCCTTCATTGTTGGGGTGTACGTTTCGAAAGTTAGCCAAATCGGTAAGGGAACCTTTCACCATCATTATAAGGCCTCAGCCATAAACCTTACTTAATATTGAATTAAATGAATAATTCACAATGAGTATCTTTTCAGGTTTATATTTTTAGAGAATTAGAACATAACAATTACATATCAAAAGATTACAAAGAAGACACTTATACTATGTTTCAATAAAATAAAACATCTTAAAATGAAACATGAATAGTTCCATGTTTTAGATAGCATGACTTTTCCCTGATCCCATCCTTGACCTGATTCCACATTAAGTCCTATGAACAACATTTCAAAAACATGGGATGAGCTAAAAATCTTAGTAAGGGATATAAAAATTTGGAAAGGAAACGTGAGTACATGTATACGTAAGAATCAATGAAATCATACTTTACTCATAAAACATAAGCCCTTTAACATACCTCATCAAATCATGAATAAAATATAGGATTCATAAGACATAAATGTAACTTGAGGCATTCATAACATTCTTACGTAGGGAGTAACCCTCCTGGTTACGTTTGGAATACCCATCACAGTATATTCCCTAAATCTCTTCAGAAAAACCTTAACGTTTAACCCCTTCGCGTTACCCAATGAATTGGAGAGCTATATCGGGCTCTTCCGCCCTTAGTTTATCACGAAACCACCCGTCTTCATAACAATGCCCAAGAACCATAACATAATCATATCACATAAAACATGCATAAAGGAAGCATAACATTTCCTCTTTTCAATCACAATATATCAATAAAACACATTGATATAAAAACATTATGAAAACCATTTTCAATACCAAAATAAAAGAAAAGTATGACTTGGTATTTATTTTTCATTCAAAAAATGTTATGGCTTGTAGTGGAAGCCGAAACTGAAATAATGGTCATGGTGGCGGAGAAGTCGTTGTTGCCGCATACATACGACAAAAAAACATTCACTTTTGTCATTTAAGAAACACTTCTTATAAAAATATTCTTTCTGAATAAACTTTAAAGTCAAAGGGCTTTATACACCGTATAAAATAACGTTGTGTATAAAAACAAATATTCCTAAATGAAAGAATATTGAGACGATGTCCCTTACCTTGGGACCGACTTGACTCGATCGTTCTTTAATGTCCAGAATAATAAACATGAGTTAATCTATACTTTCTTAACAACCTTTTTCCAGTTCATTATACCTTTTATATCACTTATTACCATGTTATGAACATTATGTAATCATTTAAGTTAATAACGGTCGTTTTGTCGATATTTGGTACTTGAGTCAAAATTGAACTTCTTATATTTACAAGTAGTTCACGTAGTCAAATATCCATTATCTCAAGAATGATATTCATGATGTAGATTAGATATATATCATATATATACAGTATATACATGCATTTATATTATTACATAATCATTTAGAGGTAAGAAATGAAATGCACCGTTCATGGAGACGGTAAGCCGTACGTACTCATGAACGCTACTTTCATTTCTATGTCATATTAATGGAATTAAAACTAAATGAGAGATATGTATAATTTAATTCCAGAATTATATTCATAATTTAGATGTAACATAAATCATATATATCCATTATATATATGTACTTATAATAGTACATTACATTTGGGGATAATAAATGAAATGCACCATTCATGGAGACGGTAAGCCGTATGTATGCATTAACACTACTTTCATTTTTATCTCATACTTTAATGGAAAGAAATAATAATTATATAATGGTATATTATAACTAAAGTATAATATAATATATAATATCCTTAAATCTATCCTTTATTCGTACCACATATGGTATTAACGAATCAAATCACTTTGAGGGGGCGGTACTCCGCACTTCCTAAAATGAATATAACATGTTTACCCATAATGGAAACCATAAAGGTATGCCATAAATGAAAAATAGTGAAGTTTATGTAAAATATAAACATATTATATATCATATATAAATATAGTGACATCTTAATGGCCACCTTTGAAGGTGTTATATGAGTGTTGAACAATCATTGTTTCGTGAGGCAGAAATTCGCCATCCACAGAAACATTATGTTTTTTAACCATTAGATGTAGGTGTGTGAAAGTTTATCTTGAATACTTATTATAACAACATCCTAGTATATTTATGATACTGGTTTTGTTACAAAAGAAATGAAAAAAAGAGTTTAGGGGGGTTGGAGAAGAAAAATAAAACATAAGAACACAAGAAAAAACACTACCTTTAAAACGGGTAACTTTTTTTTTATTTGAGCTCAAAGGCTTCCTTGGGAAGTCTTCTGCCCAAAGTGAGGCTTCTAGGAGTAATATAGGGATATGGAGAGACAAAATGGGTAGGGGTTGGCCAAGCGAACGTCTTGAATGGTGTGGGTAAGGTGGTAGAGGTAGCGGCCTTTTATAAGAGGAGAGGAGGGGAACTCTTGGAATGTTATAAACGTTTACTTTATTATAAAATGATTTTAGGATTTTAAAGGTCCTAGAATTATATATTTAGAGTATAAGGTGATAAGAGTTCTAAATTCACCCATCCAATAGGTTTTTGACAAGTTTATGTCTTATATTTTACATTATATTTTCATTTTATTTAAATCGTTACATAATGAGTTAATCGCTGCATCATCATGGTGTCATAAATAATTTAATTTATTTAATGTATAAAATTTATAAAACAACTATCATGATGTAGGAAATAGTTATATATTTATAATGAATATTTATAGTCAAAAATATGACTTTTATAACCCCATTTAAAAATTGTTTTAGTAAAACAACTCATGTTTGTGACATTTTAATATTTACTTTAAATAAATAGTTTTTAATGTCATTTTACTACAAAAGTGGCTCCATGGGGTCCCCAAGTTGACCCATGGATTTTCTTTTTCGTACATTAGACATACAATAAGGGTAGGACATGTGTCTAGGTCATTTCATATTATTAAAACATTATTTTTACCTTAAATTACACTAATTACCTCTAATCGCGATTAAAAACATAAATGATATTATTCATCAAAAAATTATTTTAATCCCATTGATCAACATTTTACATCCTAATTAAAACCATGTATGTTGGATTTTTGAAATTCAGAACACAGAGGTGGGAAAATTTTCTTTAAATGAAAAATCAGTTTATTAAGTACCACTTAGTGGTTGAACTATTCATCAAAAATTGATGTTTTTCAGAAAAATACCAAAAATTCACCCTAAGATATATTTGATATTCCGAATTCAAAAATGATTTCTATTTTACAAAATTCAAAAAAAAATAAGTTGCATTAATTAATTTAATAATTAATTCCAACTTTCAAAACAAATAGCGTGTTTTTATGAAACAATATATATCAAAATATTTACACTAGTTTAATGCCAATTTCAAAGTGAAGTTAATTACAATGACCACAATTGGATTAAATGGTAAAAATATATTCTATTTGAACTCAAAAAAAAATTCAAAAGATAATAAAATAATATAAATAAATTAGATTAAAAAGTCGTTTTGAATTAAAATACAATAGTTTTCACTATTGATTACAAAATGAACTTTATTGGAAAAATACCAAAAATTTACACAAAGTAAATTTTGATGTCCCGATTCTAAAGAGGAATTTTATTTGAACCAATAGAATGTGTAAGAGTGTCCAAAACTATAATTATAGATGGTTCACCATCAAAAGGAGATAATTCGACCTTTAATGAATGTTAGTATATTTGTCTAAAATTGAATTCTTTTCATATTTTAAGCCTTTATATTTTATTGGATAAATGTAAAAACATTTAAAAAAACATATATAATAATATTTTAGTTATTTCAATTCATTCCTTCTAATACAACAGCTACGTGTTAACTACCATTTAAAATAATATTTTTTTATTACTAGTGTGCAACGTAAGATTTCAAAGAAACTCTTTGTTGCGTATCGGGTACTCTATCGAACATACAAACCCCTTTAAAGTGAAATTAATATTTAATTCGTAAATATTAATAAATATGAAAATTATTTATTCTTTGTTTACCTGGGATGTTACATCCTTCCCCCCTTTTGAGAATTCCGTCCTCGCAATTTTATTCGCTTATCATAATAAGTGGGGGTATTTATCCCTCATAGCATTTTCAGATTCCCACATTACCTTTTCAACCATATGGGTTTTCCACAAAACCTTTACCTGGTGAATTTCCTTATTTTGCAATACTTTCTCCCTTTGGTAAAGAATCTAGACTGGTTGTTCCTCATAAGATAGATTCTCTTCCAACTGAACTACCTCTGGACTCAAAACATGAGATGGATCTGGCATGTACTTCCTTAACATTGAAACATGAAAAACATTATGTACCTGAGATAAACTCGGAGGTAAAGCCAGTCGGTATGCAACTGATCCAACATTTTCCAGAATTTCATATGGTCCAATTAACCTTGGACTCAACTTTCCTTTCTTACCAAATCACATCACACTTTTCCATGGTGAGACTTTAAGGAAGACATGATCACCTACCTCGAAAGATAGATCATTCCTCCGGTTATCCGCATAACTCTTCTGCCTGCTCTAAGCTGTTCTCATGTGTTTCTAAATCAGCTAAACTTTTTATGCCATATCTTCTACCAATTTTGGTCCCATCAGCTTCCTTTCACCCACTTCATCCCAGAAAACTGTAGTTTGACACCGCTTCCCATATAACGCCTCAAATGATGTCATTTTTATACTGGAATGAAAACTGTTATTATATGAAAATTAAACCAAAGAAATATGTTGGTCCAAACATCCCTGATAATCCATCGAACAAGGACGTAGAATATCTTTCAATGTCTGAATTTTTTGTTCTGACTACCCATTTTATTGAGGATGAAAAGCTGTATAAAAATTTAATTCAGTACCCAATGACTTCTGAAGGCCTTTCCAAAAGTTATAAGTAAACATGAGATCATGATCAGATACAATGGATAGGGGAACTCCATGCAACCTGACTGTGTCTTTTAGATACAATCCAGAAAGTTGATCTAGAGATAAAGTATCTTGAATAGGAAGGAAATGAGCATATTTAGTCAAGCGATCAACAATAACACAGATTTAATTATTACCTCGAGATGTCTTCGGTAATCCCACAACAAAGTCCGTGGATATATTTTTCCATTTCCACTCAAGCACTGGAAAAGACTGAACCATCACTTTTAGTAACTGCCGCTCTGCTATAACATGCTGACAAGTCAAACACTTCACAGTAAAATCAACAATATCTCTTTTAATTCTATCCCACCAGTAATACTCCCACAGATCTCTGTACATCTTAGTAATGCCATGATGAACTGAAAACAGATAACTATGAGCTTCACATAACAACTCTCACTTCAACTGTGATTCACAAGGCACACACAATCTCATCCCAAATCTCAAAAAACAATCATTATCAATGTTGAATTCAGGCAACTTACCTTTCTGAACCAGCTCTACCTTTTTCTACAAATTATTGTCTTGCTTCTGTGCTTGCATAATTCTGTCTGATAGAGATGATCTCACTGATACCTGAAAAAAAATAGAAGAACTTCCTGTACCAATAACTTCTATACCAAATTTCATCAAATCATTAACCAAAGGATCACGTTCCAAACACAATATTGTTAATGAAGCATTACTTTTTCGACTCAAATCATCAGCCACATTATTTTCTTTTCCCGGATGGTAATGAATTGTACCATAATAATCCTTGATTAATTATAGCCATCTCCTCTATATCATGATAAATTATTTCTGAGTGAATATATACTTTAAACATTTTGGATTGGTATATATTTCACACTTTACTCCATACAAATGATGCCTCCAAATTTTTAAAGTGAAAACAACTGCATCTAATTCCAAATCGTGTGTAGGGTAATTTACCTCATGAGTTTCAAATGATGTGAAGCATAAGCAATTACCTGATCATTCTGCATTAGGATGCAACCAAGTCCTTTCAATGAAGAATCACTGTATATAAAAAACTCACCATTCTTGGAAGGAAGTGCCAAAACTAGAGCATTCACCAATCTTCTTTTTAACTCCGGAAAACAATCATCACATTATTTTTTCCAGATAAACTTAACACCCTTCTGAGTTAGCTTTGTCATTAAACTAGATAACCATGAAAATTTTTCAACAAACCTTCGGTAGTAACCTACCAAACCAAGAAAACTATGGATCTCGGTAACATTTTTGGGTCTTGGCAATTCTTCAACAACTTTTGTTTCAGAAAGGTCAACAGTTATGCCATTTTTGAAAAAATGTGACCAAGGATAGAAATTTTTTTTAACCAGAACTCACAGAAGATGAATTTTCCATACAGTTTCTTTTCTCTTAAGGATTGCATGATAACCATTAGATGAATTTCATGCTCCTCATTAATTTTAGAAAACACCAAAATATCATCAATAAAAACAACCAACATTTTTCACCTGAGTCAACAGATCCATCACTGCAACAAACTGTTTAGTTATGATTCTGACTATCTCATGATACTGATTTGAAATGTCATTTCCCTTTGTATGCCTTCCCAGAAAATCTGCTTTGTTTCCTCTATGAAAATCCATTCCTAACACAGAAATATCTTAGGTGAAGCAACATGGTAATCTTTAAATTCTATATCATTTCAATCATTCCGTAAATTAATTTATATTTTAACAAATTTCTTACTCCTAAAGATGTCTAAACCGACCTCTGATACCAACTATAAGGCCTTATCCTTAAACTTTACTTAATATTGAATTAAATGAATAATTCACATTGAGGATCTTTTCAGGTTTAGAGTTTTAGAGAATTAGAACATAACTATTACATCTCAAAAGATTAAAAAGTAGACACTTCTACAAAGTTTCCATAAAATAAAAACTCTTAATAAGAAACATGTATAGTTCCATGTTTTAAATATCATGACTTTTCTTTGATCCCATCCTTGACCCTATTCCACATTAATTCCTATGAAAAACATTTCAAAAACCTGCGACGAGCATAAAAATCTCAGTAAGGGATATAAAAATATGGAAAGTAAACATGCGTACATGTATATGCAAGAATCAATGAAATCATACTTTACTCATAAAATAGAAGAACATTAACATACCTCATCAAATAAAGAATAAAACATAATAATCATAAGACATAAAGGTAACTTGAGGCATTCTTAACATTCTTACGTAGGGAGTAACCCTCTTGGTTACGTTTGGAATACCCATCATAGTATATTCACTAAATCTCTTCGGAGAAACCTTAACGTTTAACCCCTTCGTGTTACCCAATGCATTGGAGAGCTATATCGGGCTCACCCGCCCTTATTTTATCACGGAACCACCCGTCTTTATAACTATACCCATGAACCATAACATAATCATATCACATAAAAAATGCATAAAGGAAACATGACATTTCCATTTTTCAATCACAAGATATCAATAAAACACATTGATATAAATACATTATGAAAACCATTTTCAATACCAAAATAAATGAAAAGTAAAACATGGTATTTATTATTCATTCAAAAAAATTTATGGCTTTTAGAGGAAGTCGAAACACAAATAATGGTCACGGCGGCGGAGAAGTCGTTGTCGCCGCATACGTACGACAAAAAAACATTCCCTTTTCTCATTTAGTAAACGCTTTCTATAAAAAGATTCCTCTTGAATGAACGTAAAATTCATAGGGGTTTAAACACCATTTAAAATAAAGTTGTGAATAAAACAAAATATTCCTCAATGAAAGGATATTTAGATAATGTCCCTTACCTCGGGTCTAAGTTGACTCGATCATTCTTTAATGTCCTGAATAATAAACTTTAGTTAATTTCTACTTGCTTAACAACCTTTTTCAAGTTAATTATTCCTTTTATATCACTTATTACCATGTTATGAACATTATTTAATCATTTAAGTTAATAACAGTCGTTTTTTCGATATTTGGTACTTGAGTCAAAGGTGAACTTCATATATTTACAAGTTGTTCACGTAGTCAAAGATCCATTATCTCAAGAATGATATTCCTGAGGTAGATACCATATATATAATATATATCCAGTATATACATGCATTTATAATATTACATACTAATTTAGAGTTATGTAATGAAATGCACCGTTCATGGAGACGGTAATCCGTACGTACGCATGAACGGTACTTTCATTTCTATGTCATATTAATGGAATTAAAACTAAATGAGAGATATGAATATTTTAATTCCAGAATTATCTTAATCATTTAGATGTAACATACATCATATATATCCATTATATATATATACTTATAATAGTACATTACATTTGGGGATAAGAAATGAAATGCACCGTTCATGGAGACGGTAAGCTGTACGTACGCATGAACTCTACTTTCATTTCTATATCATACTTTAATGGAAATAAATAATAATTATATAAAGGTATATTATAATTCCTGTAAAATATCATATATAATATAATTAAATATATCCTTTATACATATGATAAATGGTATTAATGAATCAAATCAATTTGAGGGGGCGGTAGTCCGCACTTCCTAAAATGAAGATATCATGTTTACCCATAATGGAAACCATAAATGTATTCCATAAATGAAAAATACAGAATCTTAAGTAAAATATAAAAATATTATATATCATATATAAATATAGTGAAATCTTAATGGACACCTATGAAGGTGTTATATGAGTGTCGAACAATCATCATTTCGTGAGGCAGAAATTCGCCATCCACGGAAATAGTATGTTATTTAACCATTAGATGTAGGTGTGTGTATGTGTGGCTAGAATAATTCTTATAAAAACATCCTAGTATATTTATGATACTGGATTTATTACAAAAGAAATGAAAAAAATAGTTTTGGGGGGTTGGAGAAGAAAAATAAAACATAAGAACACAAGAGAAAACACTACCTTTAAAACAGGTATCTCTTTTTGATTTGAGCTCAAAGGCTTCCTTGGGAAGAATTCTGCCCAAAGTGAGGCTTCTAGGAGTAATAGAGGGATGTGTAGAGACACAATGGATAGGGGTTGGCAGAGCCAATGGCTTGATAGGTGTGGGTAAGGCGGTAGAGGTAGGGGCCTTTTATAAGAGGAGAGGAAGTGCACTCTTGGAAAGTTATAAAAGTTTACTTTATTATAAAATGTTTTTCGGATTTTAAAGGTCCCAAAATTATATATTTCGAGTATAAGGTGATAAGAGTTCTAAATAAACCCATAAAATAGGGTTTTTCAATGTTTAGGTCTTATATTTTACATTATCTTTTCATTTTATTTAAATCGTTAACTAATGAGGTAATCACTGCATCATCATGGTGTCATACATAATATAATTCATTTAATGTCTAAAAATTATATAAAAAATATCATGATGTAGTAAATAATTGTATATTTCTAATGAATATTTATAGTCAAAAATATGACTTGTATAACCCCATTTAAAAATTGTTTTAGTAAAAGAACTCATGTTTTTGACATTTTAATTTTAACTTTAAATAGAAAGTTCTTAATGTCATTTTCCTACCAAAGTGGATACATGGGGTCCCCAAGTTGACCCATGGATTTTATTGGTCGGCCATGACATATAAAATAAGGGTAGGACATGTTTCTAGGTCATTTCATATTATTAAAACATTATTTTTACCTTAAATTAGACTAATTACCTCTAATCGCGAATAAAAACATAAAAGTTACTATTAACCAAAAAATTATTTTAATCCAATTGAACAAAATTTTACTTCCTAATGACAACCATGTATGATAGATTTTTTAAATTCAAAACACAGAGGTGGTAAAATTTCATTTAAATGAAAAATCAGTTTTTTATGAACAACATAGTGGTTGCACTATTCATCAAAAATTGATGTTTTTCAGAAAAATACAAAAAATCACCCTAAGCTATATTTGAAATTCTGAATTCAAAAATGTTGTCTAATTTAAAAAATTCGAAACATATAATTTTCATTAATTAATTTAATAATTAATTCCCACTGTAAAAACAAATAGCGTGTTTTTATGAATCAATATGTATCAAAAGATTGACACGTGTTTAAGTCCAATTTCAATGTGAAATTAATTCCAATGAACAAAATTGGATTAAATGGTAAAAATATATTCTAATTTAACTCTAAGAATAATTTAAAATATAATCTAATTATATACATAAATTATATTAAAAAGTGGTTTTGAATTAAAATACAACATTTTCACTATTCATTAAAAATGAACATTATCGGAAAAATACCAAAAATTTACACAAAGTAAATTTTGATGTCCCGATTCTAAAGAAGATTTTTATTTTGTCTAATAGAATGTGTAAGAGTGACTGAAACTATATTTATAGACGGTTAGACATCAAAAGGTGATAAGTCGACCTTTAGTGAATGTTAGAGTATATATGCCTAAAATTGAATTCTTTTCTTATTTTAATCCTTTATCTTTTATTGGATAAATGTAAAAACATTTTAAAAACATATATAATCATATTTTAGTTCTTTCTATTCATTCACACCAATACAACGGCTACGTGTTAACTACCATTTAAAATAATATTGTTTTATTACTAGTGTGCAACGTAAGATTTCAAAGAAACTTTTTGTTGGTTATCCGGTACGCTATCGAACATAGAAACCCCTTTAAAGTAAAATTAATATTTAATTCGTAAATATTAATAAATATGAAAATGATTTACACTTTATTTACTTGGGATGTTACATGCTTCCCCCCTTTTGGGAATTGCGTCCTCACAATTTTATTCATTTATCAAAATAAGTGGGGGTATTTATCCCTCATAATTCGTATGAATCATGTTCAACATGAAAAATGTAACTTAATTCCAATGTAAGAAATATGTAAAAACAAGAAATAATTCATGTGTATAGAAATATTTTATTTGAAGATAATAAATATATATATTCATTAATATGTTTCTTGTGCTTTTTAAGGAACCTAATTATAATATTTTATATGTTTCAGATAATCGAATATCAAATATGGACTATGTTATGTAATGTCATCTCAAATTACTCTCTCGTATACATGTTTGTTATTTTGATCAAATTCATATATTTGTGAAATTTATAATCACTATTTCAAGTATACTATAAGGAAATATATTTTTAAATTCTTATCTATTTCCAAACAGAATCCAATAAATAATAGGATTTTTATTCTAGTGTTACTCAAGGCGTAATGCTATTATTTATTTAAAATATTTGTATATGATACATGTATCATTTTATGAACCTTATTAAAATTTTAGAGTTTTATTGATTTATTATCCCATGAATGATCTATAAATTATTTCAAAATTATTATTTCTATATACTAATTCACATCATCTTTTTATATTCATAGATATTCTGAATCATGTGTCACCATAGTTTTAAGAGTACTTCGTAACATAATATTAATTCATTATGTTATGATCCTTCTAATTAAATTATATCAAATAATTTGTGAAAACTATACAATTTAATTCTATTAGGTGGTATTATATGATTATTTAATTTTTAATATACATTACTATTATAAAATATTTAATATTTTAGGGATTATGTTTCTCAAATGGAATCTTGATAACTCAAATCTGAATTCATTGAATTATAATGTTTTATCATGATGTTTATTCACAAATTATTTTCTTCCCCACATTAATATAATATTAGTTTTAATTTCATTTTAACATCCCTGGAATTTATTAATTCTTATTTCTCCAATTCAACAAAAGTATTTTATATCATGAGTTAAACGCAATTCGTAGTTTGTCCTGAATTATAAACAACAACATATTTATCTTTTGTTTCACGTTGCATCGAGTTTTCACGATAACATGTGTTACATTCAAGGCCAAGTGTTACAATAGAAAGTATAGTATTATTATTTAAATGATAGATATCAACTATCCAAGGTAAAGTATTCAATGAAAAAGATTAAATATATTGTCAAAATATATTTTAATCATATTTATAAAATTACATCACTAGATACAATCTAATTATCAATTAAAATAAATACTAATTAAATATAAATAATTTTTTATGAGAAAAATATTTTTATGATAATAATATCATGTTATATTCATAAATTAAATTAACCTCTACTTGGGAAAGATATTAATGAAATTTAAATTTCATATATTTAATCAAATATTATTTTATTTAGCAAATAACTATGATAGTATAAAGATAAAAATAAATCTAATTTTGAAGATAAAAAGATGTATTGTTTTAAAAAAAAGTTTTCTACCTTTTAGTTGTGCACTTGTATTAAATGTAAAATTTTAAATATTTGTAAATTATATATAAAAAATAAGTTTTTAAATTGAAAAATTAATATTTACTTTCGGTTAAATCTTGTAACTTTCTGAAAAGTTTAATGTTTTGATAAATTTTGAAAAAGACAAGATTTTAATAGACACTTCTTTTCATTTAAATAATTTAAAATTTCTAATTATATTTTTAATTGGTTTTAATGTCAAATTATATCAATAATATGTATATTAATATAATTTATTTCATTTGAATAACTTTTTTAATGAATATTGATATAAAAACATAGCAAAATTTTGAACATTTTTAGTCTTAAACCATCACTTTCTCACAATGTTTGATGGATTATATTTTAGTATTATTTTTTGAAATATATTATTCGATTTTAAAAAATGGGTATACATTCATAGAATAATAATAATATTTATAGTATAATATGTTTATCTTAAAATTTTATAGTAAAAAATAGAGAAAATAATTAAAAATTAAAAAATGTGATTACGGTAAAAACATGTTTTTGTTAATGACATGATTTTGTATTTAAATTAATATTAAAAATACGTAATATATTTAGTCAATTAATTGGAATCGAATGATTTAATGTATACCTTCGAATAGTATTTTCCATTTGATATTTACAAGAATTCAATTCATCCTCCATTATAATAAGGAACCCGCTCTACCTCATTATTTAGACTGATATATCCCTTTTCCTCATTCAATATCAACCATATATCCTCCAAATGTCCCTATTCTCCTCTTCGAATGAGAATTTTTGGCATAAAATGTCAATGTAAGTTCTTTTGTGCAGACCAATAAGAGAAACCCGAATAATAGGTAACATTATTCACTTATCACTTTTGATTTATTTCAGTCAAAAAACCTTGAATTATTCTTATTGCATGATTATATAATAACCTTAGTATACTAAAATAGAATGATATTTTTATTATTTTGTTTTTTAAACCTAAAACAACACCAAAATCCATCAAATGGATAATTAAATCAGTACTTGTGTGTATGAAAGACTACCACCTCAAGAAAAAATGATGTTAATTTTTTCTTTTTCTACCTCTAGAGGGTGGGAATTATTATGTATATTATTTATATGATATATATAATATATATTATTTTTTCATAATTTTGTAATTTTCATATTTTACATACTATTATTATTTCCATTTTGTGGAAATATGATAACATCTTTTGTGGACATATCAAATACCTCCTCCTCAATGTGACATGATACGCTCACACATTTCATGGAATGTATTAATAATTTTTTTAATAATAATAAGTGATATAAATAACATATATATGATATTAGTTAAATAATTACCTTTTTTAAATATAACATTTTATTTAATTTATTAACTTTTGACACACTAAAAAAGTGATACCATTGTTTGTGAACACATGGACTACTACCTCCATGATGTGACATGATTCCTTTAACATCAAAAAAATTATATATAAAAGTATATTTAATTAAATTATATCAAATTTATTATATAATGATAATTCTATAATGATAAATGTTACATTCCTTCTTTCCTTAATGATCATTGAAAATGGGAGTGTTACTCATGTAAATGTAAAACCTACTATATCCATGATGGTAATATTAATTCATTTTTCATAACCATCATTCTGGATTGGTTTTAAAGTTAAATTGGTGTATAAATATTGTAAATATCCATTAATTGTTACTGGTAAATGTTTTAATAATGTCATATTTGGACATATTCATCCATCCAAAGTCGTTTTTGACACATAAACTGAATATGGCCAAAACACCCGACATAAAATTAATTGATTCTGTTTTTTTATAAAACCATATAATAAGTCATATAAAATCATTTATATAGTTTAATAAGGTTTTAAAAAATATAAATAATTAATATATTTTTATTATTCAGGAATATGATGACACACATGACAGGTCAGACACAATGTAAAGGTCATCCTCTCAATCCCCTTGCATTGATGATTGTTTTTGATATTATACACCCTGCTTATTTTATGAAGTGTATAGAAATCCCCTTTAATATTTTATATAATTTATTTATTTATTATCACATTATTTAATATTCATCTAAAATTTATTGTTTCAGGGGTCTTATGATTCAAATATTTCAATGTTCTATTGGACATGTTCGAATATTTGACGATTACAGTCCTCAAAAATGTTGTTAATGATATTTTCATAGTATTTCCATTGATAAAAATAAAAATAAATTGTTTTTAATTATCCTAAATTGGTGATATTTAATATTAAAAACATAACAATTCTTTCTTTGGAAAGAATCTTATTTCCTCCATGATATTATTATGCCACCATTTCTTTTCCATAGGATATCCATGATTCAAATGGTTTGTTAATTAGACTATTTTATTTTCAATTGTATAATAAATTAAAATTGATATTGAAATTTAAAAAGTTCAAATTTAATTTTTTTATGTTATAAATTAATAATTATTTATTATGTTAGCTTCATGAGAAATTTTATTTAATCATGAAATTATAGTTGTGAATTTTATAAAATGGGTGAGACTTACACAACTTATACTAAGTGTTGAGCCCCATCATAGGTCATGTGTGAGCATGATATAGCTTATCTGAATGTTTTCCATGTTTTATCTCATGTGAAATGGGTGACAAAGACATATATTATTCAAAGGATTGATGCCCGTTATAGCTCACAAGTGAGCCCAATATATATTTTAAAAAGTTTGATACCCATTATAGATAACTAATTCATTGGTTAATGAAAATATTTATATTTGGACATATAGTTATTCTAATTAAATGTTTTTTGAAATGGTTTTATGCATATTATTTTCTAACTCACCTAAAATATTTCTAATTTATTATTATGAATTATAATAATTTTTTTGATAAAAATGTCTGTTTTTTATGACAAAGTGTGTTATTTCATATTATATAAGAACGTTAAATATAACGGTAGACATTATACGAGTTATTATGTTTTTATGGATCTTAAGGATTAAATTATTTTTAAATACCTTAATGATATTTTGTGCCCAATCCATTTTTTTAAATTCATTTTATAGATTGTAAGGATTGATAAGGGAATAGAGGATGTCTTCTTGTATACCCTGATGATTTTACATGAAAATAAATCATGATTAATTTTTATATTTTTCTATTATAATATAAATTAATACTGATTAGAATTTTGCACATTTTATTGTATAGTTTTTTATGTAAGATTTATGTCCTATTAATCATATAATCAAAAAAAGATCCTTCATGTTAACGAAAGAAAAAATCATAACAATAACTCAAAATTATTTAATGATTATGTATGAGATAATATGGTGGGTATGAAATTTGGTTTATATAACTTTGAATATTTAGTTGTTTTTATATGATGTTATCTTCAGAGTTATGGATACCAAAATAGAACTATGAGTATATTGTTGATCATATGATTAATGTCATAAAACTCCCCATCCACATTTTTTATATAATTTTGTTTTGAAGTCATTATTGGTATTTTTGGAGATTTTTTGGGGGTGATGAATTGGTAACACATAAGATCAAAATTATTTATTTTTAGGGACAAATTATATTTCAATATTTAATAATAAAAATGGGGACAATACATATCTTGTGTGGAAACTCGCAATATACAATGTGGCAGTGGGGATTGAACCTGTGAAAGATTGATGATAAAGGGTTTCATGTGCTACAACGTGCCTACTTGATTTCTGGGATAGTGTAATTTTTTATTGGTAACTATTATTTTTATTATAGAAACATATGTTATTTTATTTTAGGAATAATAGTAGATTTATCATGGAAGGATATATGATCAAACCCTTCAAATCATTGGGCACATAATGTTTTCAGTAAATGATTGATGATTTTTATGGATAATTATTTATGGAATAAATTATCATTAAATCATGGTAATACTATTTGATTTTAATTATTAGTGTATCATATGATGTTTTGTTATTTTTGGTAATAAAATTAACACATTATGACTATTTTGGTTTGGATTTATGTCTAAATAAAAGTGGAATAACTTGAATATCCGTTTTAAGGTTAAGTTGTCATTAAAATTTGGTTTTAGTTATATAAGTATTTAATTTTCATCTTGGGTAATGATAATTTATACAAAACTAATTTTTTTTTGAAAATTACTAACATAAAAAATTCTACCCATCATGTAAGTATGTTTCCTCTTTTTGTCTTGTTTCATATGGTAAGAGAATTCATTAACTATATGAAATGGTTCATGATAGAAAATTTTTAACCTAGTAAATTCAATTATGACGAACCAATGGTATTTTCAATTAAAAAATATTTACGTTTTTTGGTCCTATGAAATGACTTTTTTATTATAGATCTCAATAACTATATATAATTATTTATAAATTTTCCCACCAATATTACCCCTATGAGGAATCCTAGTTATATATAATATAATTTGACCATTATGGTTAAAAATTTACATTTGAAAATTAGTTTTTATATATATAATTTTTCTTGATTTGGGATTCAATTAAGATATTCAAAAAATGTTAATCCTTTGATAACCAAGAAAAATTCTCGGGAAAAATTAAATTTAATGGTGGTAGGATGTATCTTCCATAAATTTAGTGAAATATATTATTTTTTTAAAATTTTGGATCAATGATAGCTTTAGTGACATGAAAAATATAGTTTAGAATCTATTAAATGGAGCACTAATTATTCTCAAATTTAACATAACATTGAGTTTCGTCGATAACTTGTGTTACACGCAATATCATATCTTACCCGACTACAATATAATTCTATAATTTAATATGATAGTTATCACCAATACAATGGAATGGTGGTAATGAAGTATATTAATTATATTATGAAAATATTTTCCTAAATTGTTTTATAAAATAATTTCATTGTTTACACATTAATTCTAAATGAAATTAAATAACAATTGAGTTTAAATGATGTGTTTTTTAACGAACATATTTTATGAAAAAAATGGTATGTATTACTAAATTAAATTAATAAATATTAGCGAAATATATTAATGAAACTCATATTTTAAATATATAATTATAAATTATTAAATTAATATAATATTTTTAACAGGTTTATGATAATAATAAATATTATTTTAATCATAAAATGTTTTTTATTTTTAACATTTAGTTTGACAATCTTTTAATAGAAAACATGCTTTAAAAATAAATTCTAACACTTTTATAAATTCTATTTGAATAAATACAAATCATTTTTTAAATAAGAATAACAAAATTTAATTTGGGGGTATTTGGTATTTTTATAACAATATTCATGTTTTGATGAACGTTTAACAATATTGTCATCTCATAGAAAAATTAATTTTTTTGTAAATACATTATAGAGGTTAAATTATATTTTGTTACGTATTAAAAATTAAATTACATTATTTATATAAATATTATTAAATTTATGGTAACTGTATTTATCTTCATGTTGAATTTAGATTAAAAAACATAGTGATTGTTTGAACATTTCGACTTTAAAACTCATTTATAGCTATATTGTTGAGATAATTGATAAAATAATTTTTTCTTATTCAATCAGTGGATTATTGAATAGAGGCTATAATTTTTTTTTTATTTTTAATAAATTTTTTATTATATTAAGTTCAAATTAGTTATTTACTATATTAATTAAATTAAACAGTAAAATGAATTAATGTTATTAAGGTTAAAACACTGTTTTACGCATTACATACGACTATATTTAAATTAATTATCCTATTAAGTATGATAGTTATTTAATGAAATTTAAATTATATTCAAAATTGTTTTCTAAAAATTATCTGATAATTAACTTTTATTTATTATGTTAACGGTGAAATTTCCTATGTAAATAAATAAAATAAATGTTACCTTAGTAAAAACAATAATGATAAAATTGAGTAAACATAAAGTGTATAGAAACAAATGTTAAAAATATCTTTAATTCTATTTAATGTAGGTTTTTATCGACAATAAATTATATTCAATCGATTATTTTTTTATTTAGGAAGCACAATATATAAGGGAGAACCCCCAATAGTTTTTTATTTTAGGTATTTACAACAATTCCACTCCTCCTCCACTCTAAAAATGGTCACACTCTCCACTATTTATAACACCTATAAATCTATTTGTATCATCCAAAAACTACCAAAAACATTTTCCCAAATCCATCCTATAATCCTAGTATCATCAATATCGGATGAAATAAAACCATGGATTTATTTTTCTAAAAACCCAAAGGAGTTGTTCAAAAAGAGATAATATTCTTTAATGAGAACTTTTTATTTATTTCTTTCTCCACCCATTAATTAATTCATATTAAATGATTATATAAAAAATATGTATCCTAAATACACTGATAATATTTTTGTTAATTTTTCTACCAACACATATGCAATGTTCGATCAAATGGGTGACAAAATCACTGATCATGTGTATGACTGAATACCACCCTATGAAATGATGTCAATCATTTTTCCATTTCCACCCATCATGGTTTGTAATTATGATTTAAATACAATTTTTATATGAAATTTATTATATTTATGATTTTATTTTTCATATTTTACTTTTATATTAATTATACCTTCATGATTTCAATCTTTTGGTCGCATGATACCATTGTTTGTGGAGTGTGGACTACAGACTCGATAAGCGATTGGGTGTGTTATAAATTTAAATTTAATGAATTAACGATGAGAATAATAAAAATATGTGATATTATTGAATTATAAATTATATTAATGACATAATTAAATTTCATAAAATATAATATAACTTCTTCTTTATTGCCATTACACACACTGAAATCGTGATTTCTTTGTTCATGTACTTTTGGACATCAACCTTCTACAAGCGATGTGATTAATTTTATATCAAATGAATTATAAATATAAGAATATATTGATAAATAATATGTTTCTTTTTATTTAATTATAATATTGTAAATATAAATGTTACATTCCTTCTATAAATGATGATCATTGAAAAATTAGAACGTTAATAATATATCCATATGGTCTAATATCTCAATTATTGTAACATTGGTTAATTATTCATAAGAATATTTTAGGATTTTATTTAAAATTATTATTTAGGTATAAATATTATAATTATTCCATTATTTTTAATCGATATATTATTTAGTAAATATAACTTATTGAGCCTACGAAATCCAATTTTGAAACATAAACCGAATATTGTCAAACACTAGAAAAAAATTAATTATTCTTGTAGTTTAATATAAAATAATAACATGTGAAATAAAATTAATAATAAACATGAAAAAGTTTCTAAATCAGTTAAATAATAAAAATATGTTTATTATCTAAGTTGTTAATAAATCACATGTCTTGTAGGATTCAAGTCAAGGAATTTTGTCTTGATCTCATTTTTTTGATTCATTGTTTTCCTCTTAGGAACATACATTATTTAGTGAGTTGTATATGTATAAACTATAACATGTAATATCATAAATTTATTTTTAATCAAATAATTTAATGTTATTTCAAATGATATTTCTTCTTGGGGATTTTGATTCAAATTCTTCAAATTGTCATGGGACACTTTAGAATTTTTAATTAAAATCATCCACAATAATGATTGTAATGATATTTTAATGGTATTTCTATTCATAAAAAGAAACAAACCTTGTTATTACTTATCCTCCGTTATTGATCTTCCATATTCATACCATTCTCATTCTCTATCATAATTTATTTAGATTTTTTATATGATATTTTAATGAAACTCGTTTCATTTCATTGGGTTAACCATGTTTTGAATAGATTGTTTAGGAACCCATTTCTTTTATAGGGACTAATTGTGTTAAAAACATAATGTCATTAAACATATTTATTTTAAAATGATTTATCATGTTTTCAATATATACTAACTTTTTCTATTAATTTTATGATGAATGTTTTTTTCATGAAATGGTATTTGATTAATATATAAAACATGTTATCCAGATACAACATATACAATGGGTTGAGCCCTATCATTGCTCAAATTATATCCCGATATAGATTATATGAATGTTTAAAGACCATTATTACTATATAGAAATGGGTGATCTTGATATAAATTATATGAAGGTTTGAGCCTGATTTTTGTTCACGAGTTTGAATGATATAGAATATATGAAAGGATATCCCCATTATAGATCTCCAATTCATCAGTTAATGATAATTTTGGAATCTATCCTTATTATTATTATAATTATATTTTTTTGAGAGGGATTTATTTATATTATTCTCTATGTCACCTAAATGAGTTTTAATATCTCACTATAGGATTTAATCATTTTCTTTGTGAAAAATGGGTGTTTTGTTTTTATGAATTTTTTTTATTTAATATTCTCAAATAAAATTAATGATGAAGGTAAAAGTAATATCATATTTCATATTTTTACCAAAATATTGGTTAACTATTTTATACATCCCTTATTAGTAATTTTTGAATGTCCCACTTTTAAAAAAATATTTCGATGGTATTATGGATGGGTAACTAAAATATACATGTCAACTTGGATTTCATAGATACATTACTTGAAAATAATCCATTATTTATCATAAAAGTTCAATATTATGGTAATTGTGGATACTGTTATGATGTATGCACTTTTTATTTTATGGTTTTTATGTATGAGTTGTGGTTTAATTCAATAAAACACTAATCTCAGAATGATAGTCTATGTGAATGAAATTAAAATTAATTACATAATATCTTTATGATATAATTATTATGTATGATTACTTATATTAATAATACTATTTAGGAAAATATAAATTTTATACATATAATGTAACCACCCAAAAATTCATTAATGAAAATTCCTCTTAGCCTATGAATTCTTGTGCTTATATAAAACATATAAAAATATTTGGTTTTATGTGTTATATTTTTAAATAATATTAATAATTGTGACTATTGTTAATATATTTGTTGAGTAATTAACACATGATTAGAATAAATATAGGGTATTAACAAATCCAATTTACTCATAAAATGGAAAGGATGTCCTCATCCAGTAGACTTGCCTCATACGAATACCGTTTTTTGGAGCTCGAAAAGTAGGTGGAATTATTGGGTTTCTCTCTTGACCTATACCAAGCCTTTCTTGAATACTTTAATCTCGATCAGAACCACCAACGAGAGAAGTGTAAGTTGATAGAGATTACCACTCGAGCAATCTTATCCAAGCCACCCCAAGCGATTGTCACCATCAGACACCATACCCAAAGGTCTTATGTGGGTTTTATAAGGGGTTATGTAACAAGACCTTCGAAATATGATTTTGGACATTATTTGGTATATAATAATGAATATGCAATCATTTTATTATAGTTTCTTCGTAATAAGATTTTAAAGAGAAAATAGTATTTTTAGTTAATATTCAACCAAGAAATATATTTTTATGAAAGAACAGATTTTTGTAAATTAAATAATATATTAATAAAATTTTAATTATATTATTAAATTAATTTTTAATAAATATAAATGAGCATATACTTTTATGAAGGCAATTGTAATTTTTATTAAGGTTTGAACTGATTTTTTGTCAAAATCCATGAATTTTGGATAAATGCCTGTTTTAATTTTAAAAGTAAAAAATAACTTATTTATAAAATTATTTATATAATATTAAAATTATATTTTAAATGTGAACATAAAAATTATCCAATGGTGATGTTTTCATAATTTTCTGAGGCAGACGAGTGTTTGGGTACAAAACTAAACACCGTTTAAATATATAATGTGTTTTATAACATCATAATGACCCAATAGTTATGTAATAAAATACTATAAAATTTCTATTCAGAAAATATATTTCTTATCATTAAAACTATTTTATATTTGGTTTGTTTGAATTAATTTAAAAATCTGTAGTGGACCCTTCATGGATTATAAATAATTTTTCTTTTTAAATGGATTTCCATGAGAGTTTGACTCAACACCACATAAGAAACCCTATTATTTTAAGAAGTTAGGACATTAGACTTATAAAATATTTTTTTACACTACCCTTTTGCAAAAAACATTGGAAATAACTATGGGTTGATTTCTTGTTTTGATTAGACTAATGTGACATGTACCAAACCTAATCAATAAATAATTCCCTCTACTTTCCTAAATAAACCAACCCAAGATCACACTTTTTATTCACTCAAAGCCTTTTGAGTTAGATCAAACCCTGAACTCCTCTCTAAAGAATCTTGGAAAGGTGCCTCATGTTCCTGGGAAGCAACTCTCAACCTCTCTTATGCATTTGGGATCAGTCATCCAAGTAAGGGATTCCAATCTATCTCTTTTTATCCATGTTTCTTAATGTTGTTATGACATTTTATTTTCAATTACATATGTTTGTGTTTGATTTTTCACCTTCACAATACTTCCTTATTTATGATTTTATAATTGGATACACCTTTATCTCTCATTAATTCCTCCCATGTACACCCAATACCATGTTGAAATTCCATGAAATATTTCTATCTCTTCATTTACATCCATGTAATCCATTTGTATTATGAAAATAACTTCCATTAGGTTTGTTGGGACATGTATCTATATGACCCCAGTACATTCCATTTCATGTAAATATGATGATACACCCATTTATCTCTCAATAACCATTTTCATTATTCCTTATGTCACAGCACTATGCTGCCGAAATTACAGCTCATTTTTTCAACCAAAGTCATTGTGTAGTTAATGTCACGCCCATTTCTTTATCAAGGGTAATAAACATTAGGCACATTTAAGTATTTATTATAGAGTTCCCTATATTAATTTCACACTACTTTATCATTTAATAAATATATATTTTTAATGAATCCCTATTTAACGATCCAGGTGGCCCACTTATGCATGAAATGAAATGTTTAAAGAGTGTGTGCCCTGATAGTGCTCCAATGCATTGGGTAAATTATAGTATCATGATATGTGATAGGAAATGAGTTATTAATCTTGATAATTCAATTACAATGAGGGTTTACTCATGTTTCATGTGTAATTGGAGTTTTCTCATTCTCCATGTACAATGAGCCTTAGCTCATGCTAATTCCATGTAAAGTGTTGTTGCCACATTTCCCTGTTAGGATTATCATGATTTATCATGCCATTATGTTCATGTATCTCTTATGATACACTAATATTCCTATATTCTAATATGTAATTTATTCCTCATTTTATTCCATGTTTATTCCCTTACTGGGCTTTATAGCTCACCGTTTTCATATTCTTGTCCTCAGGTTATCCCTTGCAATGCTGTGTACGATTGAATTTAGAGGTCATGTAAAAAATATATTCCATAAAGATGTTTTATTTAAGGTTTTAAGTTGATATTTAATGGTCTTAATCCCCTAAGTCACAATTGTTCTCTATCTTTTATGTTGTATCAAGTGAAGTATATGTAATAAGTCATGTTTAAGTGTGCAATAAAGAACATGGTTATTATCATTGGATTCAAAGGATTGGTTTAGTTATTTTTTGGATTAGTATTTGAAAACCCTTGGCAATCCTTAAATACATGACTATGTATAATAAAATAAACCCTATGTTTTGGTGAGTATTTATTATGTGGTTTATCAAGAAAATATATCCCTATCTGGATACGAGAAGGTAGAGGCGGATCTGGCACAGATGTACCTAGGGGTGAAAACCCCAACAAAGGGTTTTGTGGTTGACCTAGGGTATCTTGGTATACAACAATGGGCCTTGCTACACTCTTGGTTATGACACTCCTAGGAGATATGCAATGGTAAATTCCCAAGCATAGTAATAACCATTATTAAAGGAATTATAAAAATTCCCTATGAATATATGTTAGAAAGTAAATCATGGATAACATTTATTCAAGCCTATAGATTCATAAGTTAAGGAAATAAAAACTATTTATAAGTCATCAATTTTGTCCTTGTATTACCTTTTATGTTTAACCCCAAACATTCCTTTTATTCCATCTAATGGATGATAATAAGAGGACATGGGCTAAAAACTTATGTGAATATCTATGTGATGATTGTGCTAATGAGATGCCAAATCCGATGGGAGTAGGAATCACAAACATTGTCATGCTTCTCTCTCAGTAAACCCAATATTTGAATAGAATCATGGGTCAGGTGAAACGTTTAACCCCCCATGAAAGAACAAGTCATTATCGAGAACTTCATGAGACAAAGGCCTCTTACTTTTAATGGATCGTCTGATCCCTCAATCGACGAATAATGGATCAACTCCATTGAAAAGATCTTCTCCATCCATCAATATTCTGAACATGAGAAGGAACTTATAGATTATTATCATATAGAGGGTGAAGCCGATCAATTGTGGACATTGAAAAAAATATGAAGCCTTAGGAGTAGATCGAGACGTTGTAATGGAAGGATTTCTAGAAGATTTTTTTTGATAAATATTTTCCACGCACCCTTCAAATTATGATGGAAAGGGACTTCCTTTCCCTCAAGAAATAAGACTACAAATCTGCAGGAGCATATGTGGAAAGCATCAAAAGGCATACACGATATTCTTACAAATTGGTCATTACCCCGAATGCAAGTTTGACCACTTCATTGTTGGGATAAAACCTAGCCTAATGAAAGAGCTGGAGATCTGTGACTTCGAAAACTATGTAGAAATTGTCTGATGTTCCATCATAGTCGAAATAGAGATCTGAGATTCATAGAGGTATCATAGGGATAATAATCATATGTTTGAATTAAATGCTGGTGGTCTGATAGATAAATCCAATTGTGCTATGAAAATCCAAAACCCCTATTTCCAAAGGTGTGGAATGATGCATCCTAAAAATTATTTGAAGGGGATTAGGAAATGATTTAGGTGTGGAAGGGAAGGGTGCCTATCTATTAACTATCAGAAAGAAAAACCTGCTGCTGTGAAATAAGAGATGAATTCTCCAATAGACCCTCAACGCATTGTTCATTGCTTAAACTGCAAATAACCATGGAAATTTGTAAATCAGTTATCTAAGACAAGGGTTTTTGGTGGAAACCAACAACCTCCAAGGCAACAAGGGTGATATTTTACCATCACTACTACCGAAGTGAACCCTGACAATGAAGAAATGAAAGGTACGCTAGTTATTCATTCAATTATAGTGAATGTAAATTTTGATTCTAGTTCTACACATTCTTTTATATCCCGAATGATTAGTAGAACAATCCCCGCACCACCAAAAATCATAGAAGTGAAGATGTTGGTGAGTTCAGAAAATGGGGCCATCATTGCATCCCATTAATATAACACCTCCCCTGCCATATGTTATGGATTGTATTTCCCGGTGAACCTTTTCATACTCCCTCTGGTGTAATTTGATGCAATTTGTGGCATGGATTGGCTTTCCTTATATAGGTCCAACATAAATTGTGGTGAGTGGGAAATCACGCTCCATGTAGAGAATCGACCTCCGATTCTATACAAGTACAAGGAGGAAGATTAATCTTCTTTACCTCCATAATCTGATGGGTGGAAATTATATACCTATTAGCACACGTATCTGTCTTTGATGATTGATTCCATGGAAGCAACCATCCTTAAAGATGTTCTTATTGTGAGGGAATTCCCTGAAGTGTTTCCTCCGGAATTGTTTTGACTTCCTCCTAGAAGAGATGTTGAATTATGAATTGAACTTATAATTGGGGAGTTTCCAATATGAAAGTCTCAATATATGATGACTATTGTGGATCATAAGATGATGAAGAAAAAAACCAGGAGAATATAGATAATGTGTTTATATACCCATGTGCTTCACCATGGGGTGCACCATTACTCTTTGTCAAGAATAAATATGGTTTAATGCGCCTATGCATCAATTATCGTGAGCGTAACAAAATAATTATAAAGGAAAATTATCCTCTCCCACGAATTTATGTCTTGTTCCATTAGTATATTAGGTCCCAAAACTATTCCATGGTATATTTGCTGTAAGTATATTATCATGTAAGCATTAAAGATTGAAGATATTCCCAAAACATTTTTTTGTACAAGTTACAGGCACTATGAATTCACAGTAATTCCTTCTGGACTCACTAATTCTCTAGAAATCTTCATGTACTTAATTAATAGAGTCTTTAGGTATTACCTTGAAAATATTCTGGTAGTATTTATAGATGATATTCTGATGTACTCTAAAACCATGGAAGATCATGAGGAGCATCTAATATCTGTACTATAGACATTGCAGAAGAATAAGATCTATGAAAGGTATAAAAAGTGTGAGTTCTGGTTAAAGGAGGCCACATTTTTGATCCATATAATCACAAGAAATGGGATATCTATGGATCCCTAAAAAACATTCAATTGAGGGATGGTTGAGGCCAACAACGATAACAGATATTCATAGCTTCTTGGGGTTAGTTGGATAATATCGATGATTTGTGAGAAATTTCTCATGATTTTCCAACCCTTTTACCAAGAAAACATGGAAGGTATTAATGATTTCATGGAGTGATGAATGCAAAAAAATCTTCAAGGAGATAAAAAATAGTCTTATCATTGCACCCGTGCTCACTTTACCCACAAGTGGGGAACTTTTTGTGTTATTCAACATTGCTTTGAAGAAGTTCCTGGGATGTCTGTCGATGAAAAATGACAAAGTCATTTCTAATGATTCAATAAAAATGAATGTTCATGAGCATAAATATCAAACTCATGATCTAGAGTTATATATATTGATTTTAACATTAATAATATTGAGGCATAATCTCTTTGGGGGGATGTGTGAAATATATACGGACCACAAAATGGTATAGTACATATTCTCACAAAAATTGTTAAACATGCTCCAATGAAGATGGTAACAGCTGATCAATGACTATGACTAATCAATCCATTACCACCATAGGAAAGATAAAAAGGGGGTGGATACTCTATGTAGAGAGGACCTAGTGATTATATCAGTAATGTGAATTGAGAAGTATCCAATATTTATAGATTTGATGAAGATGGACAAGGGAATCATAATTAAGGGAACATCATCAATCCATTCAAAAATAATTTCTCAACCGTCTTTTTGGAAACGTTTAAGAATGGTCAAAAGGATAATGTGAGAATTCTGAAGAATGTGGAAGCTATCAAAAGAGGGAAAACCTTGGAGTTTAATGTTAATGAAGAATGAATTGTGATATTTTGGAAAGACTATATGCTTCATCAAGTTCAAAGCTGACGAATAAAATTTTTGATGATGCACATAGTTAAAATTTATCTATTCACCCAAGAATCAATGAGATGTATCGAGATCTCCAATATAATTATTGGTGGGATAATATGAGGAAGGAGATTTCTGAAATTATACCAAAGTGTCTAGTGTGTCTACAAGTGAAGGTTGGGGGATATATGTCTGAGGGGACGATTCAACCATTACCTATACCAGAATGGAAATGGGAGAAAATCACCATGGACATTGTCACTAGAAATTCGATGACACTCATAGGAAAAAATGCAATCTGGGCTGTTGTGGATCTGCTTAAAATGTCAAAAAACATCATTGAAATTCATGCAGATTTATAATTGGATCAACTGTCAAGGATATACATAAGGAAAATGGTAAGGCTGCATGGAGTACCACTATCTATTGCATCTGATCGAGATCCAAGATTTACTTCTATGTTTTAGAAGAGTCTTCAACATGCTATGAATAATGAACTAAACATCATTAGAACCTATAATCCTCAATCTGATGGACAATTTGAGTGATCAATTCAGACACACAAATATATTTTAATATCATGTTCAATGAAATTTAAAGAAGGTTGGGATCCAACTATACCTCTGGTTGAATTGTACTATTATAACATTTTCCACTCAAGAATTTGAATGGCACCTTATAAATCCGTTTATGTGAAGATGTGAAAAACACCAGCATGTTGGGTTAAAGTCAGTTAGCGTAAGCAGCTAAGACAATATATGGTTAAAGAAATGGTGTCGAAGTTGAAAACCATTCAGCATTATATCAAGGCAACCCATAGTTGAAAGAATAGTTATGCTGATAACCATCGATGATAACATGAATTTAATGATGGAGACATGGTATTCCTATGCATATCTACATGGAATAAGGTCATGAGGTTTAGAAAGAAAGGGATGATAAGTCCTAGGTAGATTGGTCCCTTTGTGATTATTGATAATGTTGGGTTTGTGGCCTAATGACTGAAACTTCCACCTTCCATGGCCAAAGTACATGACATATTTCATTATACCTCGTAATTAAGTACATACCAGACCCTTTACATGCTCTCTCTTTAGAGGTAGTACAATTAGAGGACTATCTTTCTTACGAGGAGAAAAAATTGAAGATCTTAGATAATTAAGAAAAATTTCTACACAATAAGACAATTCCCCTATTAAGATGTTGTGGGAAAACCACAAGTTTGAAGTAGTGACGTGGGAATCTGAGGAAGTGATGAAGCAATGTTATCAAAATTTGTTTTATAGTGGGAAAAGTAAATTTGGAGGGCTAAATTTCTGAAGGGGGGAGGATTTCAACCACCCAAAAATTCAATAATGAAAATTATTCTAGGTATATTTATTCTTGTGGTTGTGTAAAACATATGTAAAGATTTGTTTTTATGTTATGAGGTTTATAATACTGTTAAGAATTGAGACAATTTCTAATATAACTATTAAACAATGACCACATGATTAATATTAATATATGTTTTTAACAAATCCAATTTACTCAGACAAATGAAGCTATTGACTCATGCTGTAGACTTTCCCTGTACGAAGTCCATTTGTCAGAGCTTAGAAAGGAGGCGGTGTCATTAGGCTTCACTCTTGGAAAATCCCAATCCAATCTTGAATATGTTAAGATCGAGTGGAAATTCCTATGAGATAAGTAGAGGTTGATTGAGATTACCACTCGAGCAATGTTAACCGAGCCACCCCCAGAGTCTGTCACTATCACACACCTTACCCTAAGTTCATATGCGGGTGTTATAAGGGGTTACATAACAAGAAATTAGCACTATTATTATGGGCATTATTTTTTAAATAATAATGAATATACATTCATTTTTTTATAGTTATATTGTAAATAGTTTTTGATGTGAAAATTTTATTCTTAGATAATACTCAACCAAGAAATATATTATGATGAATTAATGGATTTATTGAATTAAATAATATTTTAATATAATATTATTTTTATATTTAAATTAATTTTATTTAAATATAAATTATCTTATAATTTTATAAATTCAATTTTATTTTTCATTAAGGTTCGAAAGCAGTTTTTGTCAAAACCAATGAAATTTCGATAAATGATAGTTTTTATTTTAAAATTAAAAATTCACATATATAGAAAATTATTTTGATAAAATGAATATTTTTATTGTAATCATGATTTTGAAATTATCCAATGGTGAGTTTTTCATATTTTTCCAATGAAGTCAAATTTTTGGGTAAAATTTAAATACCTTTTAAATATATAATGTGTTTTATGATATCAGAATGACCCAATAGTGATGTAATAAAATACTATAAACATTATGTTCGGACAATATATGTTTTAACATTAAAATAATTTAATTTTAGGAATGTTTAATTTATTTTAAATAGATTTTGTGGAACCTTTAGGGCTTATAGAACATTTTGACTTTTTACATTGTTTTCCTTGAGAGTGTGACTCACCTCAGCATAAATAACCCTATTATATTATGTTTTTAAAACATTTAATTATTAAATATATTTTTACAATTTTTAGGGCATAAATCATTGGCCAAAACCATGGTCTAGATTGTGGGTTTCATTAGTTTATTGTGAGGTGTCCCAAACCTAAATAATAACGAATTTCCTCTCTGTTCTTATATATACCCACACTTTCTCCCCCTTTCTCTTCACTCAAATCCTTGGTAGTTTTCCCAACCCCTTCCATAATCTCTCCAGAATCCTCTAAAGGTGCCTCAATCCCCAAATAAGCCTCTCTCTAGCCTCTCCCGTTCTTTTGGGATCACACTTCTATGTAAGGGATTTCTACCTTTCTCTTTTATCCATGTTTCCTAATATTGTTATTCACTTTTTTTATTAAAAATGTTGGGGTATGGTTTAGAACCATCCCCATACTGACCTATTTATATTTGAATAATGTGATACCCATTTCTCTCTCATTAATTCCTCCCATGTACACTTGTTACCATGTCAAAATTCAATGAGGGATTTCTCTCTCCTCTTTTACATCGAAGTAATCCTTTTGTATTATGCATCTTAATTCCATTACGTTTGTTGGGTCATGTATCTGTATGACCCCAATACTCTCCATTTCATGTATATCTGATGAGACACCCATTTCACTCTCATAAACCATTTTCATTAATCCTTATGTCACACAATTATGCTGCCGAAATTGCACTTCATTTTTTCAAGCCAATGTCATTGTGTTGTGAATACCATGTCCATTTCCCTATCAAGGATATTCACCTTTATGAACATTTTCATATTGATTATAGAGATTCATTTATTAATTCAATATTCCATTATCATGGAAGAAATGATTATTTTTAATGATTCCATGTATTATGATCCATGTGGCATACATATGCATGAAATGAAATGTTTAAAGAGGGTGCACCCTCTTAGCACTCCAAAGCATTGGGTTAAGTATAGTATCATTATTAATCAAATGAAATGAGTTTTGAATCATGATAATTCACGTGGAATGAGGGTTTACTCAAGATTTATGTGCATTGAGGGTTTAATCATGCTCCATGTGGAATGAGCCTTGGATCATACTAATTCCATATTAAGTGTTGTTGCCACGTTTCCATGTTCTGATTAACATGCATTATCATGAATGTGTGTTCATGTTTTTATTGATCATCATTGATATGCCTATTATATAACAAGAATTGTATTCCTCATCTTATTACATGTTTATTACCTTTCTGGGCTTTATATCTCACCCTTTTCTTACGCATGTCCTCAGGTAATCCCATGCACTGCTAAGTATGAGGTGATGTATATGTCATGTAAAGAAAGTTTCAATAATGATATTGTATTACATGTTTTAAGTTGTTATGTAATGGTTATATTCCCAAAGGAAACTAGACCTATCAATCTTCTATTTTGTATCAAGTCATTTTCATGTAATAAATCATGTTTAAGTGTGTAGTATAGAATAGGGTTGTTATAAATAAGTTTTCATTAGTCTATTAAAATATTTGTTTTCAAAAAATTTATTTTCATTGTATTAAAAATGATCATTTACTTCCATTATCAAATATTTCATATTTGGATTCAAATTTCATATGTGAAACATTAATTAAATTTTGAGGGTCTATTATTATTTTTTTATATTAACAATTCACATTACCAAAAGACACTTCGGAATATAACATGTACATTTTTATATCTCACCAATAATAAAAAACTTTTATTATTGGTCTTTTAATTTTTACAAAAATTTTCATATTAATATTACAAATCATTTACACTAGTGGGATTGATGTATCATTATTTATTTATAATTTATATATATATATATATAATTTTGGGGGTTGAAATTTTTATATCATAAAATTTGATTATTGAACCCTTTATGAGTGATTTGATTTGAAACATTATTTTTCAAGGATTTTTTTCAACTATGTCATCATAATTCATAGATTAGTTTGTTGCACTAAGGATATGTTCTTATGAAACTATCCAACAAATTACTAAGGATGGTTTATATATTATCAATTAAATTTAGAGAAACAATCCTTCTTTTCCTTTTTTCCCTTTTTTTTATGACCATAATTTATTCATCAGATTCCTTTATTCTGAGAATAGTAAATTCTTTTTTCCCATTTATTTATGGTTGGTAAACTACATACCATACCTCCATTTATTGATGATATTTATTATCTTACCCATATATCCATTATCTATATGGTGTAAATATAAAATTAATTATTATCATGATTGAATTATATTTTATATAATGAACTCTATTTCATTGAAACCCTTTTCATTTTACTGGTTTCTCAATTTTGTGTTGAATAAAACCCATTTTAATTCAATAATATATATATAAAACTAGTACTCCACATGTGCATTCACACGACACTATAATAAAATTTTTATATTCATTAATATAAATTCATTTTTAGAACATAATAGTTTATAATAATATTGAATATATTTAAAACACAATTGAGTGTTACATAAAAATAGAAAAGATGTTTGGATAATTATTCGGAAAAAATATACATAGTAGTAAATATTTAGTTGAGTTAATAAGGAATAGAAATTTATATTGGACATTCAGAATTGAAAAATAAATTATATAAATGATAAAATGTTACAAATTGATTAACTAAATTATGATTAATATAATATTTAAAGTTGTAATGATTGTAAAGTATCTAAAAATGAAGAAATAAAATGATTGGATAAGTGGGCTGGGTGAGGATAATGTAAATTTAGGTGAAGAGTAAGACATCACCATGACAATCCACAAAGCACGATATATGACATGGTGTTTTACCAACCCAAAGGATGCAACAACGACAATTAAATTGTCACCAATAAAGTTTCATTTACTCCCCAAACAGAAAAAATTAGTGGTACAATAGCATTATAAACAACAATACTCGATGATGCTTCAATTTAAGACTGACATTGCACCCAATATGGATAACAAGGTCTACATGTTGATTTATAACAAAATATTTCTCATGAAGGTTTCAAACGTGTTGATTTCAAGGGATTAAGAAATAATATGTACCTATAATAGATTTATGATATTCCTAGTAGTAATCAAAATGAAATTTCTACTAAGAAAGATACAAAAAACTTGTGTTAGTTGATATGATCAATGGCTCATTTGAAAATATATCCATGTTGATGGTTATGAAACAACTGATGATATAAAATGTGAAAATTAATTTATAGAACCTTATTGCACATGAAGACCATAAAAATCAACTAGTGATATATAAATTTCATGACCCTTCCCCCGGGCCCCGTGTCGTGACCACCCCCACACCCACCTTCCACAGTCTAGGGGTTGACAACTAGCTCCAAAAAGGTGTATCTATAATAGGGTATGTTATTGCCTTTAAACATATACAATCAAAAAATCCATGAACACAAAAAGATGTAATCAGGACGTAAAATTGCAGTAGAAAAAGTGTGTGGTAACACCCCGACCCTAGTTACCCAGAGTCAGAAAAATATTACATAACATTGTCATGTTCCCATAAGATCATGTCTCGAAAGATATATTAGTTTAGTAACTTTAGAAATACTAGATACATTCATAAGTTTTACATTACATTAAAAAATAAAAAAACTAAAACAATATATTCTCCATAGGCCACACTCATATCCCTTAGACTATCCGTGTAGGACATTCACAATACACTTCTTCATATCCTGGGAAAAATAAAACCTTGAAAGGGGTGAGCTCAGAAGATCAGTACGGATAACAATATAGCGGATAATTTCATAAATATGCATAAACATTTAAGGAAATGTATAAGATTATTACAAAAGCCTTTTAAAATTTAATTTCAGAATAATATGGAAAATATAAAATCAAATAATAAAATTTAATTATTCACATGGATATTCTACTAGTTGAATAATCAAATGAAATATTAATAGCCACTATCACAATGATGTAATTCATAATTACAAACTTTATAACCACAGAGTCAAGGCCTTGGGCCAAGACTACAAATATGATTTTGTAAAGGCCTTGTGCCAATACACATGTTTATCTCATTAGACCTACCGATGCATCGTGGAGCTATAGCTGTCTCCACCCATCACATACTAAGTCCAATGCATTCAGCAATTGAAAAGTTGTAAACATAACATAAACATTCGTATTAAAACTAGCATAAGAAATTTCAATAATTTATCCATAAACCATAAATGGTGTAAAAATATCACATCCACAGTTAAACATATCACAAATCCTTCAATAAAATATTGATGTTTTGTATCATAATAAATCAACTTCAGTTAAGCATAAAATCCATCAAAGGAATATTATATAAATGAAATCAAAACATTTTTGGAGAAGTATCCTTTTCAATTTTAAAGTCATTTAAAATTAATATAATTAAAAATAAAAACATTTATTTTGAAAATATTCTTATAATCTTGTAAGAGATTCTTCGACAATGTTATAATGGTGGAAAATAGCCACACCTGCCGTATAATTTAAAAAAACATTCTTACCTTAATTTTTTCTAAAAGGTCATAAAGTTCCAGGTTTGGAAAGCAATATAAAGCTTCTTTTAAAAACATATTAGGTAAAATAAGGGTATCAATGAAATTAACACAATATTTATTAAATTGTAAAAATGTTATTAAATATATTTCTTAATAACACACAGATGTGGATGATAATGAGGTCCCAACATATACTTACATAAAAACAACCCCAGATAAAAAAGATATTTTGAAATTAATCCTTACCTTGTACTTTTCATTGGTCGATGGTAGGTTAACCTCCGGTATAACATTGAAATCATTTCTATTAAATTATAAAAGAACCATATACATTAATACGATATGATATATGAACTTATAATATTTCATTTTTAATGATATTTTAGTAGTATAATCATTTCAATTGTTAACTGATTCATTTTCCTCTATATTATTTGTTACATAAGTAATGTTGGTTATGAGTAGAATGTATTTTATTCATATTCATAATGATATTAAGTCCTTAAAATTTTATTTTTAATTATCAAATGAAATTTTTTCAAAATATTATTTAATCAAATCATCATTAAATTCGGATTCTTATCAATAAATTATCAATCACTTTCAATGATTACTGTGTTCCTTTTGGTTTTAACAATTTTATAAAACCAAAATTTACAGTGGGATAAATGAAAAACCTACTGAAACAAAAAATAATCATTAAAACAAATTATATGATGTTTAAATACTAATGGATTATTTTTAATCAATTATACCTTATTTTAATCATAGTTCATTCATATTCATCATATTTTTAAATCATTCATGATGGTTTGTAAAGGTTTTTTTAATTACCCATGTATATCCCCTATGAGTATAAAATATGGGGTCCAGTATTTCCCATTATCGTGCAATAGGTGATGAGTGAGTTTGATAAATTAACCCATTTTGGAGATATCATCCCTAGTTACCACTTTCAAGAGTAAAATACACATGTAGTATAGAGACAAGGATTCAATTACTTGGAAAAAACATGATCTATCATTTACCAAAACTCCAAAACATTTTATGATTCATTGAATCATTATTAGAATTATACATCAAGATGTATCTATACATATTATTACTATTATACGTAGGTATTTAACTAATGTTTTATAATCATATTTTTAAAAACATTACTTATCATTTCCTCTGATACCAATAATAGAGACCCCGAATTTTCATACATGGATATTACATCACCTTAGTTTTATATTAAATACATCAAAAAAGACACTTAAAGGCCATAGTTGTTTATGATCATTGATGACTATGTACAATTAATTCTAATGTTGTGATTGATCAAAAAATATCCCTTAAATATATTCTACTATAACACTCTTCACAAACATACACTCCATAAAACCACTCTCCATAACAAGAGGAATAGAAACATTAGAAAGGGTTAGATCAGATGTTCACTAAAGGGAAAACCACAAAGATATGAATGAATAACCTAAAAATAAGTGTATGAGAACTTGGGAATATATAAAATGTTATAACCCTACACTACATATTAATTATCATAATCATGAGTCATGGTATAAACAGTCAATGTTCATAGAACATTAATCTTAAGAAAATAAAAGAACAATTTTCATTAGAGCATAACATTAGGTTAATTCATGGAATTTTTTTAAAACAAATATTCTTAGAAAACAGATTATACAATACTCACTTCTCACTATTAAGGCTATCCTAGTAGAATTAGTTCACTCCCCAAATTATAATCCTTTTCAATGTTCACTCAATAGAACATCATAATGGAAAAATTCCCACAGTAAACAATTATAACTCAGTATTAATATCACATATATCTCATGAGATATAAATATTTACCAAATGAGTTAGAGGAATATATTGGCACCCACCCAAATTTGGTTATAATATAATTTTTATAACATAATTAAAATCATTAATATGTGTCCCAAAACATCATAAAATATTCACCCTATCAAAATACATGAATTAAAATTGGTGTTGTAATCATTTAACCATATCATAACCTATATAAATGAAATATGTTTCATTATCATTTTATAAATTATTCATTCCATATCCTGTGGAGAAATAAATAGGTCTTACAAAAATTTTATCACGCTATAACCGATGAATGATAAATGGGTTTCATAAAAATAAATATTTTTATAAGAATAAAACATTCAAATAATTTATAATAATGGTATCAATGGATCATATCCCAAAAAATAAATAGTTAAATAAATTTATTTCATCACAAAAAGAAATATTATTTTGAATGATAGATTGCATTGAAATTTTCTTGATGAAAACTGATTTTATTGTAAATTCAGTTTTAAAAAATATAAAACCATTATTTTTTATTTAAATTCATTTCATTGAAAATAAGCTTTTCAGCTTATAAAGGATGATTTAAAAATTATTGAAAACAATTCATTTAGAAAATTTCATTTATTAGTTGATTTAAAATAAAACATTAGAACTTTATTTTTAATTGAAAATAACCTTCTAATAAATATAATGTAAAAATTGAATAAAATAATGGTAATTACTACAAGAATTTATGTTTATGTCATACATATATAAACAATGGTTCCTTTAACATATTCATAAAATTCCAAAATTAATTTTTGTAGAAAAAATAATTGAATATTCATTTCATAATTTATTGGAATGTGTATAATAGGCTTAAATTTTAATAAGAAATCATTAAGGGAATATAAATAAAAAATGACATTTTCTAGAATACATGATTTTATTTGTAATATATTTTTCTACTGATGAGAGAAATAAAAATTATTATTCATAAAAACACTTTTTTTGATCTTTTGAGTACATAAAGAGAGTAAAATTAAATGAAAAAAATTCTCATGTCATAACAATAACATAATAATAGAAATAAGTTTCATACAATATGGATCATTATATTTTATCCTTGGATGCATAATCCTGAACAGTCCCAATATATTATGAGATTCTAAAAGAATACCCTTACAATTTTTGTAAATGTGAATCATAATTTCCATGAAATAATAAAATTAAATGTACCTTATAATATAATGAGAATAATTAAATTTCTAATAATACTTGAAATTTTTTTGTATGTATACCTCATAATAGAAGGTATGTGTGTAACATAACATATGTCTCAATGAATGAATATTCTGTCCAAGAAAACCTTTGACGAACTCATATCACTTGAAATGTAAATCCTTGAAAAAAACATATTAAATGGATATCTAGATAAAAAATATAAAAGATATATTTTTCATATTTTTCATTCCTGGAATTTATATACACAAACTAAATAAACTAGGTGGTTAATATGACATATGTATCACAATATTAAAAATTGAGCTGGAATTCACATACCAATTTTGTAATATATTGAATCCTAATACCAAAATAAAAAAACATAAATATAAACATTAAATACATAAAAATTATGATATCCATGTTAAAAATATCAATATTTTTATATATACCACAAATGATAATATATAGTTCATTTTTCATACATATCCCACAAATAAAAGAATGAATAGAAATCTTGTACATTATTTCTCTATGTCCTACGTACACGGTCAAACGTTGATTTTTATAAATATATTTTTATTATTAATCTTATTTATAACCATAATTTTGTATATTATAAGATATATAATTTACATATCTCAATTAATTTAATATTTATTACTAATTCCTTATAACATTATGGATAATAATTTCTTTGTTTTTATATTTTTTTATTTTTAATGATTGTCCTTTTTAATTTATTATGGTTTCATAATAAACAGGATAATAATAATTTCTTAATTATAATACTTATAGAGATATTATAATTTAAAGACTATTCACGATACATTGTTTTGAGGAATGATGTATGTTACAATCATGGAGATGTTAGGTGGTATGTATTAATGAGTAAAAATTCAATTTTCTAAAAATCATTTAGAAAAGGATGTATACAATAATATATATATAAATAATTAATATTGTAAAAAAATGAAATATTATTTTTTTAAAATATACGTATAGATATCTTTCATGTTTTATGGTTATGAAAATATAGTCACATCACTGCATGAAGGTGGTTGTCCAAATGCACACAAATGACGTTATTATCATTCATTGAGTGAAAAGGTAGTAATTAAATTGATATATTATATTTTAATACTGATAAATATTTATTTTATATCATTTTTATTTCATTTTTATCACATTAATTCACTTATAATATTGTTATTAACATAAATTTAAAGCATTGATGAAAATTGAATCAAATCGCTTCGTGAAGTAGTAATCCATCGCCCACACGAGTGACATTATAGTATTCAAATATAAATGGAATATAGAATATGAATATATGATATAATGAATCAATATTTTTAACTCTGTTAAAAATATCATATATATTCTTTGAATCAATCATCATAGCTAACTGTGAGATATTGTAATATAAAAATTGAATGACATCGATTCGTGAGGCGGTAGTCCACTTTACACATGGAGGATGATTTTGTAAACCATTTTATTAAATTGAAAATAGTAGTAGTTAATTAAAATAAAATAAAAATTATTTTTATATATAATATTTTCATTTTTTATATCATAATTTTTTTAAATCAACTATAGAAGAGGGATGGAGATATAAAATTAAAATGGCCTTTCAAAATTGTTATAACTTTTTTTGGAATATTTACTTTGATTGCACAAAATGCATTATAAGTATGACATTCTGAGAAAATAATTATGATTTTACTATGTTATTAAGGATTATAGGATGATAATTGGAATGGTATTTCATTAATAAATATGGTATTATGGTTTGAATACCATTTTTAAGGAGTGGCCTATTTTCATGTGGTGAGTGGCACAATTGTATTTTTTTTGAAAAATAAAATTGTATGCCAATGTATTTTTCTTGAAAAAAGGTCCAAAATTTATAATTATAAATAATTACAACATTTAGGGTATAAAAGATAAATAAAATATATTTTATAAATTTTGTCATGTCCTTTTAACAATTATCAATTCATTTTATCCCCTAGTGAAACAATTTTACCCGTAAAAGTGGTAATTAATTTTTAATGCTTTCACTAATAATTTTGGTCGATAATAATGTTGAAAATATTTTATAATATAATGCATTTTTAAAATCAAATATTTAATTCATATTTAATTATTTCATTAATATTAGAGGAAAAATGAAATTTCAAATTAATCCTCCATAGGGGTTGTGAAAAATGGTTTTTTAAAGATAAACTGATCAAATGTTTTCAGAGATTTTAAGTTAAAATTAAAAAATAAAAGTCACTCTAATAAACTGAAAATTATTAATTTATATATAGTTGGGATATATCTAATTTAATAAATATATATTTAAAATTTAAAAAAAATTTGAAATGCAGTTTTCCATTGAAATTCATTAATTTTTAATATTCATCAAAAATTAATTATGATCAGAAAAATATCAATCATTCACCCTAAGATAATTATGAAATTATTATTTAAATAACATGAAATTTAAAAAAAAACTAAAATTGAACTTCTTTTAATATTAGTAAACAAAAAATATAAAAAACTTCTATCTAGATAAATTAAGATTTCAAGAAAGAAAATAAGATTTATTATTATCACATTTCTAGAAAATAATTTAGATATATTTTAAATTGTTGATTTGACATATAGTATAAAAAATTTCTTAATATCATTATACAATATTTTTTTTATTAAAATATAATTTTTTTTAAAAAAACAAATAAATAATTATATTGCCTATATTTTCATTTTTAATTAAATGGTCACCCAATAATTAATTTTATATACATGTGTCATTCATATTTTTTTTATATTATTAATCTTATACATACTCTATATTCCAATAGTTAGGTGATATAAAACAAATAGTAATTTTTTTAATAATATGGAACATCATCTTTAACTTAGTGTTATGTGGACCATAAACTAAACTCAATGTTATGTGTATTGAAAAATATTGAAAATATAAAATTCCTTAAAAATAGTTTCTTGCAGAATCATAGAGTTTTACACCCTAAAAATTCCTTTCCATTAATTTAGTTACTAATTAATGGGATGAAACACATTTGGACTCTGCATAGGTGTAATCCAAAAATTAACTACAAATGTAAGCCCGTCTATAATCACCAATAGCCTCTCATTATCGTCTATATTATGACCCAAGAGTTATATATAACCCTTAATCATTGTATAATAAACAAAACATTATTTCACCATAATCATTTAACATGTTAGTTTAATCATGGAATTTAATGTGTCTTTCTTTTAAATATGGAATTGTACCCGTTTCTATAACTTATGAGTCCAAAATTGGACTCTTATTTACTTTAAGACAAAATCATACTCTCACAAAAGTCACTAACCATATCAAGAACTCCGGGGACAAATTTATGTGTACTGCAGAGATAATCAACATCAACCTATATTCAGATCCTTGTGAATATTTTTCAACCAAACTCTATATAATCCTCATTGTTATCACTATTCACTTTGAGTGGATATAAGCAATTTGGTTTCATTATATTGATTATGTCAATAAAATCCTCTTGTTTATCTTTTATGATCATTTATCTATGTATCATCCTTGACTTTAACTTCTCATAATTTATATTACATATAGGAATGATGAACCCTTATGGGACTCTTGATATGTTTACTCTATGACTTCAACTCATATGGGAGATCATACATTTGCCTCACTCTATCTTGACCCCAATCATTTTTCTAATTCATCACATAGTAATTATTGATCCTCAATCATCTTCCATCATATAGATGATTCTTAAATCTTGTATAAATATAATTTCCATTATTTCGCAATATATTCTTCATTATCTTTGTTCTTAGTCTCTATCTCCATTCTTCATCCTCATATTTGTGGTTGTTATAGTATGTTAGTCACCATCTATGACTAGGTACCTTAAAAATATATTATTTCAACATAAATTTTTTCTTCTTATAGATTCAGTCCATTTTCAATGGAATGTTCTTTGATGTAATGACATAAATTGTCATTTCATGTGGTTCCCTTCAAAACCCCACTTGATCAGGATGTCAGACCATCTAGGCTGAATAGACTCCAATCTATCTATGTTGATTCATTATACACCTAAGGAATCAATGAGTTCATGTTCACATAGTATTGGTAGTAGGTTTCTATAGTGTGTTGGTTATTCTGTTGTGTATGAGTGTCTTGTTTTATTTTGGTTCTTTTATTAAATTTTCAATCCTATTTTGAAGTCCCTATCATTGTAGTCATCAATCTATTGATAATTCGTGTTCCCTTATACACTTACTTCTCAACATATACCTCGCAAAAACATAGGTCTTAGGTATGGGTAAATTTGGTCTTTTGGTATTATATTAGGTGGAGTTATCAAAGGATGATATAATAGCTCAAGTGTCTTATTATTGGTGAAGAAGTTTTTGTATTTTGGTTTGTTTCAGGTTCAATATTCTACCATGAAATAAACAGTGTGTTGGATTCTCAAGTGTCATTTCTTCTAAGGGTGATTTTCTTTTATTTTTTATTTTAACTTTGTCAATGATGGAGAATATTGTGTGTGTAGATATTATCAATGATATTTACTCTAGATGCTTTTTATTTTTTTTATGTATGGTGTCGGTTTAATTCAAAGACATAGTTTAATTCTATTATCCCCCACATGGAAATTCATATTTTTTTATGGTGCTTAATACATGATTGAATTGTCTTTCTAAAATTCGATTCTTGGTATATTTTTTACACATTTGAGTGTTTAATAGTTAGTTTAGTTAATATTTGATCTATTTTGTTCACACTAAACCCATAAATGTATCATTTTAAAAAAGAAAAAATAATGTTTTTAGGATTTTCTCAATACCTAAATCATCTACATGATTCACATATCAGTTTAGTCACCTCAAAGGGAACCTCATATGTAAGATATATACAACCATATATTTTTCCTCCATGTAAATATATACAATATTCTTTTATTTTTTTCATAACATTTAAAATGAATCAAATAGTATTACATGATTATTTTATCATTCTATTTTCATAATTTGGACATTTTATTAGAGCCCCCTTTTTCACTGAAAATAATAAATGTATACAAGTTGGTGCATTTAATTACCATGAGAATATAATCTACACGGACTATTCCTCAAATATAACAAAAAATTATATGCAACAAACAGTATGTCATTTTAATCATATTAACTAGGCTAAATACGACAACAATATATGGTTTAATCCCAATATCCATAAAACATTCCATTTGTATTATGTAATAATAATAAGATGAAGCATCACATATTGATTCAAAATAGGCCATTTAATCACTTATATAATCTATGAGTTGGAATTATCCATTATATTATAAAGATACATTGATTCATTATAATCCACTATGTATCCCAATATACAAGACTATTAATTAGTTTAACACTAAAAATATTATTGATACATCTTATGTGATGATCATAGGACCTACTAATATTGATGATTGTGAGAAAAATCATCCTTATCTATTAATAATCCAAGTATTTCTCTAATGATAATCTAAATATTATCAATACATTATCTATTTTGAATACTATTTTGATATAGAATAGATGAATTGAAACCAATGTTGAGGTTGATTTTGTGGGGTTCTATTCTTTCAAATTTACTGACATTATGTCACATTTTTAGTTCCAACCAAAAACAGCCAAAATATTCCTATTGTATAACTGGGTACAATTTTTTTTCAAAGTCTGGTCTTCAGTAAAGGTTTCATACCCAACAGCACATAGAGACTTTAATTGTCCAACAATATGGGAGTTCAGCCTCATTGGACACTTCTTTAAGAAATTGTGTCTTACTCTAAGACTCTACTATATATTTAATATACTTTAGAAATTCACTTTTTAATCTTGATTTGGTACCATTTATTCTATCAAAATGATCATAGGTTAAGAAAATTTTATATATATAATTAATAGGGAACAATCCAACTATATGTATCCAAGGTTATTAATACATTTTATAAAAATGAATTGATATTTATATACTGAATCTGTATAGATGAACACATTATAAATATCTAATAGGCAGGGTGGTAGCTAATATTCTATGGAAGGGATCGATCCCTTGAGAGATATCCTATAATTCCCGCTTATATTTGGAATACTACCCCTCAAAATTCATTAAACTCATAATGATTTACATCATACAGAAAGGAAATATGTGTAGACACTAAAGAATATGATGTTTAAGATCGTGTCTCAAGGAGACGTTCAATGTGTTAGAGAAGGAATCATAGTTTTCATAGTTCAATAACAACTTTGGGATTGGTCCCAAGGTGGATTTTTTTATAAGAGGGATATTGACATCGTGACACTCATCGGGGATTACACAAAAATATTTCCCTAGATAGTGGATATTCATGATGCTAATGGTGGGTTAATCACCGCTCCATAAGCCCATGTGGGCTTTGCTTAGTGTGAGAAATAATGGATGGATTGTGATCATCCTCATTTCATATATATGTATAGCTTATGTAATGGTACATCCCATGAGATTTTTAATTTAGATCTCGGCCCTTAGATTAGAATCAAAGATATAGTATTTATAGAAGGAAATAGACTCATCATATTTTTTTTAATTTCATACCATGCTAAGGGATGAGTAATGTTGAAAATCCGATGGGAATGGCTGGGTCCATATGGATGAAATGTTTGAGAAATGGTGGAACATATACTAAGGTGGATTACAATATAAATTCTGTATTAGGCCTTAGGATAGTGTACTATGTATCATTGTTATGGAAGGAATCGTAGTCATTATAGTTCAAATGATTTGGGATTACTCACTTAATATTCCCATATTCTGATTAGGATATGTCATGTGAATGATATGACCATTGGGAATCCTTAATCACACGTGATCATCTTTCTGTGTGGGAAACATGTTAAAGAAAGTAATCAATGTCATTTCATGTATAAAAACATTTGTGTAGAGTGACTACCCGTCAGTTTTTAATATTTTTCTCTATCCATAGGGAGGCGTCCTACATATCCTATTTTTAATATGAATCAGAGTCCCAATTACCTAGTTAATTGGGTCCTACAAACTACGGCCTCCATTTTTCATAGTGCATACACACTAAGGGTGGAAAAAGAAATCAATCATTGAGATTCCCATTATACCCAAACTTCTTGTCTACAAGAAATTCATGAATATCTTGATGACATACCTTGATTTTCTACAAGGAATGTTAGATGATGTGGGCCAGAAATTACAAAAGACATTTATATTAATATAGTTGCATTGTCCATGGGATGATTCCTATCATGGATGTACTGTTTGAGGTTTATTACATGATAACATTATAGTTTTCAGGGTAAATCAGATGAACTATCAATTTTAACCTGAAATCCATCACATGATCTGAGATTACATGGTAATATGGTGTCACATGAGTTATATGACATGCCCTGGTGTTATCAGAAGAGCTGGAAGATGCTATTAGAGGGTGTCAAAAGAGTCAATTAAACATGTATGAAGAGTGATGAATGATCCCACATAACATGTTTATAGGTCATCCCAAGACATGGATGGTGTGATAAGAGGGTGTCAACGTAGTCATTCGACATGATTTAGTGCTATCATGAGACAAATATAATATGTTCTATTGTTTTTATATGAGTAGAGAAAAAACTATGATGGTCCCTTCAATTTTTTTAAGGAGAGAACATAATGATTCAACTGACTATGGTTGCATGCCCGTGTGGTTCCATGAGATATTCTTTGACATGTCCATAGGTCTTGTCCGGATCCAAATATTACACCGAATGGGTTTTTTGAGATCTGGGTAACATTCCCAAGTGTTGTCGCGCATCTTGTCTAGTTAACACATAGAGCATGAGGATCAGCCTAAATGTTATATTCAATGTAACCCATATTTTATACTCTGTTAAACATTTTCAAAAATGGATTATATTGATTCAATTTAATTTTTTTATGTCCCCCATGATTTAGAAGAAAATAAGGATGTTCTTCACATGTCTTTCCATAAGTCCTTCATGTGATCTAGGAGTAACCACACGAATGGATTATGCATGATGCATGGTCGATCTAGATTTTCCCAGGATCTTATATTATGCGATTTTTTTCAGTCACTTTGTTAAATATACTCTGGTGGCTCGTGTGTTGGTGTTTCTTGATGCCAATATACTACCTTCCCTTTGATGCAAGGGTGGGGTTTCATAGGCATATTCACCCCTATTGTTCTCTATGTTGGGAGGAACATATCATGGGAATCCAAGATGTATTATTTGGGGGGATTCAAAAAAATTCTGTTGATGATTTCCTATGGTAGATCATTCCACAAATTATTCATGGTTTTCAAAATACATATGATCATCCCATCAATGTCTTAATTATTATATTAATTAAAACTAATTGGTTTTTGTTAAACCTTGATTACATGGAAATGGACTATCAAATTGTCATATTGACATGTATTTTGAACATCATGAGATTAGGGTTCCCATTGAAACACATTTTTGTAATATCATGTATCTTTTATGGAACCATTCGTGACACATGGATGACCAGCCAATGGTCCCTCATGAAATCAGAACAGATTCTGTAGAAGTCACGTAAAACCACATTGTGGAAATCCTTAGTGTGTTGCAATATTTGTATTATTGTGATAGGATCCGACATTCTACCTTACTTATTTCCTATGTTTATTTTTCAACAATAGAGTATCTTGTGAGGTTTCATGAGTATTTTCAAATAAAATCACTCTACCGCTTAGTGATGTGTCGTGTGATCAAAATGTACTGTGTTAGAATTTCTAATAAATGTCCATATATTATTCTTTGTAGGGAAAAATAGAGAGAACATGGTTTCCTGGACATTATCAAGGCCCTTCGTTTGACATGGATGACATGATAGTGGGATTTCATAGGATGAATTAGAAATGTTGTTGGTTGCTTGTGGTGTCTCATAGATTTCTAGGAGTGCACCGCATAATATTTACCATTGCAAGAGGTTCTCACATCCTCTTTATTGTTTTACATTATTTATTATATAATGAATTTGTATCTCTCAATGCATCTTTGATGTTGTTAAAGAAAAAAATTCTCCCAATTATTGATGCTTTGCTTGAATTTTATTACTATAAAAGGACTTAGATTTTGAATATTCTCCTCTAATTTTCTATGGGGTTTTAGATGGTTTTTTAAGATGCTTCCAGCTAACAAGTTGAATGACTTGGGGGTAACTTATATGGCTACCACTGTTTGATTAGAGATTTTTTGGGGTGACTTCGAGAGAGAAAAAGGTATTGTTAAAGGATTTTATGTGAGGTCTTACATGTGTTATGTTCTGTGTATAACCTCTTGGAATACCTTATACTTGTCATTTAAACTTGTGTCACCTAGGATTTTACATGATATACATGTTTTCATCAAATTTCATCATCCTTTTAGATATAGTTAAAATTATACCCATATTAATATATTCAATCCATTTTGAATATTTTTAGGATAATTTAGTATATGTAAAAAAATCCCACCCTCATAAGTGACATCCCTTGGGGAAATGACTTTGTTCTAAAAAGGTAAACACCCAGCCAATTCATCAATGTTGTCACCAATATGGGTCATGGGTGATTCTCATGCAGTCGGTTGTCATTTGGTATTCTAAAGGATTTCTTATAAAATGGGAAGAAGAGAAGGATTAATTCATCAACTACTGAAATTTATAGAGCTCTCACTCTCAACATTCACCATGTAATGTATTAAAAACAATATCCTAGAATATCTACTTGAGATCCCACACCATGATTCCATTTTGTGAGTCCTACTCTGAAGTTATTCTTTTTTAAATAAATCTCTCAAACCCATTACGGACTTTAAATTAGTAATTTTTTAATCATTCTCTATTCTAATATGATTTTCTAGAGGGTTTTGTGAGTTATAATGGTCTGATCACATGTTCCATTGATTATTTTATATCTTGCATGTCTATGTCAATGTCTCACGATCATGATTATTCAAGGGTTCATGTGGTTCGTCCAATGTACTATCAGTTTATACCACCATAAAGATCATCCAAATATAGGCGATTCATAATCCCATTACATGATTGATGAATTATTTTACTAATCCATGTGATGTGAATGATACTAGAGGGTTAGGTATTTTTTGAATATATTTTATTTTATCATTCCAATATAGGCAACATACAATTTTTCATATGGATTTAGGTTCTCAATGCTATTTTTCTAAGGGTATTCGAATAAAAATGATTTGTTGAAACAACCAAAATGACCCCTGCTATCATTTGTATTATCATAACAGGGTTTTGAAGTGGATACTCATGGATGAGTTTAACAATTACCCTCTATCACACCAACTTATTTTACGAGGGTTCATCTTATTGGGAGGTATTATAATTCTACCTATGAACATTAATTTGTCATCCAAATAGGGGTTAACTTCGTCTAATTTTGTCCAGATGAAAATTGACTATGATGGAAAATTGGTCACTGCTCAACCACATGGGTTGTGTTATATATTGGAAAACTCTCCCTCTGTTCTGGATGAATGTAATTTTGATAACAAGGTGACATATCATAGATAATTGAGAATATTTATCTATTCTCTAATACATTGGGGTAGTTTATGGAGATTAAAATGGGATATATATCAATTGGTGTTGTTTTGTTTGTTGGTTTAATTATATTTTATGTAATGTTAGAGTATAGGAATGATATTTTGAATCACATGATAACTAAATATGGTTTTTTAATTCAATACATCTCAATGGTTAGAGTTATTTGGTTTTTTCTTTGGATATCATATATTTTAAGATCTTTCATTGTATAAAAGGATGAGACTATTTGGAACATTATGTATATTATAGATTTATTTATTATCCATTTTTATAAGTTTGAGTAAATTAAAGAGATTGTTTATTGATTGTTATTTCATATATAGTAGGAAATGGTTCCTAGAATGTTACATGAATCTCATATTTTAAGGTATTATTATTATAATAGAGATACATTTGAGTTATGTGGATTCCAAGAAGGTTAAGAATTTTTTTGAGTATTCAAGGTATTTTAATGATCATGGAATGAAATGTTATTGTGGATTAGTTATTCCCCCAGTATAATTTATTTTTATATATGGATGTGAATGAATAATAAAATTGGGGAGGTATTTAATGTTACATGCTAAATATCCTACAACATTTTGATGTTAAATGTTTATAAACAGCGAGGAATATCATTTTATTTGGAAACCATCAATGGATGAGTTGATATTGACATTCCGAATTATAAAAATACCTAATTATTTTCAATGGTAACATTTAAAGGGGTTCGTAATATGGATCCACAATAAGTATTAATTCCATGATATATAATATGTTTTTATATTCTTAATTATTAAGGGTGAAATAATAATTTTTTTATTCCAATAACTAATTTTTGAATGAATAATTTGATTTAGGATGTAATGTTTACCCTATAGATAATATTATTGAAATTTATATTGTTATTTTTTTGAAAAATGTTTTTGGTAGCAGATGATTTATTATTATTATTATTTATTTGAATTAATATTATATATACTATTTTTGTTACATAAATTATGTGTATGGTTATATATGTTTTTATAGTGATTATGTAAATAATATTTGAATAATAGGGGATATATATTTAATATTATTGCAATGTTATATAATAGAATTAAAAATATGAATTAAATTAAAGGAATTAATTGAAAAACACAGAAGGAGGCATTATGATAAATTTTCAATTAGATCTATGTTTTATGTGATGGTTGATTTAGTTGTATTATTTGGATAAAATTCAATTTTCATATTTTTTAATTCATTATACTCTATTATCATGATTCTCCCTGTGATTTTTTTGGGGGGAGAATAGTCTGTTATGGTATGTCGGATAATATTGATAGGATAATGGGTATTAATGAATTACAAAAAATGATCACTATAGAATTGAGGATAAAATAATTCATAAAAACATTATCGATTAAAAAACCATCCCACTAATTATTATCGTGAATCATCCATTACATGGATTTTCATAATGGGTAGATAATTAATAATAATATTTGATGATGAATATTATGAAATTGGAAATTAAAATAGAAAAACAAATATAAGATTTTTTTCTAAATTATTGTAGGATAATGAATTCAAATTGGATGATTTATGAATTTATATATTATTATTGAAATTTATAAATATTGATATTTTGATTCGGTAATTTTATATAATGAAATTTAATGATTATATAATTTGAAATGTATTGAAGTTGAAGACGTTAAAAAGAGGAAACGACGATTAGAGGATAAGATTACAAATTCATGAAATTATTTTAATTATTTCTTATAATTCAATGGTGAAGTGTATTTTATTTTTATTATGTAGTATAACAATATAAATACTTTTTTATAGAAATTTCTAAAATAGTATACATGGACACTATTGAAATTAAAATGGAAGATATATGATATACAATGTAATATATTAAAACAGGGGGTGAAAAATGTTCTGTTTTTATATAGACCATACCAATTATGTATATTTTTTATGACACTCAGTAGAAAAATTAATTCAATCTTGGGTGATGAATGTGAATGACATGACTGTTTTTAACATGGGTATATTACCATATTAGCAATGTTTCTTGTCACATTATTGCATTAGATGGACTTTTTGGTATTGAGTTATATGGGTTATAGTTTTTTCCATATAGTTTATTCTTCATTGGTATGAGGTCATTCAATATAATTTATGATATGTTAAGACTGATTAATTTGGAAAGAGACGAATTTTTGATAAATTAATTATTTTTTGGCAATTATACTGCCTTATAACCCCCTCAATAATATATTATATAATGAATATATAGATGTTAGGATATAAAAAATATATTTTGAAAGGTTTCATAGTTGAATTATTCTATGTGGGATATGCTGGTTTCATTATAAGGTTTTTAAAAGATCGGTATACCTAGATATATGTAACATTAATAATTGGTTAATTACTATTACTTATTGAATAATTATATAACTATTTAAGAAAGAAGAATTTATATGATATGTTTTTATTTTAAAAATGAAATTTTTATTCTTGTTTTTCTATGTGGGGGTTTAAATTGTTGGTGAGGTTCTAAATCTATTAGAAAAAATTTATATTAATTTTAAATAAATGACTAGTGTTGTAGAAAAGATTATGATATATGGTTATGGTGATTGTGGTTGGGAAGATGAGAATTATGATGACCTTGAACATGTATCATGAATCCTATTTCCAGGCATGGAATACCACAAGTCCTTAAAAATATTCCCTAACCTCCATAGTATTACAAGTACATCAAAGGTACAGTCATAACAATTATAGAATTATTCCCCCCCCCCATAGAAATTTATACATAAATTAGAGAAAAAAAAATTTGATATTACATAACCATCTATAAAATGAAATATATTTTTAACTTGAACAAAAACTAAATTTAATAAAAACAATTATTTTATACACTATTGGAACTGAAAATTCATAAATTTAAAATTTTTGTCGAACCCATTATATGATCTTCACTCATATATAATGATTCGAGTTTGAGTAAAATAATATATCCATTTACAAATTTATGTAATTTCAATCTCTATATTATGAATGATTCATCACATACAAAGAGGGAAATTATCTCCAAAAATATAAATAATAAATTGACATGGTGGTGATAAAATATTAGAGGGAGAGGTAATATAATCTAAACATTGTTGAGAAAAAGGATGTAAAATCATAAAAAATTACAGAACATCAGTTAAATTGAAGAGAATAAAACATCTATATATGGTGTATATACCAAACCCTGGGAATTTTACAATTCATAGACTTCATTTTGGTAGGTCTCATTTTCAAAATATACTTATGAATCAATGTTAATATCCATTTTATATCATGAATTATTTCATCAGGTTTGAAATATGGATATTGGAATAATTTAGAGAACCTTTCTAAAGACCACCCGCATACCATATAGTCATGCAATTCCATTGTTATTTGAGATTGATTCCGTCCAGTATGTACAGATACCTCATGGAATCAAAAATTTTATTTTTAAATACACATCCTTCATGATTTTATGACAAATTCCAACATGGATTCCCAATTACCCCTAGTCCTACACTTTCCTAATCTATTCACTAAATTAGTCATAGAATGGTTCCATCATAGACCATAATTTTAAGTAAATATGTTACTCCTTTTCTAGTAATTACCATTTATATGATATGGATATATAAGTAATTGATTAGAGAATAGATACGTTGAGAAAACACATGTAATTATGGATAATAAACTAGAGGGATTAAATGTACTTCATAAAGAATACTCATAAAAGACCCAGACTCATAAAAAAAACTAATCCCACTAACCACAATTCTTCAAAAATAGATATAATAAATGAAAACCTCACTATCTAAACATACCACATGAATCAATTAATCATTCATATAATGCATATTTCACATTGGAAGTCTCACACCACCCACATCAGTTTATACATAAATGCACATCTTGGGTGATCCCATTGTTTGATACCCTGTTTAGGAACCTACCATGTATGATCTTCTAAAATTATTGTATCTTGCAACATGGATGATCCTTTCCATTTTTATTAAATTTGAATCTACTATGTGGAAATACCTCAATGAAAATGGATTGCATAGGATTCCCTAAAAGTGCCCATACAATGTGAACCGAACCCCACATAAACTAACAATGTTATGAATTTATTTAATAGCTTATTAGTGGAGTATCCTATAGATAAAATATCATTATGATTATATTATAGTGTCCATTACAATGGTTTTATACCTAGGAACCACTAATTTTAATCAACTATGGTCTATTTTTTATGGTCTGAAATGACCTCAACAAAAAATCAAGTGTCATTCCATGATCATTTTTTGGGCAAGGTCTGATATATATTTATATTGTAACAAGATTCACCCAAAGCATGAATCAAAGGAACCCATGAGTCAATATAATCATTAAGGAATCCAAAAATTATATTGAGATTTTACAATCTTCCCCTTTTTAACAAATTACATTAGAATGATATAATCAACATGATATCCTTATATTAAAGAATCCTATATAAGGTATAGACCAACCACTCTCTACCTTATCATTTTTTTCAAACATGGTTTTCAACATGAATGTATATCCATCGTTAATCCCCATACATTTACCTTTATATTATCCAATTCAAACTATTTTATTAATACAGTATGTAGATATATACCATTGTTTTCTATTATTACCCAAAGTCCATAAATTTATTCCAATTTTCATTATTCAACACGAGCTGAAATAACAATCTTCAGTTAATTATACACACTGAATTGTTATACTTCACATGGTTATCATTAATGGTCCTTTTACATGTTATATTATATATATAGAAAACAAGGCTTTTTATATGTGCATATTACTTCAGTCATGATGAATTTTAAATTCATTATGGAAGCACACACCTAAGGACTTGTTGGCGCCAAAAATGTGGCCCGAAAGGAAGGGCCGAAAAAGACAGTCGGCGCGCTGCCTCGCGAAGCACAGCCGCGAAGCACAGCCGCGAAGCCCCGCCGCGAAGCGTCCCAACCTTGGCGGCCCCGCGAAGCTCCAGAGGCGGTAATCCTTCGCGAACCGGTTTGACATTCGCGAGCCTCCGTGAAGCACCGGAGGCGGTAATCCTCCGCGAACCCGTTTGACGTTCGTGAGCCGCCGCGAAGCCCCGAAGGCGGCGCGCGAGCCCTGCTTCGCGGCGCCCCTTCCCTATAAATACTCGACTCCCCCTGAGTCCACGAGACGGAAAATCCGACCTTTCGGCTTCTCCTCTCCCGAATCGCGAAGCACGCTTTGCCCCGGGAATCATGAGCTCCGCGAGGTATTTCTACTTCGCGAGACGACTCTGATTTGTTTCGTTTTGAGCCCCTCTTCTGAGAGGGATGCCCTTCGTGAAGCTCAAGGGCGTTCGCAAAGGAAGGGGATTCCCAAGGGAACCCGGGCAGCCGCGGAGCACTTGTTCTTCGCGAAACACCCAATCCATACGAGTAATCCTTATGCTAAGGCAGGATCGCTCCACTTCGCGAAGTACACTGCTTCGCAGGACCCTGCTTCGCGAACCACTCTTTCTTCGCGTGGCAGTGCTCCGCGAACACTGTTCCACTTCGCGAAGCACATCCCACTCCCACCTATGCCCCATGCTAAGGCCAAGGCACCCCACTTTGCGAAGCACACTCCTCTTCTTAGCGATTCCTCTTTCCGTGCGACCCTCCAGGTTTGCACGATGTGATTTCAAAGTCCCATGGACAACACCTCACGTAGCGTTGCTTCGCCTAATGCTTCTTCGCATAGGCATGCTAACAGCTATTGCTTCTTCGCATAGCCACGCTAACGTGGACCCCTCGGTGGTTCGTCCCACGACCCCCCTTTACCATGGCCTTACCGACACCTTCCCTTCCCCATGGACCAGAGGGTACCGGTTATGTAAGCCCTAGGGGTGTGGAGTGAACCCACCTCGTCTGAGCTGCAGGACGTTAAACTGCCAAGCACCACGTCCTCAACACATGACATTAAACTGTGGATCAACCTCGTCTCCCTCACGAAGGGTCCCCCCAACTCGAACATTTTTTACACCACTTGTCTCCACGGGAATGGAACTCTTCCGCACATGGAATGAGATCCTCCTTGTCGAAGTGGTGTATGTTCGCAGGGGAAGGGCTGCCTCAGAGCGTAATCCCCCCAACCTTTGGTACGGATGATTGCACTCGTGCATCTCGGTACTTCCCCACTACCAAGGTCAGTGGAGGACGTGATAGGGAACGAGGCACCTCCCGTCGTCGGACCAAGGTCCATCTTCCCCGCGCTCTGTCGCGCCATGGGCCTCCATCCTGGAGTAAGTTCTAACACCATGGGCCGCCCAACGCGTAAGCCCCTCTTCGCTTCTCACGGACGCACCCTTCGCGACGTGATCGTCAGGTCCATGCAACCTCTTGTTTCTCACACCGAGCATGACTCACGTGGTCTTAGAGTGAGCACCGACCCTGACAAAACCACCTGAACTACGAGGTCTTTGATCCATGTCAAGGCATGGTACGTAGGAAGCCTCCACGAGGTTCAAGCCCACCTATAGTGGACCAAGGTCTGCTTTCACGTCGGTTCACCGGCGAATCCATTTGAACTATGAGGTCTTTGATCCATGTCAAGGCATGGTATGTAGGAAGCCTCCACGAGGTTCAAGCCCACCCGTCGCTCATTCACGTCGGGTCCCATTCTAGTCCAGCGGTAAGCCGTTGTGACCACCTGAACTACGAGGTCTTTGATCCATGTCAAGGCATGGTACGTAGGAAGCCTCCACGAGGTTCAAGCCCACCCGTCGCTCATTCATGTCGGGTCCCATTCCAGTCCAGCGGTAAGCCGTTGTGACCACCTGAACTACGAGGTCTTTGATCCATGTCAAGGCATGGTACGTAGGAAGCCTCCACGAGGTTCAAGCCCACCAATAGTGGACCAAGGTCTGCTTTCACGTCGGTTCACCGGCGAATCCATTTGAACTACGAGGTCTTTGATCCATGTCAAGGCATTGTACGTAGGAAGCCTCCACGAGGTTCAAGCCCACCCGTCGCTCATTCACGTCGGGTCCCATTCCAGTCCATCTGTAAGCCGTTGTGACCATTTGAACTATGAGGTCTTTGATCCATGTCAAGGCATGGTACGTAGGAAGCCTCCACGAGGTTCAAGCCCACCCGTCGCTCATTCACGTCGGGTCCCATTCCAGTCCAGCGGTAAGCCGTTGTGACCACCTGAACTACGAGGTCTTTGATCCATGTCAAGGCATGGTACGTAGGAAGCCTCCACGAGGTTCAAGCCCACCTATAGTGGACCAAGGTCTGCTTTCACGTCGGTTCACCAGAGAATCCATTTGAACTACGAGGTCTTTGATACATGTCAAGGTATGGTACGTAGGAAGCCTCCACGAGGTTCAAGCCCACCCGTCGCTCATTCACGTCGGGTCCCATTCCAGTCCAGCGGTAAGCCGTTGTGACCACCTGAACTACGAGGTCTTTGATCCATGTCAAGGCATGGTACGTAGGAAGCCTCCACGAGGTTCAAGCCCACCAATAGTGGACCAAGGTCTACTTTCACATCGGTTCACTGACAAAACCCACCATTTGAACTACGAGGACTTTGATCCATGTCAAGGCATGGTACGTAGGAATCCTCCCAGAGGTTCAAGCCCAACTCCCCTCGGACCAAGGTCCAGCTTCACGTCGGTTTACCGACACCATCCCAAACTACGCGGACTTTGATTCCCTGCCACATGGATATGTAGGAAGCCTCGTCAAGGCTCAAGCCCAACTTCACTGTCGCCCCCTGCGATGGTCCCATTTCACTCTCATCCGTATCCGCTAGACGTTAAACTCGCGGCATACCCTGTGTTGAACACGGGAAGCTGAGGAAAACCTCAGATACGTGTCTATGACATGTAATTCCCCGCGCTCGATGTGGGATGCCTCGGGCTTCCACGCCCTCGAGAAGCCTTGTGGTCAAGGATAACAGACAGACATGCTAGGTACCCCAGCATCCAGACACGCTACTGATGCCTCAACGTGACTACTCCACTGACCGAAGGTTGCTGCCCTGACTGGACCCTTTGGAATGTCCCGACAGAAGCAGCGTAATTAACCGGTGCCCATGGAAACATGGCACTGGGAAGAGTTTCACGAACTATGTATAAAATCTATGAGGGAGACCCGGACTAGGTGACGAGTTCTGAGGAGGAATCCACGGAAGGAAGAACCGACATCCCATCATCCCGTTTCGATCAAGGAGCAGACTTACCTGAAAAAGGAACGAATGCCGCCCGCCTTTGGAAAGATGGAATGCGGGGCAACAAAGCCGCGCGTCCCCCCCCCCCTCGCGGACGGATGCGCGCGCGCCCCGGCGAAAGCGTCGGAAACAGAAATGGTGAACCCGACGTGAAATTCTTCTCCTCAGCATGGAGATTAGTAGCGTTCGAGACACCAGTAGATTGACGTGTCACCGGATTTAGATATCCGTTGCCTGGTCCCGCCAAGAAAATGGCGGGCCTGTCGTGAAATTCACCGGCAGTCGGTGTAGTAGAACGTGGGGCACTCCGCTCTGCAGCTTGTTGGCGTGGATCCTTCTCACAGAAATGGAGGGTGGAAGAACGCTGGGGAACTGGTTGTCAATCCTTTTCCTCTTAGCACTGATGAGTTGATCCCTTCGCTTTCCAGGAACCAGGTTGCTATTTCAGAGATGCGGTCACCATCCGCTCCTCGCCCGCGCAGGGGCAGGGGCAACACCACAACGACCACTCCACATGGCGCCACCACCGCCACGACGGCTGCCACATTACGGAATACGGGACGTCCACGTCCCCTTTCCCCATCAGAGGTCATCCAACGAAGGGTGATCAATAGCCTCGTGCGCAGGTACGAGGAGGAAGGGGTCATCCCGACTAGGGATATGGCCCGCCTGGACCTGGAGGCCTCGAGGCCCCGCCATCAACGCCGCCCTAACCGGCCGCGCAGGGAGCCCCTGCTCCCCACCCATACATTCAACCGTTTCGGGAGCCTATCTCCGGAACGCCTTGACGACTCTTCGCCTTACGCTGAAGAGGCGGGCGTTGTCCGGCTCAGTCCGCTCAGGGCCCCGACCCAGGGCCCCCAGGCGAGAGCTCCCGTCCGGCCACGTCAGCGCCGTCGTCCGGCCCCGCAGGAAGAGCAGGCAGACTACGTCCCTGCACCACCTGCACCGGCCCACCTGACCCGACGTCAGCGCCGGGCCCGGGCTGAGGACGCTCGCCTAGGCGCGTCCACGTCGACAGCTACAGTGGCCCGAGCCTTCGCCGACGTACATTATGAAGCCCCCGCATACATTGAGCAGGGGCACCCCTTCGCCCAACAAGGATCGAGACCCCAACTGCCCCGCGGGCAGGCTGGGTTGGCTCTCCGGGTTGCAGGCCCAAGTAGTGATCACCGCGAGCTAACCCGCGGTGATGCCACGCCGTACGGAGGTCCTCCCCGTACCACTACTCCACAAAGTGTGGGCCTTCCCCGCTCCGAGGTTCGTCATGGAGGCATGCCTCGTGCTGCCCCCATCCCGCAGGAAGACCTGCCCCGTGGCACTGATGCTCAGCGCGGAAACATTTCCCGCGCCCGCTGTACAGGGTATGGAGCCCATCCTTCTGAAGGCACCGTCCATCCGGTCCTTCTCCCACGTGGGGGTCCCCCCTACGTCCTTTCTGCAACTGGCGAAGGTCCTCCTCGCCCCAGCAACTCAAGGAGTGAAGGTCAGCCTCGCTCCACTCGCATCGACCATGGAGGTCTTCCCCATGCTCCTGCCAGTTCCAACAGAGGCCCCGCCCACATGGGTACTGTTCATGGAGGTCCTCCCCATGTACCCTTTGACATTTTCCCTGGTGCCCCTCGCACCTCGGCTGTCTCGAGTGGGGGCCCTCTCCGCCACGGCGCCAGCACCGCCCCAAGGCTGCCTGATAGGGGTCAACCCTGTCCCGAAGAGCCACCCAGAGGCAGAAGAGCGGGTCTTCGCCGCCACAAGAAGAATCCTGGGAAGGCCCAGGCGGAGATCAAACCTGCCCGCTTCTCCGATTCGGAAGCGGAATGCGGTTCAGCGATGGAACCTTCTCCCAGCTCCTCTGTATCAAGGACTGGGGCAGGAACCAGACGCGTCAGCCTCATTCTCCCAGAATTTGAGGTCCACCGGATTCCCGTCTCTCTCCGCAGGTACATACAGGAGGAAGAAATCCTAGGAATTCCGCAGGTTTCGACCGCGCGGCCACCGCCATCGTCACCTGAAGCGCCCTCTACCTCCACTCGGGATCACGAGGAGCTGTTTTGGGGGTCAACGACGATAGAGCCACGACATGACCGGACACCAGTAACGGAGATTCCCGTACCCAAAGCAGTGGCTGTTAGCCCGTCCTATCGCGACATTGTGGTCAGGTCACCTCTCTCTTCAGAGGAAGGCCCAGAATTCGGTGGCCAGTCTGCTCGCTCGCCGTATTCTCCACCGCCGAGTTTGCTATCCCAGAGGTCCGCCTCGGTACCGCTACCAGTCCCTCAGCCGCCCCCGGTTGATGAGTGGGGTAATTTAGGGCCGAACCCCGAGGACGAACCCAGGAGCTTCTGAAGTATTCTTGCAGCGGACTATTTCCCGGAGAAGTTCTGGCCCACGGCGGCGCTGAATTTCCGCGTACCCGAGTCGCTTACCCCTGAAGAAGTGGGATGCCTTTGTCGAACCCTGCGGGCGACACACTATCGCCTCCGTTTTGAACTGGTGGAGTACCCCAGAAGTCGTGAGCACTTCGAAGAAATCGGCGAGCAATGCCGCCTGATCGATGCAGCCGCACTTCTTGCATTCCAGCACCATGAGTCGCCAGGCCACCAGAGCGCCCTTCAATGAAAATGCGTTCAGAGTCTTAAAGCACTCCCCAGAATCATCGGGGAAGCCACCCCCCATGTGCAAGTCCGTGGCTGGGGACACTATGCTGCCCTTCTGTTCGATCCTATTCGACGATAACCAGATTCGCTCTGCGACATCGAGGACATGCCCTCGAGAGGAATCGCGGTCCACATGGCCGACATTGTGGACAGGGAAGACGAAATGGAACTCCTTGATGGATACTTCCCCCCAGACGGTGCACCGCCACTACTCGACCCATCAGGGAGAGTCACCCGTCAGCAGAGGAACCTGCTAGGCCTGCCCGTACCCACCGAGTCGCTGGTACTCAGTCGAAACACCGGAAAAGGTAAAGAGCACGTCGGAACCGTCAAGCACTCCGACCCGTCCGCCTCTGTGCAGAAAACAGACGAGGATCCTGAGAAGGCCGCGTTATGCCAGCAGCTTGCTGAGCAGAAGAGGCTGGTTGACGAACTCTTGGCTGAACGCGCCGCGGAGCGACGACCCGACTATGGTCATCCCAGGCCGGGGCAGCAGGGGCAGGAACAACTTCCCCTCGGCGAGATGCCTCCGGGAAACCTTGACCATGCTACTGCCGCGGATAGGGCAGAATCCGGAACATACGGCAAGAGGGCGCGATACGTCTCGCCAAACCCCCCTGAGCGACGGGGCAATCTAAAGAATCCAACCCGGGTTCCCCCAGTCGCCCAGCAGGTCGTCCAGCCAGTTGACCTGCGAGCGGCCGAAGCCGTCTACCGTGTTGAAGAACCTGGCAATGCGCTTGTGGTTAGGGATCCCCGTCAAGACAGGGACCCCCACCTGGAGGACCTTATTGCGGCACTCACAGCCCGCCTCGAGGCGTTGGAAACACGGAAGGTGGCGGTCCCACCAGATGGCAAGCCTTATCCCGCGTGGGTGGATGATATGCCCGCGCCTCCGGGTTTTGGGAACCCCACCTTCTCGCCTTTTAACGGGACAGGGGACCCACCCCAGCACTTGGCTCATTTATCTTCCAGGTGTGGCCCCATGCTGGGGACCCCGGCTCAGCAAGAAGCCGCTAAGCTCCGATGTTTTGTACATACATTGGAAGGTCCGGCATTCGTCTGGTACAACCAGCTCCCTATCGGATCAGTGACCGGTTGGGAGGATCTTCGCTGGCAGTTCTTATACCAGTTCAGCTCCACCACGAGAAAGACTAGCATTGCGGACCTCTTCAAGTGCAAACAGAGGCCTGATGAGCGGGTTGCAGACTTCATCGCCCGGTGGAAAGGACTTACGTATTCCCTCGACATGCCACTGACTCAGGAGCAATTACTAACGATGTGTGTGGGTAATGTCAAGACAGAGCTGGTACCCTCCTTGATTACCCAGAACTACCCTGGAGGGTTCAGAGATTTCTCGGATAAGGCCCAGCGTCTCGAGGAGGCCCTGCAACAGGCTAGTCAGGCACATTTGCTGCCCCCTATAATCCCAGCCAGGAGGGCCGCCAGGGCTGAACCCGCCGCGGTGGCTCAAATAGAAGCCCCGAGGCAGCTAGAATTGCTACCGGCGGCACCACCCCCGCAACCCCGCAGAGGTCCTCCACCTCAAGCACAGGCTCCTACCCAGCAGCGACCGCCTCAGAACCGACATGTTCCCCCGCGCAATGCGCCACCGCCACCTAGACGAGACAACCAGGCGCCGCCTCCTCGGCAGGCCCCTCCGGTCCCTCGACAGGACTAGGCCCCCAGGGCTCATTACCCGGAAAGAAAGTACCATACCTATTCGTTCAACGAAAATCAGGTCCCTGGCTACTTCCGAAGTGCTCTAGAGCAAGGGATTGTGCGTCTGCCTGAGTGCAGGAGGCCGGCAGAGGCGCATCTCACCGATCACCCCAACTACTGCCCTTATCATCGGATCCTGGGGCACACCCTCAAGCGATGCTATGTGTTTAAAGACTGGATTCAGGACCAGGTCAACAACAACATAGTCAAGTTGGGTCCAGTGCTAGCACAAGTGGCAGGCGTCTTTGCGGGATCAGAAATCGGCAGTGACAGTGAGGGTGAGTGGCAGCAGGTCCCTAGCCGCGGGTCCCAGAAATACGACAACTGGACGGCTCGAAAAACCGTCGTCCGTGCCCAGGGTATCATCCGGGCATGCCTGAAGCAGTCGGAACCTTCAGAAGAAGTAGTCGGTGCCTCAGCATCGTCTTCCCAGTCGACCTCTGCCCAAAAGGGCAAGCAGCAGCGACGCAAGAAGAAGCAACGTGCACCGCTAGTGCTGTCGTCATCCCTCACTCTTGGCGAATTTATGCCTCATGAAATGGGAATTCCTCCCAGAATCCGCCTAGCGGTGGATGACTCTTCGAGCGACAGTCAAGGGTACGCTTCGGTTGACACCGTGGAGCTGGTAAAGCCCTATATGACCCCCGATGAGGGGGAACCCCAGGCAGACCTCCCCAATGTTTCCAGCCGCCGCCAACGTCGGCGGAATCGCAACCGCGCCGGTCATCGAGGTACGTCAGCCGGAATTTGCGTCCAAGCCGTGCATGCTACCGAGACCAGGCAGCAGGGTCAGCGCAGATCTCAGCACGCGCAGACCCATCCGGCACCCTCGGCTCTACCTCCACCGCCGTTCGTGTTGCTGGATCAGGGAGAGCTGCCTCGTTCATATCACAGCCTGTCTTTCCCGGCGACAGGCCAGCCTCTGCTGTCCGATCCTAGCCCGGAAACTACTCTTCAGGCTTCTACTGATAGGCAACAAGATGCACCAAGTACTAGTTACTCGCCAGTCCAGCCAGCCGGACCCGCTGTGCATCCAAATGCCGAACGACCTCCTGTAAGCCGAGGTTCGCGTTTGGCACGAAAGTACGATGTTCTGAAGCATCTGGCCGGAATCCCGGCCAGGCTTTCCATCCTCGAGGCCCTTCGCCTGTCATCTGAAATGCGTGAGGCACTTGCCGAGGCCCTATGGAGCCCCCTCCAGTTCGAGACGGAAGTGGCAGCTGCGGAAGCCTTCCATACCGAGACGATTGAAAACGCCGAATGCCAGGCGGTTATCTCGTTCTCCGGTGAAGATGAAGACCCTCCTATATAGGGGCACATTCTCCCACTGTATATCATTGGCCACTTCGACGGTGTGGAAGTCCACCGATGCCTCATTGACACGGGTTCTGGAATCAACCTAATTCCGACCCGGACGCTGCGAAATCTGGGTCTGTCCGAAGGTGATTTAACTCCCTCTGACCTCAGGATCCAGGGGTACGACAGGACAGAGCAAACCCCGGTCGGCAAGATCCACCTGAAGACCCAGTTCGGTGGCTTAATTGCCAGCACCGAGTTCATGGTTGTTTCTCAGGACACCGCCTACAATGCATTGATGGGTAGTCCATGGCTCCATCTGCATGCAGTGGTCCCCTCGTCGTATCATCAGTGCCTTAAGTACTCGCACAACGGTCGAGTAGGCGTGCTCCAAGGAGACACGTCCCCTTTTTCTTCTTGTGAGGCCCGCTATCTGGATGCGGGTTATTACAAAAGCAAGGACAAGCAAATCCTGGTAAGCAAGGATGAGCCCTCCCCGATCACAAGTGATCCCTGGGCAAGCATGGACGACGCCTACATCCTCCCGGTCCACCGGTTGGAGGCCACGACCCCCGACATGGGACAATGTTTCGTTGTTTCGGGTACGCAAGGAAGGCATGTTCCCGTGTCCAAGCGACGGCGGAGAATCACCTCGTACTCCTATATCAACCAGGCTCGGGTCATCCCGAAACCTCCTACCCCTATACGGTACCGGGACGTCAAGATCATGAAAACAGCGGTGCATCATACGTGTCTATTCCGCCGGGCTGGAATTAACCGACTCAGGCCGACACGTCACCACTACTTTGATATCATCAAGCGTGGCCCCTTGGGCCGAAGGCCAGATGGGATCGGATCAAATGCATTCATTGATATGGTCTCAACGACAAGTGAGTCTCCTGATTTGATGACCACTGCTGCCCAAGCCGGCACCAGCTGCCCCTCGGGTTTCGAGAGCCCAGAAGTATCTTCCGCCGCGGGAAGTCCCCCCACGGCTGGGGAGGAAGACTTGGAGGATGCTCCCCCAGCCTTTGAAGAAGGCGTCTCTACCACGGTTGATGAACTGGTACAGGTGAACCTTGGTAGCAAGGAAGATCCAAGACCCACATTGATCAGCGCGGCCATGTCCCTCGAGGAGCGTCAGCAGTATGTAGACTTCCTCAAACAGCACCGCGATGTGTTTGCCTGGAGTTACGATGAGATGCCAGGGCTGGATCCCCAAGTGGCCATCCACCGTCTGGGCCTCCCAGCAAAACATCGTGGGTTCAAGCAGCCTCCCAGGAAAATGCACCCTTCTCATGGTGCTATGGTTGCGGCCGAAGTTGGCAAGCTTATCAAAGCCAACTTCATTAAGGAGGTCCAGTACCCCAAGTGGCTCGCCAACATTGTGCCGGTCAGGAAGAAGAATGGGAAGATCGGAGTCTGCATCGACTTCCGCGATCTCAATCGCCACTGCCCAAAGGATGACTTCCCACTCCCAGTGACGGAGCTGTTGATTGACGCCACGGCCGGGTTCCAAGCCCTCTCTTTCATGGATGGGTATTCCGAGTATAACCAGATCCAGATGGCCCCCGAAGATGAGGAGTCCACTGCCTTCAGGGCTCCCCAGGGTACCTTTTGCTACCGGGTAATGCCATTCGGTTTGAAAAATGCAGGTGCCACTTATCAAAGGGCCATGCTTCGCATATTCAAACCGATCCTCGGGACGTTGGTGGAATGCTACGTGGATGACCTTGTAGTCAAATCACTCCAGCGCCAGGACCATCTCAAAAACCATGATAAAGTGTTCGGTTTCCACCGTTCCTGTCACCTGAAGATGAACCCGCTTAAGTGTGCCTTCGGAGTCACCTCCGGGATGTTTCTGGGCTTCGTTGTCAGATACCGAGGTATCGAGATCGACCCGGAGAAGATCAAGGCCATCAGCCAAATGCCTCCCCCGAGAAACATTCGGGAGCTTCGAGGCCTGCAAGACCACTTAGCCTATATACTCCGATTCATTGCGAATTTGGCTGGCAAGTGTAAGCCCTTTTCCCGGCTCATGAAGAAAGACGCTGCTTACGAATGGGATGAGGAGTGTCGGGCCGCCTTTGAGGAAATCAAGCAGTATCTGCTCCAACCTCCGGTCTTGATGCCACCCGTCCCCGGAAAGCCGCTAGTCCTTTATGTGACCGCCCTGGAGAGATCCCTCAGTGCGCTGCTCGCCCAGAAGAATAACGAGGGAACTAAGAAAAGTCTCTACTATCTCAGCCGCATGCTTCTCGATACGGAGGTCAGATACTCCCCCATCGAAAAGAGCTACCTCGCGCTCGTCTTCGCTGTGCAGAAGTTGCGGCACTACCTGCAACACCACGAGGTACAATTGATCTCTCGGGTAGATCCGCTAAAGTACATCCTGAACCGCCCCATGCTGACTGGCCGACTAGCACGGTGGGCGGTGATTCTCCAGCAATTTGATATCAGGTTCGTGCCTCAGAAGGCCGTTAAGGGTCAAGCGTTGGCAGACTTTTTAGCTGCCCATCCAACCTCCGCGGATCAATCCCTGGACCTCGATTTTCCCGACGAGACGATCCTCTCAGTCGATCATGCTGCCCCATGTTGGAAAATGCATTTCGACGGCGCCTCCCGGAGCCCCACCGGTAGAAGGCTCAACGACCCCAAGCTCAACAGAGTGGGTCTGGGTATTGTTTTTATTACCCCGGCGCAAGCCGTCCTGCCGTACTCGTTCCTGCTGTCAGAAGGTTGTATAAACAACGAGGCAGAGTACCAGGCTCTCATCACCGGCCTCGAGTTGGCCCTTGAGATCGATGTTCCCCATCTTCATGTGAAGGGAGATTCCGAGCTGGTGATCAAACAGGTTAATGGAGACTACGTCGTCAGGAAGCCAGAGCTTGCACCGTTACAGGAGTACACCCTCCTTCTAATGGCCCAGTTCTCTCCTCGGCCAGAGGTTACCCATGTCCGAAGATCGCAGAACGGACAAGCGGACGCCCTGGCTGGCTTAGCCGCGTCGCTCGCAGAACCCGATCAAGATGATTTGGTCATACACGTGGCCCACCGGAGAGTCATTGCTCCCGTCACCCAAGAGGACCGTGATAGCCTGCGGGTAAGTCATCTCACCGCCGGACCCTCCATGTCGGGAGTCCCGGGTTCGTCAGACGCAGTGGTTGAAACCACCCCCAACTGGAGAGCACCTTTTGTCGAGTATCTCCAAAATGGTCAGCTCCCGGACGACCGGGCCGAACGCGAGCGAATCCGACGTCGCGCGCTGCAATTTACCCTCCAGAGCGGCCCCAGTCTTGAGCAGATCCTCTATAAACGTAGTTTCGATGGTATCCTCCTTTGTTGCATCCAAGGAGTAGAGATACCTCAAGTTATGCAAGAGGTTCATGCCGGTTCCTGTGGCGCCCATCAAGCTGGGCCGAAGCTGTCCCAGCAAATCCGGAGGATAGGGTACTTCTGGCCCTCCATGATCCACGATTGTATTGGATACGCCAAGAGATGCCACGCGTGCCAAGTACACGCCAACTTCTTGCATCGGCCGCCAGAACCCCTCCACCCCACCAATTACTCTTGTCCATTTGCAGTATGGGGACTTGATGTAGTGGGACCGTATCCGCCGGCAACATCCCGCCAGTGCAGGTTCATCCTGACCGCTACAGATTTCTTCTCCAAGTGGGCAGAAGCAGTTCCGCTCAACGAGGTCAAGGCCCGTTCCATCGTTGACTTTGTGAGATCCAACATTATCCACCGGTTTGGAGTCCCTCACGCTGTCCTCACCGATAACGGCACCAACTTCCTGGCAGCTGAATTGAAGAAATTGTACGCTAAGTACGACATCCGGTCAAACCATACCTCCTGCTACCACGCGCAGGCGAATGGGCAGATCGAGGCGTTTAACAAAACCCTCTCTAACATTCTGCAGAAGATGGTTGGTCAGAACAAGAAGAGTTGGCCGGACAAGCTCCCCAACGCCCTCTGGGCTTACCGGACGACGACTCGCAACTCTACCCAGGTGACCCCATATTCCCTGGTGTATGGAGCTGAGGCCATCCTACCCATTGAGATCCAGCTGCCGTCACTACGCACTGCAGTTTATGATCACCAGACATCAGATGAGGTAGCCGAGATCCGTCTAGCTGAATTAGAGGCACTGGACGAGAACCGGCTTCGTGCCCTGCACAATTTGGAAAGGCATCAGGACAAGATAGCGAGAGCTTTTGACAAGAAGGTTCGTCTCCACTCTTTTCTACAGGGTGACCTGGTATTGGCCCTTCGAGCGCCAATGATTCCCGATAGGAAACCACCCAAGTTAGAACCCAAATGGGAAGGGCCTTATATCATCCATAAGGTTTACCCTAATGGAGCATACTCCTTGGTGACCACAGATGGAGCGCGTGTAACCCCTCCCACCAATGCCAAATTCCTTAAGAGATACTTCGCCTAGGGAAAAACAGTGGTCCTGCATGACCCTAAACTGCGACTTGGTCCCGCATGACCTTAAACTACCTCTCCGTCCTCACTGCAAGACGTTAAACTGCAAGCCAGTCAGATCTTCCTGACCGAGGCTCAGCCTCAGGCCCCTCGCCCTCTTTGGGCCCCTGGCCCCGTCTCCACCACGGTCTGGCCCCAGGCCCCCTCGTTTCTCTCCGACTTACCCTCTTACGGGATCGTACGGTACGGTGTAGGACTAGGTCCTCACGTTGGGATCATGTACCATACCGTACACATCCCCGAATGAGATGCCCCTCGTCCCGCATGACGTTAAACTGCATGTCAAGAACTACGTACGGCTTGATTCCCATCTTCATGGGATACGTAGGAACGCTCGGACGCCTCGTCTTGAGCCCAGCCCCAAGCTTTTCTCTTCCGCTATTCCCCCTGGGGATAGTCTCCTTGGAGGATCATTGTGTAGCAGGGAGTAGTCTTTCTTGGCCCCGCTCATGAAACCCCACTCGCGCAAAGATTGTAAAGGTCGCACCATGCGCCCACTCCCGTTCTTCCACCCTCCCACGTCCTCACCGCATGACGCTAAACTGCATGGACTTCAAGAACTACGTATGGCTTGATTCTCATCCTTATGAGATACATAGGAACGCCCGGACATTTCGTCCGTTGGCCCAGCCCAAAATCCAAAATCTTCCCCTCGGGTCAAGACATGGCAGGGCGCACACTTTTGCCCCGAACCACGTCGATCAAGCCTCAACCCGGCTGTATATTCCCCCTGGAGGTGTTTTCCCCTTTCGTGGATGAACGCAACTGAGCTTCACCTGCTCCTTGACTGGGATTCTGTCCCAAGGTGACAAACATTCCCCAGGTGGTGCTAGCGATTCGGGCCACGACCCAGGATTCTTCATAAGGGTGTACGGTGTGATGTAGGACTGTGTCCTCATTCACGTCGGGATCATGTACCATGTCGTACGCCCTCCCTTTATGAGGCTCAGCCTCAAGCCCCTTGGCCTCCTTGGGCCCCTGGCCCCCCCGTCCTCATGTATGACGTTAAACTACAAACCAGTCAGACCTTTCTGACTGATAACTTCCCCTTTTCTCCGGGCCACGGTCCAGGATTCCTCACCCGGAGTGTACGGTGTGGTGTGGGACTATGACCTCATTCATGTCGGGATCATGTACCATGCCGTACAACTCCCCTTACGAGGCCCAGCCTCAGGCCCTTTGGCCTCCTTGGGCCCCTGGCCCCACGTCCCCATGTAAGACGTTAAACTACATGCCAGTCAGGTCTTCCAGACTGATGCCTGACCTTAGGCCCCTTGGCCTTTCCAGGCCACGGCCCAGGTTCCCCCCTTACCCAGGGTGCGTGGCGCAGTGTAGGACTACGTCCTCATTCACTTTGGCTTCTTCGCCATACCGCACACCTCCCTTGTTTCGGAGTATATTACTCGCCTCCTCGTCCTGCATGACGTTAAATTGCACTTCAAGAACTACGTGTGGCTTGATTCCCATCCTCATGGGATACGTAGGATCACCTGAACGTCTAGGCTTCGGTTCCAGCCCCATATCTCGGGAATCCCCATCCCACCTTGGCCCCTTGGCCTATCCTTCCTCCATGAGGGGACCATATGATGTGGTGTGAGATCATGTCCTCATTTACGACGATCTCGTGATGACTACGCGATGCTCCCCCCCCCTGATGAGATGTTTCGTCGATCCTTTTTCTTCGGCGGTTCACCAATGTGCTTAAGAGTACTCTGGTTTATTACCTGGAATGCCAAGCTTTACTCAGACACGTCCGCACTCGCATTCCAGGCTTTGCGTATCCTCACATCAGGGCTTTCATCATCTTTCACACCCGGAGGGACCCCCAAGAACGGCCTGGATACAATGCCCAAGGCCTCTCCTACCGATACGGGCCAACGCCCCCGAGGGTTTCGGACAACAAATCGATAAAATCCCGCGTTGCGAATATGGTCAGCGGTCGATGCTCGTTTGTTGTTCCCACCTCAGGCTAACGCGATACAGACGCTGTGTTTCTGTCATGGATAACAGTTTTCCTCTGTCGTCACGCCAACCCATTAAGCCCAAATGTCGGGTACACAATTCACACCCTTCATCACTTCATCATGTCCAAGTAGAGTCTTGGGACTCTTGGTACTTTTCCCCCGTGCACGTCTGCGTGTTCGAGGAACAAGATACATCAAAGGTGTCCTTCGAAACTCTCTGCTGACTCCCCTTTGGGAGATATCCTGATTCCCCGGTCACCTAGGCCACTTGGTCCATCCCTCTCTAGCGGGGGGTGCGTAGGTATGATACAAGGTTTTGGGCACCGTGCCCCCTTCCCCTGGGAATCTGCCATCTCTCGATCTCCCTCAAGGTTGAGTCCCTTGGCTCCCTGCAGTGGTTCACCCATGTATTAAGAGCACTCTAGTCTAGGACCAAGAGTGTCAGATCAACTTGATCAAGTTCCTTCCACTTGTCAAGCTTCGTGTTCCCCTCTATTCGGACTTCCATCATCTTTCACAACCCGGAGGGACCCCCAAGAACGGCATGGATACTACGCCAAAGGGATCTCCTACCGACACGGGCCAACGCCCTCCAGGGTTTCAGACAACAAATCGATAAAATCCCGCGTTGCGAATATGGTCAGCGGTCGATGCTCGTTTTGTTAGTCCTCATTTCAAGCTAACGTGACAGGATGCTGTGTTGCGAACATGGTCAGCAGTAATCCTTTGTCGTCACGCCAGCCCCTTCAGTCCTTGAATGTTGGTTGCATGATTCACATCATTTTCCACCCCATCATGTCCAGGTGGAATCTCGACACTTTTGGCGCTATCCCTCAGTGCACCTTTGCATGTTAGGGGGACAAAGCTGCAATCTGGCGCCCTTTGGGGCTCCCATGGTCCGAGCTCTAAGACCATAAACTAAGATCCATTCGGGACTGCGTTCAACTTGATTCCCATCCTCATGGGATACGTAGGACCGCCCAGACGCCCTGTCTCCGGGTACAACCCATTCAGGAAGCCAGTCTCTCCCCCTGTTTCCCCTCCATATAGGCCCCTCAGCCTAAGGTTTCCCCCTCCAAATGGCGTACAATATGATGTGGGATCATGTCTCCGTCAATTTTGTTTTATAACACTGTGCACATTTCCCGCCTAGCATCGTCTCTGCTACGTCCGCGCTTCTTGACGATAAAATGCATGCATGGTCCTATCATACGACCCTAAACTGTGACATTATCGTCCTGGCCGCACGACAAAAAACGGCACCGCATTGTGGTGACCTCGCTGTAGAGGACATCACGTTGGGTATTTGTCACATGCCATGCCATTTGTCAACACCCATCATGGCTTGATTTTTGTGGCGACATCACGACCTACTGTTCTAGGCCTGTCGCTTCACAAAAAAAAACCCATTCACCTTAAAGAACAAACAAGATACATCAAATTCCGCTTCTTTAGTGAAAGGCCCACGTCCGCACTCCCCCTTTTCCCCTGGCACTGGTACCTTACCGTGCAACCTTCCAGAACTACGTATGGCTTGATTCTCATCATTATGAGATATGTAGGAGCGCCCGAGTACTTCCCCGCGGGCCCAGCCTAACCCTTGTGTTCGGTCCCTCGACTCGAGCATTTCCCCATAGAACGCATGGTGAGCAGGGCTATGTCCACATTCACGTCAGGTTTTGATGTCATGTGTCCCCTGATCCCTTTTTCCCATCCATGGTCCGAATTCTATGACCATAAACTAAGATCACCCCTAGGGAAAGGAATCTGCTCCCTCTCTCTAATACGTTTCGTTGCCGTATTCAGATGTGTTTTGACAAAGAGCCCGAAGCATGGGATTTCCACAGGGACATTCCCCTCATCTCATGACCAAGCTTCATGAGCTCGCTATTTGGATCATCATCCTCTTCCACATCCAAAAGGACCCTCGGACGACGTGGATACTAAGCTTAAGGGCTCTCCATGAATGCTGGACCTAAGGGCCCTTCAATCGTTTCAGGCCAACGTCCCCACGGATCTATGACAGCATTTGTGACATGGTCCCGTGTTTCGAACATGGTCAACGGTCGACCCTCATTTGTTTGTCCCCATTTTAGGCTAACGCGATAGGATGCTGTGTTGCAAACATGGTCAGCAGTAATCCTCTATCGCCACGCCGCCATCATCGTGATCCGAATCTCGAGCTTCATGATTCACACATTTCCACTCCCTCATGTTCAAGTGGAACTCCATCATACTCGGCTCTTTCTCTTCACGCATTTAAGAGCGCTGAATGATCGTGTTAGTGTCATCGGGCCGATAGTCACCGAGCATCCCTTTGCCCTAACCTGCCCCTCTCTGCGTCGGGAAATTCCCACCACTACTGCTTGTTTCCCACACCGAGCACGACTCACGTGGGCTTAGTAGTTTTGGATGGATGTGTACCAACACGGTTAGGCTGCTCCTCGTCCAGTATGACGTTAAACTGCGCTTCCAGAACTACGTGCGGCTTGATTCCCATCATCACGTGGGATACGTAGAGACACCCAGGCATTTCACCTAGGGTTCAGCCCCTGGAATCACGAAATCTTGCTCCTCTCCATTTCCAGCCCTCGCCAGAGGCCCTGTCTGGAAGAAGGAATGATCCATGATCAAGCCAATGCGCCCAATTTGGCGTACTCCCTCCACGGTGGTGCAACTACCAAGGTGTTGGATTCTGTTTGAACAAACCACCACTCCATGTTCCACGCTTTGCGTGTCCCTTATACGAAACCTCGTCCTCTTTCATGTCTGAAGGAACCCCCTAACGGCCTGGTCTTATGCCGCATCGGCTCACCTACCGTCCTGGGCCAACGTTCCGGAAGACTGGTCATGTCTGGAATGACCCCCTAACAGTATCGATGTCTGACCTATGGTCCACCAACTGTCCTGGGCCAATGTCCTGGAAGATTAATCGACAACAAATCGATAAAATCCCGCGTTGCGAATATGGTCAGCGGTCGATGCTCATTTGTTGTCCCCATTTCAGGCTAACGCAGTAAGGATTCCGTTTGTCCACCACGGTTAACGGTTGTCCTTTATTGTCACGCCATCCCCACAGTGTTCCGAATTTGGGCATCGTGATTCACACTTCACATTTTCATCTGTTTGAACAGATTTCGACGCCCCTGGTGTTCCCCGTTCGTGCATAAGAGCACGTTGGAGAAACGGTAATTCGGCTATCCTGGAATTTCCTCCTCCGATCAAGCCTTCCCCATCTTTCGGGAATCTGGACTGGTTCGAGGGAATTGTCTTCAAACGTCCCTCAAACATTGTAGGGATGCAACAAGGCAATTCAACAGTGGAAATCGTGCGTGCTACGGAACTCAAAACAAAGGAGAAAGAAAGAGTTGAAGCACAAAAGTGTTAATAAAAGCTTCTTTCGGGTTTGTTACAATACTCAGGGGTCGACTTCCCCCATGGACGGGTTGACCTCGTCAATGGAGCGTTGAAGCTCCACCACCCATTGACTTGCGGCGTCCAAAGCCTGCTGCCACTGATTCAACTCCTGCTCCTCTTCAGCAGCGGCGGGGCGTAATTCGTCACCCCTGGCCCTGGCCCTTTCTACCTCGGCCCGAATGGCAGCCATCCTTCCAGAGGTCTGCCCCATGTGCTCCTCAGCCTCTGCCAGCTGGGTCTTCAATCGTGAGACCAGCTCAGACTGCGCATCGAGAGTGGCTGAAAGCTCGTTGGCCCGGATCTGTATCTGTTGGACCTCGCCTTCAGCCTCCTGGAGCTTCCTAATGCTGGTCGCCTTCCTCCGCTGCCATCCCACGCTCAGCCCACGATCATGCTCCCGGATCTTCTTAGCCATGTGGTCTCGGATGAGCGCGTGAGGGCGTTGGGCATCCACTCCCCCGGCACACAGTTCGTGCAACCACGAGCGGAGCCTATCCATTTCGGCCAGCCATTGCGCTTGGGGAGTGTCCCTGATAAAGCGCGTGATCAGCTTCCACGACTGGTGGCGGACTATGCTGCTGTCTTCCTCATCAGAGGCCGTTTCATCCCAATCCGCGCGGTCGACAGGCTCGTACGCAGGACATGCCTGCAGGAATTCCTCAGCGGGATCTGCATCTGGTGTTGAGTCTGGTACGACACCTGACGCCGGTGCAGGCACGACAGGACTGGGACTGACCGGTTGATCCTCTTCCTCGGAGTCCACTTCGATGACTTCAGGTATGTCCCTACTGGTGGTCACGCCAGTGATGGTGTGCGCCGCAGCTTGAGAAGGTGAAGGGACTATCGTCACCATCACCGGCATGCCCCTGGGAGGGACGCCGCCAGACATCCCGACCAGCCTCGCTGCAGCAGCCCACGCCAGTCAGAGAACTGTATGACAGAAAGAGACATAAACGTTAGTTGGCATGGCCCACATGTGACAACGAGGAGACCGGTGGAGGAGACTTACGAAGATCGACCTCCGAGCGCTGCTCCTAGGCCGGTAATGATGGGACTCCAAGATGAGGCCCCCCGTATACTGTTGGAAGGCCTGGAGAGTCCAGAGGAGCCACCTCAGACCCCCTGGTCCCACCAGATGCAGAACTAGACGCAGCCATAGGCGCGGGTTCTGAAGGTCCCGCGACATCACCCGCCAAGGAGAGAGAACGAGGCCTACGAACAAGTTCCTCCTGCATGGCTCGAACATTTGTGAGAAGTCCATAGGGATTCAAGAACAGATCGTAAGGAGAGAAGTTCGGAATGCTACCTCGAGAGCCTCCGCGAAGTCGTCGGATCCTGAGCTTCGGTCTCCGACCTCGCCCTCCTCCAACGGGCTCCCTCCTCCAGCCTCATCCCCCTGAGAAGAGTCCCCTGATTCCTCCGGCAAGGGGAAGCGCTCCCTCAGATCGGCAGCCGATAGCTGCGGGGGCACCGTCTGATTTAACAGTACCCTCACCCGGTCTGTCATTGGGCGAGGGACACCACTGGAGTGGACGTAATCCTCCAGCTCGTTCAAGTATTGCTCCGCCTCCGCTGGAGACACCATGAATCCAGCCCGAACTGGGCCTATGCCCAGCAGTTTCATCCCGAGGCGATTCAAGTGGGCCCACATCTCGGGTGGGCTGAGGAATTTCCGGTTGACATCCCAAATGTCCCAAGCTTCCGGAAAGACGGCATCTTCTGCCATGTCGATGTGACGCAGCCGCTTCCCCGGAGCCTGAGCGGATATCCGACGGAATCCCCTCGGTGGCCGCCCCTCCGGATGACCCTGCTCTCCCGGAACAACCGGATCCGCCGCTGCTGCCATACCCTCGGCCGGTGCGGGTCTCTCTTCCATGGAAGCTCCGATGCCGCGAGCGGCCCTAGCTGCCCTCCGACCCCGACCTCGAGATAAAGGAGGCCCACCGTCACCAACCCGGATCGTTGGCTGCTTCAGCATCTCCCCGGGGTAAGCGGCCTCCCAGCTGATGGCGTACTCCTTCACTAAGCCGAAGGCGGTGGTGGATGGAGGCAATGCGATCTGCATCGTTCCATCCTCACGTGTGAACATGATCCACAGCTTCCTCATCACACACGTGTGCTCCTCGTGACGCACCTCCCAGTATACCTGCGGGGTCAGCCGCTGGAGGCACCGGAACTGCCTCGCAAAACGATACGGGGTGTACGGTTCACAGATTGGCTCACGGTCTATCCGAGCCACCAAAACCCCACCTCGGAAGACCAGGAGGTAAGACCGATGTTCTTCCGTCCCCCGTCCATCATCAGTAAGCCTCCCCGTCGGCAGTGGGAAGGGATGAAAGTTGAACTCGTCCGCCCTCCACACCCTATTCAGCACCATCGGAACGGCCAGTTTGAATGGGAAGCTCCCAACTGCATTCAGAATGGAGGGGAGAAAGTCTGATCCCGGAGGCGAAATTGGGTTTGGATACTCGTAAATCCCCCTGATATGCGCCGCGATCCACCCATACAGGAGGTGGAAGGGCCCGCATATTCTTGGCGGCTTCTTGCCCTCGCTAATACGCCGCAGCATTCTGTATAGTTTGGCGAGGATCGGGATCCCCAGGTTGATCCGCTGCCCCATGGCCAACATCGATGCCATGATGAACGAGCTGGGCCGCACCCCCATGCTTGTATCTCTCACCGGTAGGATCCACCCACAGATGAGAGCCGCGATGAACGCCGCCAGCATGACTATTGGCTGTTGTTCGGTGCTGACGCTGAAACCCCAAGTCTTCCATTGGATGTCCTCCAAGACCCGCCAGTACGAGTGTCCCTTGCCCCGTTGGGCTGCCCTCGGACAAGTTCGAGGCCTTGGAGGGAACTCTCGATCTTCTGGGAAGTTCAGGAAGCATTTGAACCATCTTCTGAAGTGGACATCCCTCACTGCTTCCTTGTCCTCTCCAGGGACAAGCACTATCAGCGCTGACGCCAGCCGTGGCATTTGCTCAGCATCTCCCCACACGCTGGCAACGGGGAGGAACTCGTCATACATGGCCCCCAAGATCGGGACCCCGGAAATCTGTTGGACATCCCACAGGCTGATGCCCACCTCCCCGTGATGTAGGTGAAAAGTGTTGGTCCTAGACGACCATCTACTCAGCAGTTCCGGCATCAGCTGCTTTGGTTGGTAAATGTAGAATTGGGAGGCCCATGCCGCCACATACAATCCCACTCTCCTTAGCTCGGCCTCGAACTCCTCGCAGGAGGCGCCTACCCAGTAGGCCCAGACCCAGTCATCGGTGAAGTTGCCGCCCTGTCGCAGGTCCCACTCATCGGACCATCCCTTCTTTGGATCCTACAGAGCCGCCTTCAGCATGGTGCGGTAGAGAGGAGGGGACGTCTCCTGTTGCAGTGGCCTCCCGTTAATGTCATTCACATGATTGTAGAGGCAATCAGCGGTGACAGGTGTGAAATCCTCCTGTGCGTGACCATCGGCCGCCCTGAACCATTGGTGCTGGCATGGTGTGCTCCTGAACCAGCAAGCTGGTTCATCCCTTCTTGCCTCAGGGATGAAGACGTCATCCCTCAGCCCGAAGCCGTACAACGGCAGTTTCTTGCACTGCGGGTACTCCCTCTGACCTTCCGACAGTAGGTCTGTCAAGGAAGTGTGGTCCGAATGGAAGCGAACCATTTCCCCTAAGCCTGGATGGTTGGCCATCTCATCCCGGCGAGCGGCATCTGCAAGCACTCCCAGCACATCCTCTTGATGGGCCATTTTTTATGTCGACCCTCAGAAAAGTTTTCCGCCTGGATCGCGAAGCACGGCTGCGAAGTTGAATCGCGAAGCTCGACCGCGAAGAGGAATCGCGAAGATCGGTCGCGAGACCAAGTCGCGAAGTCTGGCCAAGGCCGACAAGAAGTTCACCTAGCGCGGACGCGGAGTCGGAGACCCGCGGTTCGCCGCGAAGCTCAATTCGCGGAGAGCTGTCGTGGAGTACGCGGAGCTTCGCAAAATCGAGAGCGCACAAAAAGACAAGGCACGTGAAGAAAAAAGAGGGCGGACCCCCTATTTATAGGTGACGGCCCCGGAGCATCGCGGCGCGCCTCACCCGCGCGAAGCATCGCGGCGCGTCCAGATCCGCGGCCCCGGCGAGCAGCGCGGGCCCCCCTCCGCGATGCTGCATCGCGAACCACCGACAATTTTGGCGATTTGTCCCTCAGACTTCGACCCTTCGCCCTCCGCGGCTCCATGTCTGAGGGGGGGCATTTGTTGGCGCCAAAAATGTGGCCTGAAAGGAAGGGCCGAAAAAGACAGCCGGCGCGCTGCCCCGTGAAGCACAGCCGCGAAGCCCCGCCGCGAAGCGTCCCAACCTTTGCGGCCCCACGAAGCTCCGGAGGCGGTAATCCTCCGCGAACCGGTTTGACGTTCGCGAGCCGCCGCGAAGCACCGGAGGCGGTAATCCTCCGCGAACCCGTTTGACGTTCGCGAGCCACCGCGAAGCCCCGAAGGCGGCGCGCGAGCCCTGTTTCGCGGCGCCCCTTCCCTATAAATACTCGACTCCCCCTGAGTCCACGAGACGGACAATCCGACCTTTTAGCTTCTCCTCTCCCGAATCACGAAGCACGCTTTGCCCCGGGAATCATGAGCTCCGCGACGTATTTCTACTTCGCGAGACGACTCTGATTTGTTTCGTTTTGAGCCCCTCTTCAGAGAGGGATTCCCTTCGCGAAGCTCAAGGGCATTCGCAAAGGAAGGGGATTCCCAAGGGAACCCGGGCAGCCCCGGAGCACTTGTGCTTCGCGAAACACCCAATCCATAAGAGTAATCCTTATGCTAAGGCAGGATCGCTCCACTTCGCGAAGTACACTGCTTCGCAGGACCCTTCTTCGCGAACCACTCTTTCTTCGCGAGGCAGTGCTCCGCGAACACTGTTCCACTTCGCGAAGCACCTCCCACTCCCACCTATGCCCCATGCTAAGGTCAAGGCACCCCACATCGCGAAGCACACTCCTCTGCTTAGTGATTCCTTTTTCCATGCGACCCTCCAGGTTTGCACGATGTGATTTCAAAGTCCCATGGACAACACCTCCCGTAGCGTTGCTTCGCCTAATGCTTCTTCGCATAGGCACGCTAACGGCTATTGCTTCTTCGCATAGCCACGCTAACGTGGACCCCTCGGTGGTTCGTCCCACGACCCCCCTTTACCATGGCCTTACCGACACCTTACCTTCCCCAAGGACCAGAGGGTACCGGTTATGTAAGCCCTAGGGGTGTGGAGTGAACCCACCTCGTCCGAGCTGCAGGACGTTAAACTGCCAAGCACCACGTCCTCAACACATGACGTTAAACTGTGGCTCAACCTCGTCTCCCTCACGAAGGGTCCCCCCAACGCGAACATTTTTTACACCACTCGTCTCCACGGGAATGGAACTCTTCCGCACATGGAATGAGATCCTCCTTGTCGGAGTGGTGTATGTTCGCAGGGGAAGGGCTGCCTCAGAGCGTAAGCCCCCCAACCTTTGGTAGGGATGATTTCACCCGTGCATCTCGGTACTTCCCCACTACCAAGGTCAGTGGAGGACGTGATAGGGAACGGGGCACCTCCCATCGTCGGACCAAGGTCCATCTTCCCCGCGCTCTGTCGCGCCATGGGCCTCCATCCTGGAGTAAGTCCCAACACCATGGGCCGCCCAACGCGTAAACCCCTCTTCGCTTCTCACGGACGCACCCTTCGCGACGTGATCGTCAGGTCCATGCAACCTCTTGTTTCTCACACCGAGCATGACTCACGTGGGCTTAGAGTGAGCACCGACCCTGACAAAACCACCTGAACTACGAGGTCTTTGATCCATGTCAAGGCATGGTACGTAGGAAGCCTCCACGAGGTTCTAGCCCACATATAGTGGACCAAGGTCTGCTTTCACGTCGGTTCACCGGCGAATCCATTTGAACTACGAGGTCTTTGATCCATGTCAAGGCATGGTACGTAGGAAGCCTCCACGAGGTTCAAGCCCACCCGTCGCTCATTCACGTCGGGTCCCATTCCAGTCCAGCGGTAAGCCGTTGTGACCACCTAAACTACGAGTTCTTTGATCCATGTCAAGGCATGGTACGTAGGAAGCCTCCACGAGGTTCAAGCCCACCCGTCGCTCATTCACGTCGGGTCCCATTCTAGTCCAGCGGTAAGCCGTTGTGACCACCTAAACTACGAGGTCTTTGATCCATGTCAAGGCATGGTACGTAGGAAGCCTCCACGAGGATCAAGCCCACCAATAGTGGACCAAGGTCTGCTTTCACGTCGGTTCACCGGAGAATCCATTTGAACTACGAGGTCTTTGATCCATGTCAAGGCATGGTACGTAGGAAGCCTCCACGAGGTTCAAGCCCACCCGTCGCTCATTCACGTCGGGTCCCATTCCAGTCCAGCGGTAAGCCGTTGTGACCATTTGAACTACGAGGTCTTTGATCCATGTCAAGGTATGGTACGTAGGAAGCCTACACGATGTTCAAGCCCACCCGTCGCTCATTCACGTCGGGTCCCATTCCAGTCCAGCGGTAAGCCGTTGTGACCACCTGAACTACGAGGTCTTTGATCCATGTCAAGGCATGGTACGTAGGAAGCCTCCACGAGGTTCAAGCCCACCTATAGTGGACCAAGGTCTGCTTTCACGTCAGTTCACCGGAGAATCCATTTGAACTACGAGGTATTTGATCCATGTCAAGGCATGGTACGTAGGAAGCCTCCACGAGGTTCAAGCCCACCCGTCGCTCATTCACGTCGGGTCCCATTCCAGTCCAGCGGTAAGCCATTGTGACCACCTGAACTACGAGGTCTTTGATCCATGTCAAGGCATGGTACGTAGGAAGCCTCCACGAGGTTCAAGCCCACCAATAGTGGACCAAGGTCTACTTTCACGTCGGTTCACCGACAAAACACACCATTTGAACTACGAGGACTTTGATCCATGTCAAGGCATGGTACGTAGGAATCCTCCCACAGGTTCAAGCCCAACTCCCCTCGGACCAAGGTCCAGCTTCACGTCGGTTTACCGACACCATCCCGAACTACGTGGACTTTGATTCCCTGCCACGGGGATACGTAGGAAGCCTCGTCAAGGCTCAAGCCCAACTTCAATGTCGCCCCCTGCGATGGTCCCATTTCACTCTCATCCGTCTCCGCTAGACGTTAAACTCGCGGCATACCCTGTGTTGAACACGGGAAGCTGAGGAAAACCTCAGATACATGTCTATGACATGTAATTCCCCGCGCTCGATGTGGGATGCCTCGGGCTTCCACGCCCTCGAGAAGCCTTGTGGTCAAGGATAACAGACAGACATGCCAGGTACCCCAACATCCAGACACGCTACTGATGCCTCAACGTGACTACTCCCCTAACCGAAGGTTGCTGCCCTGACTGGACCCTCAGGAATGTCCCGACAGATGAAGCGTAATTAACCAGCGCCCATGGAAACATGGCACTGGGAAGAGTTTCATGAACTATGTATTAAATATATGAGGGAGACCCGGACTAGGTGACGAGTTCTGAGGAGGAATCCAGGGAAGGAAGAACCGACATCCCATCATCTCGTTTCGATCAAGGAGCAGACGTACCTGAACAAGGAACGAATGCCGCCCGCCTTTGGAAAGCGGGAATGCGGGGCAACAAAGCTGCACGTCCCCCCCCCCTCGCGGACGGATGCGCGCGCGCCCCGACGAAAGCGTCGGAAACAGGACTGTAATAGCTTAATTTCATTGGATACAAGGTACACAATTTTCTAATTTGATAATATCTTCATCATATTCCATAATGATCTTATATTGATCTACTATTCAAAAAATACCAAATATAATGAATTTTATCTTAACTTTGTGAAAGTAAACATAAGAAAGTGTGATAAAATATGATCAGTAAGGGTAAATAAGGGATTTATGTAAACATAATACGAAAAAATGTGTATTATAACTTGATCCATACATATTAAAAAGATACCGTTCATATCAATTATCATAATAACGATTAATGGAATTAATATTGGAATTTCATCTTACATGAATCATATGTAAATTAAATCATATGATCCATGAGGGCATGAAATTTTCATAAAAAATAAAATTTGGGTACACACATAACCATCCAAAAATATTTTTCATACTATTCTTGACTCACTTGAAAGTCATTAAAAGAGGAATATTTTCATTCCCCATGATATCAGAGTAGGATTTGATCACTACCAGGGCCATCATAGCATATATTTCCCTGTAGTGAATTAGGTTCACTCCCTAGTATATTCCTTTCTATCTCATGAAATATTATTTCTTACCCAACTCATTAGTTGGAGGTATATGCCAAATCCATATTTGAAAATAACATCAAAACTATAAAAAATCAATATCATACATACATGTTCGACACGGTAAGAAAATATTTTTATCAAAAAACAAGAAATTAATTTTCCCCATACAAATTTCATTATATCATAAAATATGCAAAAGAGACATGACTCATAATAGTTTAATCATTTATTAATAGCATAATAGACGGAAATGTGTTTTGGTTTCACAATAATTTTATCATTTTTTAACCCATTGAAGTGAAATGTGATTCATAAATATCTTGCCTTCATAATCCTGATCCATTAAAATAATGTGGAAAAACTGTATCCATGGACCATATAACCAGTAATGAAAAGGTAACATCAAAGTATATTATATTACATTTAAAATGAATCTTTAATATAAATACCTTGTATATTTTTTGAGAGAAATAAATATCTTAAAAAATCCATTTCTATGATTAAATACTAATTTATGAAATTTTAAATTCAATTCTATGAATATTATTGTTAACACTTATAATGTAATAATTAAATAAGGATTAAAATTTAAATTAGGAAAATATTCTCTCAACTTTGAGAAGATATATTTTTTTTTAATTTTTATTTAATTGAACAAATACATGAAAAATAAATAATTTATTCATTAAAGAATGAAATTCCCATGATGGTGAGGAATTATTCTTGCACGGTACACATTAAAATGTTGATTTATTTTTCATTTGCAGAAAATTCCAAATGGATGTTGTTTGAAAAATTACAATAATATAACATTACAATATTTAAAAAAAAAATGTAAAAAATCGGTACAAATTTTATTAAAAAATATTATTTTCAATGTTAAAAACATTTTTAGAATAGATAGTTTTTGAAGAAAAATGGTTTTCGACAGAAAAGGTAAATAAATATATGTTTTCATAAAATCATCATTTTAAACTCTTTAGTAACTAAAGAGAGAAAAATAAAGGCAATACCTGTATTCTTCTGACATAACCATAAGAGAAGAAAATAAAAGAGTTTATTTGAGAAATATTATTATATTTCATCATTGGAAGCATAATGAGGAATTATCCTCATAAACGATGAGATTGTAAAATGAAGCGCTTACCACTTTGGTAACATAAATCACAATACACATGAAATAATAAAATTAAATAAAAAATAAAAAAAATGAAAATAAATAATTAAATTATTCTTCATGTCAATCATTCATTAAATACACCTCATAAATTATGTTTGGATTATAACATTATATTTTTCTCAAAGAAAGAATATTGAGACAAAAAATCTTTAACTGATTTCATTACATTCTAACTAAAAAATCCATGAAATTTAGATCCTAAATGGATATATAAATATCAAAAAAATATTCGTTTGATAATATTGATATATAATCAATAGAATCATACAACTGCATAAACATAGGTGGTTAATAATACATGTTTCTCACATAAGAAAAATGTGAGATTGAAATACCATACAATTTTAGTAGCGTGTTGAACCAAAAAACCAATAAGAATAAAATATAATGAATCATTAAATTTCATTTAAATTTGGAATTTAATGATATAATGTTTCAAAGGGATATATACACCAAACAAAAGAAATTATTATAGAATTTTCAAATGCCCCCAGATATAAAATAGACACTTCAAACCCCGTACATTATGTGTTGATTCCCTCATAAGAAGTATGAGCCACCAATAAATAAGTATTATTTATTATAAATATATTATTTAACAAGAAATATATATATTGTGAAATTTATTATCTACATATGTCTATGTATTATCCGTTTATTACCAATTCCTTGTTAAAATCTTGTTTTGTGTTAGAAATTCATTTTATTTCAATGATCTTGGATGAGGTTTTTATGATACATTGATAAACATTACATAGAATATATAATAATAATTTTTATATAATTATAATATTTATACATTAGTTATACTTTTTATATTTTTTATTAATTATGGTCTTTAGAACCAAAGTATTTTACGATCATAGATTTGGTAGGTCATATGTATAATTGGTAAACATTTACAAATATAAATGATCATTTTGGAAAATAAGAAATTAATATTTTATCATTCTATAATAATTATGAAATCATAAATTCTATATTGTTTCTTTATGTATTCATACACTTATCATCAGTGTTATGTTTAAAAAAATATACAAATTAATGGTACATGTTTCGAAAAATACCAAAAAGATAAAAATAATTTGAAAAAATAAAAAATATTGATTCTCTTCATTATACAACATTAATATGAAATTTCCTCAAAAATTGATCTAATTCATCAAAGGTTTTACATTTTTAAATGCTTTCATAGAAACTCGCATCATAAAAGGAATTAACAAATCATATTCTTGAAAAATAAAATGGATGTTTGAAATTTATCTGCAATAACACATACTATGTTTCTAAATTTCAGAGAATATTTAATTATTATAGAGAGTTATTGATATAATAGGTCATATGAAATTTGATGAAAAATATAGGTTAACAAGAACAAACCCATAAAACAAATATTTTTCTAAAAGGTCATTGTTATCATTGAAAATGATGATAGAATGAAAACATTTTTTACTTCCTGAACCATTTACAAGTGTTGTGAGGCTTCTTTCCCATCATTGATAAATAAAATAAAAGGTAAATACTAAATATATTTTTATTTAACATGAATAATTTGATCATTTGGTTGTGCCTTAATCAATTTACACATCATCTCTTACTCTATGTGGTTATTTTTCCATGTATAAAGCACTAAGATGATTAATAATATAATTATAATAATTTACTACTTCTCTAGTAAAACAATTATCATTGGTTATAAAATATGGATGCATCTTCATATAGTGTAGTAATAAATTAATCTATAAATTCTCTTCCTACTTTAATGTTAATCAATTCCACAAATGAGTAAAAAAAATAACCCATGAAAAAGTAAAAAATTATAAATCAGGTCACTAAATATCCCAAAAAAACATTACTACTCCAAATATTATTAATATTACTTTAATGGTAACATTTAAAATATGTTTGTACCATTTGCACATATTCTATTTCATCTCCTTAATATCCATAATTATCATACAAAACAATGAATATGTAAATTCTTCCACATTCCATGAATAAAAACTAATTTTATCAAACATCTTTTAAATATCCAGAAATGTTGTAAACTCCATCAATAATAACATAAAACAATTTTTTAAAAATCATTTATCAATTAAATGTTCATAAATACTATCCAATATACATTATACATATAAATAATTTCTTTATACAAACTAAAAATGTTTTTTATATTCATATGGATGTATTAATGGTTATCTTCCATTTAGAAATTTTTCCATAAAATATTACATAGAAATTTTTTAAAAAGGATATTGTATATTTTTACTATTAAAAATATTCTTGTATATCCATAGAAATAACTTATACTGAAAAATACTTATATATTTAATGATACACATAACATAATTCTCGAATTCCAATTAATATTCCCATCATTCATCAAGCATCATTCTCAAACCAGCAACTAATCTTAATCATCTTATTTCATAACTCTTCATTCCTTTCATAATTTATTTGTAGTCTTTTCTTAGGCATCTATATAACCAATACATATATATCCATGATAATTATATTCATATGAATTCAATTAAGAACATTAAATTGAATAATGATGAAAATTTTCACATTTAAATCATTTAAAATTATTTCATAATATATTGAGGCCATTATTCTTATCCATTGTGTTAACCAAAAATTGAATTTTTAATTTTCATTTACTTGATTTTTGTATTGTTTTCATCCATCCAAACATATTCTCATCCTTATTGGATCTTCCCATAACTGCTTCATCCAACATTATCAATATATATGAAACTAAATCTTTTTCCTCATGGTATCCACTACCTAAACTCTAATAGAACTACATCATTCTCTTCTATGGTGATTTTGAGAGTTACGTATGACACTCATTGTTAGCCATGTTTTGCGATAACTGACTAGGAATAATAACAATTTTATTTAATCTAATAATCATCCCATTGGGCTTCTCATCAGTAAATTTTCCATCACAATAAATGATACTATAGTTCATTTTGGTTTAAAAAATTTTCTAAAACCAAAAAGAATATTATGATCAATGATAAGGCTAATGAAATAAAATTTAAAATTTAAAAAAAATTATAGGATGTAAAAATCCCAGTAGATTATTTTTAATTAATTATACCTTATTTTTATCTTATATCATTAATATTCGTCATCTTTTTAAATCCCCCATGACAGTTTCTAAAGGGCTTGTTAATTACCCATGTATATCACCTTGGAGTGTAAATAATGGTGTAATATAAGGCCCATTGTCTTGCAACATGTGACGATTGAGTTTCATCAATAAACCCATTTTTTAGATATGACCCTTAAGTACAACTATCGTAGGGTAAAATACACATGTAGTATAGATACATGGATTCAGTTACTCGGAAATAACATAATCTATCATTTACCAAAAATCCAAAAATATTTATGATTCTATGAATCATCATTATAATTATCCTTAGAGAAGTATCTATAAATATACATAGAATTATCCTTAGGGATCTCACTAATGTTTTTAATCATATTGTAAAATACATTACTTATCATTTCAACTGATACCAATTATAGAGACCCTGAATTTTCATACATTGATATTACATCACATTAATTTTTTATTTAATAAATAAAAAAAGAAACATAAAGACCATAATTGTTTTTATTCATTGTAGACTGAGATAAAATCATACTGATTTAGTTATTGATCAAAAAATATCCCTTAAATATATTATACGATAAGACTCATTACAAACATACATCAATAAAACCATTTTTCATTACTTGGGGAATGGAAAAATTATAATGGGTGAGATTAGATGTTCAATGAGGGTAAACAATATAGATATGTATGCATAATATGAACATAAGGGTATGAGAACATGGCAAAATATAAAATGTTAAAACCATACCATACGTATCAAATATCATAATCATGCGTATTGTTATAATCATTTGGTGTTCATAGGAAAATAATCTTATGGAAATAAAAGAATATTTTTCATTCTAGCATAACATTGGGATAATTCATGGAATATTTTAATTAAAATATTCATAGAAAACAAATTATATAATAGTCAGTGCTCACTATCAATACTATCCTAGTGGGATGAGTTCACTCCCCAAACCATAATTGTTTTAAAGGTTAACTCTTTAGATCATCATAACAGAAAAATTCCCTTAGTAAACAGTGAAAACTCATTATTAATATGCTTTGTATCTCATGAGATATAAATCATTACCAAATGAGTTGGGGGTAAAAATTGGATCCACCTATATTTGGTTATAATATAATTGTTATAACATAATTAAAAACATAAATACGGGTTCTACAATATCATAAAATATTCATATTATCAAAAGAAATGAATTGAAATTGGTTTTTTGATAATTTTACCATATCATAACTTATAGATATGATATAAATTTCATTATCATTTCAAAAATTATTCAAAACATATCCTATGGAGTATGAAATAGGTCTTACAAGATTTTTATCATGCAATAACTGATAAATGCTTAATGGGCTTTATAAAAATTCTTTATTCATAACAATAAACAATTAAAATAATTTATAATAATGGAATCTAGGGATCATATCCCCAAAAAATAAATAGTTAAATCATAGGATTTCATCACAAAAACGAAATTATTTTTAATGATAAATTTATTATAACATTTTATGAGAGGAAAATATTTTATTTTCAATTCAATTTTATGAAATAAAAAAATCATTATTTTCTTAAAAATTTATTTTAGTGAAGATAAAAATTGAGGCTTATAAAGGAATATTTAAAAATTCATATAAACATTTCATTTAGAAAATGTCATTTATTTTTTGATTTTTTTATAAAACATTTTGAATTTATTTTTAATTTAAAATAACCTTGTAATAAATATATTAGAAACATTGAATAAAATAATGGTAATTACTATAAGAAATTTTGTTTATGTCATACATGTAAAAAAATGCTTCCATTAACATTTTCCTTAAATTCAAAACATTAACTATTTTGGAAAAATAAATGTATATTCATTTCATAATTCATTTTAAAATGCTTAAAATGGATATAAATTATAATAAAAAATCATTCAGTGGATTTTAAAAAAATTAATATTTTTTTGAATACATTTTTTTTTGTGTGAGAAATATGTTTCTACTGATGAGAGAATTAAAAATAATTATTCATAAAAACAATATTTTTAACATTTTAGTTCATAAAGAGAGTTAAATTAAGGGAAAAACTTATCAAGTCAAAACCATTGTATAATAATGGAAATAAGTTTTATAAAAGATTGATCATAATATTATATCATTATATGCATAATCATGAACAATCCCAATAAACAGTGAGATTTTAAAATAATACCCATACCATTTTGGTAAATTTGATTCATAGTACACATGAAATAATAATATTAAATTAACCGTATAATATAATTTGAATAAATAAATTTATGATATTACGTGTAAAATGGTTTGTATATAAACCAAATAATTGAAGGTAGGTATGTAACATAACATAAGTCTCAACGAATGAAAATTCTGACCGAAAATACCCATTATCAAACTCATATAATTTGATATTTAAATCCCATGATAAGACATTCTAATATGGATGTGTAGATAAAAATTATAGATGAAATATTTATCATAACATTCATTCATGGAAATTATATTCAAAAAATAAAGGATATAGGTAGAGAATATGACATGTCGATAATAGTAGTAAAAATTGAGGTGGAAATCACATACCACTTTAGTAGTATATTGATTCATAATACCAAATAAATAAAAATGTAAAAGTAACATTAAATATATAAAAATTATTGACATTAATTATACATCATTTCAATTATTATTATATATACCACACAAAAGAATATATTTTTGATTTTTCATATGTTTCCCACAAAATAAAATAATAAACAGAAATCAAGTACCTTATTTCACAATGTCATGCGTACATGTTCAAACCTTGATTATAAAAAATACATCTTTATTATTAATCTTATTTGTAATCATAATTATGTATATTCCACCATATATAGTTTATTTATCATAATTTATTTACAATTTATTACTAATTCCAGGTTATGTTTGGGATAATAATTTCTTTGTTTTCATATATGTTTTTATTTTTTCTGATAAGTCCTCTTTAGTTTATCGTGGATACATAATAACCCAAATATTAATAATTAATAAATTATAATATTTAGATATCAATTATTATTTTCATACATGTCATGATTTATGGGTTTGAAAAATGAACTATGTTACAATCAAGGATATGGTATGTGGTATGTATGAATGAGTAACATTTCAATTTTATAACAATCATTCAGAAAAAGATGTATATAATATTACATATTTAAATAATAAATATAATAACAATAATTAAATATTATTTTTGTAAATATAAGTATACAAATCTTTCCGGTTTTATGGTGATGAAAATATTTTCACATCACTACATGAAGACAGTTGTCTAAATGAACACAAAGGACATTATTATATTTTATTGAGTAAAAAGGTAATAATTAAATATATATATTACATTTTAAGATTGATAAATATTTTTATATCATATTTATTTCATTTCTATCACATTAATTCATTAATAATATTTTTATTATCATCCATTTAAAGTGTTAGTGAAAAATGAAACACATCGCTTTGTGAAGCAGTATTCCATCATACACACGAGTTACATTATAGTTTACCAAAATAAATGGAAAATAAAAGTTGAATATATGATATAATGAATCCATATTTATAATAATATTACATATATCATATATATAAATTATATCAATCATCATATCTAACTATGAGATATTGTAATGGAAAAAATGAATGACCTCAGTTCGAGAGGCGGTAATCCATTGTAAAAAATAGAGGATGATTTGGTAACCAATTTGATTAAATTGTAGATATTTGTATTTAATTAAAATAAGGTAATTTTTTTATATAGAATATACTTCATTTTTTATATCATCATTTTCTAAAACAACTCTTGGAGATGGGGGGGAAATAAAATTAAAATGGCCATTCAGAAATGTCACAACTTCTTTTTGTATCCTCTTTTTGATTGCACAAAATGCCTTAAAAGTATGAATTTAATAAAAATAATGAATATATTATAATATTAAGGATTATAGTAAGATAATTGGAATAATATTTTATTAATCAATTTGGTATTATGGTTTGAATAATATAAGGGAGTTGTGACATATTTTTGTTAGGTGAGTGGTGCACTTGTAATTGTTTGAAGATGAAAAAGGTATGCCAATATATTTTTCAGGAAAAAATCTCCAAAATTTATTATTATCAAGAATTATATCTTTTTGGATGTAAATATTAAATAAAATATATTTTAGAACAGTTTTTAGGTCATTTTAACCATTAGAAATTTATTTTAACCCTTAATAATTCAATTTTACCCTTAATAGTGGTAAATAATTTTTAATGTATTCATTATTAATTTTGGTCTATAATTATGTTAAACATATTAGATAATATAATTTATTTATAATATAAAATATTTAATCCTTATTTTAATATTCCATTAATATTATAGGTAAATTAAAATTTTAAATTAATCCTACATAGGTGTTGAGATAACAAGTTTTTCAAAGATAAATTTTATGTTCCCAATTAAGATGTAAGTAAAACTTAGAGTGGAAGGGAGTGAATCAGTGATGTCTTTTTCTTTTTTTTTGTTTTCCATTTTTGAAACAACCATCGATTCTGGTTAAAGAGTTTTTTCTCTGTTGAACACACACAACCACAAGAACACAAGATTTACAAGCTTCACTACTCAATAAGAGCAGCTATGTCATTTGTATTGTACATAAATAATTCAGTACCACAAAATCCACTAGAAAACAGTCCTTTGATTTGGAATAAAATGATTGAGATATACCCTTACACTGGTTTAGTACTTGTAAAACAATATAAAAGTGTGTATGCACCCTATTAGAACAAATTGCGAAATACAGAATTTCAATGCTTCTTTACAATTGAGAAGGTGTATTTTTTTATGTACAAATCTTCACTTTCACACCCAGAAGCCAGTAAGAACAGTATTACGTGCTACTATATATGTGCAAAGACCCCAAATATTTTGTAGACAATTTTAGGTGTCTTGCACACAAATTTTATGCCAGTCACACAATATTTTACTTTTTCTACGAAACACCTCTTACGTGTAACTTCTATCTTGCGTGCAACACTCTTCATGCACTCAACTTCTCTTTATTGTATGCAAATCAATTTCATTAGAACATTCCCCATTTCATAATATTTTTCCATGCCTCAGAGCTTGGGATTTTTCTATGTGTCGATCAATAAGGATGTGAATGGTTCACCTCTGATTTATAGACCTCCTTGACCCCTACGCACAAAAACACCAATGTTTCGCACAAGATCCCGACGTGTCATAAAAAACCCCATTTTTTATCGCATTTGGCATGTAAGTCTCATTCGCTCCAACTTCATCTTTCAATCACTTAATTGAATCTTTTTCACACTTCATGACTTTTCTTTTTTTCGATATTTGGACCTCGAATCATGCCTCATGTGAAAAAAAGTGTTTTATGTCGCCTTTGGCACGTAAGCCTCATTCTAACCAACCTCTTCCTTCGCGAACCTGATGATTCTTTCTTGGGCTTCCTTCATTTTACAATTTTTAGTGCTTGGACCTCAAATCATTCCTTGTCTGCACGATTCAAAACTACCTTCAATCTTGTGTGAAAAAACCAATCTTACATGAAAAACCCCAATCATTCACGCATGCCACTCCTTTTCCAAATTTTACTATTCAGATCATGGAACCCCAATTGTGTGAAACATACCAAGTCATCTTCAAACATTAACACAACATCCTTTTCAAAAAACACATTTCTAAATATTCAGATTTTCAAGCCCTAAAAATGGTATCTTGTGCCACCTGCAAATTGTTAGTTCCCTTTTCATTACTCTAATCATTGCATCCAATTACCATTATTCATTAATTCATCACGAAATAAACTATCATGATATGTATACTTTGATCTAATATCTTTAGAATCATTATATTTTCAACAGAATGTACTAAAACATCCCAGTCTTCCACTAGTATCATTCCCTCCAATCAAAACTGAATATGACTATTAGCACCTTTGCTCCCCCTTTCCTTTATAAGGCATGCATCACAAGTTCTCATAACTTATGATATTTGGGAAATTCATATCAGAAAATAATCATCTTATATTCTATGTTCATTACTATGTGATTTTATTTATCTTCTTTGAGAACAAAAGACAACACATTATAACAACAAACTCTTATTACATCTGTATCCATCCAACTTCATCCCAATAAATTTTTTCACAAGTTTTAAATTATTTTATATTAAAAATACAAAATAAAATGACTCCATTGAACTAAATTTTATTAATAGTTATATAGATAGGACTTTTATTATTTTATGAAATATATATTTATAATTAAAAATAGTTAAATGTGAATGGCAGTTTTCCATTGGAATTCAGTAATTTATAATATCCATAAAAATATAATTACGATTAGAAACACAAAAAACCTCCACACTGTGATAATTATGAAATTATTATTTTCATAATATGAAATATTTAAAACAAACTAAAATTGACTATTTTTTATGATTAGTAAAAATATTATAAAATACCTTTTTTAGATAAAGACAATTTTTGAGGAAAAATAAAATTTATTATTATCACTTAACTATAAAATAACTAACATATTTATTATATTGTTGATTTAATATATAGAATATAAGATTCATTAAAACAATTAACCAACAGTTTTTTTATAAATATATAACGTATATTTATTTTGTTTTTAAAAAAATCCTGAAAAATAATCCCATGATATTCATTTTTAATTAAATTTTCACCAAGTATTTAATTTTATATAATGTGTTATCCATAGATTTTCACTAATTATCTAATGCTATAAATACTCTTTATTCCAATAGTTACGTGATGTATATCAAATACTAATTTTTTTAGTAATATTAACCATTTTCTTTAACTCAGTGTTGTGTGAGGCATAAGCTAAACACAATGTTATGTTTAAGGAAAAATATTGAAAAGATTAAATTCAATTGAATAAAATATCTCACAGAATCATAGAGTCTTACACCCTAAACATTACTTCCCCTTTAATTTAGTCAATAATTAATAGTATGAACCACATTTAGACTCATCAGAGGGGTAATCCCACAATTTACTAGAAGGTAAGCCCAACCATAATCCCCACACAGCCTATCCTTGTCATCTATTTTATGACACAACAATCATATATTGAACATATTCATTATATAAGACACAAATATTTCATTCACCATAATCATTTACTATGTTAGTTTAATTTTGGATTGTAATGTGTATTTCTTTCAAAATATGAAAATTTAACCCTTGTTATAACATGTGAGTCCAACATTAGGCTCTTTTTTAATATAAGACACAATCATTCCATCACCCATTTTACTAACAAAATCTGAAACTCCATGGTTGAATTTATGGTTATTCCACACACAGTGATCATTAGCTGATATACACATCCTAGTGAATATTTTTCAACATAAGTCTATATAATCCTCTTTGTTATCACTATTTACTTTGTGTTGAAATAAGCACATTGGTTTCATTATACTCATTAAGTCAATATATTCTTCTTGTTTATCTTGTATAGTCCTTTATCAAACTATCATCGTTGACAATGACTTCTCCTCATTTATATAACATATAAGTATGATGAACCCTTACCGCACTCTCTATTTGGGTCCTCTATGATTAAACACATATTGGATATCATACATTAGCCACCCTCAGTCTCGACCCCAATCCATAGTCTAAATCATCACATAGTAATTTTAGGTCCTCAATCATCTACTATTATATGGATGATAATCGACGATTTTATGGATCTAATTTACATTGTTTCACAATATATTCTTCATTATCATTTTGTTTAGTCTCTTTCTTCATCCTTCATCCTCATATTTATGGTTGTTCTAGAATTTTTCTCACCATCATTGACTAGAAATATTCACAAATATATTACTTCTTCATAAAATTGTTATTCTTTAATATTCAGACTATTTTCAATGGAATGTTATTATATATAAAGAAATAACATGTCATTCCCAGTGGTGTCCTCCATGAAACCTCTAGATCTGAGAGTGAGACTATCTAGGTTTAAGAGACTCAATTCTATCTTTATTGATTCATTGGACACTGAAATAATCAGGGAGTTCATGTTCTTATAGTAATGGTAGTAGGTTTCTAGAATGTGTTGGTTATTTAGAAGTGTAGGAGTGTATAACATTATTTGGGCTTCATTATTAATATTTAAATACTATTTTCAAGTCCCTATCATTCTAGTGATAACTCTGTTGACAGTTTGTGTTCCCTTCTACTCTTACTTCTCAACACATCTCTCACAAAAAACATAGGACTCATGTATGATTAAATTTGGTGGTTTGGTACTATATTATGTGCAGTTTTAAAAGGAGGATATAGTAGCTCAAGTGTCCTATTTTTAGTGAAGAAGTATTTGGATTTTGGTATGTTTCAAGTTCAATTATCTACCATGTAATTAATGGTTAGTTGGATTCTACAGTGTCATTTCTTCTTATGGAGATTTGATTTTATTGTTCATTTTAACTTCATCAGTGATAGAGAATATGGTGTGTCTAGATATTATCTATGATATTTATTCTAGAATTTGTTTTTCTTTTTTTATGTATGGTTTAGGTCTAAATAGAAGAAATCGTTTCATTCTATGATCCCCCACATAGAAATTCATATTATTAGATGGTGCTCGATCATGTTTGAATTGGTTTTCACAAATTAGATTTTTTGGCCTAATTTTTTTATATTATTGAGTGTTCAATATTTGGTTTGGTCTGAAGTCGAATTTTTTAGTTCACACTAAACCCATAAATGATTCCTTTTTTTAAAAAAAATAGCATTTTTAAGAATTTTGCAATACCTCAATCATTTAAACGATTCACATATCAGTTTAGTCACCCCAAAGGAAACCTCATGTGAATGACATATCCAACCATATGTTTTTACTCCATGTAAATATATACAATCTTCTATTATTTTTTTCATAACATTTACAATTAATCATGTGGGATTACATGATTATTTTATCAATATATTATAATAATTACGATTTTTTTAGGAACCCCCTTCTTCAACGAGAATCATAAATTTACACAAATTGGTTCATTTCTTTACCATGTGAAAATAAACAACAAAGAATATTCCTCTGATATAGCCATAAATTATATGCGTTAAACAATATGTTATTTTATTCATATTCAATAGAATAAATATGACAACTATCTAATGTTTAATCCCAATAACCATAAAACATTCCATTTGTCTTATGTGATAATAATACGTTGAAGCATCACATATTCTGTCAAAATAGTATTTAATAACTTATATAAACTATGAGTTTAGAATATCATTTATATTCTAATGATACATTTATTCAATATAATCCACTAGGTATCCCAATATACAAGAATAGTAATTAGTCTAGCACTAAAAATTTTCTAGATACATCCTATGTGTTGATCATATGACTTACTAATATTGATGATTTTGAGGGGTGTCATACTTATCTTATGACTATACAAGTATTTATTTGTTGATAATCAAAAAATTAATTATAAATTATCTAGTTTTAATATTATTTTTATGTAGAAGAGATGAAATAGAGTGTATGTTGAGGGTGATTCATTGTGGCATGATGGTTGACTGTGAGGTGTTCTGTTCTTTCACAATTGATGTCATTAGGTCACCATTGTTGTTCCAAATAGAAACTCCCAATGGATTCCTCATGCATAACTAGGTATATATCGTATTTACATAGGCATGTCTTCAGTCATGTTTTCAAACCCAACAACACTTACAGTCTATAATTGGCCAATAGGATTGGAGTTCAGTCTCATCACACACTTTTTGAGGGAATGGTTTCTTACTCTAATACTCACTTATATATTTAATATATTTTTGATATACTCTTTGTAATCATGATATGGTACCATTTAATATATCAAAATGATCATAGTTTAATGAAAATTAATATAAAAAAGAACCGGGAACAATCCAACTACATATATATGAGGTTCTTCATCCATATTATAAAAAAGAATTGATGCATATATGCTGAAATCGTATAGCTGATCACATTAGAATTATCTTCCATGTAGGGAGATAGTAAATATTATGTGAAGGGGATTGATACCTTTAAATATATCGTACATTTCCCATTTAATTTAGGTATAAAACCCCACATAATTCCTTATATTTTTTCTTTTTGATGTCATACAGAAAAGTGATATGTGAAGACATGTAGGAATATGATGTTTATCCTCTAGACTCGAGGTGATGCCCAATGTCTTATAGTAGGAATATTATTTTTAACATTTCAATCACAACCATGGTATTGGTCCCAATCTATATTCCATTATAAGAGGGATATTGACATAATTACACTCATCAGGGCTTACACACTAGTTTTTACCTAAATGATGGATATTCACGATTCTAATGGTGGGTTCCTCACTATACCTTAAACCGATATGATCTTTGATCAGTGTGAGAAATAAGGGATGGAATGTGATCTGTTGGATCAAATATGTAGATGTATATGTATATTATTTGGAACAATACAAGGGGGGTGAATTGTAGGTTTAAAAACATTGTGTTTCAACACAGAAAAATTAGATTAAATAATCTTAAAATAATACAATTCACAAAAAAAACTAACAACCAAAATTGTATTGAATAAAAAGGTATGATATAATGTAAAACTATAAGAAAAGAAATGAAATTGTATTCAAGATGAATACAATATTCATATTAATACAATAGTGAAGGATTCTACCATAAACCGTATAGAATCAATTGATACAATATGTAATAGTATTAATTTAATTGATACAATTACAAATGAATAAGGAATGAAGTAAGGAAAACAGTACAATTCCCTTTCATAAAACAAACAGAAGTGGAAATGTAAAAGTATTACAATTATTTTGACAAAAAGAGAAGGGTTATCCTTTCACATTTGATAAAATTCATATCTTACCACCACCTAGGTAAGACCTCGATACAATGATCGGTATATCGGCCTTGATATCCCCGCAAGCCCATGATTTTGCAGGTAATTGGAACTTATGTCTTTCAATCACTTGAAAACCCTCGATACGATGATTAGAAGCACCGTCTCCCAATCCTCGGCAGCCCTCCATGATTATCACCTGATCGGATGCACAAAGAAAAACAAATCACTTATTTAAAAAAAACAATGAATGAGCCGTTCACGTTTTGTAGTTTCAAGGCATTCACATGAAGTAGGAGAGAAGTCACGGAGTCTCTATCTAGAACATGATATCAGAAAAGTCTCACACATGTATTCTTTTCTTAAAATGACCTTCTATTTATAGGCCTCAGGTTCCAATGGTCATATTTTCCCCAACGGTCATATTTCTCCAGAAAACTCGAAAGGACTTGGACACCTAGCATTATAACTGTCATATTGAAACAGAAAACAGGACATCGTTTTGATTAGTTTATAACTAACTCCACGAAATCATTTTGGGTAAAACAAAAGATATATAAAGATGATAACCACGAGTATGATTTATATGAAACATGTGTTTTTGATAAAGGACCAAAACATGAATGTAATGAAAGTAAACAACGAGTACTATAAGTAATACATATTGTAATGTATTGATACGATACAATGTGAGTATGATTTATAAAAATCAGTACGATTAACGGATTCAATACAACTGTCAGAGACAGCACGATAATTATAGTCAGTACGTTCAGCATAGTCAGTACGATCAGCATAGTCAGTACGAACAACATGATTAGTACAATCAACATGTTTAGTATGATAAACAAGGTCAGTACGATAATAATGGTCAGTACGATTAGCATGATCAATATGATAATTATGGTCAGTAAAATAAGCATGGTCATTTCAATAAGCATGGTCAGCACGATAAGCATGGAAAAAGACATTTGTGATTTCCAAAACAAGATGTAAAAGTCAAAAGAGAGCTTTTGACCCAAAAATCACCCCCATTGTTGAAATCACAAAACACAAAGTAAAAAACAAAAAAAAACTTATCTCCCCCTGAGTTATTGGAAACTCTTCTGAATATGAAATTGATTACACTAACTCTCCCTTAGGTATGTAATTTCCAAAAGAATGTATTAGTGGATTTCTTGATTTAGAAGTATTTGATTAAAACATTCTCCATTTATAAAACATTATCCAACTTAATAAAACATTATCCCCCTTTGTGGTTTACAAAAAGAATGGGGTAATCTTGAGTTGCATGATATTGTTATAGAAAAGAAATGCAGGACCAAGGAAAGGGTAACATAAATCTCATTATGATAACAAAAATTTATAGAGTTCACGAAAAGAAAAGAAATACAATAGTTATTTGTTTTCTAATTTCTTTTCCATATTTATCAACTCATGAATAAAGACTTTCATCTTTTTGATTTCCTTCTTGTCTTCATATTTAGAATCACCCTGAGATCTGAGAAGCTCATGTTGGTTGGAAAAAAGATGATCCGGATTCTTGATGGTCTCTTCATAGAATCTGATTACTTCTTCAAGCGTATCAATTCTATTTTGTAAAGTCATGTTGTCTTTGGAAAACTCAGAATTTTTCTTCTTAAACAAAAAAATTTCTTATTTGAGTGACGAAACCTTAGAAAACTTGGATTGAAAAGCATTCAATATCTCTTACAACTCTTTCACTAATGGAATATTGGCTCCATGGGTATTTGTCAATTAATTCATCCTTTCAATAGTTTATTTATCAAGATTATTGAATGTAATAACAAGATCATTAGACAACCTCCTTAGGTCTTCAATTTATATCTCAGGATCATTCACTGAGCTTTCTATTTTTTATGACCACTTAGTCATTTTATTTCAAGCTTTCATATGAGTGTCTGAACTTTCAGACAGAACATTCACATCAGCTTCAATTGACCAAAGTTTCGTTCTAAGTTCCCTTACAGAACCAATCTATTTTATTTTATTATCTATGTTGAAATCAATATTACCTTCAAGTCTATGAAAATAAGTAATGGTATTTTCAATCCTTCTCAAAACATGAATAATGTAATAAATCCTATTGAGAGAGATTGTTTGTTCTGAATCAGTATCATCATCGTACAAATCCAGTTCATTTGATTGGATTGAGTCTTAAACTGGTTGTTTTCCTTTTTTTCTTTTTCTTTCTCCCTTCATTTTACTTCTACTTTGTCACTGATGTCAATTACTTTTACATTATGAGAGGATTGAGCACCATGCATTTCTTGAGAAGAAATTTTATCTGGAGTTTCAAAAGATTGAGCTAGAGTTTGATCAGCATGAGGAGTTTTTTGAATACCTTCACTTTGCTTTTGAAAAGATTCCTCTCTTATTTTCGTTGAAATCTGAAGTAATTCCAAAAGAAAATCTTCATCCTCTTCTTCATCTTCATATATTTCATCCAACATTTGTTCCTCTTTCTCTTTATCTTGATGAATCTGTACGATAGGTTCTTGATATACTTCTTCCGTTAGTTGAGCACTAGCCACCTCAACAAATTTCATGATTTTAGACACGTCAATTCCATGAGCATTCTTTTTCAAAAGAGTCTTCTTTTTTCTTTTCACCCTGAAGGGTATCTTCAACCCTTATTTTCATACCAATAGCTTCAGCTGGGTCAAGACCATACTTTGGATCACCATCCTTTCTCTATTCTCATTCTTTTATACACTTGGACACAACCTCCTTACTGTATATAGGTTTCTTATTTGTCTATGAACTGGTTTGAGGATATGACTTTTGAGGAGAAAGATCAGTTGTGTTTTATTTTGATGGTATAGGTGCGGATTTATTTGGTGTCGATTGATTCTGTGCCGATTCAGCTTCTATATATCTAATGAAAAGCCTTGAATTCTGATAAAAACAAACATTCAACTACATCAAAGTACCCTTACTTATCCATGAAGGCATTACCTCTTTCAATTTCCCTTACAAATGAATATTACAAAACTTCATGGTCTTGAGAATGAACATTGTATTGATAGAGGGATACATGATCTAATGATATTTTATTGCTCTTGACTTGACATTCTTGACTATTTCAAAGATATATCCCATGAGATTTACCTTTCTCATAATGAAATGATTGTCAAGCATGAATATATCAGACACTTTCATAGTTTATCTATCCCCTTTTCTTGGGAAGATAAATCATTACATCCAAAGAGTCACGAATCTACTATTTGGAGAAATATGAGCCACATTCCTCTTCTCTTCATTTGTAAAAAACAATAACTTTTCATCACTTTCATTATTAAACGTACCAACCTCCTACGGTAGTTTATGAGATGGAATGAATGAATCACCTTCTGTTGTAACATTCAGAATGTGGGATATTTTTTTACGGACATTGATAACTTTCTTTCACACACAGTAATGTAGATATTTATGTTTTTGTCAAAAGACGCAGTTTTTTAGAATTGACTATCCTCTTGAATAAGAACCAGATCTTAAGATACTAGTTTTCTAACACACAGATTCTCCCAACCATGGATAAAAATAATTCTCTTGATTATAGTATCGTATGAATTAAAGTAGTCCTGAGAAACTAACCTTTCTCTGAAAAAGTCTTTATCTGAAAAATTATTTGGAGACATTTCTCCAAGAGTGTTGGTAGAAGACTAAGACATAAAGGTGAATCTGAAGAAATATCATATGAAGTCATAGAACAGGAGAAAAGTTTGAAAATAAAATTTGAAAAACCGGTGAGGGTTTGGGAAGGGTAGGAATCTATTTATAGATGAATAACGGGTGATGGTTGAACTTCTATGGTTGAGATTAGGATAGAAAAAACAGATGGATGGGATTAAAAGTTTTTTTTTTAAAAAAAGAGAAAAACTTAAAAGTAAATGTAATAAAATTTAAGGAAAGAGTATACCTACCGGAGAAATAAGGGAAACTATTGGCTTAAAAGAAAAACACAAGAGTACAAAGAGAAAGAATACGATCAGTTTTCAAACCGATGGAAAATGTCATAACCATAGACTGTCATGCCGATGGGAAACAAAGTCATTACCATATATGGACATGTCGATGGAAAACAAAGTCGTTACCATAATATGACGTGCCAATGATAAATAATGTTATTACCATAGACTGAGGTGCTGATGGAAAACAACGTCCTTACCATTGACTGATTTGCCGATGGAAAACAATGTCTTTACCATAGACTGAGGTGCTGATGGGAAACAAAGTCGTTACCATAGACTGATGTGCCGATGGGAAACAAACATGTTACCATAAACTGACATGCTGATGGAAAACAAACTTGTTACCATGAACTGAAGTGCCGATGGAAAACAAACATGTTACCATGAACTAATGGAAAAACACAAATAGAAGATAAAAATTGTAACTAAAAAATCAATATGATAAACAGAAAGCTAAATAATGATAATTAAACAGTCAATACGATAAACAAAAAACACAAAACCAAAAATCGAGAGAATAAATAGATAAAAAATAATATCAAGTAAAACTATTCTCCCCTATTTTAAGAGGAGTTTTTTAATGTAAGGAAAAGTTAAATAGATGAAGTAGACATGGATTATTACATTAATGTAATCATTCCTAGCTTCTGTTTCATAAACACAAATCTATCGGAAGGTAATGGTTTTGTAAAAATATCAGCATGTTGTTCTTGGGTTCAAATGAATTGTAAAATAATATCTCCTTTTTCTGTGTGATCCCTAAGAAAGGGATGCCTAAAATTTATGTGTTTTTCATGAGAGTGATTTGCTGGGTTCTTACTAAGAGCTATAACACTAGTATTATCACAAAGAATTTGAGTTTTCGAAAAACACAATCCATAGTCAGTGAGTGTGTGTTGTATCCACAACACTTGTGCACACCAACTTTCAGCTCCTACATATTCATCTTCAGCAATAAAAAGTGCTACTGAGTGTTGTTTCATGCAATACCAAAAAACTAGAGAGTCTCCTATGAAATGAAATGTTCCAGATGTACTCTTTCTATACATTATACAACCACCAATGTTAGCAATTGAAAAACATTTTAAAACAAAATCATTTCTAGAAGAGTAAAAAAGATGTAGATCCACAGTGCCTTTTAAATATGGAAAGATTATCTTCACGACATTTAAATGAGACTCTTTTTGATTAGATTCGTATCTTCCACATAATCATATGGAAAACATTAAGTCTGGTCGACTAGCTATCAAGTATAAAAAACTTCATATCATACAAATAAATGTTGTTTGATCTACTGGTTTCCCAGTTATATCAAGATCATGTATATTTGAGTTACCAATTGGAGTGCTAATTCTTTTAATTTTTTCATATCCATAATTTTTGAGTAAATATTTTATAAACTTATGTTGAGATATATGTTTTCCTTTTGGTTTTTGTGAAATTTTAAAACCTAAAAACAATGTTAACTCATCCATAATACTCATTTCAAACTCATATTTCATTAAATTGGCAAAAGAATTTGTTAAAGATTGCTGAGTTGATCCAAATATTTTGTCATCAACATAAATCTGAACAATAAAAACATTTTTATTTTCCATTTTTATAAAAAGGCTTGGATCCACAGTACCTTTTGCATAATTTTTTTGTAACAGAAATATTATAAGTTTATCATACCATGCTCTAGGGGCTTGCTTAAGGCAATATAGAGATTTTGTATGTTTTAAAACATGAATTCAATGTTTTGAGTCACGAAAACTAGGGGTTTTCGACAAACACTTCTTCTTGAACAAAACCATTCAAAAAAGAACATTTATCATCCATTTCAAATATTTTGAAATTAAAGTATGATGCAAAGTCTAATAGAATATGAATAGATTCAAGTCTAGCTACTACAGCATATGTTTCTTCGTAGTCTATTCCCTCTTGTTGATTATAGCCCTTAGAAACATTTCTTTTTTTATTTCTTACAATGATTCCATTTTCATCACTTTTTTTAATAAACATTTTACACCAATTACAGTTTTTTTTAGGTCTTTCATCTAAAGTCTAGACTTGATTCCATTCAAATTCATTTAGATCATCTTTCATTGATTTAATCCAATATTCATCACCAAAGTCCTCACTTGGACTTTTAGGTTATAATTTGGAAAAAAATCCATATGTTATATTTCATTTCTTTTGAAATTTCTGGCCCTTACAAGTTGATTTACATCACCAATGATATTATCACATGGATGATTCCTAGGAAACAATTGATATGGGTGTTGTAAAACCTGTTCATCAACATATGGTAGAAATTCTTCTGGTGTAAATGTTTCAGGAATACTTTCTTGAACATTTTCCTTATCAGAAGAATCTTAAAATAGAGGTTGATAAACATTTTTAGAAATCAAATCCAAGGATATAGGTTGGGGTTGGTAGAAAACAAAAGGATTAGTTTCATCAAATTTAACATGCACTGTTTCTTCAACAGTAAAAGTGTTATTCTTGAATAATCTATATGCCTTAGATGTTATAGAATAACTTAGAAGGATTCCTTCATCAGATTTTGGTGTGAATTTTTGTAGATTATCTTTAGTATTTAGAATGAATACTTTTCACCCAAAAAGAGTAAAGTATGAAACATTATGTTTTTGGCCAATCCATAATTCATATGGTGTTTTATTAAGAAATTTTTTATTTAAAACACGATTTATAGTATAAAAAGAAGTACTCGCAACATCATCCCAAAAGTTCTTAGCAATTAAGTACTCAATCAACATGGTTATTGTCATTTCTTGAAGAATATGATATCTTCTCTCAACAACACCTTTTTTATTAGGAGTTCTTGGAGATTAAAAATTGTGAGTAATACATTTCTTACTACAAAAAGATTCAAAATATGAATTTTGAAATTCACCATCATGATCACTATGAATTGTTACCAATGGTAGGTTTTTCTTATTTTTAACTTGGGATATAAATGATTTGAAATAGGAAAAGTCATCAGATTTCTACGTTAGAAAATAGACACATTTAAATCTAGTAAAGTCATCAACTTAAACAAATACATAGTATTTGTGTCCAATGCTTCCAATTGGTGAATAACCGAAAATATCCATATGCACTAGGTGCAATTCATTAGAAGTGAAACTTCATTAATTGATTAAAAGCTAGTTTTATGTTTCTTTGCAAATTGACAAGGATCACAGGATATTTAAGAATCATATCTAAGATCTGTTAGTCCCTTTACAAGTTTTTTATTTGAGAGTTTACAAAGTTTTATCAGTTTGTAGTGTCCTAGTCTTCTATACCATAGCCATGATTGGTCTTCTATTACACTTAAGAAGGGTAAATTTTCGCACCTAATGTCAACTATGTTAATAGTGTATACATTCTCTTACCTATGGAAATATAGAATGAACTCATACATGGAATTGTGAACTAAACACCTATGATTTCTAAAATTCACAAGGTAACCTTCATCAAATAATTGACTTATGCTGATGAGATTGTGATTAAGACCTTTAAAAAATAAAACATTTGAAATAAGAACTTTTCCAAGAAAAACAATATTATATATTCCAACAATTTTTCCTTGAGAATTATCTCCGAAGGAAACCATTCCACCTTTTGTTTCGATGATCTTTTCAAAGAAATATTTTTTTCCTGTCATGTGACGAGAACAACCACTATCCATGTACTGAATGTTCTTGTTGGTACACTTCATATTTTCATGAAAAAGAAACAATTAGTTTTTTGGAATCCTAATTTGTTTGGATCCAGAATGGTTAGATAAAAGAATGTTAGGAATCCATATTTGTATTGTAATATGGACTTTGTGAAATCGTAAAGACTGGGTTCTATTGTAAAGACCCGTAAAATTCAAGGGAAATTTTTTCTTAATTTTCTTTGTATTTTTACAAGAGCGCGGTTTCTGACGGCACCTGATTCTGAGGCCCGGAGTGCCCGTAATCAATTTCCGAAGTTTTTCTCGGGTACGTTCAGTGAACGAACGAGCGGGAAATTCTAACTTTTGATCCGGTGCTCGGAATTGAAATCCGAGGACACCGATGAACTCGCAGCGCTGATATTCGCTTAAGGAGACCATTTCCGAGGTTGCGTTTATTTCGGGTTGAGAGTTAGTTTTTGGGAGTTTAGAACAAGTTAAATAAAAATTGTGGATTACAAATTTTTATTTAAACTTGTTGGTTAACTTCTCTCAAAGGAAGTTAGGGGTGGGACCCACACCCACTTAACCTCCCTTGAGAGGATTATGTGTGGAGGGGCCCACACGAACCCTAAACTTTTCATCTCCTCTCAAAACTCCTTTAACCCCCCTTTAATTGACATGTCAACTTGTTAATTAATTTGGAGTTATCTTATTTGAATTTCATACTTTTGAAATTCAATTTGGTTAAGTGTGTGAATAAAATAAGTCTCTAACTTATTTTATTTGGATAGATTTCTCTAGCCTTCTTGAGAGCATTTTGGGTTCTTCTCCTTCTTCTTCAAACTTTGACAAAGAACGCTCAAGCTTTGACGGAGAACGCTCAAGCTCCAACGAAGAACGCCACTCCTCTCATCTTCGTAGCCCGTTGTTACCGAAGATCGACGACGTCTTCCGTGTCAACGAAAGGGAACGCCGCTTCCCCCTCGGACTTCCTTCATCGGCATACGAAGATTCTCCAACGACATACCTCTTCGGACGTACCTCTTCATCATCGGATTTGAGGAACGATTACCGCGATGCCCGACCTCCGCGACGTTGTCTTCCGCGGGTCGTTGACAATCTTCGAAACTGAACCCAAGGTAGGGGTTGTTGTTATTTGTTTATTTATTTATTCTTGTTCGTGGTTCTAGCATGACTAACGTGAGGATATTTAGATATGTGTTATCATTTAACGTGAGGGGGCCGGACCGCATGAACACGGCCGAACCCCCTCCTTTGTTCTTGTTGATTTATCTTGCGGTTGAAACAAGATGGCATGGTGCCGTCGCACCACGCGGATATTCGCACGAATATATTGCGCGGCGCCGTCACGCCACGCCATGGAAGGATCATCAAGAACGCGACGCCGTCGCGCCGCGTCGAAGGGAATCAAAGGCGCGGCGGAGGGGCCCGGTGCCGTCGGACCGCGCCGGACGACGAACACCGCGGCCGGTTCCGGGCCACGGCGGGACGAGAAGACTGGCGGCCGGGCCGCCGGCGTCGGAAGCCGGAAAGGGGACTGGTTTGCCGGTCCTGTTAGAGAAAAACCGGCCAGCTAGGTGGCCGGCCGGAAGGTCAAAGGCCGGGGGAATTTAATTCCCCTGGCCAGCACTAAACCCCCCCCCCCCCCCATTTATGAGGGGGGCGGTTTCCTTGAGGGGGGCAGGCGGCCCCCCGGTTCTTTTCAAAGTAGGCCCCCCACGAGGGGGGGGGGGGGGGTTTCCAAAGGCGCGGATAAAAGCCACGCCGCTTTATTGATGACGCGGGGGCTTTTCCCCCCGCGCGTGGCGACAAGCGGTGCCAGGCCGTGCCGCCGCGCCGGGTCGGACCCTGGTCGGGTCACCCCTGTTCGGGTCGACCCGGTTCGGGCCGGACCCGGACCCCCCGTTTTCGAGACGGATTCTGTCATTTGGCCATAACATTAGCCACGGACCTCCGAATGATGAACCGTCTGCAGAAACATGATCCTTGGATCGAGACGGTCGTTTTGGTATATCGCACTCAATGTTTCGGAATACTTTGAGTTTGGCCGGGTTGGTTCGTTCACGAAACCAACCGGGCCTTCGGAGCAGAAACGCTCGTATCTTGAGCTACAGACGTCTGATTGATGTGCCGTCAGCTTTATTGTGTTCCTCTTAGAGAGACAGATCTTTTGGCATACTACGCCCGAGGTTTGGACGCAGGTGGAGTACGGTCAGGTTGGTTTTGCCTTAAAAACCAACCGGGCCCCGGGGACGAAAATGCCAATAACTCTCAGACCGGGCGTCCGATCGACGCGCCGTCTGTTGCGTTGAGTTCCTGTTGACGATACATAACTTTTAGATAAATCAACTCTGGACTTTGTGACAATTGATGTAACAGCCTCTCAGCTGGTGGAGCGGATCCTCCTGTACGAGTTCTCTGTGTGCGGGAACCCTAGTGCTGGCTGCGACTGTGGCTACTACTGCTACTACTACTACTGTGACTGCGACGACGACAGTACAGAGATCCTGTGTGGATTCGACGACGACGACTATAGCACTCGGCGATCCTACGTGGATCAGTGCTATAGGTCTTGTGTGGGCCCGATCCTGTGTGGGTCTGATCCTGTGTGGGTCCTTGCGCTCAGCGGTCCTGTGTGAACCAGCGCCTACAGGTCCTATGTGGGCCTGATCATGTGTGGGTCTTTGCGGGGGTTAGTTACCTAACGATCCTTCGTGGGTCCGACAACTTAGATGGATCAGAGATCATATTTATCGTCCTTTGAAGAAGTATACCTGTGTGAGCTGAATCCTGTTGCTTTCCTGTGTGGATTGTGTTGTGCTATCCTGTGTGGATTACGTTTTTCTTTCCTGTGTGGAATACGTTTACTTTCCTGTGTGGATTGAGTTGTACTTGGGCTCGGAGGTTGGAGCGTATTGGAATTGATGACTTAGGTATATGTATGGGCATATACCTAAGCAGTGTCGGTTGTTACTTCGTGATTGTACCTTTCTTTGTGGTTTATCCTTTGAGGATTTTGAGAGACCTTCAGGGGTCTCGGGGTCCCTACTGAGTAACTTATACTCACCCCTGCACGGGCTATGCCCGCACTACGTTGTGTTGGTTGCAGATGACGGACAACGTTGATCGTGACTGAGGCTTACAGAGCAGAACGGTACCTGGAGGTGGACCACTGGGCGGGACGTACCCGGAGCGGACGGCGGGACCCGAGGAGCAGTGGAGCTATCTGTACCCACCCTTCAGGTGGGATCTCCAGTGGAAAGCTCGGAGTAGCGGCTTTTACATTACAGTTGTTGTTTTCCCTTTCGAGTTGTAATTTACTTTCAGTTTGGGTTTGTATACTGGCCCATTTACTTTTCCGCACTTTCAGTTGTACTCTGTTCTAACTTAGTGTTTACTTTTCCGCTTTCTTACTCTGTGGTGGTTGTTTACTTTTCAAACGCAATGCCTTCCCTTTTTGTTGGGATTTACGCCTTGGTGCTAGTCGCCAGCCCCTGGCATGTGGAAGGCGGGCTTGGGGTAGTCACGGCACGGACCCCGAGGGCGGGCATGACAAATTGGTATCAGAGGAGTTCGGTTCTACCAAGAACTCTGATCTTTTCTATGTGAAGCAATAATGTTTAGCATATTGAGTGTGGTTATCAGTCTAGGGAGTCCAGTGTTGGTACAGCGGCTGACGTATCCGTACACCAGGACCTTGACTTCTGATTTCCGACTTAATGCACGAAATCATTGATTGCGTGTGTGTTTCAAGTTTTCTTTGTGATTACTTATATCAGCTGACCAGGTATACTGTTCTGACCGTGGCGCACCTGTTTCCTTTTCAGGATGGCCCCATGACGGCAGCCAGCTAGGGTTCTGAGAGTCGAGTGTGACGACAGCCCACCGAGCGACGAGGCCTCGGTGCAGGAACCTTTGTCAGCAGTGGCACCGGCGGTAGCACTACCCGCCGAGCCCCCGATGCTTCCAGCGCCAGCCGCTGATGATTCACGTCGCCTCAGCGCACTTCATGAGTTTCAGCGCCAGCGACCGCCCAGGTTTCGCGGGGAGACGGATCCCCAGGCAGCTGAGGACTGGCTGGAGGCAGTGGTACGTGTGTTTAGGCTAGTGAGGACACCAGCATACCTCATGGTGATCCTCACTACGAGCCTACTACACACAGCAGCAGGACGATGGTGGAGCTTGATGCTCCAGGTGCACGATGAGGCATCTCTACTTTGGACAGATTTTGAGAGCCTCTTCCGCTTGGAGTTCATCCTAGCCACCCTTCGTGCGGTGCGTATCCAGGAGCTTCTTCAGCTGCGTCAGGGCAACATGATGGTCGCTCAGTACTCGGCGAGATTTACCGATCTCTCGCGCTACTTGACTGACATGGTACGAGACCCATTCTTCTGGGCCCGGACCTTCGAGCAGGGTTTGAGACACGAGATCAGGGCATCTCTGATCTCCCTCAGCATACCGACTCAGACAGGAGTATTGGAGCGGGCCCTTCTGATCGAGAACTTCCTTGCTGAGTCTACACCAGCGCAGCGACCCACCGCAGGGCGGCACGTGGCAGAGTCATCTGCAGCAGGCAGTCGACGGATGACTCAGGGGTCCAAACAGAGCAGACCTTCGGGCAGACGACCTCAGGGCACTGGCTCAGCAGTGCGGAGCACCCAGCGAGGAGCCAGTATTTCGAGAGGCAGACAGTGCTACTCGTGCGGCGGGTAGGGCCACATGGCTCGTGACTGCCCGACCCGCCGTGCCAAGGAGCAGCAGACAGTTGAGGGACCACCGAGGCAGAGGCAGAGGGTCGACCGTGGCGGTCCGCAGGGAGGAGGCGGACGAGGTAGAGGAGCTGGACGAGCAGCCGGTGGTGGGCGACGCTTTGAGGCTCTGCCACCACCACCACCAGGAGGTCCACCCCGACCACAAGGAGCTGGAGGGCAGAGACAGGCACAGCTCCAGGCAGCAGAGGCCTACGACCACAGCACAACCAAGATGATTCGAGGTACTATCTGTGTCTATTCCACCCTTGCTGCAGTTCTTATAGACACAGGAGCGAGTCACTCTTTCATAGCCGCTGCCCTTGTTCGGAGCTCGGAGATTCCAACAGAACCGTTGGCTCGATCCTTACGGCTAGAGACTCCTACGGGAGCAGACTCGACGATTACGCACTAGTTCCGGCAGTGTGAGCTTACTCTAGGAGGCGAGAGCTTCAGCTGGGATCTTCTTGTAGCAGCGTCGAGGCCTAACGACGTCATCTTGGGCATGGATTGGTTATCTACGGTCCATGCACAGATTGACTGTTTTAGGCGCAAGGTGTGATGTGTACGCACCGACGGGAGCAGGTTCACCTTCACCGGTGAGAAGGGAGCCTTAGCAGCACAGGATGGACTTCCGCGGAGGAGAGGACAGCCCATTACTCATTAGTTGGCTATCCTCATCCTTGGAGCAGTTAACGTGCGGAGTCCTGGTTTTCCTGCAGTGGTGGATCAGTTTGCGGACGTTTTTCCCGACGACGTTCCAGGGCTACCTCCTCGCAGAGAGGTAGAATTTTATATTGACTTGTACCACGGGACAGCCCCGATATCGACTCCAGCATATCGGATAGCCCCTGCCGAGCTTCGAGAGCTACGGGTACAGTTGGAGGACTTGCAGGGCAAGGGGTTCATCCGACCCAGTGTTTCACCCTGGGATTCCCCGATATTGTTCTCCAAGAAGGCGGACGGGAGCTTGCGACTTTGTGTTGACTATCGTTGCCTGAACCAGGTGACAGTGAGGAACATGTATCTGCTACCGAGGATTGATTACCTCTTTGATCAGCTCAAGGGAGCACGGTGGTTCTCGAAGATAGACCTCAGGTCAGGCTATCATCAGCTCAGAGTCAGAGACGAGGATGTGCAGAAGACGGCCTTCAGATGTCGGTATGGCCATTATGAGTTCTTGGTTATGACTTTCTGCATAACCAATGCTCCCGCAGTGTTCATGGCCCTCATTAACAGGATCTTTCAGCCATACCATGATCGATTTGTCGTGGTCTTCATCGACAACATTCTGATTTACTCTACGACTGAGGAGGAGCACGCCTATCACTTGCGAGTTATACTAGACACACTCCGAGAGCACCAGATTTATGGTAAGCTCCCGAAGTGCCAATTCTGGATACGTGAGGTCCACTTCTTGGGACACGTTATCTCTGAGGCGGGAGTTGCAGTGGATCCTACGAAGATTGAGGTTGTGTTAGCATGGGAGTCACCCAGAAGCGTGACTGAGGTTCGGGGTTTCTTGGGACTAGCTGGATACTATCGGAGATTCATGCTAGACTTCTCAAGAGTTGCGACACCACTCAGAGCTTTGACAAAGAAGGGGAAACCCTTCGTGTGGTCAGACAGATGTCAGCAGAGCTTCCAGGAGCTGAGACAGAGATTGACTAGCGCACCTATATTGAGGTTTCTCAAGGAGGGAGTATGGTAGGTAGTTTACTGCGATGCATCAGGGACCGGACTCGGATGTGTTCTGATGCAGGAGCGGGCAGTGATCGCCTATGGATCATGTCAGTTGAGGCCGCATGAGCAGAACTACGCTACCCATGACCTGGAGTTGGCAGCAGTGGTCTTCGCTCTGAAGACATGGCGACACTATCTGATGGGCGAGCGCTTTACAGTCTTTTCCGATCATCAGAGTCTCAGGTATATCTTCTCGCAGATGGACCTGAACCTGAGACAGCGGAGATGGCTTGAGTTCCTCCAGGACTATGACTTTGAGATAGTCTATACTCATGGGAAGGGGAACGTAGTAGCCGATGCCCTCAGTAGGAGGACGGGCATTCAGCTACTTGAGGAGGCGACAGAGCAGCTAGCCTCTTTGCAGATATCCTTCATGGATAGAGATGGAGCAGCCTTCCTCCAGTCTCTCACAGTCACCTCTCCACTACTGCAGCAGGTCAGAGGGGCACAGTGTGAGGACACTGACTGTGAGACACAGCGTGCACAGATATCCTCGGGACAGGAACCTGATGGTTTCTCCCTTGGAGCAGAGCACGACATCCTTTTCAGAGGACGTACCATGGTACCAGTCGCTTTGCGAGAGGAGGTGCTGAGAGAGTTTCACACTTCTCCTTTGGCGGTACATCCTGGAGTGGAAAAGATGTACCATGACCTCAGACGACAGCACTGGTGGCCGGGCATGAAGAAGGCAGTGGCAGAGTTCGTTTCTCGATGCCTCACCTGCCAGCAGGTGAAGGCAGAGCATCAGGTACTAGCAGGCTTGGTACAGCCCTTGGAGGTTCCGGAGTGGAAGTGGGACGACATATCTATGGACTTCGTGACTGGACTTCCACGCACTTCCAGAGGTCACGACTCTATCTAGGTGATTGTCGACCGACTCACCAAGTCGGCACACATCTTACCCATCAGAGAGCGGGGCTCAGTGGAGAGCTTGGGACATCCCTACGTTCAAGAGATTGTGCGGCTCCACGGTGTGCCATCATCTATCGTCTCTGATCGAGACGCTCACTTTACTTCCCGGCTTTGTAAGGGGTTACAGGATCCGTTCGGGATGCAGCTACGTCTGAGCATAGCCTTTCACCCTCAGACGGATGGTCAGACGGAGAGGACCATCCAGACTCTCGAGGACATGCTCCGCGCATGTGTCCTCGACTTTGGTTGTAGCTGGGAGGACCACCTACCCTTGGTGGAGTTTGCGTACAACAACAGCTACCACTCCACCATCGGGATGACACCGTACGAGGCGTTGTACGGCCGACCTTGTAGATCTCCTTTGTGCTGGACAGACCTTGGGGAGTCAGCACTTGTGGGACTGGAGATGGTCCATGCCATGACAGAGAAGGTTCAGGTCATCCAGGAGCGGATGAGGACAGCTCAGAGCCGGCAGAAGTCATACGCTGACAGGAGGCGGAGGCCACTAGAGTTCGAGGATGGCGACCACGTCTTCTTGCGGGTCTCACCTCGACGTGGTATTCGGAGATTTGGCCGAGGCGGCAAGTTATCTCCGCGCTTCATCAGACCCTTCCAGGTCCTCAGCAGGATTGGTGAGGTGGCTTATCGCCTGGCTCTACCACCTCAGTTGCACCGGGTGCACGACGTCTTCCACGTGTCTCAGCTGAGGAGATACGTGCACGACCCGACGCACATCATTGACCATGGGGAGCTTGACGTTGACGATGGGGAGACTTTTACGGAGGTCCCAGTGGAGATAGAGGATCGACAGGAGCGGGTCCTACAGGGGAGATCGATTCCTCTTGTGCGCATCAGATGGCAGCATGGGAATCTCCAGGAGAGCACATGGGAGTGGGAGGCTCAGATGCGTGCTCAGTACCCTCATTTGTTTCCCTAGTTTTTGATGTATCTTTACGGGGACGTAAAGCCCTGAGGTGGGAGTATTGTAAAGACCCGTAAAATTCAAGGAAAATTTTTTCTTAATTTTCTTTGGATTTTTACAAGAGCGTGGTTTCTGACAGCACATGATTCTGAGGCCCGGAGTTCCCAGAATCAATTTCCGAAGTTTGGCTCGGGAACGTTCAGTGAACGAACGAGCGGGAAATTCTAACTTTTGATCCGGTGCTCGGAAATGAAATCCGAGGACACCGATGAACTCGCAGCGCCGATATTCGCTTAAGGAGATCTTTTCCGAGTTTGCGTTTATTTCGGGTTGAGAGTTAGTTTTTGGGAGTTTAGAACAAGTTAAATAAAAATTGTTGATTACAAATTTTTATTTAAACTTGTTGGTTAACTTCTCTCAAAGGAAGTTAGGGGTGGGACCCACACCCGCTTATCCTCCCTTGAGAGGATTAAGTGTGGTGGGGCCCACACGAACCCTAAACTTTTCATCTCCTCTCAAAACTCCTTTAACCACCCTTTAATTGACATGACAACTTGTTAATTAATTTGGAGTTATCTTATTTGAATTTCAATCTTTTGAAATTCAATTTGGTTAAGTGTGTGAATAAAATAAGTCTCTAACTTATTTTATTTGGTTAGATTTCTCTAGACTTCTTGAGAGAATTTTGGGTTCTTCTCCTTCTTCTTTAAACTTTGACGAAGAACGCTCAAGCTTTGACGGAGAACGCTCAAGATCCAACGAAGAACGCCACTCCTCTCATCTTCGTAGCCCGTTGTTCCCGAAGATCGACGACGTCTTCCGTGTCAACGAAAGGGAACGCCGCTTCCTCCTCGGACTTCCTTCGTCGACATACGAAGATTCTCCAATGACGTACCACTTCGGACGTACCTCTTCGACATCGGATTTGAAGAATGATTACCGTGATGCCCGACCTCTGCGACGTTGTCTTCCGCGGGTCGTTGACAATCTTCGAAACTGAACCCAAGGTAGGGGTTGTTGTTATTTGTTTATTTATTTATTCTTGTTCGTGGTTCTAGAATGAATAACGTGAGGATATTTAGATATGTGTTATCATTTAACGTGAGGGGGACGGACCGCATGAACACGACCGAACCCCTCCTTTGTTCTTGTTGATTTATCTTGCGGTTGAAACAAGATGGCGTGGTGCCGTCGCACCACGCGGATATTCGCACGAATATATATCACGGCGCCGTCGCACCACGCCATGGAAGGATCATCAAGAACGCGACTCCGTCGCGCCGCGTCGAAGGGAATCAAAGGCACGGCGGAGGGACGCGGTGCCGTCGCACCGCGCCGGACGACGAACACCGCGGCCGATTCCGGGCCGCGGCGGGACGAGAAGACCGGCGGCCGGGCCGCCGGCGTCGGAAGCCGGAAACGGGACCGGTTTTCCGGTCCCTTTAGAGACAAACCGGCCGGCCAGGTGGCCGGCCGGAAGGTTAAAGGCCGGGGGAATTTAATTCCCCCGGCCAGCACTACCCCCCCCCCATTTATGAGGGGGGGCGGTTTCCGTGAGGGGGGAAGGCGGCCCCCCGGTTCTTTTCAAAGCAGGCCCCCCACGAGGGGGGGGGGGGTTTCCAAAGGAGCGGCTAAAAGCCGCGCCACCTTATTGATGAAGCGGGGGCTTTGCCCCCCGCGTGTGGTGACAAGCGGCGCCAGGCCGCGCCATTCCGTGCCGCCGCGCCAGACCGCTGCCGGCCGGGCCGGGTCGGGTCGACCCTGTTCGGGCCAACCCAGGGGGTGTCGGGCCGGGTCGGCCCGGACCCGGACCCCCCGTTTTCGAGACGAATTCGGTATTTTTGCCATAACATGATCCACGGACCTCCGAATGACGAACCGTCTGCGGCAACGCGATCCTTGGATCGAGGCAGTCGTTTCGGTATATCGCACTCAAAGTTTTCGAATACACTGAGTTCGGCCGGGATGGTGCGTTCACGAAACCAACCGGGCCTTCGGAGCGGAAACACTCGTATCTTGAGCTACGGATGTCCGATTGACGTGCCGTCAGCTTTTTTGTGTTCCTCTTAGAGAGACGGATCTTTTGAAATACTCCGCCCGAGGTTTGGATGCAGTTGGAGTACGGTCGGGTTGGTTTTGCCTTAAAAACCAACCGGGCCCCGGGGACAAAAATGCCAATAACTCTCAGACCGGGCGTCCGATCGACGCGCCGTATGTTGCGTTGAGTTCCTGTTGACGATACGGAACATTTCGATACATCAACTCTGGACTTTGTGACAGTTGATGTAACAGCCTCTCGGCTCGTGGAGCGGATCCTCCTGTACGAGCTTGCTGTGTGCGGGAACCCTAGTGCTGGCTGCGACTGTGACTACTACTACTACTACTGCTACTGTGACTGCGACGACGACAGTACAGAGATCCTGTGTGGATTCCACGACGACGACTACAGCACTCAGCGATCCTACGTGGATTAGTGCTACAGGTCCTATGTGGGCCTGATCCTGTGTGGGTACGATCCTCTATGGGTCCTTGCGCTCAGCGGTCCTCTGTGAACCAGCGCCAATAGGTCCTATGTGGGCCCGATCCTATGTGGGTCTTTGCGGGGGTTAGTTATCTATCGATCCTTCGTGGGTCCAACGACTTAGATGGATCAGAGATCATCTTTATCGTCCTTTGAAGAAGTATACTTGTGTGAGCTGAATCCTGTTGCTTTCCTGTGTGGATTGTGTTGTGCTATCCTGTGTGGATTACGTTTTTCTTTCCTGTGTGGAATACGTTTACTTTCTGTGTGGACTGAGTTGTACTTGGGCTCAGAGGTTGGAGTGTATTGGAGTTGATTACTTAGGTATATGTATGGGCATATACCTAAGCAGTGTCGGTTGTTACTTCGTGATTGTACATTTCTTTGTGGTTTATCCTTTGTGGATTTTGAGAGACCATCAGGGGTCTCGGGGTCCCTACTGAGTAACTTATACTCACCCCTGCACGGCCTATGCCCGCACTACGTTGTGTTGGTTGCAGACGATGGACAGCGTTGATCGTGACTGAGGCTTACAGAGCAGAACGGTACCTGGAGGTGGACCACTGGGCGGGACGTACCCGGAGTAGTGGAGCTATCTGTACCCACCCTTCAGGTGGGATTTCCAGTGGACAACTCGGAGTAGCGGCTTTTACTTTACAGTTGTTGTTTTCCCTTTCGAGTTGTACTTTACTTTCAGTTTGGGTTTTTATACTGGCCCATTTACTTTTCCGCACTTTCAGTTGTACTCTGTTCTTACTTAGTGTTTACTTTTCCTCTTGCTTACTCTGTGGTGGTTGTTTACTTTTCAAAGGCAATGCCTTCCCTTTTTGTTGGGATTTACGCCTTGGTGCTAGTCGCCAGCCCCTGGCCTATGGAAGGCGGGCTTGGGGTAGTCACAGCACAGACCCCGAGGGCGGGTCGTGACATTTATTAAGAGACCAATCTCTTTTCCAGTGTCCTCCACATTGACACATAGAGAAAAAATGAGTATTTTGAGGAACAACATAATTACTACTAAGCACTGGTTTAGAATGAGTATAACCAATACCAGAATGATTCATCACAAGTCTAATTTGAGAGTATATTTTATCAACATTTTCCTTGACAATAGTAATGTTTGGCCAACATTTTTTCAAGGAAAAACTTCATGATTTTAGTTTTAAAACCAAGTTTTTATCTTCCAAAACATTGGATTTTGAACTAGAGTTAGGCTCGATTTATTTTTTGAAATTAAATTTTCTAGATCCTTAGAAAGTTAATCCTATTCAGATTTGACTTTATCAAGGGTTTTAAAAATACTTTCAAAATTAGAAGTTTTCATATCAAGATAATTAGAAAGATCAGATACTTCTTTAGTTAATATCTAAAATCTAGAATTTTCGTTATCAAGATTTTTCTTGAGTTTAGAATTTTCAATCTCAAGTAATTTAGAAAACCTAGATACTTCTCCAAAAGAAGGTAAAGTATCATCTTCTAATGACGAAGAATCATCAATTGAATATTCATAATATTTATTATCAGTATAATTTGCATTCAAAGAAACATTTTAAATAGCTTCAACACTGTTTACCTTTTCCATGAAACAATGTTCTTCAATTGGTAGTCTGGATATAAGTCCAAAATTTCTCTGTCCTGAGGAATCATATTCTAAAGAATTATCTGATGAATCACTACCACTTTCACTCCAAGTATCATTTTCCTTCAAACATTCTTTGTCTTTGTTTTTTAATACATTTTCTTATTTCTTTCATAATGTTTCTCCTTTCTGTCTTTTCTATTTAGTAAAGGATAATCATTCCTTATCTATCCTACTTTCTTACATTCATAACAAGTTACCTCTGAATCTTTCTTATCCTACCTATCTTTCTTTTTAATTTGTAATGGATGTCTTTCCTTCCCACAATCTTGTTCATCCTTTGAGCAAAATTGGATAACTCATTATCTAAAAGATCATGATCATTTGAATCAGACATAACAACTTTCTTATCTTTGGATCTTGTTATCCTTTCAGGTGTTTTAGATTTAGATGTTTTGGTAAAACCTACACTAACAATTCCATTTTTATTTTTGTTGAAATCATCATCTCTATTCATTCTTGTCTCATGCTGTAGAAGAGTTCCAAAGAGATCATCAAGAGTAATTTGGGAAACTTTTCTATTTTCATCAATAGATGTCCATTTTGACTCCCATTCGTTTGGAATTATATCAAAAATATTATCTAAAAGATCTTCATCATCAAGTCCTTTTCCTCCCATAGATTTTAAGTTGTTGAAAATTATCATAAATCTATGTTTCACTTTACATATCAACTCTCTATAAGGAAAAGAAAATCCATGATACTCTACTAGAAGCATTGCTCTTCTTGTTTCTATAACCTTGGATGTACCAAAATGTGTGACTTCCAATTTCATCCAAATACTGATGGAAACATCACAAGAAAATATCTGACAGTATATATTACTGGTCATAGAACATAGTCAAGTATTGTATACCTTGTAATTCAGTTGATATTCTTGCTTCTCTTGGTTGGTGAAAGTACTGACTTCCTTGTTAGGAATATTGTAACCTCTAGTAAGCATAATAAAATTTTCTACACCAGTATTGATATCCATTGCCATAATTCGATTTATCTAGTACTCATAATCGTTCACATAAAAGATAGGTGGTCAAGAAAGATTTATATTGTCAATTGACCAAATATTTATTCCATCCACATAATAAAACAAAATCTTTTACACTCCAGATGTTAGTGTAGTAAATAATTAACACAAGTAATATGAAGGAATAAGATCTAGTATTATAAATCAGTGGAAACCTGCTCTGATACCAATTGTTGGATTGAATATGTAGATGTATATATATGTTTGAAAGAACAATACAAGAGGGGGGTGAACTGTAGGTTTAAAAACATTTTGTTTAAAAATAGAAAAATTAGTTTAAATAATCTTAAACTAATAAAATTCACAATAGAAACTAACAACCACAATTTTATTGAATATAAAGGTATGATATGAGGTAATACTATAAGAAAGGTAAAGAAATTGTATTCAAGATGAATACAATAATCAGAGTAATACAATATGGAAGGATTCTACCATAAAGTGTATAGAATCAATAGATACAATATGTAATAGTATGAATGTAATTGATACAATTACAAATGAATATGGAATGAAGAAAGGAACAAAATACAATTAACTTTCTTAAAACAGACAACATCGGAAATATAAAAGTATTACAATTATTTTAACCCGAAGAGAAGTGTTATCCTTTCACCTAGGATAAGAGGTCTGTCTTACCACCACCTTGGTAAGCCCTCGATATGATGATCGGTACGTCTTTCTTGCTATCCCCGCAAGCCCTGGATACGATGATCAGTACGTCTGTCTTGATATCCCCTCAAGCCCTCAATATGATGATCGGTACGTCTGTATTGATATCCCCAAAAGACGTTGATTTTGAAGGTAATCAACACTTCTATCTTTCAATCACTTGAAAGACCTAGACACGATGATCAGTAGCACCGTCTGCCTATCCCCGGCAGCCCTCGATCGTTATCACCTGATCGGATAGACAAAGAAAAACAATTCACTTATTGAAATAAAAAAACAAAGAATGAAACATTCACGTTTTTTAGTTTTAAGGCTTTCGCACGAAGAAGGAGACAAGTCACATCATCTCTCTCTATAAATTGATATAATAAAAGTCTCACACTTGTATTCCTGGCTGCAAATTTCGTCCTATTTATAGGCCTCAGGTTCCAACGGTCATATTTCTATGGAAAACTCGAAGGGACATGGACTCCTGGCATTATAACGGTAATATTTAATAGAAAACACAACATCATTTTGATTAGTTTATAACTAACTCCACAACATCGTTTTGGTTAAAAAAAATATATATGAAGATGATAACAATGATTATGATTAATATGAAACATGTGTTTTTGATAAAGCGCCAAAACAAGCAAGTAATGAAATTAAAGATTGAGTTCTATAAGTAATATTTAGTGTAATGTATTGATACGATATAAAGTGAGTATGATTTATAAAAATTATTATGATTAACAGAGTAAATATAACTGTCAGAGACAGTAAGATAATTGTAGTCAGTACGATCAACAAAGTCAATACGATCAACATAGTCTGAATGAACAACATGATTAGTACAATCAACTTGGTTAGTATGATAAGCATGGTCAGTACAATAAGCATGGTCAGTACGTTCAACATGATTAGTATGATAAGCATGGTCAGTATAATAATCATGGTATGTACGATAAGCATGGTCAGTATGATATGCATGGTCCATATGACAAGGATGGTAAAAGACATTTTTTATTTCCAAAACAAGATATAAAATTCAAATGAGAACTTTTGACTCCACATGATCATCCTCGTATATAATAAGTATGGGGAATAGGTTATGGTACTTCCTATGAGATGTTTAATATGGATCTCAGGCCACAGAGTGGCAAGATATATATACTATTTATTGAAGAAATTAGACTCATCATAGTTGATTTAATTACATCATATACTAATGGATGGGGTATTTTGAAAATACCATTGGAATGACTGGGTCCCGATGGTTGAAATGTCGGATAAATGGAGGAAAATTTATAAATGTGGATGACCATTTAAATTCTATATTAGGAATTAGGATATTATCTTACATATCATGGTTTTGGAGGGAATTTTAGTGATCCTAGTTCAAATGGTTATGTATTATTCACTAAACATTCCCATATTCTGAATAGGATATTTCATGTGAATGATATGACCATTGCAACTCCTTAATCCCACGTGATCATTTTTCGGTGTGTGAAACATGCTATATAAATCGATAAATGTCATTTCTTGTATAAACATCATTTGTGTAATGTGACTACCCTTCAGATTAATAATATTGTTCAGAATCTATAGGGAGGAATTCTACATATCCAAGATATTCTATGAAACAGAGTAACTATAGACTGGTTAAATGGTGCTTATGCACTACGACCTCCATTTTTCTATGGTCTTCCACACTGAGGGTTGAAAAATACATCATGCCTTGGGATTCTTTTTAGAACTAGACTCCTTGTCTACATGAAATTAATGAATATATACATGAAATCAAATAATTTTCTACATTATATGTTAGACGATGCTGGACTAAACTATTAAAAATTCAATCAGATTAATATAGTTGTCTTGTCCATGAGATGATTCCTATCATGGATTGAATGTTTGTGGTTCATCACATGATTAAATCATAGTTTTCTGGGGGAAATCAAATGACCATTCCATTTTAAACTGAAATCCATCACATGATCTGGGATTATGATCTAATTGGGTTTCATATGATTCATAATACAATCTATGGTTTCATTAGAAGAGTTGGCTAAATCTCATAGAGGTTTTCTTGAGAGTCAATGTAACATGTATGGAGGGTGATGCATGATCCCGCATAACATTTCTAGATGTCATCACAAGACATGGATGGTGTTCCTAGAAGGTGTCAATGTATTTAGTCAATATGCTCGAGTGCTATCATGAGACATAGATAATATGTGTTATTGCTGGCATATGAGCCGAGAAAAAATTATGATGCACCATTCAATGTTTGTATGGAGTGCAAAAGATTATTCAAGAGACTAGGTTTTCCTGCCCAAGGGGGGATATAAAATATTATTTGATATGTCCATAGGTCTTATCAAGATTCAAATATTACACCAAATGAGTTTTTTGAGATTTGAGAAACATTCCTGAGTTTTTTTAATGGGTTTCATGAGTAGTTCACACGAAGAGCATGAGGATCATCTTATATATTATTTTCAATGTCACCCATATTTTAGACTTGGATACAAACATTTATCAAAAAAAGATTATATTTACATAGATAAATTTTGTTTTATGTACCTCATTAATTTGAAGGTATTAAGGATGTTATTCACATATCCTTCCATAAGTATTTCATGTGATCTATGAGTTATAACACAAATGGATTATGCATGATTTATGGTCGAATTGCTTTTTCCTAGGATCTTATGCGATGAGAAGTTTTTTAAACTACTTTTTTAATTATACACTGGCGGTTTGTGTGTTGGGGTGTCTTGATTCCAATGTACCTTCTTCTCTTTGATGCAAGGGTGGAGGATTCATCAGCATCTTCCCCCCGGTTGTTCTCCAAGTAGTGTGGCACAAATCATGGGAATCAAAGAAGTATTCTGGTGGGGGATTAATCAAAATTTAGTCTATGATTTCATTTTGAAGTTCATTCCATAAATGTTTTTAGGTTTTCAGAATCCTTGGGATCATCCCATAAATGTCTCATTTATTATAATATTTGAAACTAATGGCTATTTGTTGAAACTTGATGACATGGAAATGGATTGTAATGTTTTCATATAGACATGTATTTTACCTACATGATATTAGGGTTCCCATTTAAAAACATATCTATTATCTGATGTATATTTTCTATAACCATTCATGATTCATTTTTCACCATCAAATGGTCCTTCATGAAATCAGACCCGCTTCTCTAGAGGTCTCGCAACACTGTGTTGTGAACAGATTCAGAGTGACCCACGATTTTTATTATTGTGATAGGATCGAAACATCTCCCTTCATTAATTCCATTGTTTATTTTTAAACAATATAATATCCTTGAGGTTGGATGAGTATTTTCAAATGAAATCCCTCTACATGTTGGTGATGTGTCATGTGATCAAAAAATTCCATTGTTAGAATTTCATGGAAATGTCAACATGTTTTTCTTTATTGTGAAAAAATGGAGAGGACATGGTTTCCTAGGAATGATCGATTCCCATCATCTGACATGTATGACATGCCAGTTGGATATCATATGACGAAGAGGAATTGTTTTTTGGGTGCTTGTGGGTTCTCACAGATCTCCAAGACTTCACCACATAATATTTACAAATGCAAGAGGTTCTCACTTCTGCTTTTTTTCAAATGAATATTATATAATGTCTTTGGTTCTCAAAATGTTTCTTTTATTTTGTTGAATAAAATAATTCTCCCCATTAGTGGTGAATTTCATGAATTTTACAACCATGAGAGGACTGACTTTTTTGATATTATACTTCAATTTTCAAAATGTTTTTAGAGGGTTTGTTATGATTCAGCTAGCTGATAGTTTTCCTGACTTGGGGGGAACTTAACTGGGTTCCACCACATGATTAGTGATTGTTTGGGTTTCCATAAATAGAGCTTAATGACGTTTCAATGTTTTTTTTGTGTTAACTTACATGGGTTCTATTCTGTGTATAACCTCTTTCAATACCTTATAATTTCCATTTAATATCGTGTCACCTTGGAGTTCACGCGATATACATGATTTCATACAACTTCTTCATCCTTTTCATTTTAGGAAAAAAATTACCCATTTTTAGGTATTCATTCCATTTTTATTTTTTATAATCATTTGGGATATGTAAAAAAATTACTATCAACATGAGTGAAATCTATTTTGAAAAGGACACAGTTCTAAGAAGGTAAACACCCACCTAATTCATCAACGCTGCCACCAATCGGTGTCATGGGTAATTCTCAGGCAATCAGATGACATTTGGTATTCCAAAGGATTACCTATTGATTGGGGAGAAGATAAGGATTTATTAATCAGCTACTAAGATTTATAGAGCTCTTTATTCATACTTTCTTCATGTATCCACTTCATAAGACTGTCCTAGACTACCTACTTGAGAGTCCTCACCAAGATCTTATTTTGCGAGACCTCCTCTGAAATACTTCTTTTTTTCTTAAGGAGAACTCTCGAACTAATTACGGACATTAAATTTGTAATCTTTTAAACACTTTTTATTCTAATATAAATTTCATGAGGGTTTTGTGAGTTCTGATGGCCTTATCAAATGTTCTTTGGACTATTTAACATATTGCATGACCATGTCAAGGTCCCATGATAACGATTAATCAAGGGTTCATATGGTTTGAGAAATTAACTATCGGTTTATACAACCATCGAGATCATCCAATGTTAGGGGATTCGTTATCCCTGTATGTGATTCTTGAATTATTTTACTAATTCATGTGATGTGAATTATACTTCCCGGTTACATTTATTTTTAAAATATCTTATTTTATCTATCTCACAAAGGCAAGTTAATTTTTTTCAGATGGATCCAGGTTCTCAATGCTCTTTATGTAGGTCTAATCGAATGGAAATAAGTTCAAGAAAAAACAATGATGAACCCTGAAATCATTTGTATTATCATTACAAGGTTTTGAAGAGGTTACTCTTGGACGAGTTCCACAATTACCCTCAATCACTCCCACTTCATCTATATGGGTTCATCTTATTGAGAACTATTATAATTATACAAATGAATATTATTTTGTCATCTAGATAGGTGAAAACTTCAAATATTTTTATCCAGATGACAATTGACTATGATGTAAAATGGGTCGCACCTCAACCCCATGGGTTGTTTTATATGTTGGAAAAATCTACCTCAGTTCTGGATGGATGTGATTTGGATCACCAGTCAATTTCTCATAACTAATTGAGAATATTTATCTATTATATGATCCATTGGGTTTGTGTATGGAAATAAAAATGGGATCTATATCCTTGGGTTAATTTCTCTAGTAAATGCTCATGGCCATTCTGGGACAACAAAATCATCTTACAGCTTGCAGACCATTTATATTGGATCATTATCTATAATGTATTATGGATTTACCAATTTACTTTTTTATCTCCAACACAATTTTAATTAATATCTCATTATCCATTAGTTTATTGAAACCTACTCATTCTATTTGTCTTGTTGTGAGACGGGAATCATCCTATGGGATATTTAACAACCAGGTTGTATTCGACCTCTTAGAGAGATGTACACTGAGTTCTTCCTAGCCACTGATGACTAGGATGACATGTTATAGAATCCAGTATTTGTGAGGTACATGATCCCCATTTTCATGGAGAAATTGAGGAATTAAACTAACATTCACTAACTTATAACCTTCAATGATTAGATGAACATTTTTTATTGTCGCAATGGGGTCAGGCCAACTGTAATTCATCCCTAATCAGTTTCACTCCCAGAATGTTCATGACTGTGTCAGCTAGTATTAGTCAATTTGGGATGATTGGTATCACACATCATTGGGATATAGTGAGAATTTATAGATCTCTCTAAGCCTTATGTTGGTGGTATTTATTAAATTATTCTTGAATGAGTTGATTTACCGATCTAGGAATGAACTTTCAGGAATCCATGTTAGCACATTTATGATGGAGGCATAATTAGTGGAATGAAGACACATTAACTGGGAGGTGAAAGCCCTTGTACAACATTAAAAAATCATGGGTCACATTCATCAAGGAAGAATTCCCAATATGATTAGTGTCCCTTTCAAGATTTTATTTGGAATGATAGGGGATCATTTCCATTGCTATGAATACTAAAATACAACTTTGATTCCTATTTTCTTAACTTGATCCTTATTTTTGAAAATATCTGGGGTAGGGACTATGTCACTAGGAATCGATGAGGTTACAAATGTGATTTTCTAATATGATGGCTTTGATTTATCCCCTTATCACGCCCCTAATGGGTTTATATTTGAAAATGGTTTCACCTCTCTTGACAATAGGTTGAATGATATCTCATTTCAGGATGGGGTTCTTGTAGACATGATGTATTATGTATTTTTATGTAATCCATACACACCATATCAGTTTTCAATTCATTTTTTATGACCACGTCTAGAAGAACCCCTTTCAACATATGGGGTGTGAGGAGGGTCACACCCTGATATCATCCTCCAGTTCTAGATGATGTTAGTTCTTGATGAAAATGATGTAGGGATCATTATTCACTCTGTTAGTGATCTTACAATTCTTACATAGTATTATTCCCATGTTTGGTGAGTACCCCATCTAGGTGTTGTGCTAATTTAACTAGTCCATCTTGTGGAAAATACAATTTTTTCACCAATAACTCTTTCTGTGGAGACACTGTATTTAATAAATTACTTGTGAGAGACATCATGAATGTTACCTCATTATAGTGATTAATATATCAATATTGGGTGAGAATATATTGAGGAATGAGCCCTTGGACATTGGAAACGGGTGATCCCTCAATTGCGGGGAAGATATATTTGACCTCTAATTCTGATTTCATTCCAGCTCACCTAGATATTCATCATTCTTGTGTGCCCATCCCATCACTCATATAATATCTAACACAAAATAGACTGATCTTGAATTAGATTCACACCATGAATTATGAGACCCCATTGGAAAAAAATTATGCCAAATGGGAAGGCATTCATTAGTTTTTTAATTTATTTGGAGAATATGGTTTTAATGAAAATACACTATAAGAAATCATGAATAAAATTATTTGTGCTCAGATTATTTTGGCCACAATGGAGAAGTACTGTTATGATTTTGTAGGTGAGGCCCCCCTTATCGAATACAAGAAGTAGGACACAGAGGAACTAAAGTAAAGTATCTAGTTTATGTCTAATATTTAAGCCCCTATATATTCGTGGACCATGTAGACATTGGGGTATTAGTAAATCATATATTGAATGGGTAATGATCCTAAAACAACATATTCCTCATAGGAAACATCTCATATAAGTGTTGACTAGATGAATACATTAATCAAATCTCTCCATCATGGGGATAATACAGAAGAGGTGGGATGGGAAGAACATCAGTATTCAATTAAAAATTCTTTTATTACTCCTTCGAACATTTCCATGTAAGAAGAACAAATATTATTTTATTTGAATGTACTTTTTATGAGATTCATAGAGAGATTTTGAAATGTGGATATTATTACTCTTTTGTTTTATGAGTGAATAGATATTATAAAAAATTTATGTTTCTTCTATTTTTTCATTCATTCAGGATTTGATTTACATTATTATGATCTAATATTATAATAAATGCCAATGATACTAAACCATTACATTATATCAAGTAAAATTTAATTCCAATATTTGAATATTTACATTATAATAAATATTTCCCTAGATGCTTTTAGGAACTCCAACCCATAGAGTATTTTTTATTTATATATCTATCCTGGTATTGTTGAAATCCATAGATGAGAAGAAGGATCAACTGGGTTGATCACATTTCTTAGAGGTACAGTTCTATATTATTTAACGAAGCTTGTTGGATTGAAGAGATAATATTGATTTTTTCAAAGGCCATATGTCGATCCGTGGACTTTCTCTTTCTATATTTTATTGTATTTTTTCTCGGACCATCTATCACATTTGTATAGGGTTTTTTAGATCATGAATTTTATCAGTGTATTTTAGGTATATTTTGCTTTGACCTTATATTTTTGTAATTTAGTGTCTCATTGCTCGGACATTCTATCACATTAGATTAGGTACATTCACCTGAGACCTTATATATCTTTATATTAGGGTCCTTTATTTCATACCTTCAATTTCTATAGTTTAAGGACTTATATATCGCATATTTTATCTATTTGGTTTTGGGTACGTTATTTTCGAACACCTATCACTTTAGTTTGGGATATTTTATACCAAACATTCTATGATAATGTTTATTATATTTTATCTTACACCTTCTATATCATTAGATTAAGATCTTTTAGCTTGGACCATATATTTTTATAGTTTAGGTCCTTTTAGATTATACCTTCTATTTTTATAGTTGAGGGTATTTTAGTTCTGTCCTACTATTAATATAGTTTAGGAAATCATATCTTGGTCCGGATCTGTAGTCATGAAATATGGTGCAAACGTTCCAGAAATGACTCCAAACCCTTTAGGGTGTGGTGTTCTATCGGTGTGTCACTAATATTCAAGAACATAAAATAACCTTTCATGTATAGTGAGATAAATCTGGTTATTAGGCCAATGTACTTATGAATTGATATCATTTCCATATAGTGGTGTCTTCACTCTTTTACAACAGTTATGGAATTTTTTTTGATTATATTGGTTGAGTGTGAAATACAATATATTATAGGTCTACTGAAATTGTAGAAATATGAGTGATATAATTCATATGAAGAAAATTTGAGTATGTGAATATTGTATGAGAAAGACATGCATCAGAAGACATGTAACATCCCATGGTTCTAGGTTACACAATGGTAATTTCATGGACCATAAGAATTGAAGCTTCATTCATGGAAATACATGATTCCATTAGTTGGTAGGTCAATGAACTAATGGATTTCTATCATGGATAGAAAAAAAGATGAATTTGTCTCCATTTTAATTGTCATGAAATGTTTTTGAAGACTCGAACATATAGATTATGAAGTTGGGTATTGGAAGAAATCTATCCAAGAAGGATTCTAGTACCCTAAGGTAGTTTTCAACTTAAAATTTGTTTCATTAGCTTTATTCCCTATAGATTTTAATAATAAGGTGTGGGATATCAATTTATCGGAAATTTAGTGTCACTTTTTTTCATGATAATGGGTAAAAAACAATAATATTTAATTATAAGGAAGTAAAATATACATGTATTGTTTGGTATGAAATTTTTAAGTCATTGATGCAGGTACCTTTGTTAGGAGGATGACAGTGGAAATCATACTAGGAATTACTGAAAACAAACTGATGTGTTGGGTTCTAATGATATGGTGTCAGGGCTCACAAGGAATGTAAATACCTTTTGTTCGAGTGACACATTCGGTTGATAACCACATGCATATATTGAAAAGCCATATACATATATTCATAGTCCAAAAAATGTCCTCTTGAAATCAGGTATCATTTTTATGGATGAAGGATGTTTGTGGTGATCCAAGTCTCTCGTATCATGAATTTTTTTTGTGGGAAATATAATATTCAAGAAGAGTTTAAGTAAACTAAATGTTTTTTCAATTCCAAAAAAACATATTCTCATGGCGAGGAGATGTGAAATATAATTATTGTAAAATTCTCCAAAAACTATGATGTTCCATCAAGAATTTCACGAAGTTTCATAACGATATAACAATAAAACATTTATTTTATTCCATATTTTTCTACACGAAAATATTTTCCTAAACTAAGTTGGTGAAGGTTTTTGTGACAAAAGACATGATTTTTTCATAGGCTGCCCATGGTGGGTTTACAATCGAAAAAGATTTTGGACTTTTCCACTAGAAGTTTATGGTCATGAAATTTTTACCATTATAGGCTAGCGTTTACAATCTTACTACATTGAACATGGTACATGTATCTTGAGGTCATTACACACATGGAACTCATATTAACGATGATGCACAGTAGCCAAATTTGGATGCCCAGGGTCATGAGTACCGCAACATACTTCTTATTAAGAGTTAAAAATATTACATGTCCTTGATCATGGTTCTTCCATCATGAGTAATGATATGGGGCAATCGTAGTTGGAGTAGTTCATCTCACACTAAGGTGTTGAGTTTTTCCATGGTGATCCTAGGGATGACAAGGATCAGAAATCACTTTTTGATGACTGAATAATTTGGTTTACAAACATTAGTTCATATTGTGGAGCCATATGCTTACATATATTGTCCAAAAATGAGTCCCTTGATTCTGGTTATATTTTCTTGGGGCCATAAATTTTTTTTACCTGATTTACTCAGGACAAGATGTATGATTTATGGATGGAGTTTATTAAAAGCTGATAGAAGCACCTTTTATACTTTTTGAACATTATAGGGATATTATTGTCCTTTTATAAGGAATTTTAATGAGTGATGATCTATATAGTTTAACGTAATATTGTAGGTATGTGTTGGCTTCCATTTAGTTTTAGTATCATGATGTAAGGATTTTTTTGTTGTGTAGTTTTAAGTTCATGAAACCGGGATATTTTCCATGCAGTTTAACATTATGGGGTAAGGAAGTGGGAACCGATGTTAAAAATTTTACATGAAACATATGACATGAAATACTATGTTGTGCATATAAATTATTCAAGTGTAGGACTAATGTAATTGTATATCTCAACCCCTATGTGGCTTGGGTGTATATTTTCGGTTCTTTTTGTTGATCACATGATAAGAAGACCATGATGTCACTACATATATTTTAATTATAGGAATCGTGCCACATGAAGTTTCATAATTGGAAAAAGTCTATGAATATGTATCTTGTATGTTATGGTGTTCTTTATTTAAATTTATTGTTGTTGTTGGGCCAAATAATGGAGAACCGGGCATCATTAGGTATCCTATGATGACAAGAATCACGACCCATGTAGTTATTTAGTAACTGTGCAATTTAATGTTAGGAGGAAAGGATGTTGGAATCCTGATTCAAATAGGGAAATGATGGTTGGACCTTAGGACATAACTCTATGATTCAATATGTAACATGTAATGATAGGAATCAATCCATACATTGTTATTGAGGATGTACCTTATAGTGCAAGTATGGCCTACAAGATGAGATGGGAACGTATTCTTGTTTGTTGTGACTATACATTGGATTGAAGATTATGGAATCACTATGTATCCGATGATGTCATGAATTAAGTCACACATAGTTCGTGAATAGATCTGATGTAGTAGACACACACCCAAAATAGTCTTCTTATCAGGAGGGTTTGACTGAGATTTAAATTTTATTTCATGAAAATGACATCAACCATGTAGTTTAACATCATGTATAATTGATACATGTTATGATTTTTAATATCCTTCATTCAGGATGATGATAAAACCTTCATGATTTGATATTACTTTCTTGCGGGGGTAATCCATTACAAAAATTACAAACTCATGTAAGCAATCTTTGGTGTAAAAAAAAGGAATAACAGGGGTCTGTATCACCATACAGAGGAGTTTAGGGATAAGACACTAGAATTTGGAATCATGGGGTGGAAATAACATGATATATAATCAATGGGTCCCTATATATCACATTGACAATTAGAATAAAGCCATATAGTTTAATTTCATGTTGTAAAGGCATCAGTTTTGATGTTTAATGTCATGCAGTCCTAACATGGGTTACATGATGTGAATAGAAAGGGATATTACTATTGGTCCCATGTCTAGAGGATTGTGAATCTCTATATATCCTATGATTAAAATAATCATTTTTCACATTGTTCTTGGATGAACAGATTCACTATGTGGATCAATCTCTCACAAAGGGATATCGAATATTATCTTACCTTCACATAGATCTAGATTTTGTGAGGAGATTTATTAGTTATATATTGTTTTCAATGTTGTTTACCATCATATGACGAGGAATTGTGTTTGTGGTTTAACATCATATGTTAATGACAAGATATTTTTTCATTTTTATGTCTTGCTACTATGACTAGAGGCATACTTGAGTTTATCATCATGATGCCCAGAAGAACTAGTGAATTATTACATCATAAAACCATGACGTCTCCACATATTATTACATCAAGTGACTAGGATATCTGGATACCACATATTTTAATGTCTTGCTACTATGACATGTCTCTTGATGATATCTATGAAATGTATTTATTGAGAAACATCCCATTTTTTTGGGTTGTGTCATGATCCTCATCCATTGTGGATAGTGACTAAACTCTATTATGATAGACATTATGTATGACATAAGGCCCATCCCATCTATATATCAACATCTGAGATTTATTTACTGGTATCAGTGGTGTCTTGAGAACCATCACCAGTCCTCTATGGAGGATGAATCAATGGAGATCCTTTTTATAAATTGATCTTGCAATCCAATTTTCTTGCACTTCAAGGTTGTGTAATATACGCAACCTATTATCATAAATCTATTCCAACTCAATTAGTAACTTATGTGATTTAACAACATATGAGAGTTATCTGAAAATGTATTTTTGGAGTGAAGGTTTTTGGCCTTCAATGGGTATCGTTTCCTCTATTCCATAAACCAATTAATATGGTATTTTTTTATAGTAGTACGTGTGGTTGTATAGTGGGTCTAAAAAGTATGGATGATCATGTCAGTTCATAAAATCATTTCCTTGATCACTATATTTTAGATTATATTTGACAGATTCATATTTGATTATATTATTTTTCCATTTATAACTACATTAGACTGAGATGAGTTATTGGATATGAAAATTTACTCCTAATATAGCTTCACCAACTATGTAGATCATAAGTTGGTGCCTTTGTATATCAATGTTATGTGAGGGGCTACGAACATTGTAATGATATGAGAATTTATGACGTTTATGATGTACATCTTCCCAACCTCAATGAGGGATTTTCCCTTAACCCATTTTGGAAAGAATTTGGTAGTTGTAATGATTTAAATTCTCTACATATCCATGATTTGGGGATATGTCCCCAAAACATTCATTCCCCATATAGATAATGGATAGGAATATTTAACAGTATGATGAATTTCTTGTGGTTCATGGATGATGATTTCATGGATATTTAATGAATGAAATTTCATCATGAATTCCACATAGGCATGTATCATGGTTTTCTAGTAATATCATGGCCTCCAGTTTTGGTTGGAGAGCCTGGTCCCAGATTTATGGGTGATGTAGGGTCCTATATTGACCTCTTACATGGCAGAATAAATCTCCCCTCTAATATGAATCAAAGGATTATTATTTAAAATCCTATTTATATATAGAAATGTGTTCATTTTGACAATTATATGCTGTAATGTTTTTTTTTCATGTTTTCAAATATGTTCCCTCTCAGCTCGGTATAAATGGATAACCTCATTTTTGAGATAATAGATTATGGGCTCCATCCATCCATGGGTGGATATCAATTCATCAAGCTCCAGGTTGTTGCTGGCATTATTTAATTCTTCCATAATGCAGAAGAAGATCGATGAGACCATTATTCAATGTATGATACATACTATTTAGTCATCATGATCATGTTCATAGATGACTATGGTTACATTATCCAAAGCATCATAACAAGCATTCTGTGATCGGGGATCATGATGCAATGTGTTCTCAAAAGAGAACATTGTAATTTATCTCTTGACTTAAACAATGATAGGGTCATGTTCATCATTTTTAATATAATAATCTATATTGATCATGTTTATCACTATTTTTTAATCCTCTTTGATATTCATGTCGTATATCTATATTTGTAGGGAAAATTGCAACCTTGTATTGAGTATTTGGTATTCTTCATTGTTACTCATGCATCTTTTGGATACTAATAATGACTGGGGTAAAAAAAATTTAGGGAGAAAAATAAAATGTCTAAGAAAACACAATAGATATTCAACTTGTCATTTCTTTTTACGATATGACATCAACAGTGACCATGAAAATACATCTCCCATTTCTAAGGGATTTAATGGTCCTAAAATACCTCCTTATCTAGAAGTTCTGTTTCCATCAATGTATTATTATGGGTAGGTTGTGCTAAAAGGAAATCAGCCATGTTTGTCTTTTCACCATTTTCAGGGACATGAACGAAATGTTATATTGATACAGATTGACTACCTATTGGGCCAAGCACCCAGTCACCATTGAATGGATGGTGATTTACCCGAGAGGTCCAATATGAGAGACTAGATGAACTTCATGGTGCTGTATGCAATGCCTCTTTCTTACATTGGGAATACGATTATGTGGTTATTCATCTAAACATTATAGAATCAGGTCTCAATACCTAGAAATAATTGTATTAGGTAATATATATTGTTCTCTCTCACCATATCATTTATTTGTATGTAGAGGGAACATAGTGAGAATTCCATGGAGGCCAATAATTAAATCAGTGGCCTCTATTCCCCAGGTGTAATTAGAAAAGGTGGATGTGGTATGTACTGGTGGAGACATTCAAAGGATTCATGGTAGTCATCACCCAATTGATAGGTGATACCCTTATTCATTATCAAGGTGAAGGGGAGGGATTTCCTGACTAGGGTTGGATTTGAAATTCATAATGTATGTGAAGTTACCATGGAGCCCCAAAAGTTCATTGAGGTTTTGGGGGCGGAATTTCAAAAAAAACTAGTATTCTCTGGTATACGATGATGCTACTTTAGTGTAACATATAAAAGGATCATACATTAAATTATCACCAATGCTCATTTATGTAGATTGATCATCATATAGTGTTATCACACATTGTCTAATATTTTTTGAGGATATACGAATTTGGTATTTTATGTATCCATCACAGGAATCATTATTGGAATATATTTATATTTATAATATATAACATATTGGTGCTTTTATAGAAATTCATAAAACATCTCTTTCTCTTATAGTTTCATAGATAACTAATCATTGAAGGACTTGTATCTACTTTAATTCATATAATTATCATTATTAAATCATCCATGAAGGGAGATACACCTTCTTCAAATATAAGAGAGACATTCCTGAGGTCATCCTCATATTAATGAACCTTTGTGCCTGGGGATACATTCATTGATGTAGATGTAATTCTCGGGGAATCATTATCACTATCATGGTGATAGAGGCTTTTAGAATATACATTATCATCCCCAACATCCTGATACATAGAAGAGAAATGTTTGAGATGTTTTTTATACTACTATTGAGGAAAACTGGATCATGGAACTCTACGATCATGTTTATCATGTCAAACAAATATATTGGTTGCATATAGTCATTTTTGATCATTCTCTATGGATTATTAGGGGAAGTCCTCAAACTATTGTAGTATAAAACCTATATTTCATCATCCATTATTAGTTGTTTTTGTTCCTTTATATATAAATCTTTATTAGAATTTGTGGCTCCAAAAATCTCAAAGAGGGAACTGTCACTAGAAATAATGTTGACCATCCTGATAATGGGGTATTTTAGTAATTGGGGAATTTTTTAGGTGTCAAAAATTGTCTATAGATTCATGAAATTCCAACTATGACATTTTTTTTTTGTGTTTTTCGGGATAAAAAAAATCAATTCTAGATGTGAGATACCCAAACTGATCTTTGATCTAGATATTCCACAAATGTCTTTCCTCATTATTATCAAACCATATAATGGTCATATTTTGGGGGATATTCCCCCTTCTCCATATCCCATATTTTATAGGGATATAATCGAGATGAGGTTTATCCTGGATCAATTAATAATTTGATCCCTTTGAAAATTGATATTGTTGAGTTTTACTAAAACATATAGTGATATGATGTTCCCTTGGTTGACCTCTTCCAAATCTGATTCATTTAATTGGATGGATACATGTAATTATGAAGTTATAGTATTCAAATGATAGATATCTATCATAGTGACTCTTGTTTCAAATTCATATGATTTTTTATGGATTCAATGTGTTACTCCCTATGTTATTTTCATTTATGATGCACATCCAGGATTTAGAAAATGGATTGGGAAATCACCACCTATTTACAAATATAGAACATTTGTTCTAGTGGTCGGATATTCATGATATAGGGATTCTCTTTAACGAATGATTCATGAGATGAGGCACTTGACATGGATAGACCCGGTGCTTATATAGTGGTTATGGGAGCATCTGATTCTAGTGAAATAGGTCAGACCATTCTAACCCATTGTCTTGGATGATTATATAATCAAACCCTCTCTAGGCATCCATGCATGAAAAATGGGTGTGGATGACTATTATAGGGTTCTGGAACACCTCAAAGTCTCTTTTGAGGATGATGGAGTTCTTTCCCACGACTCTTAGCTACATATATGTATTTTTTGGGTATGTGAACAGAATATTGCTTCCGATCATGCCCTCAATGTTCCTTGGACCCTTAGTTCCGGAATCAGAAACCTCATGTTCCCCATCTATATGCGAAAACTCATATTCTTTGGTATATTCTTCATCGAAAAAGGTTTCTTGCAAGTGTATCAGGTTAAATGATCCGAATTTATGTTATTCATCATATTATGGTTCCATTTGTAGTGGATGTTCTCATGATAATATTGTTAGATGGATGAAATATGCTATAGATAGAACATGTGTCAGAGTAGAATATGACTCATCCTATTTTGTTTCTTCTTACTTGTAATATTCATGCCCAATTTTTGTGATTAATATATAACATTACCACCTTGGGTGATGGTGACATTATTCGTTTGCATAGATACTCTATTAGGGTAGAATGAACTCAATCAAAAATCTATCAATTCATTAAGTTGTTGAGCATCCATTCATTTCTGGATGGAATATTATTTCAATCACCCTTTTACTCTGACTGGATAATTGTTATGCGGGACACATGATCTAAAAATTTGTCTAACACTATATTTCCATAATAAAGCATTTGTTAAAGGAATTCTTTGATGTCAAAGAAGTCTTTCATATTATGGCCCAACCTTCTATGTTTTGTGGTCTGGAAAGTAGGTGGGGTTAACCTTATCTGGCTTCATGTGTTAAGGAAGATTGAGAATACTATTTTCAATAACTACAAAGGACTAAAAGGAATTTTTAATTTTCAAATGGATTATTCTTAATTTCATTATTTCTAAAATCATGGAATACCCTGATTTCCGTAGTCTTCTATCTGAGGGTGATTTTGTGGTTGTCACCACTCAATAGGATGTGCTAGTTAGTTCGGTACTAGCCTAGTTTATTGGATGGGAACTGCTCCTAATTTGACAATGACAATTGCATCTTCTATTTTTCTAGGGGTGTGCCCTTGAAATGAAAGAATTAATTGATATTTGGATGGGATTAATTGAATGTAATCCTTGAATATTTTTTGATTTATGAAATCTCACATAACCTACCTATATACTTCATTAGAATCATAGGAGTATGCAGCTTGTTCTATATATTTTTTGCCTAGGGTTCTAGTTGTTTCTCCTCTAAATGAGGGATAATAAGTGAAGAGGTAAAACCATTACATATAGATACGATGTCAAAAAACATCTCATATTTTATATTTCTTTTAGTTCTTCTGGTCGATGATTTGTGTTTCCATCAGCATTATGGTAACCCGATAATGGAATTTACTATAGTGTTATTCCCAGCCTACAATGGAGACTACTGGAATATTATTGTACCAAGAAAATGATATAATTCTAGGAGTATATAAAAAACAACTCATTATTTTTTTTCTATTTATATAGAGGGCACATCATAGTTCCACATTAAAATATGAAGTGAGTGAGATACTGTTCAGGGGTGCCTGCATTTTCAAATGTACAGAAGTTTGGATTTCCAAAATTCTGTGTATGTAATTTTTAATCCACCCACTTGGTATATGGCTTCCTCTATGGATTTAAAATCTCACATAACCCTTCCATGGATTCCATTCATGTATCTAGGGAGTCAATGAAATTACAAAACATTTGGAGAAATAATATCTAATACCAGTCTCATATACAAGGATCTGGTATGCCATAATGAGTTGGTCCATCCATTATCTCTCACTGATTTTATATCTTTTATAAGACTGAATGATCACCCTAGAGAATGAGATTTTATCACCTTAATGGTGGGATTCCACAATCAGTTACAACTACCTCATTAATATAGACCGACTTACTAAATCTAAAGCTAGTCTGTTGCTCAAATTCCACTCTTGATAGAGAATTAACTATGGGATAGAGAATAGTTACCTCTTATTGAAGAATATACCTAGTGATAATACTTCCCTTAATTATCTATTCATTCATTCGTTTGTGTGTTTTTATCTCACTCTTATTTGATTACAACAATTCCTCTATAGATGAAATCTCAACACATCTTTTTCATGATTTGGATATAGATAAAAAATTACCTTATCATTTGGATGTGTTACACTAGATATGTGGCAAATCGTTATTCAGAGCTTCTATATTTTGGATCCTTCTTTAGTTCTTAGTGTCTTCTTCCTTAGATTATGCATCCAAATCACACTATTATCGGGGTTTATTTTTTTTCACAGCCCTCGGTATTCGCATCTTTATCCACCATGTCTATTGTGTAGATAGTGATGAAATTCATAGAACCATATCGAGAAATAGCTGTTATACCATTAATTTTGATACAAAAAGTTGAGTTCGTTCTACCTTCATTAGGGTAATTATTCAAACACCTAACCATATTGGGTCAATTTTTAATTATGACCAAATTGGGTATGATTTCCTTCTCCATACACTGCTCTCATCTTAGTATATGAACTATGAAATTGAGGGAGTGTATAGTAATTTTTTTGGAACACGACACAAATAAAAAATCTTTTCTTATAGAGGGAGGAAATGATGGGATTTCAACCATTGATCTTTACCTCTACACTTGAAGAAGACCAATTATCTATGTAGTGATGATGATGATCACAATTTCTTTGTCCCTAAGGGATTGGGGTTATTCATGGTCTAAATCGGTATACACTGATTCAATTTTTTTGGGATCCAATTATTGCATTCGGAGATTCTATGACACCCTTAATAAAAATTGACATATTAAATACCCTAGCCTAGTAGGTAGGGAGGATCTGTAATCTCTCTTGATTTCTCTAGGACCCTCTCAGGGTTGATGAGCATGGTGATAGTGATCGAGATATAAATTCCCCATCCTGATAGGATAATTGTTTTCGAAACTACTGAGCATATTTTCTATATCCAATTGGTTATTCATGATATTATAGGTGGAGGAGGTGGTAGATATTCCCACAGTCTTGAAATTTGGGATCGTTAATAGATGAAACCAATGGAAGCTACTAATTTGGTCGATATGATGATACCTATTTGTGCTCGTATAGGATATAGGAGTGATGACCTTATATGATTAGAATAATTATTCATGGGGGGTTTTCCAATTGATTGAAACATCTCCTTACATGTATATAGTGTATTCTCATTGTGTTTAGTGTCCCATTTTAAAGTCATGACATTTATCCTCTATGTCCTTTCATTATGTATAGGCACCATTAATGCCTGTGTATTCTATTGTAGTGACCAACTAGCCGACATATTCTTGGTTCTGCAAATTCATTGGATTGAGTGATATTACCAGATTACATTCATTTGGGGGTACTATTATCCCATTTGTGTGTAAATATGTAATACTCCATACATTCTCCATCCATAAATATAAAAAATTAAATAACATTAGATATCATATGTTGAAGAGTTGTAATGTAATGGTGTAATGAATGTTGCCTATTTGTGTCATGCTCTATTGTTTTTGGAACCAGTTCCCAAGATATAGTGGCATTGTCTAGCTGACAATAGATTATCCTGATGGTCTGAAGGCTACGATCAATTTTTTGATAAAAGAGATTTCTAGTATTCAACTGCTCATGAGTAAACCACATATTTCGGTGTAGATACAGCGTAATTTATTTTTTATATCATATGGGACCTCATAGTGAGAAATGTAGGGGGGAACATGATTTCAAGGTTGTTTCCAGCTGACTCTCTCCATATGTCATTGTCGGCCACTTCTTCATCATACATACATGCCTCCATACAGTCATACCATATAATATGATTTTGAGGGTCACCTATTTATTTGAATAGATTACTGCTGGGAGTTGATAAGGAACTATATGTGATTGACCATGATGTTTCTTGAACATATCAAAATGATGGAGTCTATGTTTTGAACACCACTCTATTATATTTTTTCTATGATAGTGGATGATTTCCATATCTATGGGGGATATCAATTTGAGGAGGATTATAATGGTTTATGTTAGGAGTAGAATAAATATTAACCATCTCCAAAAAACCATGAGGATGAATATCATCGTAATTATATCTTCAACTTATTTTAAGGGTTTATGGAACCTTGTCGTACTGTGAATTTTTCTCGAAGGACCACAAGGAAATAACAATTCAGTATATTAGGATTATGGGTCTTGATCTATGTCATGGATAAAATATTTAAAACAATTATTTGAAATTATATTGGTATATGAGCCTAATTTTTTATAGTTTCCATAAAAGTTTTATATCTATTTTGTGTTTCTGTAATATGAGCTCTCTACTAAGGAGATTTTGGAATATGAGAATGAGTTGTTTCATTATTTACAGAAATATAATTTTTCCTAAGAAATTTTCCTTTATAACTTGGTGATCCTTGATCTGGATCAGAGTATGAGCCCAGTCATGAGCTTTTGGATTATTACATTGGTCTTTCTTAGAAGTAGTATGAGCCTATAACGAGTCATGTTCCACTTTAACATGGTGAGCCTTGGATGGAACTGGAATATGAGCCTGGTATGAATATGAATTCCTTGAAAAAAATGTCAATGGAACGCTAGAATGAGATAAGGGTTATGGAAATCCTCTTTTGTTACCTTGATATAAATATTGTTCATTTATTAATCATTTTATGTTTGAATATGTCCAAGGGTTCCATTATCAACTAGAATAACCTAGAATATTCAATTACTCAAATATGATCATTATCCGAGGAATCTACCATTCTTATTTTTTAGACATTTCTATAACAAAGATTCCATATTGATCTTGGGCCTTTGGAGTATGTCACTGATCTTCTCCGGTAGGGGTATGAGGCTACCCCAAGGCATGTGCACCTCTCACCTAGTGATCCACGACTAGAATTTGTATATGATCCCTATAATGGGACTATGGAAATATTCTTCTATAACGTTTACATATGCATGTTCCCTTGTCCCTAGGAATTTTCAAATATCAAATGGAGATTCCTAGTTTGAATGGTAATGTGATCCCAGTCTAATGCCTCTTCCTTTATCAAAATATTCTGATAATCCTTCATCATGTGGGAATTAATATGTTCTTGCTCCAAAGACACCACTTGTTCATAATGATAAATGAATAGATCAACCCTAGATGTAGGGATTGGAATATGTTCATTCCCTGTTATCTGTACCAAGGATGAAATATACCGTTGGATTTTTTCATTAATTTATATGATTTAAATGAATTTTCTCAAAGTGTGTGCAAGGAAATAATCCTGCACATTTTTTCTCAACTATTTTAAATAATATATCATTGACTGAGGATGGGATATGATCCCATATATTTCCTCCTTCTTTGATAAAAATATGATGACATGTTTCCTACAATAGTTTACAAATATTATCTTCAACTATGCCTAATATAGGAAAATTCCAACAGACTTGTTGCGATTCACTAGGGTCATCATCTTGATATCTATTTTCTTATTTAATATTATAGAATACATAATTAGTTGGAGTGGGGATATGATCTCTCTACTTGATACTTAGTTCCTTCCTCACCTAATATGTGTTCCTGGTAGCCCATGCATGGGAGCCACTAGTGGAAGCATGTCGGGTAGTACAATCATTAGGAAACTGATGGGTACCAGTGGGATGGTTCTAAAGTCCACGGTTAATAGGTTCACACCAAAGTGGCCCATAAACCTGACACGATCCATATTCGACTCCATGTTCCACCATAATTAGATATTGATGGTTGCAATTTTCAATATATTCTGATATGATCCCAATGCATTTGGATATGTTAATGCGAGCCACTATATTAGTTTCAACTTTTCCAAGATGATGTATACTCATTAGATTAATTATTCCGAGGACCTCATGGGATTCTTTGAGGGTAGGGATTTTACCACATCGATTTTACTCCAAGAACATTGTGTTCACCACAAGATATTGAATATTTTTGGTAGGTTAGATCATATTTAAACCTCTGAGTGCTGAAACAGCAACTAAAAATCTATAATTTTCATTGGATTATTACATTTTCATCAATTGGGATACTGTTTATGCGAACATTATCTGTAGTCAGGTAGAAAGAACAAAGCAGGCCCACAGATTTGTGAAATATACGGTGAATGTTCTTTTATCAATATGATATGCATTGTTAGCAAAAATTTTCATTCATTTATGATTCAACTATTCTACTCACATGGTATTTTCAATGTGAGGATGGAATTATTTCTTGAGATCCATAATTGTTGGTGAATTTATCTAATATTCTTGTCATTATTAGCAATTATTTCTGATTTACCAACAATTTTTCCAAACATAGGATTAAAAGATCATTTTACTATTTGATAGATCAATGTAAGGTTCAACATTATTGTGCATATCTTGTGAAACAAATCCTATCATATGATAACCCAATCATTAGTTTGATCTCTTCCCAAACCTTCCAATAAGATTATTTAAACTAGAAAGGCCGAAATGGTTATTTCAACATCCTTTGCATGAAACCAATCATTGGTTGGGCTAGTAATTCAGTGATTTTCTAAGTATTTTTTATATATATAACAACCTAATTAGGTAGTCTCAAATTAATAAATAGTATGATATTTTTTAAATAATTTAATTGAATGGTATTGTGAACTTTACCCATTTCATAATTAAACTAAATTTTTGTGTGTGTTGTCTTATGATTTAAAAACTGAATTTATTAATGAAATGTGTAATTATTAATTATAATATGGCTTGGTTGATTCCAATATGATTTAAATTTAAAATAAATAAAAACACCCATGGAACAAAATTAATATTTTATTATTTATACTAAGTGTCAACTTCCTTTGAGTAATTCCCATTTCATCATTAAGGAACAATGGTATAATCGGTCATAGGGTGAGAGGAATTCCATATATTTATGATACTCTGGATATTCTTCCTTGAATACTTGATACTCATGCATGTATTCCCTTACTCTATTATACCCAATCATGGATTCCCTTACTTATTTTGATATATCAGGGTGGTTCCCCTAACTAATTATGATATTGGTTATGGTATCCCTCAAGAATAGTGTCACTTACACTCTAATACTCAGGAATGGAATCCATATGGCTAGCATCCCATTCATTCATATAACCATGAATGGGTTCCCTAACACTATTATACCCTAAGAATGACAACAATCCTCTTATATATGATTATTTAAACTGTACACCAGGGGACTAATCTAATGTTTCACACCAATGATTATATATATGTGAAAATGATTTACTAATATATGCATATATACATACATGATTGTAGGTGTGTAGAGTCATTCTGGCTTAGGTCAAACCAGGTATGGTCTATTAGGATTCCTTGAAAAACACAATATGACATAGTTATTATTTATTGTATACATACTTATTTGTTATTACAACACACATAATATTTTATATTTATATATTTTCAGTTTAATTCATCATGGAACATAACTATGGAACATTATAAAATCATTGACATATGTTACCCTGCATCCCCATATTAATATGAAAAAAAATCATCACTTTCATCAGTGATTTATATCCTTGATCGAAAAAAGATAATGAGATATCAGTTCCACTTTCCTTAGATTCTTGTAGGGATATTGTTTCTTTGTTGGGTTCTCCATCAAAGACTCTGTCACGATCATGGAACTAATACATAGTGGCACCTCAATGTGGATGTTGTCTAATTACACCATGTATATATATAAACTATCTAGAAACCTTATGTATGGAGAGTAGTCAGGTTTTGCATCTTTGGGATTTTCTCGTTATTCGGTATATTGGAAACCTGTGAATCATCCTATTTTTGGAGGAAATCTCATAAGGGTCATCTTAGGTGTGAATCACATGGAATAAAATTTGGATCATAATGTAATTAACCCAATGTTAGTATGTATACCATAATTTTATACCTCAATATTAACATAATTATTACATGGGGAGGGTATTCTAGGACATGTTAGAAGTTAGAAGGCCTCTGTATATAGATTTGAACACCCTATTGAGATTCATTTAACCACGAGTTTAACATATTATGGTAAGAGGCATATGGTTAATTCCTTTTGGGGACTAGATGATGGTTATTTCTGTATCTAGGATGGAAGATGCAACACATAGGTGAAGGGTGAATGTCACATGTTTAACATCTAGTGAAGATGGATCAATTGCCCTATTGAGATGGATTAGATAGATAATCATGTCACTAGGATGGATGAAGTCACACTCCATGGATGGGTTTATCTATCATGTTTTTCATATATTATAATGGATAAAATTCATTATTGAGGTAGATCATATGGATAAGGGTTTCCTTATGAGGGAATAAGTCACTCTAGGCTAAAGGGTTAATCTCTCAGGTTTTTCATCTATCAGAGATGGATGAAATTCCCTATTGAGGCATATCGTATTGATAAGTGTTTCCTTAGGAGGAAAGATATCACACACTGGTGAAGTATGAGTTATTCAAGATTAGTTCCTAGAGGAGATAAATATAACATCATATTGTTGTGAATTATATGGATATGTGTGTCTCCATGAGGGAAGTTGTTAAACATAGAAAATGGGTGTGTCTCACTTGTTTAGCATCTATAAGAGACGTATCAAATGCCCTGTTAAGGAAAATATGATGTATTGTTGTATCCTAAGGAGAAACATGTCACAATTAGTTTAATGGTGTCTCTCAAAAGATTAATGTCTAGCTATTTCAGATAAAATTCTTAATTGATTAAGATTGGATGAATAATTGTGTCCCTAGGATAGAACACGTTACACAGAGGTGAAGTGTTCTTATAACAAGTTCACTGTTTAGGATAGATAGATGAAATTCACTATTGATTTAGATTTGCTAGATAAGTGTGTTCCAGCGAGAGAACATTTCACACATAGGTGAAGTGTAGTATCAAATGTTTAACATCAATGAAAGAACATTGAACACACTATTAAGGTGGATCGAGTGGACAAGTGTATTGTAAGATAGAATGATGTCACACATGAGCTTACCATGGTCGAGATTGATCCTCAGGTGTGTGTTTAGCATTCCATGTATAATACATAGGGATAAAAACCAATGTTATTAAAAGTAAAATATTAAGGTCATGGGATAGGATTGATCCATTCATTTTAACATCATGTGGTAAGGATTGTTGGGTCACGAAAGGTGCATAAATATGTAATGATGTGGGTTTTATGTGTAAATGGTTCCCTTTTTAATAGGATTACTCTTTTATTGAATGATATGGGGAATTTTCATGTATGATTCCCATGGAAGATGTTCCTTCCCATAATGGTAGAGGATAATGTGTGTCTTATGCATAGAAGTATCCCATTTGTGGGAGTTCTGTCCCAAGGCTTGGAGTTTAATCCCATGGTGGGGGAGAAGGTGGAATACCATGACAATCATAATTGGGTAATCCTATGTTTATTGCACATTGTAATAGGTGTGGCGTCATCCCATGTCAATTATAAATGGGGCATCCAGTCTTCATTATATTGGATAATTATAGAGTTTTATATATTATGGTGAGGAAATTATCCTGTAGTTAAACATCACACAACTATAACATTGAGATATTCAATTTTACATAATATTTATTGAAGATGGTAGGGCTCACTAATAATGGAAGACAATGTTATGTGAATCTTTTCCATGAAAGTTTCACCTCTAGGTTTTATGTAATCCCTGATTATGAACCTTTGGGTGGGACCTAGCATCTCCACTTCTATTTGAGGAGTGAAAATATGACAGCATATGTCAGGGTCACTATTATTTGGATAAGGGTCATTATGGAACATATTAATAAGAGAAATAGGTATAGTAATGCAAAAACTAGGAGCGTAGGGGATGCTGGGTAGGAGACCCAGACATTGGTGCTTATAACAATGTTGTGTTGTGCACAAAAGGAATTTTATGTATAAGGTTATCTATCAAAAACTTATGGGTTCAAGATTAATAGTTAAACATTACATTTGGAGTTGAAAATAATAGTCCTAGTTCCTAAAAAACAATGAAATTGCACATAGGATAGGATCATGTGATGGTAGATTTCATTGTGCGGACCTGGCCAATATAGGAGTTGGTGTCTAATGATCCTTCTACCATAGGACAAGTCAAATTTGGTTTCAAAGTTGTTTTGTAAGACACATGATCTACCATTAACGGTCCACCATATCTGGTGTTCACCAATATTATTGGAGAGATAGATTTTCATAGGGAAGCAAAAGGCTTTTTATTCAGTAGTGCCTCCTTACAGTTGGGTGGAAAGCAGCTCTTTATAAATGATATAATTTATTTTTAGAACACAAATACGTGTGTGCCGAACAATAATTTCACGCATCTTCTTCCATTGGAGTTTGGGCTTCACCACACAACATCTCTAGGTATATGTTTCCTTTAGAAAGAAATCTAGGGATTCACGTTGGGGTTGAGTGAAAAGCCGATTTCTTGGGATCAATGGTTATTTTATATGCACATAATCATTATGTTCTCAATGATACTATGTGGCATCTATAGAACTTCCTGTCACCCTTGGCATGCAAGTACGATTACTAGAAAACTATATTTTGATGCACCATCAATATAACATTCTTCCAGCATGCTTATTAGCCCAGGATTGGTCCTTCGATGTGGGAATCAGGTTCTGTTTCTCTAAAGTTGGATTTTTGAGATCGAAGATTATATTCCATCATAAAACATTCAACATTATAATCTAAGTTTCTAGGGTAATGGATTTTCATATTCTAATAGAAATTCCAATGAGTGTTGATCATTTCTATACAATAACATGTATTCTAGAGTAGGTCACCCAAACACATTTTATGCAAAATGAAATTGGTGTATAGAGTTCATAAATATTTGTGGGGGAATTATAGGGAATTCCTTATTCCATAACAATACATTACTCTTGTGTGTGGAACTCGAAATTATGAATTAAAACTTATGCTTCAAAAACTTATTTCTCATAACTCCAACTTTTTTGTAGTTACTTATGTGAAATTTGTAAATTATTTTATTCAATATGCCAATGTTTTATGCCTTTGAGAACTTTGCAGGAATAAAAACTATATTTGAAGGTACTTTCTTAGATATTATATTAATTTTTGAAATGTTGAAACCATCGAACTGGGCCAATATCGATTGATCAATCCGTAATCAGTTATCCAAAAAGGCTGTAAACCCATATATTTTTTGGGAAGGGGGTTATTTAAAAAAAACTCGAAAATTATGGGAATGTTGGATGAATCCCATAAAAATTAACTAATGAGTAATCATCAACATCACTACATTTTTAGGTTAATGGATGAAGTTTCCATTCCTGATATTTTTTTTTCAATACACCATGATATTGGATCACACGTGGGGATGAGCTTTAGCGCTAGAACATCATTGATCATGGTCACCATGCACGGTATCATGAGGAAATTGTGATCTGAATTCTGACTGGATAGATGTGAACATTAATTGGGGATGAAATAGAGGATGATGATTTACCTTCTCACTATTCCAGTATCCTCTTGAGTTGTGTCCTTGAAAACAGTATAGTGTTTTTCTAAATTGGTTTTCTGAATTTTTTTTCAACTGTATAGGGTGACAATAATTTTAAAAATACGCCCCAAAGGCGTCATCGGAGAAAATGCCTTCCATCCCCCACGCTGCCTTTGGCCCAGATCGATGACATGGAAAAGGAAACATCATTGATTCCACCATTTCATCATCTCTATATAAAAGGGATACCCCCTTATCATATGTTCATTTTCCCCCATCTCTCTTAATCTACTTCTTCTCTTCCTAAAAAAGACATTTTTTCATGTGGTGGAGTCGGTGGCCCAAATGAAAGCGATTTTTTTCGAAGCATCATAAGAAGGTATATTTTATTTAATTTAATTTTTTAAATTTATTAAATTGAATTATTTTTTGTTCTAAATATTTTATTTTTATGTATTTTACTTAGTTATAAATATTTTTTAATTAGTTAATTTAATTATTAATATATATTATGGAATAATAATTGTTATTCATAATGATTAAGTATTTAATAATTATTGATTACGTATAGATTAAGTATAGAATATGTTCGGATTATATATTGTAAATTTTTTCTAGCATAATGATTATGTGGTTATCTAAGAAATAAAATCCATATCTCGATACTAACAAGTTAATGTGGCTTTGGAAACAGATGTACCATGGGTTAAAACCTGGAAACACTTTATTAAGATAAACTCAACTGGGGACAGGTGCACAAAAATAGTCCTTGTTGCACTGATAGTTCGGCACTCTCAGTGTCTATTCATAATCTTATTCATATTTTAATTATAAAAAAATAAATAAATAAGAAAAATAACATCATTATACAATTGTAATAAACATGGAATAACTTGCATTCTTCAAATTATAATACTCTACTGACCATTATGTTATATATACATTTTACACTTATGAATCAATTTATTTGTTTATATGAAGATGAATGATACCATAATACTCACTTGACACCATACCCATATTAACCTGGTTATGCCAGAGGGTGATTCATGTCGATCGATTATTGTGAGTCGAGTGCACCATTTTAACCATAGGGATCCTCCATGTGCCATTGAACCATACTTACACTATGTTGGATTCTATGGGATTGTTGTATCAGAATTCACAATTGTATACCATCACCTACTTATTTACCTTGTGGAGAGGTGGAGACAAGAGACACACACATATTCCACCTACCTAAGGGAGAGATTACCATCACCCTCAAAGATGTGACAGTTCAACTCGGTCTTCTTATCTAGGGGAGAGCAATTATTATACCCTCCTATGAATCATGGTGAGACCTTGGTTGTAGCTTGTTAGGAGTTGACATTTTTTGACCTTAGGGATATAAATGGAGTTTCAATATCTATTCCTTGGTTAGAGGCAAAAAATCCACATTCACCTGATCATGCTATCGAGTAGAGTTTGAAGTATTATACACATGCATATATATTACGACTCATTGGAGGGACCATGTGTACTGATCAGTCAGGGATGCCTATGCACATGATGTATCTTCCCCTAAAATAGGTCTTTTTTGACCCGGACACACAGTTGTGGATCACCCTTCATGGAATACATGTATAGAGAATTGTGCAGGCTATCCAACAGGGACCACATAGGTCTAGGGGGATGCATCATCCTTTTTCCGATGTGGGAATGGGAGCACATCCCCGCATTATGCCCTGAGCTTGGTGGTCTGATGATCTATATTGAGGTGCTGTAAGAAGCTCCATGTGTATTCTGGTATAATCACTCATTTTATTGGTTTATGATGCTACTAATAGTCAATGGATTTAATTTCTTTGTATATTTCACTATCAATGTTTTATTTTATTTGTCGTGTCACTGAAACAATAACTATGATGTTTCGAGACACCATTTGTGTGTAAATTAGATCTAGTTGGAATATATCTTACCTTACCGGGTATGCATATAAAATTTATCATTGTATAAAAAAATTAATAATATCACCAATTTTGGTATTTATTTATATTCTTTTTTGACAATGTCACAAGTCATTTTAGATTTCACGACTTCCACACTTGATTTTTATAGACTAGTTTACAACATACTGTACTGTTGGGAATGACAATGTTATGGTTTTAGTTCCCCTCATTCACTTATATATTATTTAGTTGTATCATCCTGAAAGTTCTATGTTCTAGTTTTTCTAGGATCGTCTAATTCCATTGTCACCAAGACAGAAATAGCGGCTTCATTAGATGTAGCTGATCGGGAGGTAGGATAAGGATGGGTGCTGAGTACATTCCATCTTTCTTGAATAATAGTGCAGAAGTGCTGAATAACTTATTTCAGGTGTACCTAAGAATCGATTCTTTCATTCGGAATAGGTTGAGTATAAGCTATGTAATAGACTAATTTCAATGCATTATAATACATGATATGTCAGAGAGAGGAAAATGATGGTAAATCATAAATTTCCATTTGTTTTATTATTGAACTAATTTCATATTCATTTTGAATATCTTTACAGGGTAGTAACACAAATAATCATGTTATCATGAGTGATGAAGAAGTGTATGGTCTCAATAGCTGGGCAGATGTCCATTTAGAAGAACTAGAGATGAGGGTATCTTTTTTTGCGCTTTCCAAGAGAATTCTGGAGTATCCTACCCAGAGAGAGGAAGTTCCATCCCTAGAAGAACATCCTGAAATAACTATTGGTTCTTAGGATCCATGACCATGAAGACGTAGATAGCATCGTGTTGCATGTGAGGCCTCTCCTATTCCACAGGCAGAGGTCTCCCTCAAGTAGTCCAACATTTGCTAAATCAGGATGTGCCTTAGGTGGCATGGGATTTTCCTTTCCATAAAAGATATCTGCAGTTCTCTCCATATTAGGTGCAGATCCATTGTAGACATGGGATCTCAATCCATCACATCTGTGGGGTTGAGATGCATCACAATCTTGGGGATAAGATCCATCGAAGTCTTCAGTTATAGCTCCAATGCAGGCTTGGTTCCCCACTATGATGATGGCAGGTCCTTCAACAACCCTAGTGGGAGAATGATCCAGAGGAAAAAAAAAGATGTGGTTGATAGATCCTCCAAATAACACATATATTGATGATGTGATAGTGGATGTTTCAGTGCCCGGGGATCATCCCCCTCTAGGTCAATATACTCTATAAAAAACTTGACACAAAAATCCTATTCACAGACCACCATGTAAGGCATAATTTCCTCACCATAGATATATACAATGATTTTACGTCATCATTTATATGTTCTATTTATAGTTAAATGAAATTAATATTATTACTTTCAACCCTTATTATATGTTGATCCAGTATTTCATTTTTAAATTATATTTTTGGAACATTTTATATTTTGACACCATTCAATGTCGGCTACTTGAAACATAGGAGTAAATTATAAATATCATGTAGATAAAATTAATAAATTACAAAATAAAAAGTATAAAAATGTTGTAAATAAAATTTGAATGAGATCATAAAAATCTAAAAAAAATTAAAAAAATAGTTTTATAAATAAAATAAATAAATGAAAACAAATGGAATGTAAAAAAAATTAAATTTGAAGTGAGAGAGAATGTAAGGAATTCCACGGAGGATACTAATCAACATACATGACATTTATGTCCTATAAAATTTTAACTATAAGACACATATAAATAAAAATTAAAAATATGACTAATTTTTATATGTTTAATCGGTGTTTAAAATTTCATTCATATTGGTCTTCTAGTTTATATTTTATAGGCTATTAAAATCGCATACTTGAAACATTTTTAATATTCAATTATGCTGATTTTAAATCATATAAATTATATTTCTACATCCTTTTTTAACAATTTAATTTTATTTTTGACTACTTGTTATATTTTTAATAAATTATTAATATTTCATTCATATATGACTTATAGTTTATATTTTATAGGCTATAAAATTCAAGTACTTGAATCATTTTTATGTTTCATGTAGGTTTATTTTAATGCATATTAATTAATTTTCAAAAATTTATTTTAAGAATTTATTTTCATTTTTTCTTACTTGTTATATTTTTAATCAATTGTTAAAATTTCACTCATATTGGTCTTATAGTTTATATATCATCGGCTTGTAAAGTCACATACATAAAACATTTTTAGGTTTCATGTAGGTTTATCAGGAAGATGGTAAATTATTTTTCATCAAAATTTATTAAGACAATATTTTTATTTTAGACTACTTGTAATATGATTAATCAATTTTTAAAATTTCATTCATGTAGGTCATATATTTTATATTTTATGGGATTGAAATATAACGTACTTAGAACATTTTCAAGATTGTAGTAGGTTGATTAGAAAGCTAATAAATTATTTTTCATCAACATTTTTTAAGATTATATTTATAATTTTTGACTTTTTGTTATATTTTTAATCAATTTTTAAAATATCATTCATATTGGTCTTATAGTTTATATTTTATAGGATAGATAATTCATTGACCTGAAGAATTTTTTAGTTTCAAGTAGGTGGATTAATAATATTTTAAATTATTTTTCATTAACATTTTTTAATAAATTGGTATTATTTTATACTCCATGTAATAAGTTTAATGAATGTCAAAAATTCAATTAATATTGGTTTTAGAGATTACATTTTATAGTCTAGTAATGTCATGTACATAAATCATTTTTATCTTTCAAGTAGGTGAAATATAAAGCTTATAAATTATTTTTCCTCAACAATTTTTAAGAAATAATTTTTTTTCCTTCTTATTATATGTTTAATCAGTCTCTATAATTTTAGTCAAATTTTTCTTATAGTTTATATTTTATAGGTTAGAAAATCCATGTATAGGAATAAGACATAAATTATGTTGAAATTTTTTGTTTTACTTGTATATATATATAAACATAAAAAAAATAATAAAATTTAAAATTTAAAATATTAAAAAAATAATTAAAAAAATATTGAATTAGGGAAAAGGTAGCATAGGAGATTCCACCTTTATGTTGTATTTTTGATAATATTTTTAACCTATGATGTTTTTAATTTTTTTCATCAAAAAACCTATTAAAAAACTCAAATAACATTGTCTAGATTAAATAAATGTATATGATTTCTTGATTTATCTTTACTTATGAATTGACCTAAGCATACTAGATATAATGTTATTTTCTAGAATATGATGTGGTGATGTATTATATTGTTATATAAGAGGTTGTGTTGATGTCCCATTTCCACATATACCACAGTGAATCTAGGTTTAACAGTTATGGCCTGACTCTACAGCCACAATAGACATGTTGAATTGGAGTAAGGGTATAAGTGGATTTTTATCCATTCTAGTTTCTTCTTTGTAGGATTGTATCACACTTTAGAGGCTATGATTTTTCGAATTTAATATTCTCGCCGAATTATGGAATGTGGCCCACATAAATCAACATCGATGAGGTCTAACCAGTGATCCTCAATGAGATAGGGGTTACAGTTGGAATTCATTACCATATGATCTTTAAAATACACCAATTATCATCATCAATAGGAGAAATTGTGGAAAACATATAGGGGGCCTTAGATAAGTGGGAATACATATATTATTATTGGGGAGGGGTGACGGTGTCATGAATTTATTTAATTACCTACTGCAAACCATAAACTTTTTATTGGTTTGATAGGATTGTCAGATGTTCCCATAATCCATTGAAGTGATACTATATGGTGGTTTGTGAAGAGAGGTATCCCTAAATCCTTTGATATATGTGGTGTATATTCATAAGTGAGGGATAGGTGAGACCATCCTATTTTCAACAACTGATGTCAACACATACCTCTTACAGTAGAGTATTTTTAATAGGTTGTCTGATGAAAAAAAGAATAGGTTATATATCTTTTAAAAAATATGCCTTAATGGTCGCATAACCAGTGCCTCCTTTTCCCTAAAACAATAATTATTTTATTTATTTAATTATTCTTTTCTATATATTAAAAATTTTAATGCTTTATTATTATTATTTTGATTATATATATATAATAAAAAATATTTTAGGATAATTTATCTCTTATTCAAGTACATGACATATATATCTTATAAAATGTATAGTATAAGACCCACATAAATAAAAATTAAAATATTCATTACAAAAAAATAAATTACTATAAAATAAAAAAAATCTATAATATTGTTGATTAAAAAATAATTTATAAGCTTTCTAATCCTCCTACATGAAACACAAATATATTTCAAGTATGTGAATTTTCAAGCATATAAAATATAATCTATAAAACAAATATAAATGAAATTTTAAACATTTATCAAACATATAAGATTTTTCTAAAATAAAAATATTTTCATAAAAATTGTTGAAAAAAATAATTTATAATCATTCTAATACACCTAATTGAATGTTAAATTTTTTTCAAGTATGTGATCTTGCTAGATTATATAATATAATCTATAAAATAAACATAAATTACATTTTTAATATTGATTTAAATTAAAATTAGTATTCAAAAATAAAAATAATTTCATAAATTTTTTTGATGAAAAATAATTTATAATCTTTTTATTCCACCTACGTGAATCCTAAAAATGTTTCAAGTACGTGAATTTTCTAGAATATAAAATATAAACTATAATACCTATATAGATGAAATTTTTAACATTTATTAATCATATAGTAATTAGTCAAAAATAGAAAATATTTTATAATATTTCTATTCTGCCTACATGAAGCATAAAAATGTTTCAAGTACATGACTTTGCTAACCTATAAAATATACACTACAATTCCAAAATAAATGAAAATTTAAACATTAATTAATCATATAAGAAGTAGTCGAAAATTGACTTATTTTTATTATAAATTTTTTATAAAGAATAATTTATAAACATTGTAATCCACCTAATTGAAACATAAAAATGTTTCAGGTACGTGACTTTGTTATCCTATAAAATATTAACTATCTGACATTTATAAATGATATTTTTATCATTGATTAAATTGATAATAAGTAGTTGATGTTTTACTTTTTATTTATATGGGTATTATAGATTATATTTTATAGTCATTCAAAGTCATTTAGGTCGATTTGGATCCTCAATGACATTCCATCATTTCACTCTAACATACGAGTAACATTACATACATTCCATTCACTTTTAATTATTTATATAATTTATAAAATTCATTATTTTAAAAAAATTAGACTTTTAGTCTATCATTTATATTTTATTCACATTTTTTATATTGAATATTTTACAATATTTGATAGTTATCTACTTTAAATTTAATAATTATTCTTGTATTTCAGGTAGTAAATTTTGGAAGCTGTCAAATAGAAACTTTTCTTAAAATATAAATGAAAACATGATTAAAGGAAAAATATATAAGAAGGGATGATAGAAATAATAATAATATCTTCATTTATGTATACATAAAACATATAAATGAAAACGTACAATAATGTTCTATGTTTATTGTGTGGAGGTTTCATCCCACGTGATGGTCAGCGAATAGGAGGTCCACGTTGACTTTGATGTGGAGTCTGATGACCAGAAATGGGATGGTCCTTAGGCACTGGAATGTCAACTATCGCATTCTCCACTTTTTTGTTAGTGGAAGGAGCTGTCAACTTCATCTTTTACTGCAATTCAGTTCCTTCTCTGAGTAGGATGGTATAATGACCTTCCATCATGGAAGTGGGGAAGAAATCATGCGATAGAGCTATTATTTAAGGCTGCAATAGATTTGGACACCAAGGTTATGATAGATCTAGACCCCAAGGCTGTGATGGACATGAACCCCAATGCTGTGATGAATCTAGACCTCATGATGAAGAGAAATACATATATCAAATCAATAAAGATAGATCTCATGACACTTGAGGCACATCCAGAATCGGCTGAGGTAGGAATACTAGAGGGTCAACCTCTGCCTGTAAAATAGGTGACGCATCACGTGTAGCATGACACTATCTACGTCATAGTGGTCATCACTCCTTAGCACAAGCAGTTACTGCAGGATGTTCCTCTAGGGAAGAAACCTCATCTCTATAGGATAGATACTCGAATATGCTCTTGTAATGAACATTATAGGATGACTTCACCTAAATCTCTTCATCATGAACAACTGCTCGGCAAAATACCACCCTCATCTTCATTACTCATGATAACAAGGTGATCTGTGTGAAAGATCTGTATAGTGATAAAATATGATTTAGAAAATAGTACAACATAAAAATAATGTATATTTATGTACATAAAATCATCTACCTCTCTATGTAATCTCTAGTACGATATATTATAGACCTCAGTCTATATCATGGCACAAAATAAACATTATCTGAATTAGAGAGTTGATTCATAGGTACACCATGAATACAATATTCTACTTGTTTCTGTTAGAAGTTAAGAAAGTGAGCATGCACTCGGTGCCAGTCCTCATCCTAACTACCTATCTTCTTTATCCCATAAATCTACTATGTCTGTCCTAGTGGAAATGTAATTAGCAGGTCACAGAAAAATTGGAGCATGTCTCTATTAGGATTCTTCCACTCAATAATATGTAATCGAATGAGGGGAACTACAACCATATCATCTCCAATTCCAATAGTTCTATATGGTGGAAAATGGTCCATAATAGTCTACTATGCATGACATGAATTTTGAAATGACAGGTAACCTTTGTCATAAATTCACCTTACTAAATACCGAAATTTATTCTATTAATAAATTTATTAGAATATGATATATTGTATATACATACCTGGTGAGGTATGAAGCAGTCCAACTAAAGCAGATATACAAACAAATGGTTTCTTAGAACCACGTGGAAATTGTGTCGTAGACACCACCTATAAAATACACCATCAATATTGACAAATATAGAGAAATTTATTTAAATAAATCTTAGTAGAATAAGAACCAATAGAAATGAGGGATCATACTATTGTCCATGCAGAGAATCATGCATCATCTCCATCTCAATCAGTAGACCAGCAAGCTTAGAGAAGAATGTGGGGATGTGTTCTTATGCCCACATCTGAATAAATATGACACATCCCCTGAGACCTGTGCAGTCCATGAGGGATATCCTTTATAATTATCTATATGCATATGATAAGTAGGAAGATCCCCAACTATACATCCTGACCTGACCAAATTACTCTAGTAGGGGTATATAAATCATGTGCACATGCATTCCTGAGTGATCAGAACACATAGTCCCTCCAATGAGTTAAAATATTTGCACGGGCAAAACAAATGAAAGTTTTCTCATCAGCATCATCAACAAAATGTAGAATATGTTCCTCCAAACAAGACATAGATATTGATGCTCCATTTTTACCCCTATAGTAGGACACAATTTCAATTCCTAACAAACACTAAGCAAGGTCAAGATAAGATGCATGAGTGGGTAAAATAATGGCTATCCCCTGGATAGGAAGACTAAGAAACACTTCCACATCCTAGAGGATGAATTTCATATCTCACTCAGGAAGGTGGATGTCTATGTATTTGGTATCCACCTCTCTATGAAGGAAACGATCATTTGGTGTCTAAAAATGTGAAATATATTACAAAAATTCCATAGAAACTAGCATGACACAAGTATGATCTAATTTAATGTGGGTGCTCCCTGTGGTGAAAATGTTGTGCTAGACGCACCCTGATTGATCGATCTTGGACACCCTTTAGCACGATCACGGAAACATGGACACACTGCTGAGTGATTAGTATGGTTTCATCCATCTATATATAAACATATTATATGAGTCTTATGTATAAAATGTTAATATGATGTTATAGTCAGTATAATGTTATGACCTGTTGAATGCAAGACATCAAATATTTATTCACATTGTTTTATGAATTTATTTTTCCCAAAAAGGGGTGTGTATTAATTTTTTCCGTAGTATTTACTTATGTGTTATTCAGATATTCTTTTACCTAAAAATGGTCTTTTTTACAATATTGTTTTCTATATTTAAATATATAAACATTTTTCATTCATTGTGTAGATGTTTATTAGAAAATGGTGTGATATTTAATTTATGTATTAATGTACACAAGATGGTAAGTTTCATGATTAATTGTTCACATGTAAAGGTGATTATATAACACTAACTGACATCAAGAAATAATTTTTGGGAAAAGCACAATGACAAAGGAGGAATGGTGACAAAGATGTCGGTGATGATGTAAAATCATTCCATCATTGTCATCAATGTCCCTATTCCTCTTGCGTCATGGTTCATTTCCAAAAAATTATTTCATGGAGTTTAGTTAGTGTTATAGAATCACATGTACCGACCAATTTTATTTTCTTTTGTACTATAACATGCTACTTTATCAGTTTGTATAACCTCTTCATATTAGTTCACACCAGTAAAACATGAATCATTATGATGTAAATGTTTTATAATCATGATTATAATAGTGTAACTGATATTGAAAAAGATAGTTGAAAGTATAATATTTTTTTTAATAAAATTTAATAACATATTATTTTACATTAATATATTATACTATTAGTTCTTTATATAAATTTTCATTATTATACCATTCACATAATATTATAAAAACTGAGTTAAAGGGATGATGTTTTTGGGTTAACTATTCATTATTTAGTTTTTAGGATTTAGATATTAGGGTTTTAGATATTGAATTTTGGGTCTAGTTTTTTTATATTTATCATAAATTATTTCGGTTTATATTTATGATTTCAGGTTTAGGGTGTTGGTTTTATGGTTATGGGTTGATAATTGTGATATGTTTTTATAGAGAAGATGTTTTGGGTTTAGTTTTTTGATTTTGGGTTTTGGGGTTTTAAAAACTCTAGTAAAAGGAAGATAAAACAAAATATAATTTACAATATGAAAATCTAACAATGATGACAATACCTCATTATGGATGAGAGTGTGAAAAAAACCCAAAATGCTAGGGCATAATTTGCGGTTATTCCCTTATTGATGACATGTGTTGCATCTCAAACTCTACCCTTGTTCTTGAGGCTATTCCATCTCATTCTGCATCATGCAGGCCTTTGGTCTCCTATAGAGATAGAACCAATTTATTTCACGTATCACTATCATCTAGCCTTCAGGCATTGGGAAATAACAAAAATACGCAATATGTGTCTATGGTGTAGCATTACAGTTAGTAATGGTTTCCATCTAGTACACTGGGTCAACATACACCTCCCATGATATATTCATAGAGGCACATGTTGTGACGGTGGGTGTGCCTGGAAATCGTAATGCCTAAATGATTCCACATGGTCATTTCCATGATTCTAGTAGTACAACCACTTTTCACCAATTCTATTTGTGATGGGGTCTGAAATATCTTTAACTTCAAATAAAGGGTCATCTCATCGAGTTAGGAAGACATGATAACCAGAATCTTCTTGAATATTTTTTTCAGCCTCTTGTTAAAAGTGTCTTCAATACCTTAACCCCTTCTTTTTTCTATCTCATGATAGTTTTTTCAATAAACAATGTAATCCATGAATAATATAATGTCTCTTGATCTAGGATGGTTACAGGTTGCTTGCGAATCCCTTTGAAGACATCGTTGATCACTCCATAATGATTTTTTCCATGTGTTTGTACCTCTTCGCCCCATCATATGAAAATGTCCATTTTTTTTTAAAAATATGCATCATAAAATCATAAAAATATTAATAAGACTCATGTATTTTATCTAGATTTTATTCAAAACTCTATTGATCTGACACATTTTCTACATCAAATATTTGATATATCACATAATTTTATTTTAAATTTTCATTGAAATAGTAAAAAATAACAAATACAATGCGTACCAATCCTCGTTATATCCTTCTTCATCGGTTCATTGGGGAATTTTTTATAAATTTTTCTAGAAAAGTGTCTAATTTCATACTGATGATGTGAATTTGGGTATCTCAAAGTATTAGGATCAAAATTGGTTGCCTCATTAATTTTCCTGATGTCGACAAAATATCAACCAAACACCCTGAATGTTTGTGAAATTGTTGTTGATACATGCTAAAATATAATCTAGGATTCATAGTTTCATTTCTCTACAATATAAAAGGTATGTGGAAGAGGTGAAGGTTTACATTTTTTATTCTAAAATAAACAATATTTACCTATATTTTCCATATACAAACATTCCATCAATCTAAATGAAATCTTTGGTGAAAAAAATGCAGAGACACATGGGGGGAATGCCCTGGACAAATGTGAAATTTATCACAAGATGAATCAAGTTGATTATCATGAGACACATATTTTTTTGTGTTTCAATGGAATATAACATGGTTATGATGACTCATTATGGCTAGAAATTTCCCAAACATGGGATACGAATCATCCCAATCACCATAGAACATCACAACTACCTTCTATTTCGCCATCCATGCCTTACTATAAGAAATCATATAAAAAAATATATGTTGTATCCTCTCTTGAACAATGGATATTAGAAGATATTTTCATATACATATCATCTCAAAAAATATGTATGACACAAATTCTGAATCCAATAATGTATGATCTTGTCTCAAGCATTTATGAATGCATGTATTAGATGCCTTGATTCATGGAGATTATCCAACCTCCAAATAAAATGTTTAGAATCATCCCCATCTCAAATCTAAATTGATCCCCATACTTCTCACACCGTGTGAGATATTTACTATATCCTGATTCATGAACATTATATATACAGTTCCCCTCAATGTGAAAACTCATTACCTAGTTTTTTAATGCATCTTTAATTTGAAAACTCCTTCCAACATATAAGGTTTTGTCTAACTCACTATACCCATTTCATACAACTCTAGGAATCTCAGTTTCCGGTGTGAGAACATTATTGTCAAATTTGGGCACATATTTTATTTCTTATAAACAAGATGCAAAGAGTGGTGGGATATTTATTTTAGGTCGTGGATGCTGTAAAACTAGTGCATTTCCCAAAACATAGTCCCTAACATCTGCTAGTCCCTCCTCATCATCAATGTTGTCACCATCTATTCCATCATTACAAATCTCCTCATCAGAAGTTAGTTTGACATATATATCTAAGATATCATCTTGGTTTTCACCTTCTGCATCATTTGAAATGAAAAAAAATTTATTTCATGGAATATCTATAACCACTAGGGTAAGTCTACGTTTTCGTAAAAATGGATGTTGTTGATAAATAGAAGAGGCATTAACACATAACTCTATCATGTTACTATATGATTATTGAGAAAATAATATAATTTCATGGAAACCCTTCTCATCTGTAACTAACGGAAAATCTAGATGCCAAAATTTTTCTTGGAATTGAAAATGTTTATAGATCATAAACATGTTCTCTTGATCAGGTGCTAGATTTAAAAAACCAAGAATTCTATCTTAATTGTTAATTATAGTTTCACAATAAGTTGTACTAAGCACTATTTTTAGTTTTTTAATGCATGAAGATCCTTTCTATGTTTGAATAACCTCCCCATAATAGTACACATAGAAAAACATGACTCTCTATGTCTTTAATTTTTCCTTTATTAATATTATTAATGTGTAATAAATATTATCAATGTTGGATGACTATATAAAATTAATTAGAAATTTTTTTAGGATTCCAATTTATACCCAAATATATGTGAGTAATATTTCATTTTATAATGTTTTATTATAATATAAGTATTAATTATTTTGTGAAACCGAGGTAAAAATAAAATAAATCATCAAATTAGTTTATTTATCATTGATGAAATGATAGTTCTGATCATATAAAGTGAAATTAATAAGAACAAACACATTAAATAACACATTAATTCTTTATAACATACAATAAATTCATTGAAATTTTATAATAAAATGTGGTTTGGATGAGATGAGTCTCACTTTAGATGAGAAAAACTCCAATTGAATTTTTATTCACAACATAATAAAATATCATTAATGTATTTACATAACATTATAATTTTGAAAATATTTCTGCCTTCTAATAACTTTTCTTGGATGATATATCATATGTCAGTAAAAGATAAAAAATATTTTCACACTTACAAAATTAAACACATGGCTTTAGAAAATATTATAAAACTACCTATTGAAAATAAGTTGGATTTTACCTCACATCTGAAGTAAAGATCATCTCATCAAAACTATATTTTATTAAAAATGTTAATGGAATTTCTTGTATATTGTAAATCAATCATTTTTTATTTAATGTGTTTCATCTTCACCATTTCACTTTATGTGATCACAATTATCATTATCTAACCGTTATATGTATTCATTAATAAATCTATAATTATAAATTACTAATGATAACTATTATTTCTAAACTATATAATATTTATGATACTAAAATTTGAAAACATTTTCTTATATCCTAAAATATGAAAATAATGTTTCATAGTACAGTTTTTACTATGTTAATAATTCTTTAATAACTAGTTAATCAGTAATCTGTTAATCAATTTTCAATCACTCTAAAATAGTAAAGAAAAAAACGATAAAATAACACAAGAATGTTTTAAAAAATATAATAAATATAAGCATTTTTTCAACAGAACATGTTTCGTATTATATGATCCTAACTTTAGAACAATGGTAAATCCCAATATTTTTTTATTTGATATATTAATAAAATCATATACAAGTGTGTACTTAAATTATTAATTACATATCTTTATATTATTTCATTATGCTAACAAATAAAAATAAATTGTACTTTACCTCACATTAAAGTCACACTCATGTCATCCAAACCATGTTTAATTGAAATTTGTTATTGCATTTCATCTATTTTTAAAACATTCCTGTGTAATTTAAGATGTTTTTTCTTCTCCATTTCATTTTATAGAATCATAATTTTCATATTATTAATTATAATTATTATTAGCTAATCATTAAATTTATTCTTATTTTAATATGAAGTTGTTTAGTAATTAATCTATAATTAATCCTTACTGTTAAGAACTAATATTTATAAACAACATAATCATTATGATATTAAAATTTTAGAACAACTTTTTATATCTGAAACAATTATACTAATGTTTCTTAGTATAGTTTGAAACGAATCAATTACTCATTAACAACTACTTAATCATTATTAAGTTATTGTTTTGTTATTTATTTATTTTTAAACCACTAATCATATGATATTAATTAGTTAATTATAATTAAATAGATATGTATTCAATTTTTTCCTACCATATCATTAATTAATATATAATTAATAATTAATAGTAATAAGTATTTTTTCTATAATATATATAACTAATTAAACTACTTAATAAATAACGTCTTTAAAATTGACTAAATAAATTCAATTACTAATAATTAATTTCATTATTTAATTCCTTTTCAATATTCATTTCATTCAATATTATCTTAATTGTAATTTTATCATGGATAAATATACTGATTTGATTTTTCATTTCTTAGGTATTTTAGTAGTTTATAATGAAAATATGGATCATATTAATAATATCTATCGAGAGTGTCAACTAGTACCGCAACATGGTATGCTGTCATTCACCAGTTCCCATTTCAGTTTATATCAAAGCGGTGATTGGGGATTTTACACCTAGGTATATCTATGCCAAAGCCACAACAACTTGTTTTTATCCATACAGGGAATTGATATCTTAGTTAACCACATAATCTTTAAATTACCAAAATTTCTCCATTAATAGTCATATATTATTATATATTTAATCTATAAATAATATATACTTAATCATTACTAATAATAATTATTGTTCTAAAATATATATAACTAATTAAACAAATTAATAAAAATATTTAAAACTAACTGGACTACATTAAATTGAAATATTTAGATTAAAAAATTCCATTAAATAAATAAAAATATTAAATTCAATATAAAGTACATATAAATGATGCTTCACAGAAAAACTACCTTTTTTTGGACCATCGACTCCACCTCATAGAAAATGGATTTTTTTATTGAGAGAATAATTTGATTTACAAGAGATAGAGGAAAATTGATGTGAGGATAAGTGGTGGTGACTTTTTAAAGGGGGCTGAGGGAATTAATCCATTAATAATGTTTCCATTGCCATTTGTGTGAGCCCAAAGGTTGCATCGGTGGTACCGCCTTTTTCCTCACCCAAAGGAGAATGGTGGAACCCCCACATTCTTTTCAATGTCATTGATCTAGGATAAATATGATGTGGTGGATAGAAGGTGGCACCCCCAATACTGCCTTTATGGAATAATTTCCTTTTCAAAAAAAATTATATATGTTGTATTAAATATTTTTTCTAGAAATCAAGTTAAAAAAACTCAACCCATTATTATTCTAATAAATATTTAGTGGCATACATATGTGTTATATTTCTTTAATGCATAAGTAGGATCGTGATGGATTGCTTGGTGCTTGATTGGTTGGATGGATATTATAAGGGGTTTGTGCCAAGAATTAGATGTAGATCATGTTGGAGCTACAATGGGGGAGGCTTAATGGGCCGTTGATCTCCCACCTCATGGAGGCAATGAAATTACCAGAATAGTTCGTGGGTGAATGTTGGGGGATCTCATACTAGAACCATTATGGATAGGGAGGCCCCGGATATGAAGTTATGGTACATCATGGAGCCTACCAATGATGTAAAATTCCCAACACATTGGACAGCCTGGTGGACGCTGAGGATGAACATTCCAGGACGGGAGATATGGAGGATTTTGACATGGTAAGGGATTGAGCATACATAGTTGTGTCATGCCCAAGTTACTAGAAAGGTGCACATCCATTAGAAAATCAAAGAAATGGTTTCCCTAGATGTATTCTTGGGTTAACATGTGGCACATTAGATTCATCTTGGCCCGATGTTGGTGATGTTTTGTGGTGAATTTGACCCTGAGGAGACAAAATCATCAATTGAATAAACTGAGGATGCATCGAATAATGAAAACACAAACGATTGTAGGGATGGATAAAGAAGTGGGTCATCCATTGAGCATAGTGTCCTCAGGAAAGCATTGTTGTCACTCATATGGATGATTTCAACATGGTCGATATCTAAATAGTAATCTGGTTAACATAATCACCCATTCTAGTCCACCCACTTTTTTTAGAAGATCCCCATGATATTAGTTTTTTACAAGAAAAAACAAAAATATGGGCAAGGGCCCCTACTGTAAAGGTTAAAGTATCTTCCTTCTTCTCTATAGAGAACACTTTATAATGTGTTAATGAGCTCCCTACAACAACTGATCTCATCAAGGAGGTTCCATTGGAGGGTTCAGGCCCTCTAATCCACAGTTATCTATTGGGGTTCATGCACTGCAATCTGAATTAATACATCTTATGTTAGAAAATATGGTCACCATTTGTGGATTATTATCGATATCCATATACCTTAATGTTAAACAAAATATCAGTCCACCAGAACCCTTTTCATCTTTTCAAAAATCTTTTTCATACATTTTTTTATGTTCTCATGTAGAATCTAATATACAAATATTGTGGGATCTGATTCTAGTCACTGAGGTGATGAATCTCATTAGGGGGAATCTTGATATGGAAATCATTTATGATGTTTAGAAACCAAATATTCAAATTCCCAGTCTCTCTATGTATTTTACTCTCTTGAGATTTATGTTTTCCCAAATTTTTGTCACTAACTAATCAAACCATCAAGATCTTATTTCAATATGTTTTTAGTGGGAGAATTCCCAAAACGTGTCTATAGACATGGTATAAGGGGAACCTTCTCTTTTGGTTGCACCAGTTCATGAGTTCCCAGTAAATCAAGATGACCCAACCATAGTTTTTGGGAGGGAATAATTTTATTGTTATGGGTGATGCCACTAGAGAGGAGAGGCATGAGGCTAGAAGAGAAAGTGATGCATAGAAATGGTTATAACATAACGGTTGAACCCTTGACATGGATCCTCATCACACCAAGATGACCCCATAATAGGATCCTACTATAACATTTCTCGTAGCCCCTTCAGAGTATGATCATGAAAAATTCGAGTAGTTGGAAGACTATGGGTATTAAATCATTGAAGAGTAAAATTTAATTAGGAGATTTTTTAGAATATAATATGTCACTTAATCCTACGCACTCTAAATCCATATTTGGTATTCTGGATAGGGTATTACCACAACAGCCTACAAAACATGAGAACTGGACAGGTATAAGCTTGTGAACTCCATGTGCTAGATCTAGATTCTCTTATTGAGAGGGAGTGAGAAGAGAGTCAACGATTAGTAGTCTCCTAGATTTATAAAAAATATGATAGCACCCAAAATATCAAAGTGTCCAATTGAAAATTTCAGTGTCTGGATGAGGTGGGGAATGACTATGATGAATTAATCAATGCTCATAAAGTTTTTATAATCTATATGAACTTTTAGTTGGTAGTGAACGAGGACCAAAAAAATAAAGAAATTCCTATGATAGTTGAGTACCATGATGTGTGGTATTGAGAGCAGGTTAGGGATAATGAGATTCTCCTTATAGATGAGGATGTGGGAGATGTGTTCAGGTGGGGTATCAGTTCATTAATACCGCACTCCATAGGCTGGTAAGACTAGAAATCACAATCATAGGCGTGGAGATATAGGGGTATTTTTATGGGTCTTTATAGAAGATCTGGCATGTTCATGTCCCTCTCCAATTGCCAAATTTTCTTTGTTTAAAACTATCAATATGCATATAAATATGTCTTTCAAAGATTTTACAATTTCACCTCATTCATAGATGTGATCTATAAAGTGGTCAATCCTTATTCCCACGTGAGTTACGATCATTTTTAAAATCAAGGGATGAAATGTGATCACTTGTTCTTATGTGAGAGGTAGACATGAATTTAACACCTCGGGTTTTCACTGGTTGATGGAAATTCGTGAGTGTTTGAGAAAAAATGGGTTATAAGATAGATATTGTGTCCCTCTAAACAAACAACAATTCTTTCCAAACATACACCTGTGAATGAATGGGGTATCTCCAAGAGACATGAATTATACCTAAAAATGTATAAGGGAAGACATGAATCATCACTCTGATGGTCAAGAAGAAATAGGTGGTGGAAATATAGTGGAGGATAACTATTGACCATGTTTGAAACAAAACATCCATTTTAATTTTTTTAAGGTGTAAAAAATCAAACGATGGTTGAAAACTGACATTCTTCAATGCATGAGACATAACACAAAATTTCATCCAATTCCCTCTGGGGTGTTTTCTATGGATACTTGGTGAACCATTTTGTCCAAGAACCATTCCATTTAATAGGATCATTTGGGTGTGCAGAAGGATGACCAACCTTATAAAGGAACACAAGAAATATGGAGATTAAACGGAAACATGTTCTAATGGATCCAAATCCAATTGGAATTACATCACCCATGACTGGAACATATTGGGTAGAAAAAACATTTTTAAAAATGTTCAAAATCATATTCAATGGGTAGTTTCATCTTTGATGCTATGTGACGGTTGAAGAATGAAAACGATGTAAAATATGAATGAAACAAAAGGAAATTGATTCTAAAGAAAATTCATATGATTCATTATTATTTTATGTCATATAGAGTAATAGAGAAACATATTTTAACATCGTATGGTGAGGATAATGTATATCATAGTATAACATCAGGTGATTGGGACATCAGACACCAAATTTATTGTTATTGATTAAGGATTTTTTATCACACTATTTTATATTTGTGTTATTGGGATTTTTATCAATAATTTTAACATCATATGATAGGTTTGTTTTGTCACTTATTTTAATTTCATGTTATTGGTAAATTAGACAAGAAGACTAACATCTTTCTATAAGAACATGTGATCTGACCTGAATTTTACCTCCTACTGTAGTGGGTAGAGGAACGGGAGGGTATTATGAGCGGGGTAATCCCTTGAAGGGTCGATGTTGAAAAAGGGGTAATCAAATATTGTTCATGATGAAATTTTATTTTGGTTTTTAGTATAGAGTTTGAGGCCAACATTCATTGAGTAAAGGGGAAAATAGTTTAAAACCATAAATCACAAACAATTTTAATTTCTATGAGGGGTTATATATGGAATAGAGGATAGGTATCATTTTTTTGAGAGAATATTCCTAAGAAAAAACATGATGTTACAAAACACATTCAAATGGATTCTGGTGCATTGTTTAATGTTATAATTATTGGAAATAGAACCCTAATTTATGGCCATAGAGATCAAACGATGGGATCTCGGAATAAGGCTGTAGAGTTTTGACCATTTTTACTCAATTTTTTTTTCATGATATGGAGGAGAAACAATATGGAATGAAATGATTGTCCTAATAGGTCAACAAATTCTAGAAAAAACATATGGGGTTGGATTCTAAAAATATTGGACCATGGCACTTTGTTTAATGTCATAGAGCTCAGTGTCATAATTTTTTTGGTGTGACTATGTGACAACATGATGTTAATGGATGTCCAGGGTGACCAAAAACAACATAGAATATTTCTATGATGAATTTCTCATAGTTTATAGGCATGATACTATATATTCGGATCCTAGTTTCAGGTCATAGTGTTTGACCATGCAGTGCTTTCCTGTCTCATCCTTCCATGAGGATAAAGTCCTCCCCAAATCCAAAAATCATATTATTCATGCTCAGTATGATAAAAGAGGAGAAAAATAGTGTTTATTCTATTCAAAGTGGAGGAAAAAACAAGGGGCACAAGTGACTAGATAATCTCAAATAGGTGATTGAGACTTTTAGACATAGATTTTGGGAGAGTTAAATAACTAATGGATAAGGATAAAATGATGAGCATGTTGGGAAAAAACATCCTATTAATTAAAGAGTTAGATATGGGGTAAAATTATGATGGATTTTTCAAAGAATGAATTTGAAACATCATATCCATTATTTTCTACCAAGGATCCTTGGAGGTATAAGCTCATGAAAATAGGTAATCATTGTGACATTAGACCATCTAATTAGGCAGCCTGGTCTAAAAAAGGGGACAATGATTTTCAAAATTATAGAAAATGAAATTTTCTTATGAGGAAGAAGGGAATGTATCATTTCAAATATTAGGTACCATGGGAGTTATTCTGTATTGCAGACTAACCCATCTGGAGAATGTAAAGGTATAAATGAATAAACCTTGGACCAAAGAAGATTGACCACAAGGTGAGTCGATGGGATGTTTATTCCCATGATGATATATGCATGTTCTTCTATGTATTCTATGTGAATAGTAATAAAGGAACACATTGGTCTATGATTGTAGTATTATGGGAGACCATTCCAGGAGGGGACATCCTCTCTGATGAGGATATCAAACAATCTCTTAATAAAAATCATCCATAATTTTATAGGATATAAATTTGGTTTATTAAATATTTTCATATAGTAAATAATGATTTTATATGAGGCCAAATAGTGTCTCATTAATAGGGATATCAGTTTTATATGGGGTCAAAATCTAGTTTAACATCATGCATTGTGGATGATGGAATTTTCAGATTAATTTCACACAGTATAGAAAAGGATACTACTATTTTAATTTCACGGTGCTTGGAAAAATGGGCATGGTTTGTGAAATGATGTTTCATGCTAGAAAATATTAATTACGTGATGTGAATTATTGGTTAAAGGGGCCCTCTATCAGATAAAACTGAAAAAATCATACCCTTATTCAATACCATGTTACCGAGGGTAGAAATTCCATACAATGTGTTGACAAAGGGGCTAGTCCTAGGATAAAATATCACAACATCACTATGTATCCCCTGGTAATGAGAATCAAGAAACATATAGTTTTGGATCATGTAATGGTAGGGACCAATAGTGAAAGTGGCTACCCACATGAATAAAGAGATTTAATCATATCATTTTTGGATATGAGGCATCCATAGTTTATATGGTGTAAGGGTACAATATAAAGTCATCGAGTAAGTATATTGGATTGATTTTCATCACATACATTTCAAAAGGATCATCGTGGTTTATTTTGGGGAAAATAATATTACAATAAGAGTAATATTGAATCAATATGGGGTATTGATATAGTTTAACATCATTTTTTGAAGACATTGTCATGACTAAGACATAAATATTCCCATTCACTTCTTCATCAGGAATGATCGTGAGGGAATCCCAACCTACTAAACAGACAAAGTAAATGAATTTGTATGATACCTAAAATGAGTCCCATCATATCAATTTAAGATTTTATTATTGTGTTAATTGACAATTTTGTGGTGAGTCTATATAGAATCATGTAGGCAAAAGGTATAGACATCACAACATATCCCATGAGGATGTAAAATGAGAAACATGTTGTTCTTGGAAGACTGTAGATATATATTATTTTGTAATAACTATTGATTAAGAAAAAAATGAAAAATATTGTTTAATGCACATAGTTTACTATTTTAATGCATGGACATGGACTACTAGTTAGAGTATATATAGCTTAGAACTATTTAAATAATTATATGTACATAATTATTGGACCAGGGTTGGAGACCATAAGGATTTCAATGGAAAATAATTAATGTCAATATGAATGGATCTAAGGTGTCCCTATACAATTTAAAGAGCTCTTGATTCAAGTTCCACATATTTTATTTTTTTATGACCTAGAAAAAAAATCACATTAAATTCATGATTCTTAAAAAAATATAAATGGTATAATTTCATGATGCTAAGAGAAGGGTGAGTTTTTGTTTCAATGAAATTTTCATGGAATGAATGAGGTAGAACCTAGTGTGAAATGAGTTAATACATGCACATTTACCTCATAATGACCAAATAATAAATTTCACATAGATCAAGGCCATATTATTTTGACCAAGGTGGAATAGAAAAATAGTATAATATCATTATTCATGGAATGGGATGATGTTCATATCAATATTATATATGTGGAATAGGGTAGGTAAACACAATGTGAAGGGATCAAAGGAAACATACATAATAGAATAATTCCTTGTGAATAATCACCTACCATTTTTAGGTAGCGACAGTGGGACCTTAAATGGTGAAAAAGGAATGAATGGTTACTAATATTTATAGTTGGTCCCTAATACGGTATGTCTATAAATCAATAAGAATCCAATGAGTATGGAAATCATGATAGATGTTGTTATGGAGAATAGTTTATAGATGACCAATAAATGAAGTGGGATTATTCTCTATGATAAGGTAATGAAATATTTACGACACATGGTTATGATATAATTATAGCATCATGTTATGAGGATTTTTGGTGGGTTAATCTCATTTTATATGATACATACTAATTTTATTCGTGGAATGTTTTCTTGATTCATGCCATTCTTATCATACTAGGAATACAAAATTTTTTCAATAAAATATTTATGGCCATACCATATTTATCTTTGAGGAATATGAGTTATGCGATGTAATATCATCAATCCTTTAAAGGAATCGCAGTTTCATACTAAGTAAGATATTTGTTCAACATCCTATTGTAAGGACATCTGGCATTGTAGTTTAAATTAATTCAATTAATACTATAGGGGATTGAAATAATTTATGATGTAAATTCATAGACCTGAAATAAATAATTTATGTTCATGATTGTTGGACAATAGAGGATGCTCGTTTATTTATTTAGTTATTGGACTTTGGGGATGTTATTTGTAACGCCCCGACCCTAGTTACCCAGGTTCGGTGCATTATTACATAACATTGGCATGATCACAAGAAAGAACAAATATCGAAAGACCAATTGGTTTAGTAGCCTTGGAAACACTAGATATATTCATAAGTTTTACATTACATCATAAAGTGAACAACTACTACGACAACATAATGTCTCCATAGTCCACACTATTATCCCCTCATAATATCCCTGTAGGTCATTCATAACGTACTTCTTCACATCATGGGAAAAATATAACATAGAAAAGGGGTGAGCTCAAATGCCCAGTAAGGATAACAATATAGCTGAACATTCAAAAATAAGCATAAACATTTAAGGCAATGCATTACTAAAACAAAAGCCTTTTAAACTTGAACTTCAACATAGTATGGAAAAAGTAAAATGAAATAATTCCATTTACTTATTCACATGGATATTCTACTAATCGAATAATCACATGCAATATCAATAACCACTTTCATAATGTCGGAATGCATAATTCTGAACTTTAATTTCTTTGTCAAGGCCTCGTCCCATGACCTAGGGGATAACTATAACCGGAACCCAAACTGGAGTGCCTCTAATAACTGGACATCAACCCGGAGTGCCTCTAATAACCAGAGACCAAACCGGAGTACCTCTAATAACCGGAGACCAAACCGGAGGGCTTACTTTTACCGGTCCCCATCCCGGAACATACTTGTCTAACACATTCATCTGAATGAAAGGTTGAAATATAACATAAACATTCGGATTACAAATAAATTATGAAATGTCATTACTCTAAACAAAAACCATGAGTGACATAAGAATAAATTATCCACAGTAAAAAATATCACAAAACCTTCAATAAAATATGGATGTTTTGTATCATAATAAATCAACTTCAAATAAGCTTAAAATCCATAAAAGGATGTTGACATAGATAAAATAAAGACTATTTTAGAAAAATATCTCTTTCTATTTTGAAATCATTTAAGAGTCTTATATTCATGAAATAAAACATTTTTGTTGAAAATATTCTTATTATCTTGTAAGGGAAGCTTCGACGATTTTATAACGGCGGAAAATATCCACACCCGCATTAGTCAATACATATGGCATTACAGTAAACTCGTAATGCCCGTACCTGGTTTGAAATGTGGTCTTCGGAATGTCTTCCTTCTTCACACACAACTGATGGGATCCAGATCGAAGGTCAATCTTTGAAAAGTATTGAGCTCCATGCAGTTGGTCAAATAAATCATCAATGCGAGGTAGGGGATACTTGTTCTTTATCGTTATAGCATTGATCTCCCTGTAGTCGATACATAACCTCATAGATCCATCTTTCTTTTTAACAAAAAGAACAGGGGCTCCCCATGGAGAAACACTAGGGAGAATAAATCCTTTATTACTCAATTCCTCTAGTTGTTTCTTTAGTTTATCTAGTTCGACAGTGGCCATTCTATAAGGGGTCTTCGATATAGGCCTTGATCCAGGAATCAAATCAATGGAAAACTCAACTTCTCATTCTGGAGGATGTCCAGGTAAATCTTCCGGAAATACATCTACAAATTCTTTCACAATAGGTACATCCTCTATTTGAACATTCCTTTCCTCACCCATAGTTATTTCATTCTCTTCCTCCACAATAATTGAATTTAGTTGAGCTATTGAGGGTGGATCTAAATAATAATTAGGTGGTGACGATTCTCCTCTAAAGATAAGGTGTTACTTATCATTATCATCAAGAATCGTAACCTCTTTCTTCTTACAATAAATCTTCGAATCATAGTCCGAAAGCCAGTCCATACCGAGGATTATATCAAACTCAATCATAGGTATGACGATGAGATCAGCAGATAACGAACATTTATGTGCTCTAATGGGGACTGATTCACAATACATTGTTGCAATGATACTTCCATTAGGTGTTTTAACTGACAACTCCCTTGTTAAATCAAATTTGAAAATATCTAATTTTCTTAGAAAACTGGGAAGATATGAAAAAATGTGATGATCCAGAATCAAATAATGAATTTTCTAAACTTGAGGAAACCATTAAATTACCTGCCACCACGTCTTTCAGATCTTCTACCTCAGTAGTAGTGATAATATAAGCCTGGCCTTGATCCCTTGGTCTTTTCTGAGGTAAGTTCTCCTGACTCTTAGGACATTAATTTTCATAATGTCCCATATCCCTGAAATTGTAGCACTGAACGTTGGTGGCTTCCTTCTTCCCTTTTCAATCACGAGCTTGGTGGCCTTTTTCACCACTCTTGTAACAGACTCCAATTCCCTTCAAGCAAGTAACAGGGTGTTTCTTCCCACATTTACCACAGGATGGATATTCAACCTTTCCTTTCTTCCCCTAATTTCCATTCCCAGATTTATCAACATGCCTCTTCTTCTCTTGCTTTTCTTTAAAGTCATAAGACTTAGAGAATTCCTTTTCAGTCTTGATAGCACACGAGACAATGTCTTCGTACGATGAAAAGTATTGTGAGACTAATGCTCAACGAAGAAATGGTTTTAACCCATAAAAGAAACGATAAATCTTACTTATTGGGTTACATATATAATCTCCAGCATACCTTGATAACCTTGTAAAGTAAGCCTCATACTTTGTGACATTTTATTCCTCCTTATGTCTCAAACTCAGAAATTGCCTTTCCATATCTGCTCGATGGTCGCGAGGAAAGTATTTTTCTAAAAACAAATCTTTGAACTCCCTCCATTCCATATTTTATACTTCATCATCTTCCTTCGTATTTTGAATCAATGACCACCATTGATCAGCATCTCCAGTGAGGCGGTAAACTGCCATGATAACTTTTTCCCTTTCATTACTCCCCAAAGCCTGAAATATTTTCTCTAGGGAAAATATCCATTGCTTAGCTACTAAGGGATTTGTACTCCCATTGAACGTTGGTGTTTGTTTCCTCATGAATCGATCTAACATTGATCCTCCACGCTGCAGATCAGGGTTCTCCATACGGGTAAGGTTATTATTCATAACTTGAGTGAGTTGTCCCAGTATGGTGATTAGCTGATCGGCACCAGTTGCATCACCAGCTCCACTATAATTATCTTGAGCAGGAGGGAAATCCCTACATGGAGTGCATGCATTGATATGGTTTCCATTTATTCCACTATGCGCCATTTCTAAACAATGGCATAAACTAGATCAGTTTATGAATCAAAATACATAATCCCATACTTATAAAATACTTAACATAAATTGAACTATTTATGGATATAATCCATAATGATAAAAATATTTTCATTGAGGAAGTATATACTCATAAACCCTTCATAATGATTTGTAAAGAAAATGAGAGTTATCCTAAGCATATCCCCCGGGAGTGTCGTAACCAAGAGTATAGCAAGGCCCGTTATCGTGCACCAGTTCCCGTTCGAGTCTAACTCAAAGCGGTGTTTTCAGGTTTTACACCTAGGTACATCTGTGCTAGAGCCGCCTCTACCTGTTCGTATCCAGACAGGGATGTATTCCTTCGAAAACTCACAAAATCTCTACAATACCAAAATTCTAGGAAGTTATTCTATACTAATCCTCAAAATTCATCTTAAATCTATGCGCTCTAATCAGAGTTTATCTAAATCTATCTTCCAATGTTTGTACAAAACTTCCTCTGATACCAACTGTAATGCCCCGACCCTAGTTACCCAGTGTCGGTGCATTATTACATAACATTGGCATGATCACAAGAAAGATCAAATCTCGAAAGACCGATTGGTTTAGTAGCCTTGGAAACACTAGATATATTCATAAGTTTTACATTACATCATAAAGTGAAAAACTACTACGACAAAATAATGTCTCCATAGTCCACACTATGATCCCCTCATAATATCCCTGCAGGTCATTCATAACTTACTTCTTCACATCCTAGGAAAAATAATACATAGAAAAGGGGTGAGCTCAAATGCCCAGTAAGGATAACAATATAGCGGAACATTCAAAAATAGGCATAAACATTCAAGGCCTCGTCCCAAGACCTAGGGGCTAACTGTAACCAGAACCCAACCTGGAGTGCCTCTAATAATCGGACACCAACCCAGAGTGCCTCTAATAACTGGAGACCAAACCGGAGTTCCTCTAATAATCAGAGACCAAACCGGAGGGATTAATTTTACCGGTCCCCAACCCGGAACATACTTCTCTAACACATTCAACTGAATGAATGGTTGAAATATAACAAAAACATTCGGATTACAAATAACTAATGAAATGTCATTACTCTAAACAAAAACCATGAGTGACATAAGAATAACTTATCCATAGTCAAAAATATCACAAAACCTTCAATAAAATATGGATGTTTTGTATCATAATAAATCAACTTCAAATAAGCTTAAAATCCATCAAAGGATGTTGACATAGATGAAATAAAGACTATTTTAGAAAAATATCTCTTTCTATTTTGAAATAATTTAAGAGTCTTATATTTATGAAACAAAACATTTTTTTTGAAAATTTTATTATTATATTGTAAGGGAAGCTTCGACGATTTTATAATGGCGGAAAATAGCCACACCCTCCGTATAAGTTAAAAAAAACTTTCTTACCTTAATTTTGTCGAAAAGGTTAAAAAGCACCTTGTTTGGAAAATGACGGAAAGATTCCTTTATAAACCTCTTATAAAAAGTCAAACAAGGGTATAAATGAATTTAACCCATATTCTAGTAAATAGTAAAAATGTTTTGAAATTCATTTTTAAGAAACATGGATGTGGATGATAAAGAGATCCCAGTAGATTATTATGTATAAACAACCTCGGATAATGAAGAGATTGCGAAATAACCCTTACCAATTTGGTAACTTATGAAACATACAACCCATGAAAGAGGTATCATACAATGAATATGTAAATACACATAAATTAGAGTGTATTACACAAAGAATATAATTATGGGCAGTACATACACCACACAAAAGGTTATGGTGGCAATATGGCATGAATCTCACGGGAATAAGGTGTGAGATGAAAACCCCTTACCTTGTACTTTTCCTTGGTTGGGGTAGGTTAACCTCCTCTTCTTCGGGTTCTTCCTTTTCATTTGATCAAAAGGGATCCATAGGTTGGATTTATGATCAAACTAAGGCCTCTCGGTTGTAGTGACGGAAGTTGGGAGTGTATTTGGGTAGAGTTTTTCCGAACCAAAAGTTTTTGATGGTGTGAAGAAATGAGAAGGAGGAGTGCCCTTTTATAAGAGGGGTGAAGTGCACCTTTTGAAAAGCTATAAATATTAGTTTATAATAAATTAATATTCGGTTTATAATGGCTCCAAAGTTGATTATTTAAATGTTAAGGTGTTAATGGGTCGAAAAAAACTCAACCAATATAATTTAGACAGGTTTGGGTACTTATATTAACCTTATCTTTAAGTATTAACTCTAAGTTAATTAGTTTCACTTTTACAATGTCTCTTTGTATTTTTATATAATATTGTAAATAAACTTAATATATACATCCAAGTGAACCTCAAGTGGTCCATTAATGATGAACCTATCATGATATAAGTCTCTTGGCCTATCCTTAGATTTTTAGGAATTTAATATCAATTAATAATATAATATTTGTTTTAAGAACTCTTTTATGTCAATTTTGACACTATTCAATAGTTGATTTTTGTGAAACTCATAACAGATTGATTACATCGAACAAAGTAAGTTAAATCAATCCTAATATATCATATTATCCTAGAAAATTATTTTAACTCATTAAAAGTTTCATATTATATTTATTTGGGTATTTATAATATCAATTCTTTTAATTTTTCACTATTATAGTAATTAATTCATCATCATTGTGTCATAAATAAATTAAATTATTTAATGTCTAAAAATTATAAATAAAATATCATTATGTAGTAAATATTTTTATATTTCTAATGAATATTTATAATCTAAAATCCAAAATATATAACCCTATGTAAAAATTGGTTTTCTAAAAGATATATCCTTGTGTCATTTTTGTATTCATTTTAACTTAATTAAAATAAAGTGTCCCTATCACCTACATGTGGCACCATGGGGTCCCAATATCAACCCAAAGATGACTATGGTCGAACATGTATCAACCAATAAATCTAGGACACGTTTTAGGGTAATTAATATTATTATAATATTATTTTTTATCCCATATTTACGGAATTTACCCTTAACCATGGTAAATAAAATATTTACCGTAGTAATTATTCAAAATGTCTAAAAATAAAATTTACCTATTTAAAAAATTTGAACATCATGATTACAAATATGTAATCCATTTTTATAAATTCAAAACACAGAAGTGGCAGAAATTAATTTAAAATTAATTCCCGCTGTCAAAACAAAAAGCGTGTTTTTAAGAGATAATAACTATCAAAAGATTAACACTTGTTTATGTTCGGTTTAATTGTAAAATTTTGTCCAATGACCAACATTATATTAAATGGTAAAAATATATTATAAATATACTTTAAAACCACTCAAATTCATAATTTATCACTATTAATTATTATGATTAAAAAAGTTGTTTTTAATTAAAATTTAGTAATTTTCACTATTCATAAAAATATGAAAGTTATCCGAAAAGTACAAAAATTTCACCTTAGGCTAAATTCGATACTCCGAATCCAAAAATGAAGTCCATTTTGAGAGATAAAATTTCTAAAATTTTAAAAGGTAGGTATTACTATTCATAACGACTAGTTTGATTGGTTGTGGTGTGTTAGAACTCGAAGTTGCGTACAACACACGCTACTGTATTATTCAAAGGAAAGCGTACCGTGGAAGCTTGGGATGTTTCATTTTAAATTTTTTGATGTCCACATTTAGTCAAGATGTTTAAAATATTGTATTTAAAAAGGTTTCACAATTAAAATTTGATAAAAGTGCAATACTGAAAATGAATCTGTTCTTGCATTATGTCTAAGAAACTCATAATATAGATTCTAAAATTATAAGGATTATATAAAGTTTAAAATTTAGTTAATACTATTCATAACCTCTTTTGAATGGCTTTTTTTTTTGGTAAGTCATGGTGTGATTGAACTCGGTGTTGCGTGTAGTGCAAGTTATTGTATTATTTTGATGAAATAACACACTATGAAATCTTGGGGTGTTACACTATTAGATTATGGTCATAAAGCATGGACCATTATAAAGATTTTAAGGATGTACTACCTGGAAGGTGATGCTATATAACATCACATTGTAGAACTAGAATGGGGAAGGAATTACTATTTTATGCTCATAGATATTATAATTTTAAAAATAGTTTAATGTCAAGATTCTTGGACTTCAACATAATTACATGATTTATTTCTTTATAAACAATTAATTTTTGGTAATTTGGATTCTATGTTCATCTATGGAGATCAAATATTATGTTACATTAAAATAGACCTTATTAATGATTTATTGTCCTTCCCATTTTGGTTCCAACATTAGTAGATTTTTTCTTAAAATTATAGGATTTATAAAAGCTATAACCATGAAACCCAAGAGGAATGAATATAAGCAAAGGATATTGATGAATGATATTCAAATCCGGTTCTTTTACTCTCTTGATTTGGAAAGGCCTAGATAATATTCTCTTTTAGGGTTTCCAATACAGATGGATGGAATTATTACATTCAATGGGGAATATTCTAATCATTTAAATATATTAGATGTAATGAATAATTAACCAATATGGTAAATAACTCCTCCATTATATACATAATGGAATATAGATTCACGTAAGTGGAATTCTATATTTTCATTTGATATGCCCAGAGGGCATTCAGGGATTTTCTGGAAAAGTTTTCTTATAATGGCCTATCCTTTTATTCATGTTGTTTTAGAGATTTTTGTTGAACACCTTAACATAACTATTCACCTATTCATGTTTTAGATATGTACTATTGGAAAAGATATATTACGTAGAAAAAAATATATTCAACTTCAATGGATAGAAATTGTTTTTTTATTTTTGAGAATAGGTTCCAGAAGTCCAAATTGATGGATAATATGGGAGCTCAAAAACTCAATTATAGATTAGGATTTAACATCACTAAGTGGAATAAATTATACTTACATGGAGCAGAATTATGACGAGGTTATAATGACCCTAAACTAGTTAGTTAATATTGGTAGGTAATGCCCCATGACGTTGAGTCTATATACTGCAGAGGTTAAATAATGTTTGGTGTTGTAGTGAAACTCTAGTGGTTGATGAATAATGATTATATAGATCTGACATGCATTAAACCTTCTAAAAAACACTATGAAGTCATGGACCATGGAGGACAAGTAATAACCCAACCATTGAACAAAACATGAGTGCTTTAATCCTGCCAAATGGGCTCCACATGACCCAAAATGGACTTATTAAATTACTTGAGGTATATAATCTCTATGACGTCAATGGAGGATAATTCGATAAATACCATGTTTTTAGATATTTGGATCAAGTTTTGGACCAATATAGAGGGAGAAAAGTGATACATGTTTCTAGATTCATTCATGCTCATCTCAGTTCTAGGGGAGAAAGCCATAATAGTGATACTCAACAAAAGGAGTTGTCCAACCAGAAGTGTCCCCTATCATGGGTGGACCAGTTTTTATTGGAACACAAGGACATATATCATGTTGTGTTAACTATTTAATATTATCAATAGACTAAATGATGGTTCAAATGACCTTCTAGTGTTCCAAATAAATGATTATGTCACCCTAGACATGCTTTTTGGTTACACTACTAAACTGACTATGTGGAATGCTTGACCACTATGAGTCTGAGGAATGTGAGTAACTTCCAAAGGAGTTTCAATATGGGATACTAGCTAGATATAATGATCTAATATAGGTATGATATAATTATTTATAATGTTGTAGTCACCATTTATTTGTTTAATGACTAACCTGGAGTCTCAATTCACCTTCAATAGGGGAACACCGATCTAGGGAGATAACTCTATTGAAGAAATGAGAGATTGATTCTCATACAATTTGTGGGGAATTCATTATTACAATATAATTGAGTATATAAAAATGTATTATGGAATAGTGATGAAGATGATTTTCAATAATAACTTGTTTATCATGGGGTCATTGAGACATATACTCATCACGGTCTGATAGGAACCATCAAAATGTATAACCAGCATAGAACAACCTGATCCCTTGAGAGGATAACCACATATGGGATCTCAACATCCAAGAGACGTTCTTCAGGGGAAAGATAGGTATCCATAAAGTCTTCCAGGTTAGTACATATTAAAACCTTGTATGAGAAAAACCTGATGTCGAACTACTGGATGATCACTTCACAACATGTCCATTGTCCCGTCAACGTGGGGAGAAATTGAGGATATACTTATGTAGTTATATGGAGGTCACCATATATATCATGATTCTTTAGATAATTAGAAAAATTTTATATTGTGAAAACCTGTATGAGGTGGATTTTTTTAATAGGTGAGTATCTGGTCTCCCTTTCGATAAGCTTGACAATTTTGTAATATATAGAGTTTTCTCCTTCCTCATTATTATTTTTGGGTGAGAAGGGAACTGATAAACCATTCCATTGAAGTCACATAAAAGAAAATTGGGTTTTTCGAAACATGTGGCTTTTGAATAATATGATGTATCATATACATCATGATACCCTAGAATTTTGCCTTACACACCTTACCCTACTAGTAAATGGTTCATTTCATCTTATCACTTGTGAAGGGATTACCACTTCCTACTATATTTTTGATAAAACAGTGTATATAGGTTTAGTGGACATTAAGGCCCCACAAATCATAATGGTTTCTTGGGGGATGCATCGAATTGATGGCCCGAATATTATCCAGGTAAATCATGATGCCTCCAAATTTTATGACGATTATAAGGAATTTAGCATATTTAACCCCAAATATAAATTTCAAGGGGTTTATTGTCAAATATCGGGAATTGTGGAAGCTGAATAGTTTTTAAAGGTCTTCTATATGGTCTCCATTCATGTGATATTTTACCACGAATTCTTCCATGTTTAATTCCAAGAACTTCACTTCAATTGGATTGAATATGTTGTTAATATACAAATGATATGTGGCTATAACATTTATCAAGGAAAATATAATCAACTCATAGATAAAATTAAATAGTACCACAATAAAGGAGGTGCACTAATCATCCTCATGGTCCATTCATATCTGATTGTAATTAGTGAATTCTTAAATGAATGATATAGAATGTAACCTTATTGTGGCATTAATCAATATTTCAGTCACTGAATGGGGAAAGTCATCTTTCCTGGAATAAATGTTTAGGTCTCAAAAATTGTTAAAAAAAATATGATATATCTGTTATTAATCATGATTCATATGATGTTGGCTAGCCCTATGGGGTACTGGACTTCCCTACGTAAATTTTTAGTGATAAAATATCTAACATCAGCCACGACCATAGAACCATGAGAGTGATTCATCTTTATGTGAGGCTACTTGAACCCATAATGTTACACTGAGAGGCAAGATTATTAACGAAGACCTAGGGATCTACTATTAGCATATCATCATGCCTCTGAGAAAATACATCGTGATGCTATTTCAGGATGTCCACATGTTGTTGCTTCTCCAAAGGCATGGATACAATGATTACTGTCGCGTATGGATCTTCCTCATTATTAAGGTTCAAAAGACTAAACATAACAACAGTTTTTGAGAAACTATCTCTAAATGTTGGAGATAAGTCTTCCAAATTTTCTTTTTCATATTAGATAGGATCATATGTGGGAGGAGGTTGTTCTACCAAGAAAATCGACTAAAGGAATGCACTAGTGGCTAGATGGGAGGTTAAGGAATCCTCACAAATGGATCCCAAAATAGATGAAACTGTATTGATTATATATTTTAAACAAATTCTGTCCTACCGTCAACCTTGGGTTCCATTCATGATGTCGAATCAATTATGATGATTTGGATTTCATTAATTCAAAACCGTGATGCGAAACATGAATCAATTTTGAGAACATGTTGACCTACAATTACCTTCTAAGTACATCACATGATTAGGTGACTATGACAAATCAATGCATGTGAAACACCTCCTTTTATCAATGCTAAAAATAAAGAAATCATAAAGGGAGAACATTTATCTACACTCTCTCAAAGCACAGATAATGGTGACTTTTATCGGGGCTAAAAAAAATTCTTGAGTATACACCTTAATCTGATAATCATTATCATGGGAAAAGGATGATCATTATCATCAATATTCCTATCCCTAGTAAAAAAAATTAATAAAAAATATTATTAATATATATAATATTATTATATTTATATACATTAATTAACAATTACTTTTTTATAAATAATATAAATATGATATATTAATATATATATAGATATATAAATAATTAAAATATAAGAATAATGTTTTAAAAAAAGCATTTAAAAAAATTATCAAATTTAAATTAGTTAAAATGATTAAAATTTTATTTATAAACATTTTTATAAAATGTGGATACAATTCAATGAAATTTAATATAATAATATTTTCTTCAACAAATATATAATATATAAAGGAATATATTTATTTTGATATTACAAAAAATAAAATATATGTAAATGTACAAATGCATGAATATATGTGTATGTCTATATTTATATTTGTCTATTTATATGTGTGTGTAGAGGTTTATGTGTACATATAAATGTTTTCAATTCTTATAAATGTCACAAAATGAAATCTTTTTTTTGTAATTTAATTTATTAATATTCTCCATTTTTTATTCATTCACTAATAATGGTTAAATTATATTTAATGATTTTGTAATTATTATTTATACCTATATTTAACCAATAGAAAAGTAATATTTTCAAGATATTTCATATTTATATACATAAATTTACTCTTTTTTTAATATTTAAAATATAATTGGAATTTATATAATAAACTAATTTAATGTTTTAAATAACTTTTTTATAAATTTATATTATTATTATATATATAAATAATTTTTACCAGAGATTTTTTTATAAAATTATAGATAACTAAAAATATATTTAATTAATTATAAAATAATAATAAATATATTTATTATACTTATTAATATATAATAATATATATATATATATATATATAATATTATATAATTACTATGTATATATAATTATTTATTATTATAATTAGAAATAATTAAATACTTATTAAAATACTAGAGACTGATCGCTGTCCCGATCTCTTGTCTCTCAGATATGGCATTTAAAATGTCTTAGAGTCCCTACATTGTGGCCTCTATCGTGGTAGAATCCATTTTCCAAACCTCTCCCATCGCAACAGTTGCGGAGAATACTTACTTTCATCCATGATCCCACCTCTCTATTGTGAAACACCACTTACTCCCCAAGACTATACAATAATTAGGGTTTTTGTCACCCTCTACCTGATCGATGAAATGTTTCCTTCTCATAGAGTGAAGCATTAATTATTAAATGCCTTTTAATGTTGAATTGAATTCAATGAAACGCCATCGTAATGTTATTGAGGTTAATGAAGGAGTTGTGAATCATTCATTCTCTTTCTTAACCGACGGGCTACCTTTGCCTTCCGTCATAAGGGGTGTGTTGCTGACATTAAATAAGATCAAGTAGTTGTTTTAAGTGGCTTGAATCTAGAAAGCACTCAAATATTGTTTACCTAATTCATCCTAAAGTTTGAAATTTTTATGGTCTATGAATTGGTTGAACGACTATCAAGAATATTTTGATTCTCAAATTGGTGATGTGTTTCACTTCGTAGTGGGTTATTTCACTTTCCAATCCCTTGAAAAGAGACGAATTCACGGGAATGGGACTTTGGATCTCTTCATATAAATCTTCATATTCTTCATATAATAGAATGGTATTGGTGGATTGATCTAATGAATTTTGGTAGATATGCTACATAGGACTGGGTTAAGGATTATGGGCTTCACTAGATGCCATGAAACCAAAAAACTATTCATGATAATGCAATTTATCTTCATCTCCCAGTCATGATATATAAAAGGACTACTGATGCATGTTATTGAATTTTTTCACTCCACCTTGTTGATATTGACATACGTTTAACTCCTGTAGATTGTGTTCTTTTTCACTAATGACAAGGAGTTATAATTAAATAATATTTATGAGAGGAATCCAATATTATTCATGTAATGCATTGTAATTGGGTATGATCGAGTAAGCTACAAAATATTGAAGGTCTATGAGAATTGTTCATTTCTTGGTCATGATAAGAGAATATTTTCTATGGTTGTTATGAAACAAGTTACTCTATGTTTGTTTAAACAGAATGTAAATGGTGTTGTTTCTATGCAGCATTCAATTTGTTATATTTTAGTTCAACCAACTAATGAAGATGGCAGATCTATAAAGAAAGATATTTCTTTACTAAATGTTAATGTAGGGATGATTGATATACTTTCCAGTGGACAATATGTAGGGGTTTTAAATGTTCAATGCTTTTCTATAACACTTTTTTAGTTCTATGAAAAAGAAATAGTTCATCAGATATTATTGTTGAAAATGAACTAAATTAAAGGACATAAGTCATAGTCCTGCCTTGAATTTTCAAAAGACTATTGGGTTTGGTTATTTTTTTCATTGGTGAAAAAAATGGAGAGTCTTTAGGAATACATTTTATAAAATTATATGCAATACATAGTAAATGACCTCATCATGAATGAGATGTTGGATTCAAACAATAGTTGATAAAAAAGTAGAGATCTAAAACTCCCTTGTGATTTTATAAATTGAAGTGGATAAATAATACCTTGGTGGATAATGATGTTTTTCAGATGATCTCTGGGAATATCTATTCCCAAACTGATCCAATTACGGATTTCGAGAAAATGATTAGACATCCTTTGAAGATAGTATATGTTAATAAGATTGGATTATTAGAATATATTAATGAGGATTGATGTCATGGATGAAAGGAAAATTTGGTTATTGAGTAGGGAGACTATGACAGAATCACCTGCCCAAAACAATACATAGTGATTGGGTAGGCATCCAAATGGCCTTGGTTGAGGATGTGTTCAAGATGAATCATATGTGGCCTATGGGCATGGAAAAAGAATCAATGAACAAAATATTCCTCTAATCCCAGAGCAGAAAAAGATAATGGAGTAATATTCTATCATTTTCAATCAATAAAACTATCAGTCAGAGTTTGAGTCTGTCAATGAAGATGGTGATTCTAATCATGAGTTTTGGAATGACACCTCTTTACATGTTTTTTAGTTTTTTATATGTGGACATTATTTGTTTCAACCCATCCATCATAACCTTTTTTTTTCTTCTCATTTTTCATTATCATTAATAATTAGTCAGGATCATGTAATTTTGGCTATACCTATTTCATATAAATACATATTAATATAATTATAAAATATAAATATATTTATTTAAATAATATATATATAAGATATTTATAATTACATATATGTAATTAAATATATATTCTTGTTAAATATATTTATTGATAATAATAATAATAAATATATATAGGTATATTTAAGCAATTATTATATTGTAATAAATATATATAAATAAAAAAAATAGATTATATATTTATAATTATATATATTTACATAATGATATAAATATATATTATTATATAAATATCACAATTTGATGTGGACCATGATATATAATTATATAAATGTATATATTTATATAAATATATTTACAATTATATATAAATATTTTCTAATATATTTATTTATTATAATAATTATAAAAAAATATTTATTTCAATAATAATGAAATCGCATTAATTTTTTTATAATAATTATAGAAATATATATTTATATATTAATACCTATGAATTGTTATATATCTTTATAAATAAATTTATAATTCTGTATAAATATTAATAAATATATTAATTTAAAAATATAAATTAAAATATATAAATATATTTATATAAAAAAATATAAATTTATAAAAACATTATTTATTATATTTATATTTGAATAAATACATATAATTATATATGTATTTTAAATATATTCAAATTTTTAGAAATATTTATAATTATAATTATAATTATAATTATATATACATTTATTAATTAAAAAATATCACAAATATATTTATATAATATTAATATACAATTAAGATTAGATCATTATCAGTGCTATTGTAGAGCTAATAGAAATCCCACTTGATTAATGCTAAAAAAAGTTTGATAATGATACTCGTTATAAATGTTAGAATTTCCGTACTAACAATGTTCTATCTTTATCTGTGATAAAAATCACTGATACAAATGAGTTTTATTAAATAATTTTATTGTAGTTCTAATGAAAATTCTTTTTATCAGTGTTTTCTTGGCGGTTATTATAAAATACTTATGAGTTCATATAAAAAAACCATAACAGACTGTTTTTGTCACTCCCACCTTCAATTATTCAAAGAACCAGAGCCCTGCTATCACTGCAAGTGCTTTCTCCAGACCCTAATGTTACCGTCATTCAACATTATCGATGAATTAATCACTCTAAATATATATTATGTTCCAATTTTTCAAGTTATCACCCCCCCAACTGCATTATCTCTTCACTCAATCCTCATCAAAACATAAAATGTACATCTTCATTTCATCTCAACGATCCAAAAAAAACCCCAAATAAACCATCTCTTTTGTATCTAGTATGAGTTAGATTCGCCAATCTTTGACATTAATTATCCTCTCTTTATCTTTTCTTCCACTTACTACGCACATTATAGACCAAAATCCTGGTTTTTTATAATTGATTTTTCATTTTTATCTTGTGACTAGAATATATTATCACTATGATGGGTTTCCAAGACTCGGGTTTGGTATATTTGGGTCTCCATTATTTAATGTATTTAGCTTTATATTTGTTTTTCCGATTTTTATCTCTTTAATTTTGAGTTTATTGATTATTTGGTCGTTTAATTCATGTTTTAGACTTCTAATAACATAATTAATTATGTTAGAGGATTTTGTAAGATGAATGATTATTTTTTCAATGTTTATATTATAATTTATTTGTTTTTATATCAAAAAATATATGATTAGTTTTTCAATTACCATGTGCATCATGTATTTGTTATATTTTCAGAATAACCATTATGAAGGAAGTGGGAAATTTAAAAAGGTGTTTTGGTCTTCAAAATGAATATTCAATTAGATCATAATTTTAACATAAAATTTAAATCAATACAAGAATGTCAATTTGTTGATAAATTTTATCAGTTTTGGTTTTGAATAAAAAATTAATCATATGGAAATGTATTTTGACATATTAAAATTGATTCAACATTATAATATAAAACTTTAAAACTATTTTAATCTAATATACATTAATAATCATTATCATATATCATATTTTACGAATATAATATAACATTAATTTTTATTAAATTATTATAAATTGATGATTAATTTATTTATAAATTTATTTAACTTTATAAATTTCATATTTTATCATGTTTTAATTTATAGATTAAGTATCAAATTTAATTAAATATTTATACTTTTATAGTTTTCTACATTTGAAAATTAATTTAAAATTATAGTTTTAGTTGTTATAAATTATTATAATTTTATACACTAAAAAACATTACATTTAAATGTTATAATATTATAATTCTATAAATTTTTATAACTATATACTCAATAAAATTATGTATACATATATAACATATATATTATTTTATATATATTTAAAAATGTATATACATTTATAAATTATGTATATCTCATTGATATATATATTCTTTTATAAAATATATATTAATTTATAGTTATATATACATATATAATTTTATATAAATTAAAAAAATATCATATTTATATGTTTATAAATGTATAAATTTTTAAATTAATCATTATTTTTATACATTCATACTTTCATAAATTTTATATCTATAAATTATACTGTTATATTTTTATTTTTTTTTGTAATGTGATTATTAGTTTTCAACATATTAATTTGGATATATATGATTGATATTATTATATTAAATATTTTATTTTTTAACTAATAAAGTATTGTAGTTGGATTTATGGTTTCAATTAAGTTTTGTATTCGTCTGAAAAATTATCTTTTTATTTTTTTTGTATTTTATGTTCAAAAATATATCTAAGGGGGGACTTATTCATTTATTTTTAATAATTCAATTGTTAGACAAATTTCCACTCATAAATAATTATATTATAATATCACTTGTATTGTATTTCAAACCAACTATGATGTTGGAATCATAAGATAACATATATAACTAGAAGAGTAATAATTTTCCTAAATTTAATTTCTTTTTTCCTTTAAACGTTTCAAGAATTATTTAAAACATTCAAAAATTGGGATCCCCTTACTTGGAAGGCTTTTAATTGTATTTTTATTGTAAATAATATGATTAATAATAATATAATATTTATATGAAGAGAAAATGGATTTATTCCAACTATCTGATAAAAGAATATGAATATGTAGTGAAAGAGTTCATTATATTGGGAAAATATAATTAATATGATTAATGGTAAATATTCTTTTATGCTATTTATTATTCTAGAATAATTATTCCATAAAATATGGTATAGAAAATGATCTACCATAGAATTGATAAAAATTATTCATGATTTAGTAAATATAGGGAAAGGTGAATATAGGTATTAACTCGAATAACACAACATTTCATGTATAAAATGATATGATTACCTAGGTGTACAATGAAGAGGATCGTATTGAGGTCATGATTATATGTGTGAATGGTGATGAGTATCATATTTAGAAAATGGAAATGTTAGCTGAGGATGAATATCAAGATTTTCCAAAAAATATTTTAGAAGTTAAAGAGTTTTGAAATGGAGAAATTTTATACAAGTTATACTAAATATATAGCATTTCTAGCCATACTAATTCTGTATAATTTAAAAGACTGAAAAATGGAGTGACTATATTTTTAATAAACTAATCACTATATTGAATGATATTATCCAAGAAGAAAATGTTGTTCTTAGATGATTATATAACTCTAAACTAATTCTATGTTCGAGGGTTATGATCCCTAAAAGAGTAAATGCATATCCAAATGAAAATGTACTATTTTAGATGATACAATTATTAATTAATGAATTCCAAAAGTGTTGTACCTCTTGACACAAGAATGATGAATTAGGTACTACCAATGTTTTATGATACTTTCCTATCATTCAAATATTTAGGTACTTATATAAAAGTGAGGACACTAAAAGAAAATTATAATGGAATAATGATTATATAAATAAAGATAAGAAAATTTTTCACATAAATGAATCTCCTTAGTTGAATAAAATATATTAGAAGTTTCCAAACATTGAAAATGATAATAGAAACCATTATCTTCTTCAATATACTGATGTAGTGAATCCTTTTCGATATCAATGATTCAGTTTCTACACATAAAAAATTATGATCCTAAATTATAAATTTCCATTATGGTTCTCTATGAATCTAAAATAAATAATATTTTCTATTATTATATTATGTAAAAAACATATGAGTAATGATATTAACGTTTATTTCACATTATTGATCTAAAATTTTAAATTATAATGGGATTCATGTGTTATTATTAATAATTCATACAGTAATGAAGATTTCACATTGAGGGACATGTTTTATGGGATGATAAATTAATGAGATACTTGTGGGAATTTATCATAATATAATATTAAAGTAACACTCAATGGATTCCCATTTATAAACTAGGTACACAATAATTTTGGGTGAACCATTCATCAATGATTGTGTTTCCAAGAAAATTGCATTCTTTTTCTAAGTTACATAAGTACCAATCATGGAAAACATCATTCAATGGGTTTTCATAAGAACATAAATCAATATCTTCACTAATAGGTGATCAAAAATTTGATTTATTGAATAATATGAACACTACATTTGAGAATTTTATTTGAACAATCTTAAGAAAACTATTTGATATAAAAAGCTCAGTTCTTTTTGAACAACCACACTAGAATTTTCCTAACATAAAATAATTTTTTTATGTTTTTAAATTTCATAAAAATGTATCTCATAATTTCAATAGCACATTACTAAAATAACTGGCCCAAATATGTGGTAATTTAGGATAAGAAGGACATGATTGGCAAAAGAATATTGGAATATTTGGTTCTAATGAAGGGTAAAAATGAACATGCCTTTTTCAGACTACATATAGTCTTACAAGACAAAATAGTTATATGTTTTCATATTCTTGAATGATGTAATGATTCCAAAAATATATTCATAAAATATCATGCCTATCATTTCATTGACTCCATTATTGTTTAAGGTTCTAAAATGAAAATAATTTCATTTTTTATTCAAGAACTAATGCCTCTATCATTACATTTTATTTTTTGAAGAATTCATTTCATTGATTAACTAATCTTAATTTCATTTTTGAATCTATATTTTGTAATGATTTAGTCCTGAAAAAATTGATAACTATGTAATTTAAAATATCTCTAATATTATATGAATTGAAAATATTCCTCCCATTGAAATTCATTAATAGGATGGTTCACATAGAGAGAGAGAGATTAGAATATGTGGTCATATACATTGTAGATGGATGTATGCCATTGTACATTATATGAATTTTTCGAAAGTGTAGGTGAAAGATTTATGTTGGATAGAGGGTTGTATTCATGATAGGTATACTGTTGTTAAGGACACTGAATTATATACATACTACCTTCCTAGTGTGGAAAGCAATAACCTACAAAAATATAATCACATTGGGATGATTGTTGGTGAAGGAATTTTTGGAATATTTATAATCACATTCAATATTATTGAATGTAAAAGAAGAATCTTTATAATTTTTTTAATATTTTAGAGGCTTCCCCATATGGTGAAAATGAAAAATAAATTCCAAGGCATCTGAATCCATTAACAAATGAAACCTTGATATCAAATACCGAAAATAAATAGCTTGTAGGATGGGTAAGATACCATATTTTTAAGGATTTAGATGATAATACTTATTCAATTTCATATCAACATTGATTGGTATCCATATAACCAAGAGTTCATGTACTATATTATAATTATATTGTAATTAATGGTTATATATTTTTATTAAGGAAACACTGAAAAAATATTGGAGTTATAATTTTCGTTAAATCGATGCATGTATATCATAATAAGGATATAAATATACATTATTTGAATATTTCATACATCAGCAACATCAATAAAATGGGGGATGTTATATAAATCATTCCATGTTCTTTTTTTTCAATGAAATTTGTTTGATAGAATAAGCGCTATTAAAATAAAATCATTGGGATGCATGAAAGAGGATTTCAGTAACAACGAGTACCATGAAAAAATCTTTATAATAGAATCAAATGATTTATATGTATTTTATGTTATATATCTCGTAACCCGAAAGTAGTAAATTTTTTTATCAACCAAAACTATTGAAGGGGCATATGTATATTCAAGTGAAGACGACCCTTTCATAAGTAAATTGGAATCATTTTGTAGAATTGTTAATTTAGATGGGGTCTTGTATGTCAAAAGAGACTAAAATTAATGGATGTAAGTAAATGATACGTATATGACTTCCCATAAATCATTAAAATAATAATGTTCAATAATTTGGTAATTTTTTTTCATAATCTAAATTTTGATACCTTATGTTATTATATATTCACTGCTGAAAATTATGAAATCCAAATTTATTATTTAACCCATTCTTCAGATAATGACTTTTGTACATGTTGATACACCTAATAATGAGAAACAACGGGTTTCCCAACGAACTACTGCTCCCAATGTAGAGTAATAATGACCTTCTTCACATGATAATGTTACCAATCTAGTGGAACAAAAAATTGAAGAGGTTGAACATGAGAAAATGGTATTAAATATAAAACTAATGTTTATTAAATAATAGGAGCATCATTATGAGATTGTGTTTGGGAAAATTATTATAGTTAAAAGAAATAACAAAAAATTATAGGCCAGATGGAATAAAAATTAGAAACCTATTAAATTGTAAAATTCCATGTTGTGAAGTATCATTAAGATCATCACTCAACAAGGAATGATGATTGATGTATATTCATGACACCATGTTGTTCCCATGATTCAGTCATTGAATTGGGAAGAGAATAAGGTTAAATAATGATATCATTTCAATATTTTACTAAAAAATAAAATAATTAAACATAGAATTACACGTTATAATTCCTTGTAGTGTGAATTTATTGTTTTTTAATCACCCTTTAAATGTATATTTATGATTAATGTAAAGATTCATAGAGTCTTCAACACAATTCTATAGAAATTTTTTCACAATGATTCTGAAGGGATATAAACCAACTCCATCAAGATATTTATTTAATCTTAATACGACATGAATCATGGGATACATTTACTAGTTTTCTGGACGAGATATCATTTTTTTGGTATTGAGGTTGGAAGTAAATTTTGTTGAAAATAAATATCTTAATCACATAGATTTATAATTTATAATTTATAAAACAATAAGAGAGGGATAAAAACAACAAAAAAAGTATGAAAAAAGGTAAAACTATTGTAATGAAATAATGGGGGTCACTTCAATTGAAATAATATGTATGTATTTTAATTTTACAGTAATTATTTTATTTTACATGAAACGATAAAATAATTATGTCACTTTTTTTATATGCATACTATTGAATCCATATCATAAAAGTTTTTATCCTATATCATTTAATATAGAAGGACGAATATATAAATTAATATGAGAAACTAATTGATGAAAACATAAAAAATGTATGGGAATAATGTATAAGTATGCTCTAGAAAATTCTTTTTCCTCAAATCATTATTTCATTATAATAATTTCCTATTTTTAATATTATATATTTGAATGAGAGACATGATTCCACAATAGATATACTAGATGAATACCTTATATTAGTTTCCTTGAAGAGGAATGAATATTATGGATTCATTAGAGGTGTTTGTTTTTGGGAGACACCCCGAGCATATTTTGTGAAATTAAAAGATCATAGGGATAAAAATAAAAAATATAAGATATACTTGAAAAAATAATTTCCCTTTATGAGAAATTTTCATTATAGTCTTTGTTTATAAAAAACCTTATAGGGGGATGAAAATATTAGAAAATTTCAAGAAGAACCACTGCATGATGACCCCAACCACACCCCACCAAATTTAAGTCCAACCATTCTCCTTATGATGAATTAATATATGAGTTAATGAATATTCAAATAATTGTTTATATGAACTGTGATTCTGGAAGAAACAAATAAATTTCCTATTCTCATATTCTACATTAATAAATTGATTGTGATTTATATCTATAAAAACCCACCCATTTCCATATTGTGAGGGATTCCAAGTCCAATGTCAATGTATACACTCTACACAAAAGACAACATCCATTATGTTACATGATAGTGGGGATTGGCATATTGCATGATATGAATTTAGACCTTCATACTCAACTTCATGATACATATATTCATATAGGCAATAAAACTATTGCAAAATTAGACTCACAGTTCTCAAATCATTATAAAAATACGTCAAAAAATGGGGTATTTATTTACAATTTTTTTCATGAAATTACCAATAAAATTAATGAAAAAAGGTCTGAACTATGTTTTTTATAGATGGAAAAAGGGTAGAGGTTGAAATGAATGGTTTAATCAATATGATCTAAAGGATTATATGAAAAATTAAAATCATCTTCACACAGATCCTATACAGCCCCATTTGACCATCTCTATTTAGTAACTTGTATTTTTCTTGCAGATTAATGGTTATAAAGTAGTAGAAATACAATATTTTTTTTATATGAAAAAAGATTCATTGATGACATTTCATAATTCATATATAATGAATCTTTTAATGAAATCCTATTGTATGAATTTTTAAGAGCCTATGTTCTAAATTTATACATGAGATGTTTATTGATGATTTAGTTTTCCAATAACTGATTTAATATATTAATTATGACTAAATAAAATTAAAATTTTTAGGATGTCAATATCAACTCCATTTGGATGAAAAACCCTATGTACATAAATATGGAATAGTTATGCATGACCTCGCTTCTACAAAAAAAACCAATATAAAATCAAATAAAATTAATGAAATAGTGGAAAAACTAGATATAGTGTAGGAAATTAAACTAATGGAAGAAAATCCCTTTTTATTACCAATTATGTAAGATTAAAACTCTACAAATTAATCATAGAATTTTTTTTTCTTTCATTTAATTATTTATTCATATTTTCTATTTAAGAAGAACTATGTACTCATTCTAGTATATTTAGATACTCCAATGATTTTTTTCATGTATTAACAATATGGATAACCTACTAACCAACCACATCTGATGAATTTTGTTAATTTTTAAGAAACTACATCCAATTCGTTAGAACTAACCATCATGTTAATGTTTTATGTTATGTTTTAATGATAATTTAGTTAGGATAAGGTTGTATTAAAAGGTTTTTAAAATCATGGTATGAGGAAATTCCAAGACCATATTTAACATGTAATATTTTGAATGTGGATAAGTATCATATTACATATTATAATATCTCACAATTATAAAACACTTAAAAAAATAATTATTTTTCTCAATATTTTTTATGTTTCTATAATAATAAATGGAATATATTATGTTTGTTATATATTCGAATTCATGAGAAATATAATCTACCATCAACAAAATAACTACTCCGAAGACATATTTTCGAAGATAATTTATATTTAATTTAAAATTATTATTAATCTATTCTGTGCCTATATTTTTCTCTTACTAAAATGAATGTAGAAGTTCCTCATATTCACCAGATGAAATAGATTTGTTTATAAATGAATGGACCACATTCATAAGGAAGAATGTATGCATGTATCATAAATATGTTTCTTATAACAAATTATTTAGTTGATTTTATATTTCTTTTATCTAGTTTTTGTAGTTAATTTCTTTATTATTTACATCCAATAAAATTTTGTTAATTTTCATATAGATCATGAATAAATTAGTTCTTCAAAAATAATGATCTACTCATGTGATATGATATACACACAATATGATTCATAGTGTACCTGATATGACTCAAATTTTATAGTTTCAATTTAAAATTTACATTTTAATAATTTATTTTTTATTATTTATGTTTAATTTATTTCATTATAGAATTAATAATATACGGAAAATTTTATACAGGTGGATTATTTTTCTTGGGTAATGGTGGTGTGTTCGAAGTTACTCATTATTCTCAAATATTGGACATCGAGCCTATAACTAAGAGGATTAAAACATAAAAATGGGTCAAGAATGTTTACAACCATCCTGAAATGGGGAATTATTAATTCTTACTTCATTAATTAGGTCAAATTTTTATCAAATATTTTTAACATTATTTTATTTTCATTTTTATCAATTACATAGTAATTTTTTATTGATATTTTGGGAGGTTAAGTTTTTCTTTCAACTATCTACAAACAGCTCGAACAAAAAAAGAAGACTTTCAATTATGACGGATGAGAAAATATCATGATTCATGAATAGTAATGTGTTTGGGGAAACATGGGGATTTGTATTCCATTAAAATAGATCATGGTAACTCCCTTATATATGTGTTCAGTTAGTTAAAAAAAACCAATCACATAACCTATCATCATTAACTCAATCTGATACACATTGCACCCAGTATGACTTAGACTCTAGGTTTTATGTTTAGAATGAAATTTTTATTTAAAAAAAATCACAATAATAGATCCCAGAAAAAAAATAAATATTATTGTGATACTTTTACAAAAGAATACAAATTTAAACTAAGAAATGTTTGATTCATCTTAACCTTAATCTGACGTACAATGTGGACAATAAGAATTCTATTGTTTCATTTTTATTAACATTGAAATTAATATCTGAAAAATATCATCTGACATACAGAAAACCATGAAAACACAATTTTATTATTTTTATTCATTAGGAAAATGATACATAATAAATTTTTGAAGTTTAGTAATAAAACACACCTTAATATGACAAATGGTGTGACCGATATGACTACAACGTCTCTTTTTATTTAAAATTGATAATAATTTTAGTAAAAAGACCAAGTGGTATACTAAAAACTGATAAAACTGATTTATATTATATAGATACATTACATAAATTATTTGTAGTGACCCGAAACCTGATGTACATGGACATTACATGACTTTTACAGAATACTTAGTACATAACAAAAACACACACACAAGGACCGTAATAGTTTAGTGTCTTTGGAAACTCAGAACGTAATCTTCTAATCATGGTGAAAGGTCTTCAACATCTCCAATAAAGATCAACCCTTTTTTTTCTAACCTAAAACCTTTCTTTATATCCCGAGGAAAAGAAAACATAAAAGGGTGAGCTCAAATGCTCAGTAAGGGTAAACAAAAGAAATATCAATCACATCACATTCATAAGAACATAACATTTTCGAAATCTTAACTTACAAAAGAGATCATAACATAAAACATGAAACTTTGTGTAATACACACATAATAATTGAGAATCATTTCTTATTAGTCAAGACTCATTTCCAAGACAATCGTATTGGACAAAGCCTATTTCTGAACCGAGTTCACTCCTCGTTTCAGTCCTATTTCACTGAACCGGTTTAACCTGTCATTCCAGCCAGGTCTATCTCATGAGATATAAAATATTTACCCAATGCATCGGAGGGATATATAGGTCCCACCCATCTCATAATGATACCATTATTATGTGTGCCACAAAATCATAAACCATATATAATAGCATAACCCATTTAATAAAAATTGGAATCTTAAACATAATGACTTCATAAAAAAATTCATATAAGATAAAGGAATTCATAAAAATATTTCCATCACAACATAATCAAATCAATGTAATAATAGGGATAGAAACAGAACCCTATATTATCTTAGATGCAAAATAATTTTGATAAAACACTTGAACTCCATTCTTGAGGAAAATATCCTTTCTACTTCAAAAACATTTTTTCCTCTCATAACATGTCATACAATTTTAAACTAATAGAAGTTGATTAAAAATAATCTTGAAAACTTGTAAAGGAATATTGTTGGAAATAATGTTTTAAAAATCCATTCATGCTGTATCATTTAAAAAAACATTCTTCTCGTACTTTTTTCAAAAAAGTCAAAAAGTACCTTGTATGAAAAATGAAAAAATATTCCTTTCATATCTTTTACTAAAAACTAACTGAAGGGTAAAATTGGATATAAACTATTGTATAAGGATATAAATATTACATATTGAGGAAACATGGATGTGGATGATAAATATTCCCCAGTAAATTCTGAAGTATAAACAATCTCGGATAAAAATTGAGATTGCGAGATTTTCCCATACCTTAGGTCCGATTTGCTTCGTAAGTGTTCTAAAATCCAGTATAATGATTTAAATAATTTCATTTACTTATTCCAGAATCATACTCATTGTTATGATATCATATATGGTTCACTTATGACTTTATTTTACCTGTTCTTTTGTAAATTCCATGTTAATGAGCGTTTTGGGTAAAATCGTTTCATTTGTCATCCGTGTTTTGACTTTTAATTATTCATATGATTACTTAGATCATGACTACTTAATTCCAGAATATAAAACATGATTTATATATAATATATATTCAGAATATACATATATATAATAGATTAGTAAATGTAAAGGAATACACCGTTCATGGAGATGGTAGGCCGTACGTACGCATGAACGATGTTTTCGTTTCCTTATTGAGTTGAATGGAATTAAGTAGATGACATACATATATATAAACATAAATCCAGTATCATTATCATGTCATATATTTCATGATTACTTATTATATATATTTTATAATCATTCATGAATGGTTAACATGAAGAGTAAATCTCATCGCGTTGTGGACACGATAGTCCGTACGTACGCACGAGCGATGATATCATTCTAATGATAATGGAATTGTATTGCAGTGTATGTATACTATTTCAGAATCAATATTAATTTTCAATAATCTTATATAGTTATTATGTACACCATTATATCCATCCAGGTAAGGTGGCGGTGGAAAATAGATTACACCACGGCGTGGAGACGGTATTCCGTACGTACGCACGCGCGGTGATTTTGTTTTCCATAGGATGGATAGATGGTGAAATAGGGTTGTTTCATAATTATAATAACATATAATTATATGAGTGATACTGATGTTATTACTTCATAATGACACAACCTAAGATGAAGAATTTGAAGAACAAATAAAGTTGAATGAATCGGTAACAGACATTACCTATTCTTTGAAGAACCTCTTTGAGTCCTCCTCTTAGAGCACTAAAATTGGTCTTTGAAGAAAACCTTTACCTCTAGGATGTTTCTAGGGAAGTTTAGAATATAATTTGGCTGGGTTTGGCCGAGCGTGAAAGCTCCAAGTGGTGTGAGGAAGAGAGGGAGGAGGTGGCCTTTTATAAGGAAGGAGAGGGGCACCTTTGGAATAACAAAAAATATTATTTTATTATAAAGTAATATTCGGTTTTTAATAGCTCCAAATTGAGTTATTTCTATGCTAAGATGGGGATGGGTGGAAATCCTCTCATCCAATAGAATTTAGACAAGTTTAGGTCATTATACTAACCTTATCTTTTAGTTTTATCTCATAGTTAATTAGATTGACATTTACCATGTCACTTTGTATTTTTATATTATATAGTTAATAAAGATACCATATACATCCAAGAGACCCCCAAGTGGTCCATTAATGATACAAATATCTTGATATAAGTATCTTGGCCTAACCTTAGATTTTTAGGAATAAAATAACAATCAATAATATAATATTTTTTTTAAAACTATTTTATGTCAATTTTGACACTATTCAATAGTTGATTTTTGTGAAACTCATAGAAAAATGATTAATTCGACCAAAGATAATTAAATCCATATTAACATTTCATATTAACCTATAAAATTAGTGTAATTCATAAAAAGTGTCAAATTATATTTATTTGGGTATTTATAATATCAATTATTCTAATTTTTCATTATTATGGTAATTACTGCATCATCATTGTGTCATAAATAAATTAAATTATTTAATGTCTAAAAATTATAAATAAAATATCATTATGTAGAAATCTTATTATATTTCTAATGAATATTTACAATCGAATTTATCTTACGTATAACCCTATATTAAAAATGTTTTAGTAAATAAACATTGATTTTAACTCTTTTAACTCTTCTTTGAATTAAGTATTAATAAATGTCATAATCTAATCCAAGTGGTCCTAAATGGTCATATTTTATTCCTAAGGTTGTTTTTGGTCTAATTAAACTTATCCAATAAAATTATTACATGTGTTAGGGTAATAATAATATCATTTTTACCCTTAATTACCCTATTTACTTTTAACCGTGGTAAAAAAAGTAAAAAGTTACTATTCACCATAAATTATTGACATCCCATTGAACAACATTTTACTTACTAACATCAACCGTGTCTCTCAGGTTTTTAAAATTCCACTCACAGAAGCGGTAAAATTAATTTTTATGAAAAATTCAGTTTTTTAACTACCACGTAGTGGTTTCACTATTCATCAAAAAATGAAAGTTTCCAGAAAAATACCAAAAATTAGGCCTAAGCTATATTTGATATTATGAACTCGAAAATGATGTCTATTTTACCAAATTAAAAACATATCAGTTGCATTAATTAATGTAAACATTAATTCCCGTCGTCAAAACTAATAGCGTGTTTTTAAGAGATAATAACTATCAAAAGATTGACACTTGTTTATGCCTGGTTTAAATGTGAAATTACATCCAATGAACAACATTGTATTAAATTGTAAAAATTTATTCTAAATATACTTTGAAACCACTCAAATTAATAATTTATCACTATTAATTATTTCGATTAAAAATGTTGTTTTTAATTAATATTTAGTAATTTTCACTATTCATCAGAAAAAGAAAGTTATCCGAAAAGTACCAAAATTTCACCCTAAGCTAATTTCGATATTCCAAATCCAAAAATTAAGTCCATTTTAAAAGATAAAATTTATAAAATTTCAAAAAGTGGGTATTACTATTCATAACGGCTAGTTATTAATAATATTATAATAATATCTCGTATAATGAAACTCTCTATTGCGTACTAAACATGCTATCAAGGAACGTCGCGATTGCGTGTAATGAAAGGAAAGTCAAGGATGCGTGTTGTGCAAGCTCCTTTTGGTGTAGCGTACAACACAAGACATTAATGAAATTAAAACGAATATTTTTCATAAAATCTCGGGGTGTTACATTCTACCCCCCTTAAAATGAATTTCGCCCGCGAAATTCGCCGGGGTTATAAATGGTTTACTACTCAAAAGTTTCTTTAATAGAAACCCACATTGTAAAAATGAATTCTAAAACCAATATTTAAAAACACAATTATGAAACGTAATGGTTAGCCAAATAAACTAATCACTGGGTTTCCACCTAGGTGAAAATATGGATATGGAAGAGAAATCTAACAATCATGTTCTAATGGATAGTGGTAGAGAACATGGATATGGAAAAGACATAAATCACAAAGCAATAGATTTGTGATGATCTAAGGTACCATCTGATTTATCAGATATAAGAGCACTAGGACAACATTTTTGGTTTTCAAGATCATTTCCCTAAAGTTGATGAAATTAGAAGAAATTCTTTCGTGATTTTGGTATAGTCTCACCGTTGGTCATTCTTTGGACAATTTCCACTTCATCTCTTAAATAAATGATGTAGAATTTGTCATTCGTGATGTGTTAGCATATCATGTGATAGAATGATGGGTCATTCCATCTGTCTCAAACAAAAGGTTAGAAAAGTTATCAAAAAATACATAAGTCCATCTATAGTGATATTAATCATATATGGTTCCTAAAATGGACTTATACAGCATATATCATACTGCTTAATATAATAAAACTAGTTTATACTAAACAGGGACTTCCTGTAGGCTAGTGGTAGGCGATAAAGGCCAGTCGCACATCAGTTGTGGGTTCGAATCCCACAGCATTGTCCGACGTGATGGGATGTCGCACGTCCTGCAGGTTGTCCTTTTTCTAAAACTAAATTACTATAACATCCCGTCCATAATATCTAAAAATGATCTATCCTTAAACAATACTAACTTATGTCAAACATAATCCTTTCCAATATTTAGTATTATCCAAAATACTGCTGTCCAATCTCATATTATAGTGAAACCGATTACCAAAGAGTTCATACAACAAGAATGTAAATTCCGTCTTTGATCCCCGTATATCATGAGATATGTCTTGTTGGTCACACTCCAAACATTTGAAGGCCTTAATCATGTATTCTCTTGAAAAATGAATACCCATTGAATCTTAGCGAAAACATGAGTGCTGTCAAAAGTTAACTCTTTTCACATACCAAACCCTCAAACCATGATATAACTATTTACTTATATCAGTCATGAGTGCCTGAATACTGTCAAACATTTCATTTTCTCGTTTTCCCTTCATTATGTGCATATCATATTTTTTCCAAAAATATCTTAATCATTTACATGGTTACCGGTTCAATAAAATTATTGAAAACCACAATAGACCAATACATAAATATTCAAATATTCCACGATACTATATACAACATTATTTTGGAATCCCATTACATAAACACTTAATCATTCCACCACATCGTTGTCATATTCAACATCACCAATAGTGATCACATGTGCCTTCCCTTTGTCCTTTTCCTTAAGTGGTTGCTCATGTCGATCATCACTAACCCTTGGATTAGGGCATTTATTAGCATAATGGCCCATTTCCATGCACTTGATGCATTGAAGTGTTGGTGGTGCATTATCTGTAGTATTTTCTTTATTCAAATCATTAGAAAACCTTTTTCCATTACTTCTAAACTCAACTGCTCGATAGACTTCTTTTCCACACTTAAAACATTTTCTAGTCCCTTTGAGACAATCTCCACCATGCTTCTTTCCACACTTTGAGAATAAGGAAACATTCATCTTCTTTTCACCATTATTCAGATATTTCTCCTTGAACTACATCTTTCGTTTCTTGTCAAACCCATGAGATGGATATGTAACACCAACATCCATTTCTACCTTGATAGCAAAACACAAAATTTCTTCATAGCTACTGAAGTCTCTTATAGCTAATGCACTTCGAAGACTTGGTTTTAAGCCACTGAAGAATCGGTCAACATTACTTTCAGGATGGATGATAAAGCTAGATGCATACCTTGAAAGCCTTGTAAAATTTGATTCGTATACACCAACAGATTCATCATCCTTTTTCTTTAGTTCAAGAAACTCCTTATCCATATTTTTTTGGAGAATACGGGGGAAGTACTTATTGGAAAATAAGTTCCTGAACGCGTCCCATTCCATGTACTCAATTTAATCTCTTTGCCTCGTATTCTTGATAAGATTCCACAATTGATCAGCTTCACCTTCCAAAAGATATACTGCTAATATGAATTTATCATGTTCAGAACATTGAAGAACTGAAAATATCTATTCAGTGGTACTGATCCATTATTTAGCAACAAGTGGATCAGAAGACCCACTAAATGAAGGTGGACGTTGCCTCATGAAGGACTCAATATAATATTGTTCCCTTCTCTACTCATTTTGAAGTCCAGAATGATTCATAGCTTGTGTAAGTATAGAAATACAATTTTTCAGTATATCTCCCATAACATTTTTTTGTTCAAGAGGACAATCATTGCATTTCCCATTGCATTGATCAACACGGTTCCTTCGGTTTCCATCCATCGTCTAAAACCCAAAAAGAATAGCATGAGAGGAAAAATTTTGCTAGGGAAAACAACATAATAAAGGGGGAGTACCTTCAATATCTAACATCTTAGGTTTAATTCTATTATCGTTACCATAATTCTAGGACAATAACCTATTCTTATACTTAACCTTAGGGACATCCCTAGACATACCTTATAAATATCTCTAGGGATCTCACTAAAGTTTTCACATCCTAGTTTCCATAGGTTGACTAAACCTCCCTTTGATAACAACTATAGAGACCCGAAGCCTAACGTACATAGAAATTTCATTACTTTTTCGGAATACTTATTACATAACAAAAACAAACACACAAGGACCGTAATAGTTTAGTGTCTTTGGAAACTCGGAACATAATCTTCTAATCGTGGTGAAAGATCTTCAACATCTCCCATAAAGATCTTCCCTTTTTTTCTTACCTAAAACGTTTCTTTATATCCCGAGGAAAAGAAAACATAAAAGGGTGAGCTTAAATGGTTAGTAAGGGTAAAAAAAAGAAATATCAATCACATCACATTCATAAGAACATAACATTTTGAAAATCTTAACCTGCAAAATATATCATAATATCATTACATGGCATAAATCATAGTAGTGAAATGTAATCCCAATGATCATAACTTAAAACATGAAACTTTTTGGAGTACACACATAATCATATAGAATCATTTCTTATTAGTCAAGACTCATTTCCAATACTATCTTAATGGACAAAGTCCATTTCTGAACCGAGTTCACTCCTCGTTTCAGTCCTGTTTCACTGAACCGATTTAAACTGCCATTCCACCCATGTCTATCTCATGAGATACAAAATCTTTACCCAATGCATTGGAGGGAGATATAGGTCCCACCCATCTCATCATGATACCATTATTATGTGTGACAGAAAATCATAAACCATACATAATAGCATAACCCATGTAATAAAAATGGGAATCTTAAACATCATGACATCATAAAAAAATTCATATAAGATAAAGGAATTCATAAAAATATTTCCATCACAACATAATCAAATCAATTTAATAATAGAGGTAGAAACAGAACCCTATATTATCTTAGATGCAAAATAATTTTGATAAAACAATTGAACTCCATTCTTGAAGAAAATATCCTTTCTACTTCAAAAACATTTTTTCCTTTCTTAACATGTCATAAAATTTTAAAATAAAAGAAGTTGATTAAAAATAAACATGAAAACTTGTAAAGAAAGCTTCTTGGAAATAATGTTTTAAAAATCCATTCATGCTGTATAAGTTAAAAAAACATTCTTCTCGTACTTTTTTCGAAAAAGTCAAAAGTACCTCGTACGAAAAATGAAAAAAGATTCCTTTCATATCTTTTACTAAAAACTCACCGAAGGGTAAAATTATATATAAAAAATTGTATAAAGATATATATATTACATATTGAGGAAACATGGATGTGGATGATAAATATTCCCCAGTAAATTCTGAAATATAAACAATCTCGGATAAAAATTGAGATTGCGAGATTTTCCCTTACCTTAGGTCCGATTTGCTTCATAAGTGTCTGAAACTCATGTATAATGATTTAAATAATTTCATTGTCTTATTCAAGAATCATACTCATTGTTATGATATCATATATGGTTCACTTATGACTTTATTTTACCTGTTCTTTTGTAAATTCCATGTTAATGATCGTTTTAGGTAAAATCGTTTCATTTGTCATACATGTTTTGATTTGTAATTATTCATATGATTACATAGATCATGATTACTTAATTCCAGAATATAAAACATGATTTATATATAATATATATTCAGAATATACATATATATAATAGATCAGTAAATGGAAAGAAATACACCGTTCATGGAGATGGTAGGTCGTACGTACGCCTGAACGCTATTTTCGTTTCCTTATTGAGTTTAATGGAATTAAGTAGATGACATACATATATATACACATAAATCCAGTATCATTATTATGTCATATATTTCATGATTACATATTATATATACTTTATAATCATTCATGAATGGTTAACATGGAGAATGAATCTCATCGCGTCGTAGAGACGATAGTCCGTACGTACGCACGAGCGATGATATCGTTCTCATGATCGTGGAAATGTATTGGAGTATATGTATACTATTTCAGAATCAATATCACATTAAAATAACCATATATAGTTATTATTTACACCATTATATCCATCCATGTAAGGTGGTGGTGGAAAATAGATTACAGCACGACGTAGAGACGGTATTCTGTACGTACGCACGTGCGGTGATTTAGTTTTCCGTAGGATGGATAGATGGTGAGATTGGGTTTTTTCATACTTATAATAACATATCAGTATATTATTGATACTAATTTTATTTCATCATAATGAAACAACCTATGAAGAATAAGTGGAAAAAGAAATAAAGCTGAAAGAATCGGTAACAGACATTACCTCTTCATTGAAGCGCCTCTTTGAGTCCTCCTATTAGGGCACTAAAATTGGTCTTCGAAGAAGACCATGACCTCTAGGATGTTTCTAGGGAAGTGGATAATAGAATTTGGCTGTGTTTTGCCGAGCTTGAAAGCTCAATGTGGTGTGAGGAAGAGAGGGAGGAGGTGGCCTTTTATAAGGGAGGAGAGGGGAACCTTTGGAATAACTAAAAATATTGTTTTATTATAAAGTCATATTCGGTTTTTAATAGCTCCAAATTGAGTTATTTCGAACATAAGGTGGGTATGGGTCTAAAGCCTCTCATCCAATAGAATTTAGACAATTTTAGGTCATTATACTAACCTAATCTTTTAGTTTTAACTCTTAATTAATTAGATTGACATTTACCATGTCACTTTTTATTTTTATATTATATAGTTAATAAACATACCATATACATCCAAGAGACCCCCAAGTGGTCCATTAATGATACACCTATCTTGATATAAGTATCTTTACCGAACCTTATATTTTTAGGAATAAAATAACAATCAATAATATAATATTTGTTTTAAAAACTATTTTATGTCAATTTTGACACTATTCAATAGTTGATTTTTTTGAAAATCATAACAGAATTATTACTTAGACCAAAGTTAATTAAATCAATCCTAACATGTCATATTAACCTATAAAATTATTTTAATTAATAAAAAGTCTCAAATTATATTTATTTGGGTATTTATAATATCAATTATTCTAATTTTCACTATTATGGTAATTACTGCATGATCATTGTGTGATAAATAAATTAAATTATTTAATGTCTAAAAATTATAAATAAAATATGATTATTTATTAAATCTTATTAGCTTTCTAATTAATATTTACAATTGAATTTATCTTATGTATAACCCTATATTAAAAATGTTTTAGTAAATAAACTTTGATTTTAACTCTTTTAACTCTTCTTTGAATTAAATAATAATAAATGTCCTAATCTAATCCAAGTGGGCCTAAATGGTCATATTTTATTCCTAAGGTTGTATTTGGTCGAATTAAACTTATCCAATGAAATTAGGACATGTGTTAGGGTAATAATAATATCATTTTACCCTTAATTACCCTATTCAATTTTAAACGTGGTAAAAAATTAAACAGTTACTATTCACCAAAAATTATTTTCATCTCATTGAACCACATTTTACTTACTGAATTCAACCGTGTCTCTCGGATTTTTGAAATTCCACTCACAAAAGCGGTAAAATTAATTTTTATTAAAAAATTAGTTTTTTTAACTACCACTTAGTGGTTTCACTATTAATCAAAAAATGAATGTTTCCAGAAAAATACCGAAAATTAGGCCTAAGCTATATTTGATATTATGAACTAAAAAATGATGTCTATTTTACAAAATTCAAAACATATCAGTAGCATTAATTAATTTAAAAATTAATTCCCATAGTCAAAACAAATAGCGTGTTTTTAAGAGATAATAACTATCAAAAGATTGACACTTGTTTATGTCTGCTTTAAATGTGAAATTACATACAATGAACAAAATTGTTTGAAATTGTAATAATATATTATAAATATACTTTTAAACCACTCAAATTAATAATTTATCACTATTAAATATTTCGATTAAAAAGGTTGGTTTTAATTAAAATTTAGTAATTTTCACTATTCATCAAAAAATGAAAGTTATCCGAAAAGTTCCAAAATTTCACCCTAAGCTAAATTCAATATTACGAATCCAAAAATAAATTCCATTTTAAATGATAAAATTTATAAAATTTCAAAAAGTGGGTATTACTATTCATAACGGCTAGTTCATAATAATATTATAATAATATCTCGTTTATTGAAACTCGGTATTGCGTACTACACACACTATCGAGGAACGTCGCGATTGCGTGTAATGAAAGGCAAGTAAAGGATGCGTGTTGTGCAAGATCCTTTTGGTTTAGCGTAAAACACAAGAAATTAATGAAATTAAAAAGAATATTTTTCATAAAATCTCGGGGTGTTACATTATCCATAACATAATTTTGGTGTTTGTGAATAAACCAGACAACAACCGAGTAGAGGGTGTTACTGTTATAACTCCATGTGTTTGTTACCAGTTTAAAATTGATTATTTTCATCAAAACAAAAGTAAATCACTGAAAAACAATAAATCATTCTCTATTTGACATTATAATTTGGTTAAATGATTCATAAGTCATTTTTGATGTGTATGAAGTATTCTCCCATCAAACAAATATATTTTGTGACTAAATGACTCAAAGTGTGTGATTCCAATTTGAAATGACATTTTACTAAAAAAAATAAGCAACGTAATGAAAACCAAGAAAACAGATTTTCACGATTTTTATTCATTAGAAAAAGGATCCATATTTCATTATTGATGTGTAGGAATCATCGGTTCTTCAATATGATTCACGGTGGCGCCAATAAAAATCCAAGTGTTTATTTTTATGTAAAATTGTCATTAATTTTTGTAAAAAGAATATGTTTCATAATGAAAATTGACAAGTAATATTTTTATTATAATGATAATTTGTGAAAATAAACCATACGTAATTTTTGATATTTTGGAAGAGACTGAACATCAATCTAATGCACAGTGTAACCATTATAACTCAATGTGTGTCTTTTTATTTAAAACTGACATTAATTATTGCATAAATAAATTGGGATGTATAGAAAAATGAGAAAACAAAATAATATTATTTTGATACATTAGTAAAATCGTCTATATGACATTTTTGATATATAGCAATCAACCAAGCCTCAATACAATGCTTGGTATGACCAATATGACTCATAGTATTCCTTTTTATTTAAAATTGATATTAATTTTTGTAAAACAAGAATATGACATAATGAAAAAAAATTAAATGCGTTTAAATTGATTTGAATCATTAAAAATCAATCCATAAGGTGTTTTGATGTGTAGTAATCAAACTAAACATAATATGACATGTAGTGTGACTTTTTATTTAACATTAACATTAAATTTAGAAAAAATAAGAAGTGACATACTAAAAATTGAGAAAACACATATTTACGGTATTGAAATGTTAATAAAATTATCTATAATCCATTTATGATATTTTGGACTGAAATGAACCTTAATAAGATACAAAGTGTTACCGATATGGCCCGAAATGTGTATTTTAAAATTTTCATTAATTATTTTAAAATAAACATGTAATATACTTAAAATCGATCAAGCACAATCAGGTTATTTTTATAATATAGTAAAATAATTGAAATGTCATTTTTTACAGGTAGGAATAAACCAAATGTGAATATGTTATGCAATGTCACAGTTATTAATCCAAGGGTGTCTTCATTTAAAATTGAAATTAATGTTAGTAAAATGAAGAAATGACATACAAGAACCCATTCAATCACAGTCAAGTTATTTCAATACATTATGAAAGATATATATATATATCTATGTCATTTTTTACATGCATGAATAACCGTATTCTCAATATGATGCACAATGTGATCATTATGTATCGATGTATATTTTTCTATTTAAAATTGAAATTAATTTTAGTAAAAAAGAATCGTTACAAACTCAAGATAGATAAAATGCATTTTTATTCATTGTATACATTAATAAAATGATCCATATTTCATTTATGGCATGTATGACTTATCCTCGCATCAATCTAACTCATGGTTTGTTCAATATTATTCAAAGTGTCTATTATTAGTATAAAATAATATTTTGGTACATAACATGTGTCACTCACTAAAACCCAATATAAGACACTAAATTTTTCATGATAATTTAATAAAATGATTCAAAATTCATTTGAGACTAGTATGAAATAGTCTCATAACAAATTCACACACGATGTGAATGGTGTGACTCAATGTGTGTGTTTCTATTTTGAAATTGATTTTTTGTAAGAAAACAAACGTGACATCCTTAAAATCAAGAAAAATCAATCTGATTTCTTTGATACATTAAGACAATGATCCATATGTAAAATTTGACATTTTGGAATCATCCTCACACTAATAGGATGCATGTTGTGTCTGAGATGACCCCAAGGGTGTTGTTTTATTTAAAATTGGATTTAATTTTAGTAAAAGGAACACATGACATACTCATAACTAAGAGAAAGAATTCAAATTGTCTTGATAAATTACGAAAACGAATAATTATAATTTTTCATTTTGGAACCAACTTTATCCCAATATGATGCACAGTGTGATCGGTATAACTCATAGTGTCTATTTTATGTTTAAAATTGACATTTTATTTCAAAACATGTATCAATCACATAAAACCAAGAAAGAATTCTCTAATTCTATTCATAATTTGGGAAAATGATTCATAAGTCATTTCTATCAAGTAATTATAATCCTTCTATAAAACATTCACATGATATTATTGATGAATCAAAGAGTGTTTATCTTGTTTTAAATGGAATATTTGTAAAAAACATGTGACACAATCAAAATCATAAAATGAATTCATATTTTGTGGAAAATTTAGGACCACAATACACTTCTCATTTGTGAAAAAAAGAAATATGATGCCCCTTAATATGAAGAATGGTATTAATGATATGACTCCATGTGTTTCTTTATATTTAAAATTGACATTTATATTAGTCAAAAGGTTGTTTGACATACTCAAAACCATGAAAAATCATTTGTAGTGATTTTCTAGTTTAGGAAAATGATCCAGACAACATTTTTATAGTGAGTTTTTCAAACCCACCGAAATATGATGCATGTTTTGACCGATATGACTGTAACTATGTAATATTATTTATAAATAACATTTTATTAATGTATTATATCACATTTAGGTTGAATTTATTTTACTATAGATTTACTAACATAATATTTGTTTTCATATATAGGTGGAATAGTTTTTAGGTTTGGGGTGGCTTTCATAGAAAATAATACCCTAGGATGGGTTTTTTTAAAGGTTGTCAAAAGGCAAATTGATAATGAAACATTTAAATATTTAATGGTTTTTGGAAATTAATTTTAAAGGAAATGCAAAAAAATTGTTTGAAATGTATACAGTAGTGTTATTATATATTAGTTATATATAATGTATTTAAATGAAATTATGTTTTTTATATAGTTATATTTACATATAGTTTACAAGTGTATTTATAGTAGTGTGTTTTTACTCAAACAACACACTACAATATGATTTCATTTACTATTGGTATTTCCATCACTAATAAAGGCCCCAAATTGTGAGTGTTTTTTACTACATATAAATATACCCTTTAGTATTTCGTTTTATCACTGATAAAAGTTACCCTCCTTTAATGGAATTGAGGAAAACAATGAATTTTAACAATGTTAAAACACATTTGATGTACTATTAAAGGGATGAAATATAGTAGTGGGGATACTAGTATCACCAAAGACACCATATTGGGTCTTCAGTCACACCATGCCACACGGTTTCTACTCACAATAGTCAAATCCCAGAATTGATATGTTCGAGGTATTCAAATTTGCATCAATATTTCATAGCATATTGATTAACCATGAAAATGTGGGGTTTATCTAGGAACTATAATACATCATGAAGTGGGGAAACTCCACACCATTAAACTTGAAAAGGATTTACATCATGAATATATTTCCCTGCATAATGTTTCCATCACCATCGATGAAAATGATATAATGTCTTTAAATTATTCATACCCAGATTTCTCAAAATAATATTGTCTTATAGGTGTCTAATTCTATTTCAAAATATAGGGGTGGGGGGTTTCAATGATTATTAAAGGTCCTCACACATTTCATTCTATATTGGGAGGGACTCAAAGATCTAAATCATTAGCGGTATTTCTTCGAGGTGAGTCAAAAAGTCATATTTTCATTCTTGGGAAATATTTTTTCCCATGATGGGTCACTACATTGAATGGTGAAGAATATATAATTTTGGATGAACTATATGGTTGTGACTGGTGATGGAAATAGTCTACTACTAACTAATTGTTCAGCCATAAACAACTATTAGGTGACTATATGATGGACGATGTTTGGATCTGGAGATATAGAGTTGATTGCACCATATTCTCGACTGAGAGGCTTGTTAAAGTAACACATTCAACTACACAATCATATAAGATGGGGAATACTTTTAGGATGGCCTCTACTGAGGTTTTCAAAAATCCTTTTGTTATATATTAGCAATATCTACAGTTTGATTTTAGGTTATGTTTGGAAAATTATGGTTGCTCATATTTTCTCATCCTTTTCAAAAATGGCATTAGCCCATTGAACGTGAAGTGATTTCATGAAATTATTCGCTTTAGTACATTAGGATGTAGTCTAAATGATTAAATAAATTCAAATATTCATTCTCCTTCCCAACATCATCAGGGATAGTCCATAATAGGTTGTGCACTTGGTGCATCCTCAATCCAAGAGGAATGATATTTTTGATAGTGTGAGATCATTTTTTTCGTTAGATGTGAACTCTGATTTTACATACCTCTGCAGTAATAGTTGTTCTCAAACATTGAATGTTGAGACAATGATCTGAATGAATCATTCTATGGAGGCACAAAAACTAAAGGTGGGTTTCCCCCTCCAAAATGAACATATATGAAACCATTCATGTGGGAAAATACCATAATGGCCGATCATTTTTTATAGCTATAAAACCTACAACTAGATCTATATTTCTATTTAATAATGAATTCACTAACATTATTGGGATTTGTAGAGTCCTGGTTTAGTTGCATTGGGAAACCACCCAACACGATAAGGTAATGATTCACATGATCCTGGTGCCAATATTTTAACAATAAGAATTATTTGATGATTTATTTGAGGAACATGGGGTATAAGTAATGAATAGGGTTGATAGTGAGCCTACTCTCATAAGGCTTATCACACCATAAGAATTTTATAATTACATTTTCTAGGGAATAGATTATGTATCCCAGAATATGGGAATCACAGAATCGGATAGGTCATATTTTTTTTTCAGAGAATGAAACTCTGGAAGTCTATCCTTGATGGGGGTATAAAAACATGTAATCTTATTTATGGGGATTCTCATGGGGAGGCCTTTCATGATGGATATGTGTTGGGAGATGCTTTGTTTGATGGGTCGGTACTCGATGATGTTCTTCTAACATGGGATCTATCTGGTGCATTGGATACATAATCTATAAATGCACAATAGTGGTCTTACCTACTTTTTAAGGACTTATCATGAGTGGTGAATGAGTAAAAGGGAACAAGTTATGTGTATTCCACTACAAGGATTCCTAAATAATATTTTACTTATTTAAAAACACAAAAAATACACAGACGATGTTCTATTTCACGATATTATGAATCTACTCTCTCTAAATGATCACCACTGACATGATTAGATGATGCTCTGGGGACTAAGACAAGTAAAGTGACCATGTGAGGCCTTTCCACTGAGATGAAGAGTCTTCAACTCATGCATTATGATTACTCATGAACATGATGTGGTTATAAATATTTATCTTTGATGTGGGGGAATTGAACTGATAGATGGGATATTTTCATAGAGTCTCCCAACAGATAGCAAACCCTACAGAAATCTGGTTGTTCCATACTAATGAAGGAATTTCCAGTTTCTAAATGAGTCAGCAGATCTTGGTGGCCACCTATAATTCTGGGGACCCTAACATAGGTCTACACATTTATGTAATGTGGTCCATGTTCTGAATCAATTCATCCATCCCATTTAATGGGGTGAATATATGGTTTCTAATCTATATGGGCGATCAAACAGTATGCACCAATCATGGGTACATCGTTATTTTAGGAGGGATTTCCACATATAGTTACTCAAGGGTTTCAAGGAAATAAGTGATAATAGTTTTCACATCCTTATGGATGGGATCTCTTGGCAATAATGAATTTTTATTCTCATCATCAATGGTTGAGGGCTCATAGACTCTGAGAGAATTGTGTAATATATCCTGAGGTAGATAATTATGCTTGTCATGTGTGTTTGGAGTTATTTTCCTCAGTCACATTCCATATCCCCATATATATTATATGATTTTATATAGAGGGATATAAATATCATACATGGGTAAGGGAAAAATGAAGACCGGGTGACCCACTATACGAGTCAAGGGATCCCATATGGAATTTCCGTTGTCCAGACATTCCTCATCTATGAGGTCAGTGGACCCCTTTTGTGTTCCAAAATCTATTAGAGACAGGAGTCTAATGTGGGATCTTTCTCATATTTTAGTGAGGTTTTGAATGGATCAGGGATTGTAAAATACCCTTTTCCATATCAATATTATGATGAGTAGGAAGTAGTTACTCATTAGGGGGGACTTATGATTCCTCTTTCATGCCTCTAATGGTGGGTGAGTACTACATCAGTTACATTTTTTTCTATTCCATTAATTGATGAGGATTTTCCATGTCTTACACTATGATAAGGCCTCATCATATTTGATCGTTGGGAAACAAATTGACAAACATATTAATCAGTGTTGTATATTTAGGAAAACATTCATCGTCAGGGGATAGGCCGAATAGTTTATAGATAGGTTTGAAATGAAGAGAGGAATTTTTTCCCAAATTCTGATATTCGCATGAAAATAAACTGCAAACATAACTTCGTAGATTAATGTGTCTCCCTTTGAAATAGTTTTTTGAAGGTTATAGTGATATATATATATGTCTCTAGGAATTATGTTACAAGGATAAAGGTAATTTCTACATTTATACACTATTGGTTAATGGAATAGAGGTGTTCCTAACATAATGGGTTCAAAATTTTCTGACCATGAAGGAAGTGGTGTGTCAACCATACAATTTGGTAGAAACAAACTACATGTACCTCTATTAGGGACTCATGGATGTCAATATATGAATAATAAAGTGTCTGGAACAAAACTAAAATCCCATTGAAGCCCAAAAAATTCCCATTACATATTTCTCAAAGGAAGGGTCATTCGATTTTTTGGTCCAGGACATGATATCCATAAGATGAGATAATTTTGGCATCATAATGTGGTTTACATTTAATGGTTGATTACTAGGAGAGGATTCCTCGCATGATCCAAATGTCCGCAATATACTTGGAATCATCTACTGTGTAATTCCAACCACATCATCACATCCCTATAAGAAAGGGTTTTTACCAATGCATTTTATATTAGAGAGATGATGTCTATATATTTTTCATCAACATTTTCACTATTTAAAGATGACATCCTAGACTATAAACTGACCATAACATCTTCTATGAAGGTATATAAGAGGGAAACATATAGTAATGAATATGGTAATGTAGTGTGTCGCTAGATGGGATTTAGAATGTTCCCCACATACTTAAATGTTAAAAATATAGGGCCCTATTGACCTCTACATCCAGGATCATGAATCTGATCTATTGGGCTCCATCACTAGCCTTTTCCATTAATAGTGACATATCCATAATTGAGTTCTATGTCACCTAAGAACTTTTGCAGTCATTTAGGTAAATAATGATTTTTCATTTTTCTACCATTCTCAGAAAATGTTGAATATTATCCCTTCTATGTAGGGATAAGTTTTAAGGTCATGGTATTTCATCATTAGGTGGAGAAACTCCATATTGGTTTTTGTTGGTGTGAGGATGAAATTCTATCTAGAATGTAGCAGCATGGGGAGAACCTTCATTCTAGTTGGTATTGGATAGGGGAGGACATATGTGTTGATCGATGATGGATTTGGGAAGACATATATCATGGTAAATAATGATTTGGGATGGACATCCACCTAGGTTATTATTGGATTTGGGAGGACCATCGCTCGAGTTGTCTAGATAAAAATTATTTCTATTATGTTGACCTATGGTTGTATGGGGGGACCTCCACTTTAATATTCCACATCATGAGATAGCTTGTAATTGATTTCTTTGGAGTTGATTTTTAAATGGGTAAACCCTACCATCATATTTGGTGGATAGGGTCTCGATCGTATTCAATAAATAAATGTATCCCTATTAACTAGTCCCTGATATTTAAAGAGATACAACGATGGTGGAAGGATCCACATTGGGCAAAAAATCCCTTTTTTGGGAATTATCTAGGGTTTACCATGACATATGTGTCGAGTTATCCATACTATGTCCTATGGAGTGTGGGTGATGTCCAAAATCTATTCAACCAATATGACTAGTTAGTTATACCATTAACAAGGCCTGATGAGAGCCCTTGTAGTTGAATCATTCGCGGTAGTTTCTTCCAGCACAACTCTAACATCCCGTACATCTTTGTAATAGGGGATTGAGTCATCAAAGGGAAATGGTTATAGAATAATGAAGTTTTTTTCCTAATATCAGGGGTGGTTTAACCCTACATGATCCTTGGGGTGGTAGTGCTGATGAGGCATCGATCTCCCAAGGTTCTAGAGGGCCATATCCCTAAAGGGAATCAACCCATACTCGATGAATCGATATACTAGGGTGGCCATCAACCTCCAATGGATGATATAAATGTGTGATACGAGGAATGGGTTCTCAATAGCCAATGTCATGGTGAATGTGTAACAAAATTAGATTTCCATGTCATGCTTTTCTCTTTCCCAATGCCTCTATGTGTTGGGTTATTGATTTTATGTATCCTTATTCAGGTATGGAATTTTTATTCAACCACTAGTTCATTTATAGTAAAAGGGATTCCAAATTCCATAAAATGGTTCCATTCTTCTAAAGATGGAGATGGATCCTGACTAACAATATCACTGACCAAGGATGCCTGATGGAATATTCAACAATAGAGAGACAATTTCTCTGATGGTCCCTCTATTTATTTTTTGACCACGATCTATTTGTCTGAATTTTGGGGGCACGAAACTATTCATGTAAAAAATCATACTAGTACTCATTGATGAGGGGAAGATCATTATGTCGTGTTCTCGATTCCTATTTCTAACTATTTAAATGGAAAGTTGCCTACGATGTGTTATACATGTGATAGAATCGGTTTCCCTACTTTATAAATATACAATGGTGGAAATATTTCATCACGTTCATTGGTGATGTATTCTACTTGATAGAAACATGATAATGGGATGTCACTTCCCCTATAAATGAATTTTACCTTGGAGATAGTTTTATAGTCTTGGTCTACCTCAATGATTATTTAATATTCATGGAACTCATTATTAGTTCCACCTAATATGAAATCCAATTAATTATACTAATTCATTATTAATGTGGATGAATCCATTGGTTATAATAGTAGTTACTTTGGTAATATCGGAGAATATATAGGTATTGGGTAAATTTCTCACCTATGGATATTACTATTTTTGAGGTGTTGTGATATGATTAATCATAGTCACAAAAACCAAGGAATCCCATCTCGATCGTGAGGTAATTGATGCTAGGTATTTATGTTATCTATTTTTTAAAAAATTGGAAAACAATAATTTTTGAATGTGTTGGTTTTTTGGGTTATGTCATAATTTATATATTACATGGAGAGGGATTGGAGCATCGAATTGAGACAGATCGAGGAATGGGAATAATGTATTGTGTAGATGAGCATATGTTTAATGTCTTATGGGGAATATTTTATAGTCATGTGTGTCCATTATAGGAAATATTTTAAATATTGGTGAAGGGTGAAAGTGGTATGTTTAATGTCTAGAGGATAGGGATCAAACACCCTATTGGGGAATAGAAGATGGATATGTGTGTACCTTGAAGGTATGGTGTCATAGTTTGGAGAACAGTGTCTCTTGAATGATTAGAGTCTAGAGAAGATGGATTGAATTCTCTTTTGAAGAATATCAAATGGATTAGTGTATCCCTATGAGGTGTGATGTGACACATGGGTGAAGGGTGCATCTCTCATGTTTTTCATCTAATGAATATGAATCTAATACCGTATTTGAATGGATCAGATGGATTTGGGTGACCCAAATATAGAATATTTAACACTTAAGTTAATGGTGTGTCATATAGGATTAGTGTCCAGTGGAGATAGATCAGACCCCCCATTGGTGTGGATCTGATCAATAAGTGTGACCTTAAGTGGTAGGATGTCAAACCTAGATAAAGAGTGAATCTTGGATGTTTAGCATATAGAAGAGAAAAATAAAACACCCTCTGAGTATGTTATAATGGGAAAGTATGTCTTTAGGAGGGAAGCCTTCACACATAAGTCATGTGTGTGTATCAAAACTTTACCGTTGAATATTGATGGATATAACACCCTATTGACGAATATAGGAGGGATAGGCATGCCCCTAGATAAAAAGATGTCACACATAGTTAATATTGTGTATTGAAAATATAACATCTGGTAGAAATGGGTAAAATTATGTATTCATGATAAATAGATGGATAATTGTGTCTCTATGAGTGAAGATTAACAATAAGCTGAAGGGTGAATCATTCTAATTTATCATGTAGAGGAGATTGATCAAAAACCCAATTTTGGAATATTGGGTGGATATGTGTGCCCCTAGGAGGGATGATTTCAAAATTTAGTTTACTATTATTTGGATTGAACCTTATAGATGAATCCTGCATAAACACTTTATGATTCGTAGATCATAGACGACATAGTTCAATGACTCAGTTTAAGGTTGTGTGACATGACCGATCATTAAGTTTCACAATATCTAGTATAGACACAAATGTCGTGAATAGAGTGTACATGCAGGATGATGTGGGGATTACATAAGGAATATTTACCATTAAAATATGATAACACTTTTGTGAATGATATGGGGAATATGCATAAAATTTTCATGTGGTAGGTGTTTTGTCCCATTATGGGACTGGATAGGGTGGGGAATAAACCTGGAAGCATCTTAGGTGTGGGAGTTTCATCCCAAAGCATGAATACTAATCCCTTGATGGGATAGGGAAGATTAAATCCAATAATTATAGTACTTGGGGAAATCATTATCTCTCAAACTCGGTACGATGTGTGGGGTCCTCCAATGTCAATGATATATGGGAATCATATGTTCATTTCATAGGTCAAGGAAACAATTCTATGTCATGTGATGAGGATGTTGACTTATAGTTAAATGTCTTATGACTAGGATGTAGATCAAGGATGTTTTACACCATTCAAATTGTATGTGGTAGGGATTACACCATAGGGGGGTCATGTATGATGCAGAGTTTCAATTATGGATGACCCCTCTATAGATTACTTGACCCCTGAATATGGGTCCTTAGGTGAGACATGTAGTATGAACTACCATGGAAGAGTGGAAATTAAGGGGACCGATTTTACGGTCTATTTAATTTGGTAAATTTTGTATTAGTGTACCTATTTTTTTGAAAATCATGTTTGGTAATAGATTCCCTAGAGGCTTAGAGGATACAAGGTAAGTAAGTAGGAAGATGGTCCACATAACATTACTGCCTTTTGCGCAAAATGATCTACATTATAAATGTTTTCTATAATAAGGGAATATTATTGTATCAAGAGGAATAAGTGAAAATAATATTTGTTGTTGTGAACAAAAGATAGAGATTTATAGAAACCATGAATTAGTATGCATTCTATGGTTGCGCAATGGTAGCTTATCATTTCATAGACCCCGTCATCCTCGGGAGTAGTTTCATAAGGATGCTTCTACCACAATCCAAGCTATTATTGGTCTAAGAGGATGTAATTCGTAAAATTTTTCTATGTTTTTGGTTTCATTCACTCTATTTTGATGCACTGGCTCAGAATATATTATGTTTTGTATAGTTGAGTGAGGCTTAATCTTCCGAATATCCACTTTGTTGCATGGGTGAGATTATTATTATAGATGATTCATTGACTATTTGTGTAAAAATCCCTATTTGTGGAACTATAGGTTTGTTAATATTCTTCCTTTTTCAACTAGGGATGGGTCGTACAATAGATTTACATTGAAATCCCCTCTAAAATTAAATAGTGGGGTTGTGTTCTACGATTTCACACAAAGTTTCTTCAATTCATGAAATTATTCATTCTATCATGTTTCATCCACATGATATTTTTCAATCTGGGTCCTCCAAGTAACAAACCTTCCCTTTTATCCCACAATTCATTTAAAAAAGAAGACTATCATTCTAAACCCTAACTATAAGTTGCACACAACTTTCTCATCATCCCCAAAATGGCCTTTTCTGGTGGTTTACATGTTTGGTTCATCCAAAAATTGTTTTTTAATGTCTAAGAATATATTTTTGTGCCAAAAACGGATTCAGTGTCTTTTCCCATCATTAGTGGCGACCCACTATGATTTTCTAAAACCTGTTTAGGACCCCATTAGACTAGGGTACCTAAACAATCGTCATTATTATAGGATCAAGTTCATGGATTGATCTTGAATGATGTCATCATTCTTGGCCATGATGTAGTATATTATAAGAGGATTAAGATCATTATTATGATGTAATTAGAGATATTTACTTACTATTTTGTGTGTTTCTTTTCCTATTATAATATTTTATCACCATATGTATTTATATATGTACATTGTATCATGTTCATTAATGATTATTTAATCCTTCATTATTTATTTTTAGTCATTATTAAATATCACATCCATTATGTATTATTGATTATTCCATATTTATTACTATTCTAGATTGTGTATACTCCCCACTATACCTTCACATGGCCTTAGATTCAAGAAAACAACCATTTGTTTTGGGGTGGAATGCTTTACACCTACTGGAAATCCAACTCAAGAAAAAAATTTATTAGCTCTCCCTTCGAGATATTATAATTGTTATTATAGATTTCATATATAGTGTTTAATTATTTATTATAGTAGACTGGAGGTTAGGAATTTGTCGGCACATGGTAAATATCTTGTGTTTGGATGTGTCCAAAATAAAATTATTGAGGACCAAGATGACAAGGAATATAAATATTGTTTATTATTCTATTATTACTACTGATTTTAATTTCACCTTGATTGAGTGTTGTACTTTCGCTGATTATTGGTTTATGGATTATGATTTTTCCACTTGGTCTAGTATGGAAATAGATGTGAGGGGTGTTTATGAATCATTATAGAAACATAAAAATTCACATGTTAGTTACATTCCATGCCATGTAGATTATAGATTGAGGATATCATAGTTTGTTTATGTTTTCAGTGTGTTTATTAATATTCTTGTTTGTATCCCATTTTAGGTATTTTAGTAACATTCTTTGTTGTATGCATCTCTAGGTACATTATTTTACATGGTTATATTTGTACAAGACAAGGTGATTATTTATCATACGTAGTTTTTTCCCAAATAATGTAATTAAATTTTTCATTTTTCATTTTATTCAATGATTGGGTGTTTCCAATATTCTATTGTCTCTTATAGTAATTATTTCTTATGTTTTTAGTATTATTCCAATATGATAGAATGTATTATTACTATTAAAATATATAATTGAATATTAATGTGTCTACATCAACATAAATTTTGTTTTCCTTTATATCATGACGTTGTAACATTATTTAGTCTATTAAAATACATTTGATTCGTGAATCAATGGTTTTATAGGATATAACATATGTGGATGTGATTAAATGGATTCCAAAGAATCAATATATAAGGATTATGGGCTGTTATAAATTTATAATTTTATCATTTATGATCCAATTAACATGTATGTTTTTTTGGGATTATGAGTTCAAATTGGGTCGAGTTTGAGGAATTATTATTGTAATTTATAATGTCATTTTATTTTATAATTAATATATTAAAATTCATCTTATTGGAAATTTTTTTGGAATAGAAACAATAAATATTGGATAAAAAACTGAATGGTTAATGATTTTACCTAGTTGCGGCCTTAAATATTATAGAAGTTAAAATTTTGATTGACTATTTTAACAATGAACTTTTAACTCCAAATAAACAGGTGATTAATTTTATTTATAATTACTTATAACATTACAATTTTAGAATGGGTACCCATAAAACTATACTTCTAAAAAAAATAGTCCCAAGAAGATCATTTGGGTTATGTTTTTTACTAGATAAACCCACTAAGATTGTTTAATAATATGGGAAAATAATATTAAAAAGATTGATTTAAATTAAACAAAATTGGTTTAATGGGACACAAGTTTGTCATATTATTTTATTATCATGATTTAAAACATTACCCAATGGTGGTGTGTTTATTTTATGAATTATGGTTTTTAGAGTGTTAGTAGCCACTTATTCAGGATTTATAAATGTGTGGTGGAATCCAACATGACTTGTCCCATTTATTATTAAAAGACCATTTAACTTATTTCGACCTTTCATATTATGAGTTTCTAGTTAATTAAAAATAAAAATTAAAACTATAGTGTTTTACAATATTTATTACTAATTAATATTTTCATTAACCATTTAGTTGTGGAATCTCTCGAATCACATAAATGGTTTATAAAAATAAGAGATGGTTTTATTATTTCATTATAGATCCAGTTGGGTATGATGAGTAGTGAGGATTCCATATAAAAAGTATAGATATTATTTTATGTGAAATATTTATAATGCAATAGGAAATTGGAATCATTTAAATGAATTAATAATTAAATATTTTAGAGGTTATTGATGTATGTCACCTTGTGTAGTGGCCAGTTTTTTACATTTCCTTTATATCATCCTTTAATGGTAACATAAAAAATGTTGTGGAAATCTTATGACTTCTTCAGAAGATGCACTGGACCTAGAGGTCAAGTGTTAAGGCCTAGTTAAATATTCACAGTGACCTTATTTTTGGATCAATTGCTTGTTTATATGGGTAGCTATCTCATTTAAGGATTCACCATTTGATCATTGATGATTTCATCCATTCAGATATCAAAGGATAAGTGTTGTTCAAGAGTCACTAATCCTGAGTGGGATTTCGATAAATTAAGTGACACCTTGAGTAAATTAGTGAATATGTAGAAATTTAATCCTGTTAATGGATCATACATCATGTAATTCTCTATTTATGTAAATTAGACATTCTATAGGAATGACCAGTTACTTAATCTATCATGTGGCCATATTTATTCCTATAGGATATCGCCTACCCATAATTTTTATCAATGGTTTCAATTTTCTAGTATCTTGGAAGCATTTATCATTACAATTGGTTCCTATCGATTTAATAGTGGAACCTAAAACCTTTCGATATTTGAGTGAGAAGTTCACATAATACCTAAAATGTTATGGTTACCCGACTTCTTGGATAAAGGGTTAGTTGTATATCAAAGCTATCTTTATGCGTCATTTCTATAGTATAGTGAACTACGAATTGTGTGATAATTATGAGATTTTTACATTTGATTTAATAATTTAATGTTTTTTTGCCCATGCCATTTGGGATGACATTATACAGAAGATCATTTGTTTTTATGACTAATCCATGTTTGTTTTGTCTTTTATAGCTAATGCTATTGACGCACATGGACTTGATTTAGTAGGAGAATCACATATTAATATAATAGTTATTATGATATTTTTTTCATGATAATCTTTTTTCCAACATTCTTTTGAAGATCTTGATAAATGTGTTTTGGCCACATCTGGGGGAAAAATACTATTGTAATGGAATGTCTTTGATTAATTTTTTTATTCTTGGTAATTCAATGACTAGGAACCCTCTATGGGGATGAGCATCATTTTAGAAACAAGAAGCGTTTCCTTCCTTGAATATTGAACATAATAATAATGAACAATTCAAAAATGGTCCTAATGTTATTATAATCTTATTGGCACTTGTGGATTCAAGTTTTCAAGGGGAGTTCTAATCAAGCTCCTTAAATAAAGAGTTTGACCTTCTAAGTAACATGTTCTTCTTGGAGTTTATGATAAAAGAGTGATGTGAGTGTTAGATAGTTATGAAATCAGGTGTATTGGGAGTTAAAACCATTACATAGGTAAATATCGGTATAATCTACTTTCATAGGTTATCGTTTTGATAGCTAGTCGTTTAGAAGAGGATTGTGATCCCAGGATCGATGGATTCCACTTTATGACATTAGGAAGGATGACCTATATAATGAGTAAATTCATTTGTGTTAATATTTTATATGTTTTATTGAAATTAAATAGGTAACCTTAATGATGTTGGACAGTGTTGTAAAATGATACCCATTATCATTAGATGTGGAGTTAGTTTTCTTCTAAGGCCATTATAGAATGCTTTAAATGTGAGTGTGGATGAGAAGGATAAATAATCGAATTTCAATGACATCATGGTGAACTCATGGTTTTGTAAAAAACATGATCCCTATCATCATTTCATCCTGAGCATGTTGAGATAGAATTAGTTATAAGCCAAGGTAAAAAATACCATTTCTATTTTGATGGGTGGACTGCATAAAAGTCCGCTCAAAAAGTTGTTTAAAATAAGCCTTATATTGTGGAAGCCACCATATATAGTTGTAATATAATTTTATGAAATAAGGATCAGGAAAATGAGGGAGATGTTTTTAGAAGAACATTTGTGAAGGTTTATGAAATTCCAAAAAAAGATTCAGGTATGGTGTTGTTATGAGACATCATTGGTTGTCAGTTATGGCCATTAGTGATTGTTCTTGATGAGATCTCAAGAAGATTCCACTTAAAATTCTATGGGATCTAGATTTAAAAATGAATCAAATATCAATTTAGAGTGTTTTTTAGAATAGTTTATCCTATATGGTGTTTCCATGGATATGTTGGATGGAGATATACCATAATTTTGGAGACTTATCATAAAAATAATTGGTTGATGCAATTATTGGGGAAAGATTCATCTAGAAATTTTAATATAAAGAAAAAAAAGAAAATATTATTTTGAGTTGGGAAAATCTAATTTAACCATTTAGAATTTAAATAATGATAAGGGAACTGTCCAATGCCATAATTCGGAGTACAGTTTGGAGGAGCATGTTTGGAGTATTGTTAGAATGCACTATACATAATTTTCTAGGAAATTAAAATGATCCAGGTGTTATAACTCATAATTGATTGTTCAATGATTATGACCAACGGTGGGGAGTATTTTTAATTTTATTGGTAAAATATAAAAAAATTCGATCAATTTTTTTATGAGTTCCGGTAAGCTCAATTTGGATTTGTAGCTTGGTTTTGGAGATTTATCTCATGTTTAATTGGTTTATGTACCATATGATTGCAATGAATCATAGAGATACATTGGGTGTATGGAAACAAAGTTCATATATTTTTATATAACATCATAGGATGAATAGATCTAGTGAATTTATCATTATTTACCAAGCCTTCTCAAGCATGATAATTCTATGGATGAGTAACTATAATATCACATGCTTTGGTCCATCTAGAAATTTCCATGCGAGTTTAAAAAAATTTCATTTGGTGGACTAATTGGATTTTATACTGAAATTTGGATTTAAAATATGGGAGAAATAATGGATAAATGAATTTTTTTGGATGAGTTTTTTTCATTTAGCGGTTTCCCAAAAACAAATATAGTGTAGTTTTAGAGGTATCAGACTACGATAGAACATGTTTTGTGAAAAAAATAATGATTGTGTGATTTTTTCAGGATTAGTTTAACCGTGTATGTCAACCATGTGGCCCATTTTCTTATATGTCATGTTTTTTAATCTAATAAACCATTTCATAGTAATGATAAACCATATTGTGGGTGTTCAATGGTGACCAATATGAGTTTTACCCATTATTTATAAACCATATGCCTATACCACACCCTTTGTGCAACATAACTAGTAACACTATACTGTTGGAATACTGTCTGAGAAATCCTCCCACCATTCCATGTGAGGTGTGGATATTAGGGATAAGAGGATATATATTTTGTGGATTTTTTCCAAAAAGTGCGGCCAATAAATTTGGACATTTAATATAAATGGAAAATACTATTTTCCATCCTACCTCTTAAGTCTATTACATCATTTCAATCTCTCCATGAAGTCCATAAACCCACACATGGGATCTCCCTTTGTTATATCCTCTAGGCATTGAGATATCTCCCTATTATAAAATCAGAATCATTTGTTTTTAGTTGCATTGGATTGCCCTCAGTAAGCTCTTAGCACTATAAGCTTTTATACATTGATTATCATTCTGTATGGAATGCTAACTGTATATGAGCTATTTTATCATATTTTCCAAATATTTTTATAATATAAGGATTTATACTATTCCAATATCAATCAAAGCTCGATATTGAAATAATGGACTGTTATAAGCATGAAGTATTTGGTCTATATTATTCTCTTTAATGTCATTTTGTTTATATAATATTTTCATGGTGAATCATACCTTACATTCCTATTATAACCAATAAAATATTAAAATCAAACAATTTAATTTTTATAAAATATTATGATGTGTTTTAAACCCCTTGATATGGTTGTAGGTTATAACCAAACCTTGACCACCATGTTTGGTTATTTCAATTTTAAATACATAAATGTTTTTCATATGCTTTATGTTTGAACCACCCTTATGGTAGGTTATGGTATAACATGATTTTATAAGGATTATTTTATTCTCATAGTAAAGTTATTATGAATAATAAATTATGTCTATTGAATGAGAATTTTTAATTATGTTAAATAAGTGAAATAATGATCTTTTCACATTTTTTAATACAATAAAATTTTCAGTATTACATTATTGTGAACAAAAATATGAACTGATTAATCATGAGTGACATTATAACTTGTACTCAGTCATGGGTTCTTACCATATCCTTTATTAATTTATTAAAATTAAATAACTAAATTGATTTTAAATAATATTAATTGAGTTAAAGAAGGGTTCCACTTCACTTGATGGATGACACTTACCTTATTATTGAACAATGGGATATGGGATTAGAGGGTGAGAGGAATTAAATTACAATATTAAACATGGGAATATCTTCCCTAACTCTACGATACATTGGAATGGAATCGCATACATCATGTTAGATGGGAATCGATTACCTTGGTGTTTATGATAACTGGGATTGTTGTGATATGTTGATTATGATACTGGTCCTAGTGTCCCTCATGAATGATGTCACATTCTCTATGATACTCAATAATAGTGTCCCTGACCATGGATTCTCATACATTACAATACTCATTCCTGAAATACCTTACACTAAGATACCTAGTCATGATGACTCTAATATAATATGTGATCCTTTTAGCCAGACACCGCAACATTACAATATATTTCTATACCAGTACATGTAAAACTACGTATGTGATTATATGATATATTAATATATATATATATACATGTGGGAATGGGTAATGATAAATTCTATTATTGGCTGATGAATATATGGTCATCCAGTTGTCCATAGGGAACCTGATAAGACATTGTTTTCATTTTTATAATACAATTATTTTATATATCATCAAATATTTTTTTATATTGGTGGACTAGATAGTTATTGAAACCATTTCTGGTGTCTTAATTAGTTTATATCACACCTCGTTTTGTCCACCATTGCACTAAGTACCAAAAAAGACCAAATTATTGTATGATTGGGTTTATGGAATCTTTTTGGTTGATGTTGTCATAATGGGAAAGGATGGATAATGATAGAAGAAGATTAAGAACATGATCATGAAGCTATTGGAAATTTCTATTGAGTATTATTTTTTACATGTTCTATGTATGTATCATTTATAGTATGTCTATCTGTATGTTGTAGAATGTTTATTTATAATCATTTATTTAGTCATTATTAATTATGAGTTATTATTAATTTTTCTATCCTTTATTTATTAATGATTATAATGTATTTATTACTAATCAATGTTTTATAGTATTTCTATTGTACCAAAATTTGACCCACAATTCACTTCGGTGTCTTCGAAAGTATATTGAGGTGCACTTGAGGCCTAATGGAAAACCGGTTTAGGGAACCATTTTATTGGCACTCTAGTAAATATTATGCACATATTAATATTCATAAATTAATTAAATAAATTTTTTATAAAGATGAATAAGAATAAAATATATTACTAATATATTAATTTTGTTTTAATGGATGTTAGAGTTTGATATGTAGAGTGGAAAACAAGTTAAGGTTATTTGGTATCAAACTCCATCCAAGGAGAAATGTTTGACTTTATGTACTAATTTAATTTTATATGGTGTGTATGCATCACATTTATTATTATATCATGAAATATAATCTATTAATGGAATTTTAGATTCATTTTAAATATTTTTATGGCTATGAATATTTATTAAGATAATACTCAAGTTGTAATTATTTTATTGACTCATGTTAATTTTCAATGAATTGGGAATTCTATTATAAATATTTATAATAAAAATAACAGTAATCAAACCAATTAATATTAAATATGTTATATTTTTTCCATTTTGGGAAATTAATCATTTTCATTATAAATTCTTTCTTGGTGGATCATGTTTTCATTCAAAATGTGTAACTCAAATAAGTACATCCCAATCTATGTTCAAAAATAGTTTTCTAAAATATTATTTTTTATCCTATAAAATTCATTTTCTATTATATTTCATATATCCTTTATAGATCTGTGTATATATTATCATTTAATTGATTGAACATCAATTCTATTGTGTGGGTTTCACATAATGGTTTCAATTTACATTATTCTATTTTTGATTGGCTATATTTCAAATTTTTTTTCATATAATGTATTGTATTAAAATGTTCCACATCATATTTGTAATTTTTTTTTAAAAATAATTTTCAAATACCATGATTTTTTATAAAAATTAAAAGAAAATATATTAACTATTTCTATATCTATTGTTTTTATCATTTGTAATTTTTTTTAAATATATCAATGTGAACATATCATTATGCCAAATTATTCATTTTCAATAAGACATCCCTTTTAGAGTTTCAATATTTCTAAAATGTAATTTTAATATAAATTGTTTACATAATTATTAGTTTTTATATTTTTCCAATGGAAAAGGAAAATGTTTTATTTTTTAAATTAAGTATTGTAATTATTTTAAGAGTGTTATTTTTCTATGTCTTCTGTTTAATGAAATCAATTAGTCAAATGAAACCATTTACATCATGTTTTGGGAAAAGTTATCAAATTAACTTTTACATCTATCCCATGATACATCAACTAATTTTTCATTCCAAATTTTTCAATTGTATAGAATTTATTTAATTACCTCGATACTATCCTATGAATTCAATATGTTATATTAAATTACCAATGGTTGTTTTCTCAGATGTCTAATACAATGATTTTTTTTGGAAATTATTGTAAAAATGAATATCCATTCTATATAATTGCTAAATAAAACATGTAAAATAATATTTTTTATTTTATATCAATATAAAATTTATTCAATTTCATTGTAAATCCATTTATTAGCCACATTTGTATTGTTTAATGTTTATTGATGAAATAATGAGTGATTCATTAAAGAACAACCTGAAATTGATATAAAACCATTATATTTACTTTTTTCGATGTATTGATTAAATACTTATGGAACATATAGTATGATATTTCAAAATGATGGGTGTGGACATATAGTTGTCCAGTGTAATGGGTAATGTTATTGTGTCATGAGAATCTGGGTATGGGATTAGGTAGAAAAAAATCAATAATAATCTCCTAGGGAGTAGTCATAAGAATATATACATTAACTTTAAAGTGTTATTAAATAAAGTGAACATAGATTAATTCGAACTCACACAAAACAATAGAAGGATGGTTTCTCATGAATATTTCCATGATGAATATTATGCTGGAAAAGAATGCCATCTCATTGATGTAAACATTGTAGGAAAGAAACAAAATGAGGAATATCTTAGTGGATATGGAAATTGATTTTTTGGAAAATGAGGGAAAATGAATCATTTAGTTAAATAGGTAGAGTATAATTTTATTAATTCTTGTTTTAAATATGATGTTAATGTATAAATTTAATTTCATGTTATATTTTATGTCATGTCTATATTTTTTTCATCATTAATTAATTTTAATTATATTTTGAGCTTATAATTTATTTATGGGGGTATAATGTAATGACCTGAGATTTTGGTTCCTTTAAAATACATATTTTGTTCTCTATATTTTCTCACATAGAACATCAAACATATAACCCCAAAAAAATAATTATAAATTATTAAAAAAGATATAATAAACACTAATTTTTTTAACAATTGACAATTTTTTACCTTAAAAAATATATAATTAATATGTGTTAAAATTTATTAGTTAGTTTAAATATAAGCCTCCTCATTTATATTATATATATTCATTTAAAATTTTATGATAATTTTTTTTGAAATTTTAATTATATGATGTTGAATACAGTTTTTTGTTCCTCAAAATCATTATCATAGAATTCCATTTAGAGATTATTCTCAAAAAATCCATTTTTATGTGAATACTGAAAAATATTGTTTTTTAAAAAATTTACTTTTATCCAATTATCATTTTAAATTAAAGAATTGAAATATGATAATATAATTTATTTGAAAAAAATAATATTATTGTTATAATTATCAAATTCAATATATATTTTTTTGAAATTATAAAATTTTCTTTAATGTTTTTATACAAAAACATCATTTTGTTTGAATTGTAAAACAGTTTTTTTTGGATTCATTTGTTTAAAAAAAATTAGGATCAAATTAAAATATGGATTTATTTATCAAAAAATTATTTTATATTATTTATTATAAATTAATTTCCATAGGTGATATCTATAACCAAAATATATTTACTTTATACAAGGATTTGATATTTAAAACCACTTTTTTAGATGAAAAATGTTTTTATTAGATATGGGTGTGTAATTTAAAATAATATTTACAAATATTATAGGAAATTAATTAGGATAAATGGAGATAAATTTTATATAAAGTTTGTATAATTTTTTTTACTAATGGTGTAATTATTGTTTAATTTATACAAAATTGACATGACTAATATTTAAATAAAATTAATAAGTGTTTAAATAAAAAATATACGGTGCATCATATTTTCATAAATAAACAAGACAATTAAAACCACAAGAAAATAATTTATATTCTATATATTCTTATATAATTTTATTACAATCCATTATTCACCTAACTCACTTACCTATAATTACATTCCATTCATATCCCTCAACATTATTTTCTATGGAGAAGTCCCTTCCCTTCACTTGAAAATGTGTCCACTTACGCCAATTATTTACTCAACAATACATTATATTTAAAAAGTGACAATAATTCAATAAATTCATCACATAACCCTATCCCTTGAAACATAGTCCTTATCGACAATTAATTATCCTACACCCATCATTTCTAAGGATAATTCTATAGAAAATTGTTTTTCTCGACATGTGTATTATATTCCTATAAGACTTTAATTTTATTTTCTCCTTTAATATTTACTTATATCATTTTTAATATATTTATTGATGTATCATAATTATACTAAAAATATATTGTATTACTATAACATAAATTATATATTCACTCTATAGTATCCACAGAGAAAAATAAACTCATTGATAGTGCACACATTTAGATTACCACATCCACAACATGATAAATTTTTTTATTTAACACTATAACATTTAAATAGTATCATGGATGGGATTTATTAATAAATATTATGTTCATTTAAATTATAAAATTATATATTTATCACTTTTTTCATATACCTTCAGTCTCTCAATAGGTTGAGAATAAGATCATTAATTATACTTATTTGTGCCTCTATGATCGACATATCTCATTTATATTTACCAAAAAATGATTAGAAACAAATTTAAAATAGGTAAAATAATTGAAATTTTATAGAAATAATATAATTCCTAATTGATTAATTTTTTTATACCGTTAATTCATCCATTTCTTGAGAAATGGGTGATTTAATGATGTGTTCAGAAAAACTACTACATCTACAAAAAATCTATTTAAATTTTTAATAAAAAAAATAATTGTTATATAAAAGGATTTTATAATGATATATGACACCTATTATATCTCTAATATTTTGTATATTATATATTCAGATTATGTAATAGATCTATCATATCCCTTCATTCATTACAAAATTATTTTGTATTTGTCGTTTTACAACATAAGAGATGTCAAAATATTTATACATTTAAAGAGTGAAAAATGTTTTATACTATTAATGAAATGTAAAAATATGTTATTAAAATGTTTTAATGGGTTTTTATTAAATTTTATGTTTCAATTATTGGTATATGTAATGTAACACAACATCCAATGTTGGGGGTTAGAAACCTAGTAGGTTGAGGTACTTTAGAAGCGGTCGGACCACACTATTGGTGAAATTGTTGAACCAATGACACAATAGTGGTGAATTGAACTGTATAAGTGGGGTTATTTTACTGCCCTAGGTTAAATATTACAATAAATCACATGATGGTTATCTGGACTAATTAAATGGCCTTGAGGACTGAAATTTAGGATTCCAATTCCCATCAAATACAAACCATATTTTTATGGGATTTAATGCCCTCTTGGCCTATGAAAAATATAGTTATTCTCCTATAACACATTAAACATGTTAAATTGATTCAATAAAAAAAGATTCATTGGCTATGTTTTTTTAAAATATTTAGAATTTTGATATTAATAAACAAACATGTTATTAGTATTTTATATTCATTCACTAAAAATATCAAAATTTATTTTTCAATAGATTTATCTCATGACTCGTAATATAAAAACACATGGAATAAAATTTTAATATATAAAATAATTATAGTTGATGTATTATAGAAACATTAGAACTATTGAAGTTTTATAAAATTATGACTAATATTATAGATGAATATTAAGATTACAAAGCTAATAATAAAAGTAAATGTGTTTACATTCAACCATAAAAAAAGTATAATAAACTACTATATTCATAGTAAATAATTATAAATTCATTATATAATGTGGTTACATAGATGAATATGATTCAGATATAAATGATAAATATATTTATCATTTTCTACAGGTTCTTATACTTTGATCAATTATTGGGGGAAATAATGTAATGTATTTTTGTCGCAAAATCCTTTAATTGAGAAACATTTTACATCCTCCACTAATATACATTTAAATAATTTTAATGATGAAAACTTATTTGTTTTTAATATATTTTAATATTTTCAAGGTTTTTTTGGATTATTTTGATGGAATTTACCCTATAATTATTTTTATAGAGAATATACTCAAGATAAAAATGTTATCACAATTCATGTACATTTACAATGATTCATGAAATATATTCTTATTATTGATCATAAAATTATCCATTTTCATTTTATTTATATATGTTTGATTTCCCTTCTATATTAGTAAATTAAACTATTTTATTCAAAATTTTCTCTTTATGGGGTAATGCTCTCTTTCTAAATATATTTCTGAATGTAATGACTTCCTATCTAAACCATAATATCTTTTACATATGTATAAATATTTTACCATTAAAATTATTTCAAATATTATTTAAATTAAAATTAAAACTTCTCCCCACCTTTCAAAAATGAATGGTTTTATCATCAATCATAGTATGTAGGTATCATAAATTTTTTTACTGTACTCTAATCATTTTCCACATGATTAGTTTTCAAAATTTCATAATATATTGTAATGTTTTTATGATCTATAATTAATTCATTCAATACATTTAGAAAATTATCATTTTCAATATAAATTAAATTGAAAAAATAAATTATTTTGTAATTGTTATAATTTAAATATTTTTAAATTATTCATTATCTACAAAAGGCATCTCATTTTAATGTTTTTTCATGAAAATATCATTCAATAGCCATTGTTAATTATAAGTATGCATTCTATAAATCCTCTCATGTTTTATAAATATAAATTATTCTTCTCGTATAATAATGAAATATTTATTTTTTGAAACTTTAAAGATATTTATTATTTTCATATTATTTTTATGAATTTTTCAAAATAGTTCTTTCATTAATGTCTTATTATTGATAATGAGTATTCTTAAATGATTAAATAATATTATTTATCTTGATTGGTCATGAAAAATTATTTTATATTTAAAATCTAATCCATTTTATATTGTTTATTTATTAATAATCAATTTTAGAGGTATGATTTGCATACATGTTTTTCACTATAAGGTCTATATGTTCTACTAATGGATTGAATATTATTGAACTATATTTTCAATACAATGATTAATTCAGGAAATTATTTTTTAAATTGTAAATACATATCATATAAGGTGTAAATACCATATATGTAATCATTTTTATTGATTGTAACTTCCTTATAATGAATCTAAAATTCATTGGATACTCATTTATCTTTTACAAATTTATCAGGTCATGTTTATTAAGGAAATCATGAAACATTCAATAGAAAATCACATGAATATGATATAAAACCCATTTCATTTCCATGTGATTTATTGTTATATTTAATTAATCATTATGGATAAAATATGAATGAATTTTCATTATGTTGGATGTTACATGATTACCCTCCAATCCATAGGGTATGGTTAATGTCTCATGAAAAGTTATGTATGAGATTTTGGAGTAAACCTTATTATTTATGATTTCATGTAGAGTAATAATTTTTTGGTGATGATATCCTGTGATATAATCCTTGGAATATTATTATAAAGTTTTTATTATTATGTTTCCACATATTTATAATTCTATAGTCTTAATATATTATTTTCTATTTCCATTATTCATTGATGATGGTCATTTAAATTATGATATCATAGAATAACTATCTTCTGTGATGTTATTATTTATTATAATATTTACCATTACTATCTATTTGAGATAAAAAATTCTTATATTTTTCATTACTTTTGTAATTAAGGAATATATGATGTATGATATTCCTTGATGAATATCATCACTGGAGAGTTTATGGGAACCCATATAGATTCATTATGAATTTATTGTATTCATATATATTATAAGGCCCCAGCCTTAAACTTTACTTAATCTTGAGTTATTACAAGATTCCACATTGAGGATCTTTTCAGGTTTAGAGTTTTAGAGAATTAGATCATAAAACATTCATTACATTCCACATTTAAACAATGTGGTTACATAAAAGATAGTATTCATTTTTCCCATAAAAGGAAACATATTCAAAATAAAATATGGATTCTTTCTTGACACTTCCTTGAAACTATCATCATATCATATACCCTTCCCTTGACCTATGAAAAACATTTCAAAAACATGGGATGAGCATAAAAAGCTCAGTAAGGGATATAAAAATATGGAAAGTAAACATGAGTACATGTATACATAAGAATCAATGAAATCATACTTTACTCATTAAACATAAGCACTTTAACATACCTCTTCAAATCATGAATAAAACATAGAAATCATAAGACATAAAGGTAACTTGATGCATTTATAACATTCTTACGTAGGGAGTAACCCTCTTGGTTATGTTTGGAATACCCATCACAATATATTCCCTAAATCTCTTCAGAGAAACCTTAACGTTTAACCCCTTCGCGTTACCTAATGCATTAGAGTGCTATATCGGGCTCACCCGCCCTTATTTTATCACGGAACCACCCGTCTTCATAATAACTCCCAAGAACCTTAACATAATAGTATCACATAAAACATGCATAAAGGAAACATAACATTACCACTTTTCAATCACAAGATATCAATACAAAATATTGATATAAAAACATTATGAAAACCATTTTCAATACCAAAATAAAAGAAAAGTAAAACATGGTATTTATTTTTCTTTTAAAAAAAGTTATGGCTTGTAGAGGAAGCCGAAACTCAAAGAATGGTCATGGCGGTGGAGAAGTCGTTGTCGCCCCATACGTACGACAAAAACATTCCCTTTTTTCATTTAGTAAAATGCTTTGTACACAAGATATTACTTTCGGATAAACATAAAAGTCAAAGGGGTTTATGCACCGTATAAAATAAGGTTGTGTATAAAACAAAATATGCCTTAATGAAAGGAGATTGAGACGAAGTCCCATACAAAGATGGTATCCTTGGATTAAGGATAAATAAATTACATAATTATGTGTGACAAAATAATACACAAAATATAAGAGGATATTAAGTGTAAAACAATAAGAGGTTATTCACACGTATTCATAGAACGACATATTCATGGAGTACAAGATTATCCCAAAGAATAAAAATTGGGTTAAGAAGTTCCCTTGCAAAAATTTGACAGCCTAACGGCGTCACTACAAAATTCAGAAAATGAGTTGATGAGAGATAAAAGGGTATCTCATCACTTGGAAAAAAAATTTAAATCACTATGGATACAGAAGAACAGATCCCAACATAATGTTATGTGAATTAAAAGACATTACAAAATAAGTTTTTTAAAAAGAGGAGGGTGAAAGGTTCCCTTACCGACATGGGTATCTTTCGAAACATACACCCCATGAAAGAAGGACAATACAACATTGATTTAAATACTCATAATGAAATTATATTACACAATGAGTAAAATAATGGTCAGTACATACACTACTCAAATGAAATTGTGGAAAATGTAGCATAAATCTCATGGGAATATAAGTGAGATGAAAAATACCTTACGAAAACTCGGCAACCTAACAGCGCCACTTAAAACTTCCAAAAATGGATTGATGAGATCAAATAGGGTCTCTCATAATATTACAATAAAATGTACAGAAATAGGATTATAAAAGAACATCCCCCATCATAAAAAATAAGAGCTTAAAAGAAGTTACATAAAGGAGAGTGCTTAAAAATAACAAGAGAGGTTAGATCTCTTACGAAAATTCGGCAGCCTAACGACGCCACTCAAAACATCCAAAATGGATTGATTAGAGAGAATAGGGTCTATAATCATATTATCATATAAATTAAAGTAAGAGTAATATAAAATAACATTCCAATCACAAGAAATATGAGCTTAAAAGGAATGACATAAAAGATTGTACTTAAAAAAGAAAGAGAGGAGTAGGATCCCTTACCTCGGGTCCAACTTGACTCGATCGTTCTTTAACGTCCTGAATAATAAACTTGAGTTAATTTCTACATGATTAAGATCCTTTTTCAAGTTCATTATTCCTTTTATATCACTTATTTCCATGTTATAATCATTATGTAATCATTTAAGTTAATAATGTTTGTTTTGTTGATATTTCATTCTTAAGTCGAAAGTGGACTTCTTACAATTACATGTTATTCGTGTGGTGAAAGGTTCATTATATCCAGAATGATATTCATGATTTGGATATCATATATATCATATATATCCAGAATATACATGTATTTATAATATTACATAATCATTTAGAGGTATGAAATGTAATTCACCGTTCATGGAGACAGTAAGCCGTACATACACATGAACGCTACTTTCATTTCTATGTCATATTAATAGAATTAAAACTAAATGATAGGTCTGTATATTTTAATTCCAGAATTATATTCATCATTTATATGTAATATAAATAATATATAATAACTTTAAATGCATCCTTTATACATCCCACATATGGAATTAACGAATCAAATCACTTTGAGGGGGCGGTAGTCCGCACTTCCTAAAATGAAATTATCGTGTTTTCCCACAATGGAAACCATATAGGTATGAAACAAAAGAAAAATACAGAAGCTTAAGTAAATCATAAACATATTATATATCATATATAAATATAGTGACATCTTAATGGCCACCTTTTAAGGTGTTATATGAGTGTTGAACAATCATCGTTTTGTGGGGAAGAAATTCGCCATCCATAGAAACAATATGTTATTTAACCATTTTATGTAGGTGTGTGTAATTGTAGATCTAATGATTCTTATAACAACATCCTAGTATATTTAATATACTGTATTTGTTACAAAAGAAATGAATAAAAAGAGTTTAGAGGGTTGGAGAAGCAAAATAAAACAAAAGAACACAAGTGAAGACATTACCTTAAAATCGGGTAACTCTTTTTGATTTGAGATCAAAGGCTTCCTTGGGAAGACTTCTGCCAAAAGTCAGGATTCTAGGAGTAATAAAGGGATGTGGAGAGGCAAAATGAGTAGGGGGTTGTCCGATCCAAAGTCTTGAGAGGTGTGGGTAAGGTGTTAGAGAAGGGGGCCTTTTATAAGAGGAGAGCAGGGGCACTCTTGTAATGTTACAAAATGTTACTTTATTTTCAAATGATTTTCGGATTTTAAAGGTCCCAAATTGATGTATTTAGAGGATAAGGTGTTAAGGGGTCGAAATATACTCATCCAATAGGTTTTTGACAAGTTTATGTTATATTTTTAACATTATCTTTTCATTTTATATAAATCCTTTATTAATGAGGTAATCGCTACATCATTATGATGTCATAAATAATTTAATTTATTTAATATCTAAAATTTATAAAAAAATACTATGATGTAGGAAATATTTTTATCTTTCCAATGACTATTTATAGTCATAAATCTTACTTTTATAACACCACTTAAAAATTTGTTTAGTAAAACAACCCATGTTTGTGTTATTTTTACTTTTACAATAAATAAAAAGATAATAATGTCATTTTCCTTCCAAAGCGGCTCCATGGGGTCCCCATGTTGACCCATGGATTGTCTTGGTCGGCCATGACACATCCAATAAGGGTCTGAAATTTTTCAAGCTCATATCATGTTATTAAAACATTATTTATACCTTAAACTACACAAATTACCTCTAATCGTGATTAAAAACATTAAAGTTACTATTCACCAAAAATTATTTTCATTCTATTGAACCACATTTTACTTCTTAATGACAACCATGTATGTCAGATTTTTGAAATTCAAAACACAGAAGTGGTAAAATTTCATTTAAACGGAAAATCAATTTTTATAAGTACCACTTAGTGGTTTCACTATTCATCAAAAATTGAAGTTCTTCAGAAAAATACCAAAACGTCACCCTAAGATATATTTGATATTCTGAATTCAAAAATAAAGTCTATTTTAAAAAATTCAAAACATATAAGTTGTATTAATTAATTTAATAATTAATTCCCACTGTCAGAGCAAATAGCGTGTTTTTATGAAACAATAAGTATCAAAAGATTGACACTAGTTTAAGTCCGATTTCAAAGAGAAATTAATTCCAATGACCACAATTGGATTAAATGGATAAAATATATTCTAATTGAACTTTAAACCCAATTCAAAATATAATATATTCATATAAATAAATTATTTTAAAAAGTGGTTTTAAATTAAAATACAACATTTTTCACTATTCATTAAAAATGAACTTTATCGGAAAAATACCAAAAATTTACACTAAGTAAATTTTGATGTCCCGATTCTAAAGAAGAATTTTATTTTGTCAAATATAACACATAAAATTGTCAAAAAGTGGATTTAAAAGAGGTTCACCATCAAAAGGCGATTAATCGACCTTTTAATGAATATTATAATGTTTACTCTTAAAATTGGATTCATTCGCATTTTTAATCCTCTAACATTTATTGTAAGGAGTAAAAATATTTGACAAACATATATAATCATTTTGTAGTTAGTTCTGTTCATTCCCGCCATTACAACAATTAGGCGTTAACTACCATTTAAAACAATATTTTTTTATTAGAGTGCAATGTAAGATTCCCAAAAAACATGTTGTTGCGTATTTGGTACTCCACCGAACATAGAGTCCCCTTTAAAGTAATATTAATATTTTATTCCAAATATGGATAAATATAAAAATTTCATATTCTTTATTTACCATGGGTGTTACATCCTTCCCCCCTTTTGGGAATTGCGGCTTCGCAATTTCAAAATTGGGCTTTGAAACTCCATTGAAATTCCCACATCGAAAAAAGAGTCGGTAAAAAAATCACTTTAAAATAATGAAAGAGAAGTACAGAGGTCACCAGAGTTAACTCATACTAGGATTCCATGTAGGAAAACATGAACATGGATGAGAGAACATAGGGTCATGTTCTGATGGAGAGTGATAGAAAACATGTTTAGGAGAAAGTTAACCGCCAGAAAATCTCAAACTTGTGATGGGTTAAACGGTATTCGATTCCCCAGTAGGAAAAGTTAATAGAAAACATTTTTGTTTTAAGTTAATTTTTATTGATGAATTTATTCTTAAGGACACATAATTACTTATCATGTTGACTTTCAACTTTTATTTGATTTCTTACACAAACTCATATTTTTCCAAAAGAGGAGTATTTAGGAAGACTTGTTCAATATAATCAACTTCTAGAGAATCACCTAATCCACAAAAGAGAACTATATACTTCCTATGTCTTTAGACTTTAACCAAAACCAAAACCAAAATGGTTAGTACAAGATCAGATAATCCAGAAAAGGATAACCCTTTATAAAAATAAAATCTATTATTAATCTCCAAAATTTTTCCAACAAAACCCAAAGTTCAATGAGGACCCTTTGATAAACAATTTTTCCATAAAATTCTTCAATGTAAACCAAACTAAGATTGAAACCCAAATATTTGAAGGATTTAGTCACATAGTATTGCAAGGTACAAATTAACTTTTATCTCCAAATAACATCAGTTGCTCTTAAATTCTCATATTGAAAAGTAATTAACCTAATCACATATCCTCGATGATAGGTTAATCATTTCCATAGATAACCAAAAATAAACATACTATTGATTCCTAAAATCATCTAACTAAAAATAATTAGTCAAAATAACAAGGTACTTCCCGTAGTCCAGTGGTAGGCGATAAATACCAGTTGCACTTTGGTTGTGGGTTCGATTCCCACAGCTTGGTCTGGCCCGACGGGTTGTCAAATGGTCTACATGTTTTCCTTTTTCTAAAACTATATAATTCTTAAAACATTCCCCAAAACAAGATAAAATCTTCAAAAATGATCAAAACATATTTTTTCCTCAAGTTTATCTCATGCCTTTCATTTTCCATCATAACATACAATAACCCATAATTACCTCAAAAGTAAGGATCATATAAACTCTAACGGTTACCTTTATAATTATTACCTGAACTTCCACATCGATTGGTCATCTCGTACATGAGGTATTACAGATCATACCAAGGTTCACATGGTTGATCATTACTCCTTGATATTTGGTTTAGAACAACCACGAGTTTCCTCATTGAATCCCCCATTTTATCTAGTATCTTAATCAGAGAACCACCACAGTTTCCTTCAAACCTGTTGTCTCTTTGGTGCCTGCTAGATCCATCCATTCACTAAAAACAGAAATGTCAGTGTGAGTATAACAACAAAACCATCACATACTAATTAGGAAGGTAAACACTAAGATATACTTACTCGTTCACTTTTTCTAAAACTAGGAATCTTTCTGAAATCCTAACCATTATGGTAATGTCACATGTGCTTAGAGAATACCCTAACCTATTAAGTTATCTAAACTGAACTTTGATACCAACTATAAGGCCCCAGCCTTAAACCTTACTTAATCATGAGTTATTATAAGATTACACATTGAGGATCTTTTCAGGTTTAGATTTTTAGAGAATTAGATCATAAAACTTGCATTACATTCCACATTAAAACAAAGTGGTTACATAAAATATAGTATTCATTTTTTTCATCAATGGAAACATATTTAAAATAAAACATGGATTCTTTCTTGAAAATTCCTTTACACTATCATCATATCATGTACCCTTCCCTTGAACTGTGAAAAACATTTCAAAAACATGGGATGAGCATAAAAAGCTCAGTAAGGGATATAAAAATATGGAAAGGAAACATGAGTACATGTATACATAAGAATCAATGAAATCATACTTTACTCATAAAACATAATAACTTTAACATACCTCATCAAATCATGAATAAAACATAGAAATCATAAGACATAAACATAAATTGAGGCATTCATAACATTCTTGCATAGGGAGTAACCCTCTTAGGTATGTTTGGAATACCCATCACAGTATATTCCCTAAATATCTTCAGAGAAACCTTAACATTTAACCCCTTCACATTACCCAATGCATTGGAGAGCTATATCGAGCTCACCCGCACTTAGTTTATCATAGAACCACCCATCTTCATAATAGTTCCCAAGAACAATAACATAATCGTATCACACAAACCATGCATAAAGGAAACATAACATTTTCACTTTTCAATCACAAGATATAAATACAAAACATTGATATAAAAAAATTATGAAAACCATTTTCAATAACAAAATAAAAGAAAACTAAAACATGGTATTTATTTTTCTTTTAAAAAAATGTATGGCTTGTAGAGGAAGCCGAAACTCAAATAATGGTCACATCGGCGGAGAAGTCATTGTCTCCGCATACGTACGACAAAAACATTCCCTTTTGTCGTTTAGAAAAACGGTTTGTATAAAAAAGATTCTTTTCAGATAAACGTAGAATTCAAAGAGGTTTATACACCGTATAAAAGAAGGTTGTGGATAAAACAAAATATGCCTCAATGAAAGGAGATTGAGACGAAGTCCTATACAAAGACAGTATCCTTGGATTAAGGATAAATGAATTACATATTTATGTGTGACAAACTAATACACAATATATAAGTGGATATTAAGTGTAAAAAAATCATATTTTATTCACACATATTCATAGAATGACATAATCAAGGAGTACACGATTATCCTAAAGAATCAAAATTGGGTTAAGAAGTTCCCTTGCAAAAATTTGACAGCCTAACAGCGTCATTACAAAATTCAGAAAATGAGTTGATGAGAGATAAAAAGGGTATCTCATCACATGGACATAAAATTTAAATCACTAAAGATATATAAGAACATATCCCAACATAATGTTATGTGAATTAAAAGACATAACAAAAGATGTCTTTTAAAAAGTGGAGGGTGAATGGTTCCTTTACCGACAAGGGTATCTTTCGAAACATACACCCCGTGAAAGAAGGACAATACAACATTGATGTAAATACTCATAAATGAAATTATATTACACAATGGGTAAAATAAAGGTCAGTACATACACCACTCAAAGGAAATTGTGGAAAATGTTCCATAAATCTCATAGGAATAAAAGTGAGATGAAAAATACCTTATGAAAACTCGGCAGCCTAACGACGCCACTTAAAACTTCCCCAAATGGATTGATGAGATCAAATAGGTTCTATCATCATATTACAGTAAAATTTACAGTAGGAGGAATATAAAATAACATCCCCCATCATTAAAAAGGGGATCTTAATAGAAGTGACATAAAGGAGAGTACTAAAAAAGAAAGAGAGAGGTTAGATCTCTTACGAAAATTCGGCAGCCTAACGGCGCCACTCAAAACTTCCAAAATAGATTGATGAGAGATAATAGAGTCTCTCATCACATGAAAATAAAAATTACTGTAAGAGTAATATAAATTAACATCCCAATCACAAGAAAAATCAGCTTAAAAGGAATGACATAAAAGAGTGTACTTAAAAAGAAAGAGAGGAGTAGGATCCCTTACATCAGGTCCAACTTGACTCGATCGTTCTTTAACGTCATGAATAATAAACTTGAGTTAATTTATACTTGATTAAGAACCTTTTTCAAGTTAATTAATCCTTCTATATCACTTATTTCCATGTTATAAACATTATGTAATCATTTAAGTTAATAATGTTTGTTTTGTCGATATTTGGTTCTTAAGTCGAAAGTGGACTTCTTACAATTACATGTTGTTCGTGTGGTCAAAGGTTCATTATATACAGAATGATATTCATGTTTTGGATATCATATATATCATATATATCTAGAATATAAATGTATTTATAATATTACATAATCATTTAGAGGTAATAAATGAAATGCACCGTTCATGGAGACGGTAAGCCGTACGTACGCATGAACGCTACTTTCATTTCTATGTCATATTAATGGAATTAAAACTAAATGAGAGATATGTATATTTTAATTCCAGAATTATATTCATCATTTATATGTAACATACATCATATATAATAACTTTAAATACATCCTTTATACATCCCACATATGGCATTAACGAATCAAATCACTTTGAGGGGGCGGTAGTCCGCACTTCCTAAATTGAAATTATCGTGTTTTCCCACAATGGAAACCATAATTGTATGCCACAAAAGAAAAATAAAGAAGATTATGTAAAACATAAACATATTATATATCATAAATAAATATAGTGACATTTTAAGGGCCACGTTTTAAGGTGTTATATGAGTGTTGAACAATCATCGTTTCGTGAGGTAGAAATTCGCCCTCCACAAAAACAGTATGTTCTTTAACCATTTTTTGTAGGTGTGTGTAAGTGTAGCTCTAATTCTTCTTATAAAAAAAACCTAGTATATTTATGATATTTTAGTTTTTACAAAAGAAATGAATAAAAAGAGTTCAGGGGGTTGGAGAAGCAAAATAAAACAAAAAGAACACAAGTGAAGCCATTAACTTAAAATCAGGTAACCCTTTTTGATTTGAGCTCAATGGCTTCCTGGGGAAGACTTCTGCAAAATGTGTGGCTTCTAGGAGTAAGATAGGGATGTGGAGAGGCAAAATGAGCAGTGGTCGGCCGATCCAAAGGCTTGAGTGGTGTGGGTATGGTGGTAGAGGTGGGGGCCTTTTATAAGAGTAGAGGAGGGGCACTCTTGTAAAGTTTCAAAATGTTACTTTATTTTCAAATGAGTTTCAGATTTTAAAGGTCCCACATTGATGTATTTCTAGTATAAGGTGTTAATGGTTCCAAATATACTCATCCAATAGGTTTTTGACAAGTGTATGTTATAGTTTTAACATTATCATTTCATTTTATTTAAATCCATAATTAATGAGGTAATCACTGCATCATCATGATGTCATAAATAATTTACTTTTTTTAATGTCTAAAATTTATAAAAAAATACTATGATGTAGGAAATATTTTTAGATTTCCAATGACTATTTGTAGTCAAAAATCATAGTTTCACAAACCATTTAAAACTTATTTAAGTAAAACAACTCATGTTTGTGTTATTTTTTCTTTTACATTAAATAAAAAGATAATAATGTCATTTTCCTTCCAAAGTGGCTCCATGGGGTCCCCATGTTGACCCATGGATTTTCTTGGTCAGCCATGACACATCAAATAAGGGTATTAAATGTTTCAATCTCATCTAATATTATTTAAACATTATTTTTACCTTAAACTACACTAATTACCTCTAATTGTGATTAAAAACTTAAAAGTTACTATTCACCAAAAAAATTATTTTAATTCAATTGAACCACATTTTACTTCTTAATGAAAACCATTTATGTCGGATTTTTGAAATTCAAAACACAGAGGTGGTAAAATTTCATTTAAATGGAAAATCAGTTTTTATAAGTACCACATAGTGGTTTCACTATTCATCAAAAATTGAAGTTCTTCAGAAAAATACCAAAACATCACCCTAAGCTATATTTGATTTTCCGAATTAAAAAATGAAGTATATTTTAAGAAATTCAAAACATATAAGTTTCATTAATTAATTTAATAATTAATTCCCACTGTCAGAGCAAAGAGCGTGTTTTTATGAAACAATAAGTATCAAAAGATTGACACTAGTTTAAGTCCGATTGCAAAGAGAAATTAATTCCAATGACCACAATTCGATTAAATGGTAAAAATATATTCTAATTTAACTTTAAAAACAATTCAAAATATAATGTAATCATATAAATAAATTAGATTGAAAAGTGGTTTTGAATTAAAATACAACATTTTTCACTATTCATTAAAAAATTAACTTTATCGGAAAAATACAAAAAATTTACACAATGTAAATTTTGATGTCCCGATTCTAAAGAAGAATTTTATTTTGTCAAATATAACACATAAAATTGTCAAAAAGTGGATTTAAAAGTGGTTCTCCATCAAAAGGAAATTAATCGACCTTTTAATGAATATTAGAATGTTTACGCTTAAAATTGGATTCATTCGCATTTTTAATCCTCTAAAATTTATTGTAAGGAGTAAAAATATTTGAAAAACATATATAATCATTTTGTAGTTAGTTCTGTTCATTCCCTCCATTACAACAACTAGGCGTTAACTACCATTAAAAATAATATTATTTTTTTATTAGAGTGCAACGTAAGATTCCCAAGAAACTCGTTGTTGCGTATTGGGTACGCCATCGAACATAGCGTCCCCTTTAAAGTAATATTAATATTTTATTCACAAATATGGATAAATATAAAAATTTCATATTCATTATTTACCTGGGGTGTTACATATATGGTGAAAAACTATATATTTGATGAGAAGAAAAATGAATTATTATTTATTTATATTTCATAGTAATATAATATTATAAAATAATTTGATCCTACATTGTATATATTAAAATGATATTTTAATAATATATGCATAAAAAATACAATATTGTATGTAATGTATTTTTGGAGATGTATCTCAAAGCTTGGTTCGAGTGGTATCTCAGGAATGAATTGCTACTAAATATTTGAGGAATTTGGATATTTTTTCATTGAATAGAATCACAAAATTATCTGAATTAATATTAAATATTCAATATGAAACCATATTATTATCTAATGAACATAAAACATACCTTACATTTTGTTTAATACCTTATATTACTCTTAAATAATTTCATATTAAACACATATATCACAAGGAAAAATTGAGTAACCCATTTTTACTCATTTGTATTATTTATACATCAGTAACCAGATGTTATGATTTCTTCATATAAGCATAGATAATTATTTATATGATAAGATTGAACATATGTATCATAATGTGGAACTATAATTTTAAAATATTTAAATCTAGTTGATCATTAATATGACCTTGAAATTTCATATATTTTTTAGGATATTATGTATGATATCATATAAACTTATATTTCTTAATATAAACACAACACACTGTAATAAATCTTGAGCCACATCATCTCATATCAAAGACATTCAAAGTGGTTCAACAATTAATTTTACTACCACAAAAATCGTAAATAAAATTTCCATGAAACTATAGAGTATAATAACTCATGTTTATATCTTTATAAAATTTATACTGCCTCAAAAAAATTCCCAATCATTCAAAATCGTCATGTATCCTCATGAAATATTTATTAATTAATTATAATATTTTGTAGAACCTTTCATTCATGGTTAACATTATTATATTATCAATATATCTCTTAATATTAGCATATATAGATTCTCATCTTTATACATAGAGATAAAATAATCAATAATACCCATATTTTATGAATTTAAATTGAATTCATAATTATTAACATATAACTGATTTAGTAAAATAATTTCTTTTAATGCATTCATATGCTAAAATAATAATTATATATGGTAAATTATATAAATATGTATACATTAATTGATACGTATAAACTATAATCTAATTCATCTCAAACAATATTTGTAATTGTTTTTGAAAATGTTAGAATTACTTTAAAAAACCATATTTTTTTAAAATATAATCATATATCCCGTATAATTGAATATAATATAATCATTATTTGATATGATGTTGTAGTAAAATAAAAATAATATATTCCAATCTTCTATGAATGCAACTGGACCCCATTTATCAATATCATTTTCACAAAAATAATCGATATCTAAGAGTATGTACATTAATAGAAATAAATAACACATAATATCTATAGTAACCCCAAAAAATATACCACCCTTAATGAATCCAATAATTGACCTCCCTATTTATTTGAAACACTTCTTAATTAATATGGAAACTTAATCCATTTATGCATTTCCTTATCCAATTAATATTGAATCATCATATGTTATTATTAATATTTTTAACTTCATATAAAAAATATCTTCATTCCCAAGGATATTAAATCACCCTATTAAGAATTATTGTGAATTCCGAAATCAATATCTATAGTAATCTTAATTAAATTTTATTCTTTTATATCATTGTTTTATAACATTATTATTGAATGTAAATAAAAATTATAAAACCAAATGAATGTTATGAATTATTTAGCTCACGATATACTTAATCAAATATAAGTGTATAACATATGAGATACATATTAAATTCTAAAAATTATATTGAATTGTAAGGTTTTCATCAAAACTTATTATTTATAATATAATTGAATTATCAAACCCAATCATTAATTTATAAATTAATTATTTCATATAAAAATTATAATATATGACACTCAAACCTAATTACTGATAAACTAAAGTTAATTTAATAAATCCCAACAATATAAAAACTTCTTCTGATATCATACATAAAAAACTCCCCCTCACAGTAATACTCCATAAACTTCTTTATGGATGGACTCATCTACAAATAACAAATATTGTTTATTTTGGTGAAAAATATTTTTACCAATAAAATAACTCAATGATAATTCTTCCAACCTACTATATAGTTATAAGTGTTCCCATCTAGATCACTCCTTGAATATATAACCATAAATTACATATTCAAACATTTAACCCATGAAGATAAACGAAATATATTGGTGTTTCCCCAATTCATTTTTTAGAGAACAATGATGAGAGTTTCTTATTTTTTGAGATGCATCATTAAAAAAAATTATAGTTATTAGAACAAACCATCATTATTATGTTCGATTTTGAGATTTGAACTAAATGTATATGTATAATAATATTTATCCATTAGCTATCTCTATATGTTAAATCATTATCTTCAAATTATAAACTACTTGACAAAAATATGTTGGTTATTCATTCAAGTTAATTAAAGACACCACCTTTGTTTTTGGGATACCCAAGATATCATTTTGAGATATATATTATAAAAACTAGGTTTAATAATCATGGTGGGGTGTTGTATATGGGTATGACTGATGAAAAAATGTACTTTTTGTCATGTTTCATCACTATACAAAACTCACAAATTTATACTTCCCATGGAATAAAATAAATTGATATCAAAACATAAACATAAAAAAACACTTATTTTATCACCCTCACTTGGCCACATCCAAGATGCATTCAAATAAAATGTGATTATTTACCTAATATACTAAAGAAAACTTCTGTTATAAGTTTTTAAGATGATGGAAATTCCCCCCTCATTTACAACTATTCAAAATTTGAAACCTCACTTTACAAAATTATTCATTGAAGGAAATTTACCCATGTATAATATTTTTAAAATAAGTTGTGAGTTGTTTTGCAGTTGTTTATATAATTATGACCTTATAACATAAAATATTTAACAACCAAATTTAAATGATAATTTTAATCTAGTAGGCAATAAGACTTAATAAAAACATTTCCAGACACCCATATGCAAGTCCGATCTATGAGAAACCCTCTTTATGACACCACTATGAGACCCCTATGTGTGATCCTCATATTAGACACTCTCCAATACCTTCTTATAATCACATGAATTGCATGAATCTAGAGTTAAAATATTATAATATTATGTAGATAATGTGATATCGATTGGTCTTTATATATGTTTCATCACTAAGTGAATATTTATATTCATGATTCTTCTTCATGATATCACTTCACATGACTAACTAATAATTATTAAGATATGAAGACTATAGTGAAATCCATTTTCATCTTGTGAAATTATGAATTTTCATGATCAAACCACATATGAATACTTATCTAATTTATTATGAATATGTAAGCGGTATCTATAAGCATAAATCAACCACCCAAAATCCAAAAATCATTCTTAGTCATTTGTTTTACTTTCTCATTAATCGTCATTATTCGCTTGGAGTGATCCCATCGTGATATCTATTGTCAATAATGGAGTGGTCATATACATTATCATTAAGTTATACATAGTGATCCCAAAATGATATTGAAATAAAATCATTTTTGATTTAAATGATACCATTATAAGATCAAAATAAATTCATTGTATCTTTTCAATATCCAATTATATGATTAAATAAGAATCATGCAGTGAGCGATATTGACTTATAGTTTTCTACATGACCATAACCAAATATATATTAAAAGACATACAATCACAAGATATTGAGTGAATGTAATATATATCCATAATTACTAGCCTCACTATATACATGTGATTCACATGAGTAGTTAATGTTTTCTATTGGTAATATTGTGTTTTATTTAATTTTATTTGATGATCGCATCACGATATCATATAAAAATCATGTGGTGCTTCACGCGACTCATTATCGTGATCCATTTCTACTTAATTTGAATGTATCATCCCTCTGCATGATCAATTGAGACATTAAATCATGTGATCCATTTTCATGATCATTTTTTACATATGAGATAGTGTAATCCCTTCATGTGATCAGCACATACATTTATTCTCACTATGATCATTAAATTCATTCACAATACGTTCTATCCATTAGAACATTCACACTAACTCTGCATGCCTCCATTGAAAAGAATCATTTTCAACAAAAACATCAACCCAGAGGCATAATCAAGAGTTATTTCATCTAATAATAACTATATATGTGTTTCTTGACAACACTTATTATCATAATGAGCTATTGTTTACAAGTATTACACACGATAATCCAATTAACATTTAGAATCCAATATAGTTATCATGGAATTTATTATGACATACACTCATTCCACATGAATAAACCTCAGATTGAAAAATAAAAAAATCATTGATACTTCATTAAAGGATCCCTTAATTTTTGAACCTATTATCAATACCCTTATTTTAAAAAAAGATAAAACATGTAGAGACAGTGAGATCACTTCTCAACCCACACATGAAAATATCTAGAATCATGATCTCAACACTCTTATTCATGATTATTTCTCCTTAACATAGAATCATTAAAATAATCATATTTAAAACTAAAATGTTTTTTACACCCCATATATTATTCTCCCTCTATCTTGATGAAAAATATTTCTCCCCCTTGGTCAACTAAATCAAAGTTCACTAGTTTATAAAATAGTAAAAACTATATATTAGAACATAGAAGAAGGACCTAGAATACCTCTGGGAGAGGGGTTCTGGCATCCCTATTATTAATTTGTGCGGAGTTGACAAGACTCTAATAACTAGACGATAAAATTGAAATGCATCTTTGTGTAAGGACTTCATGTGGATTTCACTAACCAGTAGTTCAGCAGGAAAATTATCCATCATTATCAGAAAAAAAAATTTAGCATAATAAAATGGTATTTTATTTATATTGACATTATCATTAGGTGATTGATTATTATTATTATTATATTTATAGAAAATTATTTTTTTTTAAATTTATTATGATCACAGAACACACAACAACCCCACTATATTAAATTTTATTATTTATCTATAGTAATTTTTTAAAATCACAAGTAGCCACATTTTATTCAATAGATTTGGTTCTTAGAGAAATTAAACATTGTTTCTTTCTTATAGAAATGATACATAGTAAAACATGATAAAATGAACCGCATGATGTGAACATTTTCCCAGCTAATTATACTTTTAAATCCAAAATGTAAAATATTTAAAAACAATTCTATTATTTTTCATTGAATATTAAAACAATATCGACCATTACTTGGATATAGTGAATTATTTTTTCCTCTTCAATTAATTGTTTTTCATTGATATTACATTGATTCCATTTTTCTAAGTATGAGGGATAAACAATATCAGGTAGTGTCAATGTTAACTATAATTGGAATTTGAAGATATATCTATATTCTTTGATATTCACATTCTGTCCTTAATCATACCTTGAATATACTCTCTTTTGTAATATATGTGTTTATCTCTTTTTTATTTTCCATTCCAAAAATTCTCTTTATCCCCTTGGCATATTTTTATTCAAAATTAAAATTTCAATACATTTTTTGAATTAATTTAAATAGTGAAAAAATGTTAGGTCACACATAATTGATATTTCAGTAAATAATTCATTCAATAATAAAAAATATTTTCATTACATTTCATTGATTCTGTGAAACATTATCTCATTAATATATACTGGCACCATCATTTTTTTAATACTAATCATGTCATAAATACCTTATTTGTAATTAGTTATTAATTTTTTATAGATGATTATTTAAGTAACTAAAATATATTCATCATAAATATTAAGAAATCGATCTGGTTGTTAAATATAATCATCTTCTTCTAGAGATACATTAGAAAATTTGGACTCGATTTCATTGTAGAAAACATTCAATATATTTTACAATCTTATGGATAGGAATAATGTAATTTTCTCTATACTTGAAACACATATGAATGTTTCATCAACATCTATACCCTCTTTGTAGGATTATCCCTTTGACAGTCATTATTTTTTTTAAAACAACATTACTCTCATTATTCAATATGTTACACAAAACACATTTGGCATGGATGAAATTCTAATCCACATTAAGCAAATTAAACCTCGTATATGTTTTTCATTGATTTTATAAATAACATAATTCCTTTATAATACTTAATTGTAATATCATAAATCTTTATTAAAATAACATTCCTCTATCCATGGTAAAAATGATTATCATTGTCGAGTCTTCAACCATAGTTTATGTACTTGTTCTATAAGATCACAAATGTTATTATGAATATCTATTTTTACTCACACAATTTTTTTGCAAAATGTTTAATATTATAATAATATAAAATTTTCAATGAATAATCATCAACTACATTCACTCATTGATATTTTCACACCACTTCATCAATACCCTCTAGAGACTGTTCATGAATTTTTTGATGATGCTACACATTTCCACTATTGAAACATCATTTCTCGCTATTACTCATCCCATAATATTATTCAAGAACTTGTATAATTTTTTATTTCATATTTATTCATGAAATATTAATTTATTTCCATGATATTAAAAAAATTATATTTCTTTTTATTGAAATTAAAACACATACCTTTGAAGTCTCATAAATATATAAATGTAATTTTTTTTATCCCAAAGCTCATATGGAGTTTTCACTTCCATTGGAAAAAATCATTCTATGTTAAAAAATCAGATCAATTTCAACAATAATTATTAAATAACATACATTTTATTATTTTTATTGAGTAACCAATAAATATACCTTCGTGTCTCAGAGATTCAAACATCCTCTATTTCTATTTATTGAGAATAAAACAATTATAATTACTTTTAAATACATAACTATATAAATCCTTCTATACCATAGCACATATTGAGTTTTTGATATCTTTTGGACACAATAAATAAATTTTATAAACATATATCATTATTAACAATCCTATTGAAAATATTATATGATGTTATTTCTTAATAAGAATCATTATGGCCATTTTATTGATTATAAAATTTCTTCTCTAAACGCATCCATTTTCCTGTAGATTACCTAAATATAAAACATTGTGACTTTTCCAAGACTTCTCAAGATAATATTAGAATTTTAAATTATTTATTTATGTTCCATTATCAGTTTGAAATATCCATATTTATTGTCATATAATATTTTCAACAGCTCTTTGATATTTTTTTTGAAACTAAACACCTCAGACATTTGGGAGATTATTTATATGTCATAAAATCTAGATATCTTGAGAACCATTTAATTTAGTCGTATCATCCATGGATATTTATCTTAGAAAACCAATATGACTATGTCACAACCTATTCACTACTTCATTTAGTGGAATTCACATGTATTATTATCCACTGACAATGTAGTGGTTCAACATTATGTTAATTCCTTAAAAAAATGCACTATAATTTCCATTAATGATGTGAAGTTAATTGTTCAATATTATAAAATATCCCACATATTTTAGTTAAATAAAAAAAATAAAATTATTACTATGACCTTAAATGACCATTATATCTTCACATCTCATGTTGTTTCCCAGGAATATTTATTTTTTGTATTTAAAAATCTTATGAACATTATCAATATAAAAATAAAAAAAATTAACATTCATACACAATATTTTGTCTGATTCTTATTTCATACCATATGGTAAGTTAATTCACACTTTGTTATCTATTATCTAGTGCAATATGATGTTTTGATGTATATATTTTCATCCACTACCTAATCACCTCTTTATTTTTGATCTGTTTCATTGACTTAATACTTGGTTTTGTTTGATATTATTAATCTTCCGTAGAGTATGATTATACAACAACATCTTAAAAAATAGAAAATTATTTTTTCTTTATCTATTAATCTAATGATTCATACATCTAATTCAAGTAACCACTACAGACCTAATTTAGTACATTCCTTATTAGTTTTTATTATAAGTAACATTCCAGGTGTCCAAATCCTCTATAACAAAAATAGTATTCATCAAAGGAATTTATAAAAGAGTGAAATATGTCTAGATACCTATATTACTATTTCTATGATCAATGACCATTTTCTATGAAATAGAAATATTTGAGATTGACCTATCACTACACCATAGTAAAAACTGATTCAATTTGTATACATATATATCTTTATTTAACCACAAATAATACATTTGGAATTTTGAATCATCCGATTATGATATATACACAAATTAGTCTTCATCCTCATAATACGATATTTTGGTTTTTCAATCAACCATTACATCTTTAGTTTTTGGTATAAATTCTTATACATGGTTTATCATTTTGATTATTCATTTTATTTTCCAATCATTTCATTAATTTTTTAAGACCATCGTAATGTAATTTTACTTTTTATATCACCTGTGTGTCTTGCTTTTAGAATATCATATCATGAGTCAATTCTTAAACTAATTAATTAAATTTCTTCACACTGTAAATAAAATTTATCATGATATTTTACATGTTTATATCAATCTTTTATTTCTTAGTAATTTTATTGATACCATTGGTATTTTTATTCAATGATGATATTGGATCAGTGAATGGAAATGCATTATTTATATTCTCTTATAAGAGACATTCATTTTCATCATTATACATTGATTGATATTAATTTTTTTACTATATAAAGAGATTTGAATCATAATCCACCTTATTATGGTTATCTTTTTGGCTCTTTAAATATTCATCAACTAAAGTGAAACTTATAACTCAACTTAGAGATCATGTTTACCAATGACTTTTCATTCATTATTATTTCATCCATATCTTGTTTGGGAGTCAAATTTTGAATATTGTGGTCAATAGAAAATATAATTGTTGATGCATTAGGTGTATATACTATCATTATATATATTATTTGATATTAATTGAAAATTATTCAAGAATAGAAAATTTTTAAACTTCTTATGATAGAAACATCTAGTAATTTGGTTATTTGGTTTTCATATTGTCGTTCTAAAATCATCTAAAGTTGTTTACTGTTTTTCTTTTGAAAAAATTTACTATCATTATAAATGATGATCTCATGGGTGTTTCGGGGTTTCTAAATGAAATTAATTAAATGGAAAAAATGATTTATATCCAAAATTTAGACATATAATTACTTAAATATTGTTAGTATTCATTAGAATTTCACTTCACCATTCCAAATCTGTGACCCCTATTATATTTTCTATTGAAATAGGATAATCACAGAAATTTTAATTCGATATCAAAAATAATTAATGTCCCTTTGATTTAAAGGATTTCAATGAAATATAAATCTCTAAGCCAAATACCTCTAATTATTGGTTTAAAAATTCTGATTCTAGCTTCTACCAAGATGTAGCTAATAAAAATATACTACACCATTATAATAGTTGTCTCAAAATTATCCATTTCTATAAATTTTGTGGTCATACAAAACCAATATTAACCCTAAAATGTATAAAATTTTATTATTGGTGGGAATGGGTAAGAAGAATATAGTACATGAAAAGTGTAAGTACCAAGCTGATAAAAACTCAGGGGATGTGGTATCCCTTATTGAACATAATTATAACCATCTTCTACCATATAATTTTTTAATGCATAATGCCCATTTAGTCCATAAGATGATGGATATGGGGACTCCAATAAGTATCAAACCCAATATCTTTGTGGATGGTCATTATAATATATACAAACCTCTTAGTCCTATTATTGTGGCCTTTTCAATATTTTTGGATGCTTTAAATAGTGATCAACCTTCACATGATACATTTGGAGTTTCACATTCTATTCATAAGGAAAAATTCACACTCAATATAACTCTAGTGAATCAGAACAAGATTCCATTGGTCACATATTCTATATTTTGGATGACTACGGTCACTAGGCTATTTAAAATGGCAAGAATCTAGTTTTTGACATAAATGTATTTATTAATTGACCCCCAAAAGTCTCAAAAACATTTATGTTACAATATTTTGGAGAGAACAATTTTTTCCAGACCCATGAGGATTATATTAGAAAAATCCATGATATATTCTTATAAAAAATGTTGCAGGGATTCTGCCTCATCATCAAATGATGATGATTCCTCCTCATCCTAAAATGAAGTGGAGTTGGAAAATTACATTATCATGAAGAATTAATTTTTATTATTATTTTAGGATATAAAGAGGATTTATACCAGTTTATTATGGAAATGGAGAGGTTGTACTTTGGAAGGTAACATAACAGGGAAATTACCATAGATGAGTATCAAATAAAAAAGATTAAATGTTCGAGTGGGTGGAATTTGAACATGATAGTAGTGTTAATTTTTTTTTTCAAACTATCATTTTCAATATATATACATAGAGAGAATTAATTTTTTTGGAGGTATGGTCTTCAACATTTCTCTCTCATCATGGGTCTTTACTTGGAAGTGGATCCTTGGATGCAGTTCTAAATTTCATTATTTAAATATTTTTTTCATGCTATTTCCATATCTCTTCTATATTCCAATAGTTTATTCCTAGACCATAATATTTGGAGCCTATACATGATGTTTATGTATTTTAATGATTTACAATAAGCAAAAAAATAGATAATATATTTTACAGTGTTCTCATGACTATATTAAAGGATTTATTATCACTTATTGAGTTTTGAGTTATGTAGTTCATTGAAAAGGCCATCTGTATAAGGCATGAGATGAATGCGGTGCTCTAAAATTTTTGCCTCATATAACACATTGTTAATACTGATGTATTCCCATTTTGATGGTATATTTAAAGGCATAATATTGATCTATATTCATGAATCATGTTTCAGTCTTAAAGAGTGAGACTTTCATTTCCAACAACACTATAATGAAATAATTATTTAGTTCACATATAAAAAATATGTTTAAAGAGAAGAGTTCCTGTATTATATAATTAACCAGCTTATGACTCTATATTTGATATTGTATGAAACTCTATTAACGAAATCACTGAAGGGATAATATCTCTAGATCTATAAATGTATATTTAGATAAATGTGTCACTTGGAGAAATTTTTTTAATTATCTGATGAAAACCAAAATGGTTGGAAGGAAAAAATACATTGTATTATCACTACATTGCACGACGAACAAGATAAATTTAGCCTATGACTTCCATTTTTAATCAATTGATTTGTCGTTTGTGAACATAAATTTTACATCATGTCACTAATAGGTAGTTTCAATTTCAATTAATAAATATTTGGGTTTATGGATGGGTAAATAACTCATAATTGTATTATTATTATTATATTTTTTTATTTTTATGAGGTTTAAATTAGTATTTTTCTTGACACTAATAATGGTTTTCATTTTCTTCTTGGAATTTACATGATCATCCATATAAGTATTTTGAATCTTTTTGGGACACATTATTATTATATTTCTAATAATATAATAATAAAATCACAGATAAGTAATTTTCCCTACAAACATTCATTTTACATTTCATTATTTATTGAATGGAATGACCTTTCATCATCTAAAAATCAATCTTCCTGGCCATGTTATACAGTGAGCTACTTCTTGGACTTTTAATTCAAACTATTTAGACATACCATTTTCAATAGATTCATTATCATCATTTCTAGTCTCATATGCAATGTGATTAATGTTTAATCTGTAAAATTTTATCTTACTTGGATATTTATCTTCTATAATAGAAAAAATAAAGTTCAACCTTGTTAGATTGTTTCTCAATACAATTATAATATTAATCAATTATTATAAAATATATCAAACAACACACATATCACCACAAAATCATTAACATATTCATATTATGACTCAAAAAATTCAGTGGGATTAATTATTAGTCCAATATATTTGGACCATTGAATTTAAATTTTATAACATACAATTTTGAATCACCTTCATAGATATTTAGTAGATTATCCAACAAAAAAGTAATGGCTTACATGAAATCACTATTTTATAAATTGTGTTGTTTAAATATCCTCTTAATCAATTTATTCTTCTAGAAATAGCATATAATTATGTTTGATATACATCTAAAAATGTACCATGATCCATGATAGTAGAAATATCATCAATTTTCCCTATATTCATATCCATACCTAATGATCAGAATTAGTGATTCATTTAATTCCTTGATAAATATAAATTATTTTCTATTTAAGATCAGAATATATTTGTTATAAACAACTTCCTTTTTTTTCTATGATACATTATCGTGACCCAGGCATAAAAATAATGAATATTATATCAATTTTTATTAATATTCAACATGTTAAAAAAATACATTCCTAAGGACCATAATAGTTTAGTGAATGTGGAAATATTGGAAAAATTCTTTTAACATGGTGTAATTTTTTCAATGTTTCCCAAAAATATATTACCATTGGTTACATCTCCTTATAACATTCTTTAAAAACACATGGAAAGGAAACATAAGAAATTGGTTAAATCAAATTCTCAGTAAGGGTAAACTAAGGATATAGGAAAGAATTAACATGAGAATAAGGGAATGAAAACGCGATGATAACGATATAATATCATACCATACATATAAAATATTTTAAACATGAATCATAACCAAGTGATTGGATGTTTATTTGAAATTAATCATAAGAAAATAAAAAGATCAATCCATGAAATAATAACATATGAATATGACATAGAATTTTTGGCAAACATTTATTAATAAGAAATCTAATGTTAACGCTACCTACCATGACCTTCATAACATGTAATGAATTAGTTAATCACTGATTTACCTACTTCAGGCTTGGGCTAACAACTACTAAAACCTTTTTATTTTGGGCATGATCTATAAACATTGGACCCTATTACATTAATGATTAAACATCAACTCATGTATCAACTTATTTTATGTTTTGGGATATAACTTCTGTACATATTGGTTTCTGGCATATGGATGCAACAAATGAACCCTATTACATTCTATTTGGAGCTACAAATCAAATGTAGACACCTTTTTTCCCTATAAGACTTTAGAAAATTTCTACATATATTTCCAGAGCTAGGAGCTGAGACGGTGTGCGATTCCGAGGGCCGGTGTGCCTGGAATATATTTTATAAAAATATTAAGTGTTTTTATACTATTCACATGGCATGGTTCTGTTTTATCCTAAACAGTAGCTCGGATTGGAAATACAAGGGACAATTTTCATCCAGAGAATTTTGTTTACCCTAGGTATAGTGTAAAATTTGCGGGTATAGGACTCCTGTAAGAGATGTCTCCTAGGTCCAAAATTGCCATTATGAAATAATGACTTGGTGATTTTTATTACTGGTGTTAATTTCAAATAACATTCGAACAAAATCACGGAATAGAAATATGAGACATCTATTGAATTTGAAATGGGGTGTTTTTCCTAGGACTGATATAAAATGAGAGGGCCTGACAGTTTTGGATTTTTTGCGAAGCAGGTGTTTCTATAAATAGAAAAATAGAATATTGGAGTTGGGGTTTTTTCAATTCTCTTCTCTCTATCTCTCTCTCTCTCTCTCTCTCTCTCTTGTTCATCGGAGTTCTTCACCATTCTTCACTGAATCGAAGATTGACCACCACCAAAACCTTGAAGGATCAAAATATGAGTGTCGTGGATAAGCCACCAACGACGCACGACCGAGTTAAGGTATAGTTTTTTTTAATTTTTGCACCTTCATCAATTTCTTGAATTATCATCAAATTGGTCTTTTGAGTTCTAAAATTTTAGAATAGGGACAATTTCCAAACAAACACAGTCATCGTCCGAGCCCCATTCTAAATCCCATTGTTGAGCGTTCTTTGTCCAAAAATTTGGATGCTCCAAAACTGTGGCGGATTGATGAGCGAGAGACGTCACTATGATGATCCATCCCTGAGGATTCCAAAACCGGTTTTGGATACATTCTCCGACCACCGGAGTGGTCGGCGGGACCTGGTGAATGTTCAGTTCCGGCAAGGGACAACGACCGAAGGTCGAGCCGGAGGGGGCGTAGCACAGCAACTTCTGGGGAGATGGTGGAAGGGCGGACCACAGTGGCTTCAAGGGAGCCGATGGAGGAGCGGTGATGCGGGCGGTTGGTGTTGGGTGGCGCGCTCGGCCGATGGAGCGACAAAAAATGGTGGTCACAGCGCGGGCGGCCTGTCGCGGTCGGGAGGAGCCTCGAGGAGCTGACCTTAGGGGTGGAAGAAACAAGACCTGCCTCCTGCGGGTCCTTGTCACACGTTTAAAGGCCGACAATTCTAGATGGTCTATTCAAAAAAACTATGTTATGTGGCCCAGTGGTGGTGGTGTGGGCTACGGAAAGCGGGCCGTGGTGTGCAGGGCCGAACCCGTGATTGGGGAGCGGTCAGGCGGTATGGACCGGCCTAGTTGGGACCCCTTGTGTTCAAGGGGAAGTATCCTTTAAACGACGCTTCCATTTGATGCACTGTATGGGGATACAAGTCTGTGCCAGGGAGACAGACATTTTGAAGCATGTTTCTGTGTTTTTGAGTTCTGCGCCCGAAGACAGGTGACCCGAAATGCTTTAATTCAAAGATATTAATTTGTTATTAATGTTTACAATGGATGTATTCATGAGGCAGAGGTCCGTTTAACCCGCCGTCCAAGGTGATATGGCCCTAGATTTGAGACGGTTCTTCCAAAGTTGGATTGGAATCATTGTGGTTTGGTTTCATTACATGGTGGCACGAAAATCTCAATGCGATTAATTAATTAATTAATTATTCTTGCTTCGGACCTAACAACAATTTTGGATGTCCGATTGACACTCCTTCAGTGGCAGCGTGACCCCATTCCTCATGTGAATTTTTTTGAGATGCCTTTTGATGTGTTCGGGTTGGAGACAAGTTAGGGGCCGCACAAGGCCTAGTTCACAAATTTTACGGGGAAATTCCACTTTTTCACCCGAAATCCATTTGGGGTGTTTGAGTAATCATTTCATAGTGTTCTTCTGAGGGGATTGTTATAGAGAAATCTGCCCGCCTAAATTCGGCCTCGACGCATGGTCCCGATTATGCGGCTTTCAGACTTGTGCTGCATTTTTACGACTTATGCTTCTTAAGTCCATTTTGGGAAAATGAATAGCCTACACCTCGTGGTTATCTGCAATGATCACAATGGTATGATCTGCGTGACGTGTTTGGGGGTCGAGGTGTGAGCCCCACAGGGCCCTATTTGCATAACGTGGGGAGTTGAAACTTCTGAATCTGGAGTCCCTTTTAGGTGGCGTTAGCGTCGTTGTGACCCTGGCATCGAGATAGGGTTGACCAGGGTGGTTTCAGGCATTGAATCCGGAGTTGAGGCATGGGCCCCACATGTCCTTTTTTAAGCTGTGTGTAGTGTACTGCGATTTTTTCATTAGACGTCCATTTGGGGAATATGAATAGTCTATTTATCATGTTTTTTCTAGAGAATCGCGATGGATCAGATCACATGACTTTTTTCGAGACTGATGTGTGGGCCCCACAAGACGTTGTATGAGTACAAATCAGTGTTGAATAACATTTTAATTGGGAGTCTGTTTCCATCAATTAAGTAGTTTATCTTGCGTGTTTTTCCTCAAGTATTGAAACTATAAAATCTGTTTTGGAGAGTAGAGAATCTTTTAAGATCTCATTAAATGTTGAAACATGAAAGGTCGTTGGTCAGAGGTTCCTTTGATACCCTACGAACCTATGGATGGTAGCAGTGTTAGTGACCCCTAGTGATTGCATGGGAAATGGAGAGTTATCAGACTAGTTCCGGGTTTACCCTCTAGTGGGGAAATAATGTGGGATACCCGTTGACTTTAGGTATTACCCTGTAGTAGGGTTGGGTAGTGGGTTGCGTGATGACCTCTTAGGGTTCACCCTCCAGTGACGATGGGTAGTGGGTTACCCATTATCCATAGTGTTTACCCTCTAGTGGGGTTGGGAAGTGGGTTACCTGTTGACTTTAGGGTTTACCCTCCAGTAGGGCTGGGCAGTGGTTTACCCGACGACCTCTTAGGGTTCACCCTCCAGCAAGGATGGGTAGTGGGTTACCCATTAACCTTAGAGTTTACCCTTCAGTGGGGTCAAGTAGTGGGTTACCTATTAACCTTATAGTTTACCCTCCAATGGAGCTAATAAATGGGGTACCTGACAACTTCATTAAGACTCCGCCCTTTCTATGAGGCTAGTCATTGAATTTTATCCGTGACTACCAGTTTGGGAGCCTTGGTTGTACGGTTTAGTGATGAGGCTACATGACGTGCGGGATTGTTGGGCATCAGTGATGGAAACCCTTAGAACTGTTGGGAATTTTTCTTGGGATAATCTTGGAGATAGATATCCCCTAACACACTCATTCGGTTTTCTTGTTGATCATATATTTATATACACTTCTTTGTTCCCACTCCATGGGATCAGTTACTCTCTTTTTAGGAGGGGTGAAGACGCGTGGGGTATGCTACATGATTTCCCTTTCTAGTTCCCCTTGGTTGGGCGAGTCCACTTCCTTCCTTCTATTGGGTTTAGCTGTACTCTCTCTATTGTATTTTTACAATGTTCTTATTCTGTCAACTGCTAACCGTTTTAGTATCTTCTTTGTTGCTCCCTTGAGTTTTTGGGACATCCTAATGAGTATCTTTATAGTCACCACTGCTTGGTCTTTGTTCTCACTTAGTGTTCCCTTGCAGAGGATATATAGGTCAATTGAGACTACCGAGTAGCATAGAGGACACAAGAGCTTGGGATGTGTTCATTTTATGTAGTAGGATTTTTAGATGTGAGACTCACCAGCTGTTTAATTTTGTTTACAGATTGCCAGGTTGTGGAACCTTTCTAGTTGGGAATGTGTTTTCCCTTTACAATTAATTTTACTTGTTTGGTTTTAGAAGTTCATGCATGACTGAGGATGGGTTATGGTTTTTTGTACTTTGTTTCCCTTTTTTACTCTGCACTTTTGCATCAAGTGGGCTGTGTTTTTGTGTACAAGAGCTTAGGCTATGGCCTCCCCGAGATCGTTACACCTTCGGTGCTTGTAACCAGCCCCTGGCCAATATAGGCGGACCTGGGGTAGTTGCGGCTCAATGCCGGTAGGGTCGGTTCATGACAATATATACCTTTTTATAGCAATTAGTTAATTATTTGAGTTCACATCGGACGTTTTGTTGATGTTCGGTATTTGATTCAAAAATGTTCTTCTTTTGATGAAAATTATCCATGTTCTCGTAACTCCATTATTTCAAAAATATTATTATTTATATTTTAATCATAAACATAATTTATATATGTATTAATAATAGTCTGTATAATTTTTATATTAGAAATGAAATGCACCCATCATGGCGACTGTAGGTTGTATTTACACATGAAAACTACATTCGTTTCATTGTAATATTAATGGAATACAAAATAAAATATAAAGAGTTATATGGTAATTCAAGTATAATATCAATGGTATATGTGTTAGATAATTGCATAAACTCTGTCTTTTATACATTTTATGAATATCATGAATGATTAATATCACATTGATGGGATGGTATTGCACACTTTCTCAAATGAAATTGTCATATGTATGCACTATGGAAAGCATAATGGTATGTCATAAATAAAATTTATATATGTATAGAGATAATATAAATTTTATAAATATCATATATAAATACAATTACATCATAGTATCCACCCTGAGAGGTGTTAGGAGAAAATTGAACAATTTTCATTTCGTTGTGAAGTAGTTTTTCATACACAGAAACAATTTGTTCTATAACCATTAGATGAAGGTATGTGTAAGTGTAGGTAGAAACTATAAGGCCCCAGCCTTAAACCTTACTTAATATTGAGTTATTACAAGATTACACATTTAGGATCTTTTCAGGTTTAGAGTTTAGAGAATTAGATCATAAAACTTGCATTACATTCCACATTTAAACAAAGTGGTTACATAAAAGATAGTATTCATTTTTCCCATCAACGGAAACGTATTTAAAATAAAACAAGGATTCTTTCTTAACACTTCCATGACAATATCATCATATCATGTACCCTTCCCTTGACCTGTGAAAAACATTTCAAAAACATGGGATGAGCATAAAAAGCTCAGTAAGGGATATAAAAATATGGAAAGAAAACATGAGTACATGTATACATAAGAATGAAATCATACTTTACCCATAAAATATAAGCACATTAACATACCTCATAAAATCCTGAATAAATCATAGAAATCATAAGACATAAAGGTACCTTGAGGCATTCATAACATTCTTACGTTGGGAGTAACCCTCTTGGTTACTTATTGAATACCCATCATAGTATATTCCCTAAATCTCTTCGGAGAAACCTTAACATTTAACCCCTTCGCATTACCCAATGCATTGGAGAGCTATATCGGACTCACCTGCCCTTATTTTATAACGGAACCACCCATATTCATAATAATTCCCAAGAACCTCAACATAATCGTATCACATAAAACATGCATAAAGGAAACATAACATTTCCACCTTTCAATCACAAGATATCATTACAACATATTGATATAAGAACATTATGAAAACCATTTTCAATACCAAAATAAAAGAAAAGAAAAAAATGGTTTTTATTTTTCTTTTAAAAAAAGTTATGTCTTGTAGAGGAAGCCAAAACACAAACAATGGTCACGGCGGTGGAGAAGTCGTTGTCGCTGCATACGTACGACAAAAACATTCTCATTTGTCGTTTAGTAAACGTTTCGTATAAAAAATATTCTTTTTGAATAAAAGTAAAAGTCAAAGGGGGTTATACATTGTATAAAAGAAGGTTGTGTATAAAACAAAATATGCCTCAATTTAAGGAGATTGAGACGAAGTCCCTTACAAAGATGGTATCCTTGGATCAAGGATAAATAAATTACATAATTATGTGTGACAAACTAGTACACAAAATATAAGTGGATATTAAGTGTAAAACAATCAGTGTACATTCAAAAATATTCATATAATGACATATTCAAGGAGTACAAGTTTATCTGAAAGAATAAAAATTGGGTTAAGAAGTCCCTTGAAAAAATTTGACAGCCTAACGGTGTCACTTCAAAATTCAGAAAAAGAGTTGATGAGAGATAAAGAGGGTATCTCATAACTTGGAAATAAAATTTACATCAATAAGGATATATATGAACATATCCCAACATTATATTATGTGAATTAAATGGCATAGCAAAAGAAGTCTTTTAAAAAGAGGAGGGTGAAAGGTTCCCTTACCGATATGGGTATTTTTCGAAATATACACCCCGTGAAAGAAGGAAAATACAACATTGATGTAAATACTCATAAATTAAAGTATATTACACAATGAGTAAAATAATGGGAAGTACATACACCACTCAACGGAAATTGTGTCAAATGTATCATAAATCTCACGGGAATAAAATTGAGATGAAAAAATCCCTTACGAAAACTCGGCAGCCTAACGGTGCAACTTAAAACATCCAAAAATGGATTGATGAGATCAAATAGGGTCTCTAATAATATTACAATAAAATTTACAGCAAGAGGAATATAAAATAATACCCCCATCATAACAAAGAGGAGCTTACAAGAAGTGACATAAAGAAGAGTACTTAAAAAGAAAGAGAGAGGTTAGATCTCTTACGGAAATTCGGCAGCCTAACGGCGCCACTCAAAACTTCCAAAATGGATTAATGAGAGAAAATAGGGTCTCTCACCATATGAACATAAAACGTAAAGTAGGAGTAATATAAAAGAACATCCCAATAATAATAAAGTTGATCATAAAAGGAATGACATAAAAGAGTGTACTTAAAAAGAAAGAGAGGAGTATGATCCCTTAACTCGGGTCTGACTTGACTCGATCATTCTTTAACGTCCTGAATAATAAACATGAGTTAATTTGAAATTAAATAAGAATCTTATTCATGTTCATTATTCCTTTTATATCACTTATTTCAATGTTCTAAACATTATTTAATCATTTAAGTTAATAATTTTTGTTTTGTCGATATTTGGTTCTTAAGTCGAAAGTGGACTTCTTACAATTGCATGTTGTTCGTGTGGTCAAAGGTTTATTATATCCAGAATGATATTAATGATTTGGATATTATATATATTATATATATCCAGAATATACATGTATTTATAATATTACATAATCATTTAGAGGTACGAAATGAAATGCACCGTTCATGGAGACGGTAAGCCATACGTACGCATGAACACTACATTCATTTCTATGTCATATTAATGGAATTAAAAAAATGGTAGGTATGTATATTTTAATTCCATAATTATATTAATCATTTATATGTAACATACATCATATATAATAACTTTAAATACATCCTTTATACATCCCACATATGGCATCAATGAATCAAATCACATTGAGGGGGCGGTATTCCGCACTTCCTAAAATGAAATTATCTTGTTTACCCACAATGGAAACCATAAAGGTATGCCACAAAAGAAAAATAAAGAAGATTAAGTAAAACATAAACATATTATATATCATATATAAATATATTGACATCTTAATGGCCACCTTTTAAGGTGTTATATGAGTGTTGAACAATCATCGTTTCGTGAGGCAAAAATTCGCCATCGACAGAAATAGAATGTTCTTTAACCATTTGATGTAGTTGTGTGTAAGTGTAGATCTAATGCTTCTTATAAAAACATCCTATTATATTTCATATACTGTATTTGTTACAAAAGAAATTAATAAAAATAGTTTAGGTGGTTGGAGATGCAAAATAAAACAAAAGAACACAAGTGAAGACATTACCTTAAAATCTGGTAACTCTTTTTGATTTGAGCTCAAAGGCTTCTTTGGGAAGACTTATGCACAAAGTGAGGCTTATAAGAGTAATAGAGGGATTTGTAGAGGCAAAATGAGCAGGTTTTGTCCAAGACAAAGGCTTTGGAAGTGTGGGTAAGGAGGTAGAGGTGGGGGCCTTTTATAAGAGGAGAGGAGGGGCACTCTTGGAAAGTAAAGAAATGTTACTTTATTTGAAAATGAGTTTCGGATATAAATGTCCCACATTGATATAATTTGAGGATAAGGTGATAAGTATGATAAATCCTCAAATCCAAAATGTTTTGGACATTTGTAGGTCATATATTTTACATTATCCTTTCATTTTATTTAAATCCTCTATTAATGAGGTAATCGCTGCATCGTTATGATGTCATAAATAATTTTATTGATTTAATGTCTAAAAATTATAAAACAAATATCATGATGTTGGAAATATTTTTATCTTTCCAATTACTATTTATAGTAAAACAACCGACCTGTATAACCCCATGTAAAAATTGTTTTAGTAAAACAACTCATGTTTGTGTCATTTTTACTTTTACATTAAATTAAAAGTTATTTATGTCATTTCCCAACCAAAGTGGCTCCATGGGGTCCCCAAGTTGACCCATGGATTACATTGGTCGGACATTACACATCCAATAAGGTCAGGACATGTGTCAAGCTCATCTCATATTATTAATACATTATTTCTACCTTAAATTACACTAATTACCTCTAATCGCGATTAAAAACATAAAAGTTACTCTTCGCCAAAAAATTATTTTAGTTCTCTTGAACCACATTTTACTTCTTAATGACAACCATGTATGTCGGATTTTTGAAATTCAAAACACAGAGCTGGAAATGTTTCATTTAAATGAAAAATCAGTTTCTTTAGCTACCACTTAGTGGTTTCACTATTCATCAAAAATTGATGTTTTTCAGAAAAATACCAAAAATTCACCCTAAGCTATATTTGATATTCCGAACTCAAAAATGATGTCTATTTTAAAAAATTCAAAACATATAAGTTGCATTAATTCATTTAATAATTAATTCCCACTGTCAAAACAAATAGCGTGTTTTTAAGAAAAAAAATCTATTAAATGATTGACACTAGTTTAAGTCCAATTTCAAATTGAAATTAATTCCAATGACCATTATTGGATTAAATGGTAAAGATATATTCATATTTTACATTAAAAACAATTCAAAAGATAATATAATCATATAAATAAATTAGATTAAAAAGTGGTTTTGAATTAAAATACAACATTTTTCACTATTCATAAAAAATGAACTTTATCGGAAAGATATAAAAATTTACACAATGTAAATTTTGATGTCTCGATTATAAAGAATAATTTTATTTTGTCAAATATAACACATAAAATAGTCAAAAAAGTGGATTTAAAAGAGGTTCGCCATCAAAAGGTGGTTAATAGACCTTCTAAAGATTATTAGAATGTTTACGCTTAAAATTGAATTCATTCACATTTTTAATCCTCTAACATTTATTATAAAAAGTAAAAATATTTGACAAACATATATAATCATTTTTTAGTTAGTTCTGTTTATTCCCGCCATTACAACGGCTAGGCATTAACTACCATTTAAAATAATATTTTTTATTATTAGAGTGCAGCGTAAGATTCCCAACAAACTCATTGTTGCGTATTGGGTATGTCATTGAGCATAGAGTCCCCTTTAAAGTAACATTAATATTTTATTCACAAATATGGATAAATATAAAAAAGTCATATTCTTTATTTACCTTGGGTGTTACATTCTTCTCCCGTTTTGGGAATTGCGTCCTCGTAATTTCAAAATTATGCTTGGAAACATCCTTGAAAGTCCCACATCGGAACAAGAGTTGGTAAAACAATCACTTTAAAAGAATGGGAGATAAGTACAAATGTCACCCAAGTTAACCCAAAATAGGATTCCAAGAATGAAAATATGGATATGGAGGTGAAAACAAAGGGTCATGTTCTGATGGAGAGTGATAGTAAACATGTCTAGGAGAACGTTAACCATAAGAAAATCTCAAACTTGTGATGGGTTAAACGGTATTGGATTCCCCAGTAGGAAAAGTTAATGGACAACATTTTTTTTCAGTTACATTTCATTGAGGAATTTATTTTTGAGCTTAACTAAAACATTAGGAAACATACTTACTTGTCATGTTGACTTTCAAATTTTACTAGATTTCTTACACGAACTCATATTTTCTCCAAAAGATGAGTATTTAGAATGACTTGTTTACATTAAGAGATCTATAATCAACTTCTAGAGAATCACCTAACCCAAAAAAGAGAACTATATACTTCCCATGTCATTAGACTTTAACCAAAACCAAAACCAAAAAGTTTAGTACAAGATCAGATAATCCAGAAAAGGATAACAATTTATAAAAAGAAAATGTATTCTTAATCTCCAAAATTTGTCCAACAAAACCCAAAGTTCAACTAGGACCATTTGATAAAAAATTTGTCCATAAAATTATTCAAAGTAAACCAAAATAAGATTGAAACCCAAATATTTGAAAGATTTAGTCACACAGTCTTCCAAGGTACAAATTAACTTTTATCTCCAAATAACATCATTTGCTCTTAAATTCTCATATTGAAAAGTAATTAACCTAATCACATATCCTCGATGATAGGTTAATCATTTCCATAGATAACCCAAAATAATCTTACTCTTGATTCCTAAAATCATAAAACTAAAAAGAATTAGTCAAACTAACCAGGAACTTCACGTAGTCCAGTGATAGGCAATAAATACCAGTTGCACTTTTTATGTGGGTTCGATTCCCACAGCTTTGTCCGACGCGACGGGTTGTCACACGGTCTGCGTGTTGTCCTTTTTCCAAAACTATATATTTCTTAAAACATTCCCCAAAACGAGGTAAAATATTCAAAAATAGTCATAAAATATTTTAACCTCAAGTTTATCTCATGCCTTTCATTTTCCATCATAACATATAATAACCCATAATTACATCAAAAGTAAGGATCATATAAACTCTAATGGTTACCTTTATAATTATTACCTGAACTTCCAAATCGATTGGTCATCTCGTACATGATGCATTATAGATCATACCAAGGTTCAAGTGGTTTATCATGACTCCTTGATAGTTGCTTTAGAACAACCACGAGTTTCCTCATTGAATCCCCCATTTTATCTAGTATCTTAATCAGAGAACCACCACAGTTTCCTTCAAACCTGTTGTCTCTTTGGTGCCTGCTAGATCCATCCATTCACTAAAAACAGAAATTACAGAGTGAGTATATCAACAAAACCATCATCTACTAATGAGGAAGGTAAACACTAAGATATACTTACTCATTCACTTTGTCTAAAACTAGGACTCTTTCTGAAATCCTAACCATTATGGTAATGGCGCTTATGCTTAGAGAATACCCTAACCTCTAAAGTTATCTAAACCGACCTTTGATACCAACTATAAGGCCCCAGCCTTAAACCTTACTCAATCCTGAGTTATTACAAGATTAAACATTGAGGATATTTTCAGGTTTAGAGTTTTAGATAATTATATCATAAAACTTTCATTACATTCCACATTTAAACAAAGTGGATACATAAAATATAGTATTCATTCTTCCCATCAACGAAAACATATTTAAAATAAAACATGGATTCATTCTTGACACATCCTTGATATTATCATCATATCATGTACCCTTCCCTTGACCTGTGAAAAACATTTCAAAAACGTGGGATGAGCATAAAAATCTAAGTAAGGGATATAAAAATATTGAAAGGAAACATGAGTACATGTATACATAAGAATGAAATCATACTTTACCCATAAAACATAATCACATTAACATACCTCATAAAATCATGAATAAATTATATAAATAATAAGACATAAAAGGTAAATTGAGGCATTCATAACATTCTTACGTAGGGAGTAACCCTCTTGGTTACGTTTGGAATACCCATCATAGTATATTCCCTAAATATCTTCAGATAAACCTTAACGTTTAACCCCTTCGCCTTACCCAATGCATTGGAGAGCTATATCGGGCTCACCTACCCTTAGTTTATCACGGAACCACCCGTCTTCATAATAATTCCCAAGAACATCAACATAATCGTATCACATAAAACATGCATAAAGGAAACATAACATTTCCACCTTTCAATCACAAGATATAAATTCAACATATTGATATAAAAACATTATGAAAACCATTTTCAATACCAAAATAAAAGAAAAGTAAAACATGGTATTTATTTTTCTTTAAAAAAGGTATGGCTTGTAGAGGAAGCTGAAACTCAAATAATGGTCATGGCGGCGAAGAAGTCATTGTCGCCGCATACGTACGACAAAAACATTCCCTTTTGTCATTTAGTAAACGCTTCGTATAAAACAGATTATTTTTGAATAAATGTAAAAGTCAAAGGGGTTTAAACACCGTATAAAAGAAGGTTCTGTATAAAACAAAATATGCCTCAATGAAAGGAGATTGAGAAGAAGTCCCTTACAAAGACGGTATCCTTGGATTAAGTATAAATCAATTACATAATTATGTGTGACAAACTAATACACCAAATATAAGTGGATATTAATTGTAAATAAATCAGAGGACATTCAAACATATTCATAGAACGACATATTCAAAGAGTAAAAGTTAATCCTAAAGAATAAAAATTGGGTTAAGAAGCTCCTTTGCAAAAATTCGACAGCCTAACAGCGTCACTTCAAAATTCAGAAAAAGAGTTGATGAGAGATAAAGAGGGTATCTAATCACTTGGACATACAATTTACATAAATAAGGAGATAAATAACATATCCCAAAATAATATTATGTGAATTAAAAGACATAACAAAATAAGTCTTTTAAAAAGAGGAGGGTGAAAGGTTCTCTTACAGACATGGGTATTTTTCGAAACATACACCCCGTGAAAGAAGGACAATACAAAATTGATGTAAATAATCATAAATGAAAGTATATTACACAATTAGTAAAATAATGGGAATTTCATACACCACTAAAAGGAAATTGTGGAAAATTTATCATAAATATCATAGCAATAAACGTGAGATGAAAAAATCCCTTACGAAAACTCGGCAGCCTAACGGTGCCACTTAAAACATCCAAAAATGGATTGATGAGATTAAATAGGGTCTCTCATCATATTAAAATAAAATTTACAGAAAGAGAAATATAAAATAACATCCCCTATCATAACAAAGAGGATCTTAAAATAAGTGTCATAATGGAGAGTACTTAAAAAGAAAGAGAGAGGTTAGATCTCTTACGAAAATTTGGCAGCCTAACGGCGCCACTCAAAACATCCAAAATGGATTGATGAGAGAAAATAGGATATCTCACCATATGAAAATAAAAAGTACAGTAGGAGTAATATAAAATAACATCCCAATCATAATAAATATGATCTTAAAAGGAATGACATAAATCAGTGTACTTAAAAAGAAAGAGAAGAGTAGGATCCCTTACCTCGGGTCCGACATGACTCGATCGTTCTTTAACATCTGGATTAATAAACATGAGTTAATTTCCACTTTATTAAGAACCTATTTAATGTTAATTATTCCTTTTTTAACTTATTTCCATGTTATAAACATTATGTAATCATTTAAGTTAATAATGTTTGTTTTTTTATATTTGGTTCTTAAGTCGAAAGTGGACTTCTTACAATTACATGTTTTTTGTGTGTTCAAAGGTTCATTATATCCAGAATTATATTCATGATTTGGATATTATATATATCATATATATCTAGAATATATATGTATTTATAATATTACATAATAATTTTGATGTAAGATATTAAATGCACCGTTCATGGAGACTGTAAGTTCTGCGTACGCATGAACGCGACTTTCATTTCTATGTCATATTAAGGGAATTAAAACTTAATGAGAGGTATGTATATTTTAATTCCATAATTATGTTCATCATTTATATGTAACATACATCATATAAAATAACTTTAAATACATCCTTTATACATCCCACACATGTCATTAACGAATCAAATCACTTTGAGTGGGTGGTAGTCTGCACTTCCTAAAATGAAATTATCATGTTTACCCACAATGGAAACCATAATGTTCTGCCACAAAAGAAAAATACATAAGCTTAAGTAAAACATAAACATATTATATATCATATATAAATATAGTGACATTTTTATGGCCACCTTTTAAGTTGTTATATGAGTGTTGAACAATCATCGTTTCGCGAGGAAGAAATTCGCCATCCACAGAAACAGTATGTTCATTCACCATTTGATGTAGGTGTGTGTATGTTTTGCTATAATTCTTCTTATAACAACATACTATTATATATAAGATACTGGAGTTGTAACAAAAGAAATGAATAAAAAGAGTTTAGGGGGTGGGAGAAGAAAAATAAATAAAATAACACAAGTGAAGACATTACCTTAAAATCGGGTAACTCTTTTTGATTTGAACTCAAAGGCTTTATTGGAAATACTTATTCCCATAGTTAGGCTTCTAGGAGTAATAGAGGGATGTGTAGAGGCAAAATGAGTAGGGGTTGGACAAGCCAAATGCTTTGGAAGTGTGGGTAAGGAGGTAGAGGTGGGGGCCTTTTATAAGAGGAGAGGAGAGGCACTCTTGGAAAGTAAAGAAATGTTACTTTATTTGAAAATGAGTTTTGGATTTAAAAGGTCCGAAATTGATATAATTCTAGGATATAGTGATAAGGATTCTAAATCCACAAATCAAATAGGTTTTGGACATGTGTAGGGAATATATTTTACATTATCATTTCATTTTATTTAAATCCTTTATTAATGAGGTAATCGCTGCATCATTATGATGTCATAAATAATTTTATTTATATAATGTCTAAAAATTATAAGAAAACTATCATGATGTAGAAAATATTTTTATATTTCCAATGACTATTTATAGTCAAAAATATTACCTGTATAAACCCATGTAAAAATTGTTTTAGTAAAACGACTCATGTTTGTGTCATTTTTAAATTTACATTAAATAAAAAGTTATTTATGTCATTTCCCAACCAAAGTGGCTCCATGGGGTCCCCAGGTTGACCCATGGATTTTATTGGTCGGACATGACACATCCAATAAGGGTAGGAAATGTGTCAAGGTCATCTCATATTATTAAAATATTATTTTTACCTTAAACTACACTAATTACCTCTAATCACGATAAAAAACTGAAAAGTTACTATTCACCAAAAAATTATTTTAATTCTATTTAACCACATTTTACTTTTTAATGAAAACCATCAATGTCGGATTTTTGAAATTCAAAAAATAGAGCTGGAAAAGTTTCATTTAAACGAAAAATTAGTTTCTTCAACTACCACTTAATGGTTTCACTATTCATCCAAATTTGATGTTTTTCAGAAAAATACCAAAAATTTACCCTAAACTATATTTGATATTACAAACTCAAAAATGATTTATATTTTAAAAAATTCAAAAAATATAAATTTCATTAATTAATTTAATAAATAATTCCCGCTGTCAAAACAAATAGCGTGTTATTAAGAAACAATATCTATTAAAAGATTGACACTAGTTTAAGTCCAATTTAAAATTGAAATTAATTCCAATGACCATTATTTGATTAAATGGTAAAAATATATTCTAATTTTACTTTAAAAACAATTCAAAAGATAATCTAATCATGTAAATAAATTATATTAAAAAGTGGTTTTGAATTAAAATACATCATTTTTAACTATTCATAAAAAAAAAGAACTTTATCGGAAAGATACCAAAAATTTACACAAAGTAAATTTTGATGTCTCGATTCTAAAGAAGAATTTTATTTTGTCAAATATAACACATAAAATTGTCAAAAAGTGGATTTAAAAGAGGTTCTCCATCAAAAGGTGGTTAATCGACCTTCTAAAGATTATTAGAATGTTTACGCTTAAAATTGAATTCATTCACATTTTTAATCCTCAAACATTTATTGTAAAAAGTAAAAATATTTGACAAACATATATAATCATTTTTTAGTTAGTTCTGTTCATTCCCGCCATTACAACGACTAGGCGTTAACTACCATTTAAAATAATATTATTTTATTATTATAGTGCAACGGAAGATTCCAAAGAAACTTGTTGTTGCGTATTGGGTACGCCATCGAGCATAGCGTCCCCTTTAAAGTAACATTAATATTTTATTCACAAATATGGATAAATATAAAAATGTCATATTATTTATTTACCCGGGGTGTTACAGAAACCATATAATAAAAAATCCAAATATAGTTATGATTATTATGTTATTATAAAATTATGTAATTAATATATGTTTTGTGGTTGGATGAGGAAAATAATTGTAAGGAGGTTTAGAGAAGACACTCCCTCTAAATCGCTTAACACCATTTAATTTTATCCAAATGGATTTTAAAAGTTTCTTTAGGCCCATTTTAATTATTATAGAAGGAATGGTGGAATTTTTAAAGGTTATTTGAATATAATTTTGGTGATACAATGGGATCACGTAGTGTGAGTATATTGGTAGAGGTGGTGACATTTTATAAGAGGATGGAGGGGAACTTTAGGAATGTATTGAAATATTATTTTATTATTAAATGATTTTCAAATTCTAATAGTCCCAATGTGATAAATGTTTAGAATAAGATGTGTATGGGTATAAATACTATAAATAAATAGGGATTATACAATTTTAGTTTTTTTAAGTAAACCAGAGGACTTTTATTAAAATATGAGGGATTACACCAGACGAAAGGATGGAGTTTTTTTACATCACGAGTATAAAGTGGATCAAATCAGCATGGAGATCATCACTACACGTAATAGCATAGGATACACCCATGTTTTCCAGAGCATCGGCAATCCTGCTGGCTTCTCTATAAGTGTGTGTTGCAATAAAGCTGATGGAGGAGAGAGAATGAAGGCAATAAATCCAGCGGGAAGTGATCATCCAAGCTAGGTGAACTGTACCCTTCCAAATAGCCTGAACAATGGTAGATGAATCACTCTCAATCCAGATGTTTCTCCAATTACAGGCTTTAACAAATGAGATAGCATGGATAACACTCCACATCACATCTTCTAAGGAGGAGGTAAATCCACATGAGCCGTAGATACATCCAAGGATCTGGTCCAAATGATTTCTGAAGATACCCCCACAACCCGCTAGTCCCGGATTTCCTTTGGGGGCCCCTTCCACATTTATTTTTATCCACCCTGTAGGCGGAGGTTTCCAAAAAACTTCCATCATAAATTTCGGATGAGGAAATTTCCCGTCAACTCCAATGCGCCTCAAGATCCCAAGATCTCTAATAGAGTTAGAGCAGTGATCGTTCTGAATCAGGGCCTCCTCTGGAATAGCAATGAGAATTCGCAGTTTACCTGCATTGAGATTAAATAAGTTTTTTCTAAATATGTAGTCATTCCTGCCATACCAGATCACATGAAGAATCTATGTAGTAGCCACCATAAACAGATTCCTGATTTTCTTAGAATCCAAGGTTTCCATGAATCTCTGAATATGTGAAGTTAGAGATGTACCAAACAACCATCTGCAGTCAAATATATCAAATACATGATTCCATAGAGCAGAATCTCTATCACAAGATAGAAAGAGATGATTGATATCCTCCCTATGATGATTACACATACAACATTTAGAGCAGAGGTTGACAATAGGATTAGAACAAATGATTGGGTAGTTTTTTTATTATATTACTTTTTACCATTATTTACCTCATTAACCCTTAACAATGGTATAGAAAAATAATTAGTAAAGGTACTATTCATAATTACAAAAAATAAAATATACCTATTTATATAATTTTTAACCATTGATTAAAAATATGGAATCAAATTTTAGAAATTAAAAACAAATAATTTGTATAAATTAAATTATTATTGTTTCTTATTTTCAAAACTAGAAAACTTGTTTTTAATAGGTTAAAACTATCCAAAGATTGACATGTGTTTATGTACATTTAATTTTGAAATAAATTCCAATGAAAATTATTGAATTAAATGATAAAAACATAACCCAATTAACCTTTAAAAATATTTAAAAGGAAAATATCACTAAAAATATATATTTCATAAAAAGATAGTTTTGAATTAAAATGCATAATTTTTCACTTTTCATAAAAAGATATGGATTTTATCAGAAAATTAATAGAATTTCAACCGAATTAAATTTTTATGTCCCTATTATAAAGAAGATTTCATTTTGTCAAATAAAACATAAATATGTTAAAAATTTATTTTTTAACGTGTTTCTCTATCAAAAAGAGATAAAATGAAATTTTAAAATATTTTAGTATTTTATGCTTAAAATTGGATTCATTCGCAATTTAATCCGATAAAATTTATTGGATAAATTTAAAAACATTTAAAAATATGTACAATAATAAATAGTTAATTTTTTTCATTCCCTCCAATATAACAACTAGTCGTTAAAACCCAATTAATATAATAATATTATTATTGTATTAGTTTTCTCTATAACTCTGTGTTGAGTGCAATGTATGAATTAGTTGAAACTGATTGTTTCGTGTCGAGTACAAAATCATAAAATGTTTCCCTTTAAACTAAAATTATTAATAAATTAAAAAATATTAGTAGATATTAAAATGTATTATTCTATAAATACCTGAGATGTTACATCATTCCCTCATTTCGGAAATTCCGTCCTCTAAATTTTAAAATTGCTCTCAGAAACATCATTGAAAATCACACATCAGGAAAAAGACTCAATTAAAATATAACATTAATATAATTAAATATAAGTAAAAAGGTCACCTGATATATCATATTCTAAGGTTCCTAGTTAGAAAACATGGACATAGTTGATAAAACTAACTCTCAAATACTAATAAATTGTGATAGATTAGATAGTCGTTAGAATGTTATCTGTAAAAAAAATAATGTGATGGGTAAAAATACCATTAAAAATATTATATAATAATGTTTTCTATTTTATGATTCTTTTGATAGAGTTGTTGTTTAATTTACATCCTAGAATAACAACATAATGAAACATAATTACTTGATTTATTTCTATTTTATAAGCACAATATAATCATCATAATATTCCTAGAATATGATGTACATATCTTGGAATAACCATATGTATAAAAATTATTCCAACCCAAAAGGATATCAATATCATAAAACAAAGCTCCAAAAGAAAAGGTAGAATTCCACCTAAAAAAATTCCATTCATAGACATAACCACATAGAACATATCCCAAAATGGGCCTTAATAATTTATTACCACAACACGTAAAACCTTATAAGGTGTGTCTGAAACCTTTACCTAATGGTTATACAGCCCGAAATATTGGGCTCTTAGGAGCTTCCAAATCTACTTATGATATCTCATCATCAACTATGTTAGCAGAAAAAGATTGTCTCCATCCTTTTTGTTTTTTGTCATACTATTTTCCTCCATATGTAATTAACTTTGGACACTTATTTTAATAATTTCCAAACACGTTGTAGCTAAAGCATATTACTGTAGACTATATATTTGTTATCTCACTATTGGACTATTGAGGACCCTTTTTATTGCAGTAAAAAACCATGTGACCAAACATACCACACTTGTAACAAATTGTAGATCCTAACATACATTCCACGATATTTATTTTTACGACACATGGAACAAATTTTGTGATTACCTCTAGAATTATTAGTTGTTTTATTCTCAATTTTATGGCACCATGACCATTTCTTACTCTTATCATCTCCTAAAACCTATGTGTTGGAATACTCGTTTTCAACATTCTCAGAAAAATGAACTATTTTTTCTTAACTATTAAAATCTTATGAGCACACATATCTTCATTTCCCTTGTTTCAATCTTCATTAAAATTTAACACTTTTACTGCAAATGTCTCAAATAAAATCTAGAACATAGCGAGCCAATCATGTGATGTTCGCTTTATATGTGGAAACTAAATCATCAAACTTTTACTTTAATTTAATGAATTGTTTAACCATCCTAATCCAAAAACATTATCAAAATATTTCTTAAGGAAAATATCCCTACATTCCTCCCATATATGGATTCTAGATCATGTTTTCCTCTAGTATTCTTAGTTAATGACTGCCATCAATCAAATTCACTTTCAAATTGATAGATGTAAATAGTTACATTGTGAGGTTCCAAACATCCGAGGACATAAAATATCATCACCATGGTATAGATCCACACATCAGTTACCTCTTGGTCAGGTAATCCATTGAATGATGGGGGATATTTCCTTATAAAAAGTTCCACTACTGACATATTCTTATACAGTTGTTCTGTATGATCTCATGCATGGATACCAATACCATTTATAGCTTGATTCAACTAATCAATAACATCTATAAATTGTTCAGTTCTGATTCTCACAAACTCATGCTATTGATTTGAATGGTTGTTATCCTATGGATTCCTTCGCATTACGTCTTTCATTTATCTTTTTGGAAAACCATTCTAAAAAGACATAGTTTAGAATAATCAACAAGGTGATAATTACATTATACATCATTTCATCTTAAACAAAAATTAAAATATAGTTAAGTAATGAGATTAACACTATCCCAACCTTTTATGTTATTTAAACCGATAACTGATACAAACTATAAGTCCCCAGCCATAAACATTAAATAATTTTGATTTAAGTCAAGAATTAACATTGAAGATATTTTCGTGTATAGATAATTAGTGAATTATGACATAATGTCTACAAAAAATATATAAATACAATGTGGACACTTCCAATAGAATATGATTCTTCTATAATAGAAAAAAAATTCAAATAAATCATGGTTTAGTGTCATGTTTAGTCAACCTAAATTTTCTATGATTCTATCCTAGACTCTATTCTCTCATAAATCATTGTAAAATATTAAAAAAGTTGGGATGAGTAAAAAAAGCTCAGTAAGGGTTATAAAAATAATAGAAACACATTACTCTAGTTATAACATGATATTATATTCAATATTCTTTGAGGAGAAGAAATAATACATTTCTATATGAATAAAACTCAAAATTATATCTCAATGAAAAACACTAAAACCATATATAAGTAAATTAAAACTCATTTCGTTTACTAAGAGAATCCCATCAATAGAACCCTTTCGAATAACTTCTAATTGGAATAACAATATGGTTGAATTACATATTTGGAATCTGTAATGGGTATAACCATTCATATAAGCTATATTGGGCTCACCTGTGAGCTTTTTAGAGCTCAACCCTATGTATAAGCTTTGGTGGACTCACCCAGGTTCTAAAATGGGTCTAAACCCTTCGTATAAGAAATATCAGGCTCACCAATGAGCTATAATGGGGATCAAATTATCGTATAAGATGTGTTGATATCACCCATGAGATATAACGGGGGTTATCCCTTAATATAAGCTATATCAAGAACATCTTTGGGCTAAAATGGGGCTCAACATATCATATAATCTATATCGGTATCACCCGTTTCATATAATGCTTATCTAACATTTCTGGAATAAAACATATTCCTCCCAAAACCCCCTTTTTGAAAGCTTCTTCTAATCACATATGAATAACATTACCGTATAAAAATGTCATTTTAATTTAAGAACCCATTTTCAATACCAAGATACCAAAATAGAGGAATAAGGGGATTATTTTTATTTTAAATGACATTAATTGTTATAGAGTAATCTAAATTTCAAGTAATAGTTATGGAGATATAGATGTCATTAACGTTGTATAAGTTAAAATATCTTTTCTTTCAATATTTGGAAATAAAATAAAAACAATTCGTATAAACAAATTCCTTTTGAAAAAAATGAAATGAAATTCATTAAATTTCATGTATATTACTTGAATAATTATATAAATAAATGTGTAATTCAATATCAGTAGGTAAATTATTTTACATTAAATATTTAAATGTTAAAGGTGTCCCATAACACATGATGAATTTTAATATTAATCTTATTGATTTAGTAAATATCATTATTATAGATATATATGGATATTAAATCTCGTAGTTGATATATATACACCTTATACAAGTATAATGGTGGATATTATCAATAAATTCCTCAATGAAATGTGATTGAGATGGAGTCCCTTTCCTTGAGTCTAGCATGTCTTATTCGTTCATTAATTTCTTCAATAATAAACCTCATGGAATAACTTTTTTTTAGAAACTTTTTAATTCATATGATTTATTTTATATCAATTATTACAATGTTATAGAAATTATTTTTTATTTGAGTTCATATCGGACGTTTTGTCAATGTTCGGTATTTGGGTAAAAAATGAACTTGTTTTAATGATAATTACCAATCTGTTCTTATTTCCAATATCTCCAGAATTTTACTCATTAATTTATAATCACATATATATAGTATAAATGTATTTATAATAGTCTAAAACATTTTAAAATAAGAAATGAAATGCACCATTTATGGAGATTATAGGTCGTATGTATGCACAAAAGATACATTCATTTCATAGTTATATTGAAGGAATAAAAAATTAATATACATCGATAAATTATAATTACATTATAAAATATATTTTATATTTATAATATAATTTAATTAACACCATCCATTACATGATCCATTTAATGGACTAATGATTCATATCACATTCAAGTGGATGTAGTCAACATTTCCTCAAATGAAATTATTGTATTTACATACTATGGAAGGCATGATGGTATGCTGTAAATAATGATTATATAAGAATATATGAAATATAAATATTATATATATCATATATAAATATTGTTCCATCATAATTTCCTCCATGATAGTTTGTTGGAGAAAATTGAACAATTATAGTTTCCTGAGGTAGCATTTCACCGTAAATAAAAATAGTATGTTCTATATCCATTAGATAGAGGTTTGTCAATGTGTAGTGTTAATAATTATCATAAAAAATTATATTATAATGAAGATTCTAGTGTTGTTATAAAATAATGGAATAAATATATGTATCGGGTTTGGATGAAGAAAATAAATGCAAGGAACTTGAGAGAAGTTGTTACCTCTAAATCAGGTATCAACTTTTTATTTTAGCCAAAATAAATTATTTAATTGCCTTCTTCCCATGAAAAGGATTATAAGGGGAATAAAGGGATTTTGGCAGTTTATTTTTTTTAGGATTTTGACGATTCAATGGGATTTATATGTGTGAGCATGTGGGTTGAGGTGGTGGCCTTTTTTAAGTTGGAGTAGAGGAACATTAGGAGTGTATTGAAATTTTATTTTATTGTAAATTTATTTTAGAATTATAGAGGTAATAAAGTGAAATATTTTGTGGATAATATTAGTATGGGTCTAGATCCTATCAACCAATAGGTTTTATACAAGTTAGGTCAAAGAAGTGACATTATCTTTTATCTTTATCCTTGGGTTAAAAACTTTAACTCTTACCGTGTCTTATTGTATTTTCCTAATATATGGTTACTGTAGTTATTATAAAATGACATGAGAGACAATGGTGGAGAGATAATGACATTTGTAACATTATATACGTCCTTTGAACGAATATTATATTATTAGGACTATTATATCATTTAATAAAATAGAATTTGTTTTAAAAACAAATTTATGACAATTTTTAAATTATTAATAAAAAAATTTATTTTGAAGTATTAAAAATAATGATCCCTTATAACTAGAAGAATTAATTTATACAAAACATATTAATTTCATCCCTAAAATCCATAGATGGAAACAAAATATAATAATTACATTTATTTTAATATTTTTAATATCATTTATTTGAATATTTCTTTAATAATGTAATCATTATATGATCATAGTGTCATAAATATATTTGTTTTTGTAGTATATAAAAATTATAAATAAAATAACAAGTTATAGGAAATAATATATTCTTTCTAATGAATATTTATAATTGATGATATAATATATGTAAACCAAATTAAAATTGTTTTTTATAATAGATACGTGTTTTGGTTATATTTCCCTTCTAATTAAATTATATATTAAAAAGAACATTATCATATCCATGGGGCTCCACGGGGTCCTACATTACACCCAAGGATGATCAAGGTTGTAAATAAATCATCCAATGGGATTAGTAGATGTTTTTGGGGAGTTTTATATTGTTATAATATTATTTCTTAACCCTTATTTACACATTAACCATGATGAATAAAAATAATTATTGAGATTACTATTCATAATGTCAAAAATTGAATGGTACCAATTAATATAATTTGTAATTTATGATTCAAAATATAGAATCCACATTTAAAAATTCATAACACATAATTAGTAGAAATTAATTAAAAATTAATTCTTGTTTTCAAAACCAAATGATAGGGTTTTTAAAATAAAAAAATATCAAAAGATTGACATGTGTTTATGTTCAATTTAAATGTGAAATTACTTCCAATGGAAATAATTGGATTAACGGATAAAAACATAATCTAATGAAATTTTAAAACCATTAAATGAAAAATATGACTATATAAATAAATTAAATGAAAAAGTTGTTTTGAATTAAAATGTAGTATTTTTCATTATTAAAAAATGGATTTTATCTGAATAATACCAAAATTTAATGCAATGTAAATATTTATATCCCTCTTCCAACAAAGAAGATAATTTTATCAAATAATCCATACAAAAGTGAAAAAAAATATTTTTAAAAATAGATCTCCATAAAAATGTTGTAAAATGACCTTTTATAAATATTAATGTATTTTATGCATAAAATTGGATTTTTTTCTCATTTTCTGACTCTAAAACAATAAGAAAATATATTAAATCCCACTATAGTTAGTTCAGTTCATTCCTACCAATAAAACTACTAGGTGTTCCCTACAATATAAAATAATAATAATAATGTTGATTTATTTTTCTCTATATCTCTTTGTTGAGTGAAATGTTAGCGTTCAGAGAAACCCATTGTTGTGTGTCAGGTACATTATCATAAATATTTTCCCCTTTAATCTAAAATTAAAATTAAATTAAAAAATATTTATAGATACAATTTTTTTTCTACTTTAAATACTTAGTATGTTACATCATTCCCCCTTTTAGAAATTTAGTCTTTGCAATTTTATAAATAGGCATGGAAACATCACCGAAAATTACACATTGTAATAAATAGTCAATACAAATATCACTTTAAAAGAAAGTAAGATAAGTAAAAATGATTGCTGAGATATAATATTCTAGGGTTCCATGTAGGAAAACATCGACCTGGATTATAAAACTATCTCTCAATGACTTACAGAGAGTGCTAGATAACATAAAAATTTCATGGTTATCAATCATGAAAACATAATAATGTGATGGGTCAAAAGACAATTGACAAATTTCAAATAAAAATGTTTTTGTTTTAGGATCCATTTGAGACAGCCGAGGAATTAATTTACTCCTAGTAAAATAACATAAAGAAACATAATTACATGATGTATTTCTATTTTATCAGTAAAATTTAATCCTCATAATATTCCCTGAATTTTATGTACATCCCTAAGAATATCATTATGTATAAAAGATCACACAAACCAAAATGATATCAATAACATAAAAATGATGTCCAAATGTAGAGGTATACTTCCACATTCAGAAATGTCAATACATAAACATAACCACATAGAACATATCCTAGAAAGTCCCTTAGTAACCTATTATGACATCACATAAAACCTAAAAAGGTGTGTCTAAATCATTTAAATTATGGATATCCTTTGTATAATACCGGGCACATTGTAGCATCATTCACATCACTAGGTGTATCAATATCAACTCTAGTTGCAGAAATTGATTATCTTAAACATTTTTGTTTCTGATCATAATGATTTCCTCCCTGTGTAATTAACATTAGACACTTATTTTAATAATTTCCCTAAAAATTGTAGCTAAATAATCTTATTTTAGACTCTATATCAAATATATCATTATTGGAGTATTCAAGAAACTTTTCGTTTTCAGTTATGAACCTTGTGACCAAACATACCACACTGATAATAGTTTCTAGATTCTGATGTACATTCCCCAAAATGTAGTTTACCACACCAGGAAAATGTTTTGGGATTTCCTCAAGAATTATTAGTTGGTTACTTCCCATTTTACATACACCTTGAAAATTTTGTAGTCTTATCATTGCATGGAACACAACTGTTGAAAACACCATTCCGTATTTCTCAGCATAACGAACCACTTTTCCCTAACATTTAAATTCTTGGGATTTAAAGACCCGAAAATTTCAATGAAAATTTTTTCTTATTTTTCTTTGGATTTTTAAAAGAAATCAATTTCTAACGGTGCCTGATTCCGAGGCCCGGTGTGCCCGGAATCAATTTCCGAAGTTTAGCTCGGGTACGTTCAGTGAACGAACGAGTGGGAATTTTTAACTTTTGAACCGGTGCTCGGAATCAAATTCTGAGGGCACCAATGAAACCGCAACGCCTGTATTTGCTTACGAACGCCTATTCCGAAGTATCATTTACTCGAGAGAAGTTGATAAAAATTTTGGAAGTTAAAAATAAAAATTTAACAACAATTTTTATTTTACTCTAAGTGTTTAATCCTTTGGAAGGAACTTTGGTAACTACCCAACCTCCCTTGGGAGGTTATGAGGGTGCTGGGGCCCACATGAACCCCACCCCTTCATATCCTCTAACACCCTCAACTCAGCGTTAATATTGTTAACTTATGTTAATAACTTATGACATTAATGTAGTGAGTTTGATGTGAGTTTTTGAAATTCAAACACTTGAATTTCAAAAGCCATGTTGAGTTAATAAATTAAGTGTGGCTTAATTTATTTTGGGTTAGTTCGTTTGTTGCTTGAGAGGACTGGGGGGAAAATGAAGGAAAGGAGCTTAGATATCATCTTCTTCATCTTCGATGAAGAATGCGAAGAACGAATGATTCCCAACGAATAACGCTGAGCCCTCGGAGAACATTTACTGCGAAACCATACCCGCGATGCGCCACCCTTAGTTCTTCACCCTATCTCAAAGGAAGGGACACGACGTTCCATCTCGGGCAATCTCCGTCAACGTCTTCGAATCCTCTTTCCGCGAAGTCTCTTCCCGCGACGGTTTCTCTGCGATTAATTTCTCCGCGATGAAAACCTCGTTCAAGCCGCAATCAAGGTAGGGGGTTTACGTAATTTTCCTTACGTTATTCTATTCCGTCTTTTATCCGCGATATTTGGACCGCATGATATCAGTTAACCGGAGGAGGCCGGACCACACAAACACGGCCGTCCCCCTCCCTTATTGTTTTTCTTGTTGTTGCGGATCGAATGAAATTGACGCGGTGTCGTCGCACTGCGTGGGATCAAGCGGTAAGGATGCGCGACATCGTCACGCTGCGCGGGATCGAGCGGAAAGAATGCACGACGTCGTCACGCCGCACATTAAAATTTTTAAACTCTCGTGCATGGGTTTTTGATTGCAAGCTGTTCGTAAAATTTATTTTGGATAAATTATACCCTGTTCAATGATTAAAATAGTGTGTTTATTATTTTCCAATTGATAACACCTAACGCAGAGGACGGGGGCCTAACAAACACGGCCCAACAACCCTCTGTAGCTTGTTAATCGATGTTCGGATCAACGGATGACAACGAAGCAGACCGCTATGGCGTTTGAATACCTTCGCAGTGAAGGTCGGGTCCCAAGAGGACCGTTGGCGAAGACGACAGGAGAAACGGACCACCGGAGCGCGTCCGGTGGTCCATGGAAGGCGGCGGCGGCGCGCCACGCCGGCGCGGTGGCGCCGGCGACCGGCGGTGGCGGCGGTTCGCCGCCTGCTTCAATCAGCGACGAGGGGGGATGGGGGAACCGCACACCCCGCCCGCGGCTTCCGCTCGGCCATGTTGGCCGAGCCTGGCCGGGCCCAGCCGGGTCGGACCCGGGTCGGGTCGACCCGGTTCGGGCCACCCCAGGGGGGGTCGGGCCGAGTCGGTCCGGGCCCAGACCCCCCGTTTTCGGACCCTCTTTGGTCATTTGACCATATCTTGGGCTACAAATCTCCGATCGACGCACCATCAGTTGCGTAGCGATCCTTGTAACGAGACGGTCGTTTTGGTATATCACACTTAAAGTTTCAGAACACTGTGGGTTCGGCCGGGTTGGTTCGGATACGAAACCAACCGGGCCGTCGGAGCGGAAATGCTTATATCTTGAGCTCCGGACGTACGATTGACGTGTCGTCGACTTTTATGGATTCCTCTAAGTGAGACAGATCTTTGGGCTACTCCGCTCGAGGTTTGGATGTCATCGGAGTGTGGTCGGGTTGGATCGCTCCCGAAACCAACCGGGCCCCTGGAACGAAAAATCCAATAACTCACAGATCGGGTGTCTGATTGACGCGCAGTCTGTCTCGTTGAATTCCTCTTGATGAGACGGAACGTTTTTCATACTTTGCACGAGTTTTGGTTGCTGTTGGATAGTGGCCGGGTTGGATTGCACCTGAAATCCAACCGGGCCCTTGGGACGGAAAAGCTGTTATCTTTCAGACCAGACGTCCGTTTGACGAACCGTCAGTGGCATTGGTGATCAAGTTGAGAAACGGTCCCTATGAGTATACCCTATGAGAGTTAGGGGTGTAGTTTTGATACGGTCGGGTTGGTTCTCGAACGAAACCAATCGGGCCCCTAGGACGAAAAGGCTAATAACTCACAGACCGGGCGTCCGATTGACGCGCCGTCTGTTGTGTTGAGACCCCTAGGATGAGGAGGTGCTTTGAGATACTTCATCGTGGGGCTTTGAGTTACATGGAGTATCGACCTATAGCTCGTGGAGCGGACCCTCCTGGAGGCGAGCGTGCGGAGTACGGAGACCGTGTAGCCGACTGAGACCTGACGACTTCTTGACCGACTCGACTTGGAGTGAGTCGACTAGAACAGTGGACGGAGCACTACTTTGTTTGGGTGCAGACCCCTGGCGGACGGAGCACTACCTGTGTGACAGTGCAGACCCGCGGTACTCGTCCGGAGAGTACCTCAGCAGGCTACTAGGGGGTGTGCACTACTGTGTTTGGGTGACATACCTCGGCGGGAAGCACTACTGTGTTTGGGTGGCTGGCCCGCGGTACTCGACAGGAGTACTGCCTCAGCAGTCTTAGGTTAGTGAGCAGTACCACGGAGTCGTGACAGGACCATTGTACACTCTAGAGACGGGGCTCTTCAATAGTGACGGTTTCGATAATGAAAATCCTGGTTTGAGCTGAGTCTATGACCTTTGTGTTTCCTCATGATTGAGATGAGTTACTTAATAACTTAGGTATATGTATGGGCATATACCTCAGTAGAGGTTATTCGTTGAGATCTTCTTTGTGGTTATCCTTGTTGGTTTAGGTGAGACCTTGAGTGTATCGGGGTCCCAACTGAGTATCGTTATACTCACCCTTACACGGGCTATGCCCGCACCTCGTTGTGTTGGTTGCAGACAACGGGCAGTGCTGACGAAGGCCGAGTGTTCGATGATTGGATGGTACCCGGAGGTGGACTACACGATGAGTCTGTATCCGGAGGTGGACTTTGCGACGAGACGAAACTCAGAGGAGGTTGACGGGCGAGAGCGTTGTGGAGGCTATCTATACCTACCCTTTAGGTAGGATATGTGGTGGACGATCGAGGAGCTGCGCCTTCTGTACCTACCCTTCAGGTAGGATTTGAGGATGACGAACCAGGAGCCGCTTCCGTCCTTCCAGTTTTTGTTCTTTTTCTATTTTACTTGTTCAGTTGTAGTTGTATATTCATTTGGGTTTGTATTCTGGCCCATTTACCTTTCAGCACTTCTCTTTGTAATTAGTTTTTTACTTCCGCTTGTACTCTATGGTGATTTGTTTACTTTTATAAAGGAAATGCCTTCCCAGTTATCGGGATTTATGCCTTTGGTGCTAGTTGCCAGCCCCTGGCCTATGGAAGGTGGGCTTGGGGTTGTCACGACACGGGCCCTGAGGACGGGTCGTGACAAATTGGTATCAAAGGAGTTGGTTCTACCGAAGATCTTATAACTCTGATATTTTCTTTCTGTGAAAAAATAGTGTTAAGAGTACCGAGTGCGGTTTTCAGTTCAGGGAGTCTAGTGTTGGTACGAGCGGCCGATGTATCCATACATCAGGACCCTGACAACTGATTTCCGACTTTGTGCACGAAAACACTGATTGCGTGTGTGTTTCAAGAACTTTTTAAATGTCAGATCAAACCAGGTCAGCTCACCAGGTCAGCTCACCAGGTATAAACGTTTGACCGTGTCACATTGTTTCTTTTAGGATCCCTTTTTATAGACAACCAGCTAGAGCCTAGAGGGATGTGCGTACTGACAGCATGTCGAGCGACGAGGCTTCGGTACAGGGCCCTCTTGCAGTTGAGGCACTAGAGGAGGCACCAGTGGTACTACTATACGTTGGGCCACCGATGCCACCAGCCCCAGCAGTACGTGATGCACACCACTTGAGTGCACTGCACGAGTTCCAGCCCCAGAGGCCACCCAGGTTCTGGGGAGAGACGGACCTGCAGGCGGATGAGGATTGGCTGGAGGCTGTGGTGAGAGTCTTCAGGCTAGTGGTGACACCGACAGACTTCATGGTGATCTTTGCTGCCAGCCTCCTTCAGGCAGCAGCAGGCCGGTGGTGGAGCCACTTGTTCCAGTTTTTCGACGGGATGACCTTCGCATGGGAAGACTTCGAGACCTTCTTACGGGTGGAGTTTGTGCCAGTAGCTCTACACCCCAAGAGTGTTCAGGAGATGCTGCCTTTTCCGCGTGTTTTTTGACAAGTAGCTGAGTCATCTATGGGTAGCAGACAGACGATTCAGAGGTCCAGAAGGACCAGACCAGCAGTTGGGCGATCTCGGGTTTTAGGATCGGCGGTGCGGGGCACCCGTGGTGGGGTCAGAGCTAGGCGTTCCAGAAACGGACAGTGTTACTCCTACGGTAGGGAGGTTCACCAGGCACGTGACTACCTGACTCCCCGCACAGTTGACCAGTGGGTGTTGGAGGAGCCACTGAGACAGAAGCAGCGGCTGGTGCTTGAGCAACAGCTGAGAAGTGGGCAATGTAGTAGAGCTCCGGGAGAAGGTGGACATGAGTGGAACGAGTGGATACGCCCCTTGTACTTCTAGTTCCATGTTTCTGTTGTCTTCGTGTCATTGTACTATGAGCTGCAATAATAAAAAGACACTTATCTTTGATTGCTTTCATGTCCTTTTGTTTGGTTGATACTGAGTGGTCCCGGTTAAAACTATTGACTTGACCGTCACATTTGAGATTTCTACTGGAGGAGACCTAGTGGCCTCACACGGATGCCGACAGTGTGACTCGACCCTTGGAGGTGAGAGTGACAGTTGGATCTCTTAGTAGTTACGTTGATGCCTTACCACGTCATCTATGGCATGAATGCATCATTCATGTTGGGATTGACTGTATTAGGCAATGGACGTGGTTCATCCAGGGGATGAGACCGAGTTTCTCTTTTCGGAAAAGGAGGAATTTTAGTAGCTCCTTCAGATCATATGAAAATAAGGTACAGATCATCCAGGAGCGGATGAATACTGCACAGTGCAGTAAGAAACAGGTAACTGGCACCAGTCTTGGAGACTCGGGCATGTTTAATGTTTCCATAAGAGGTATCTTAAAGGAGAGATGAGTCAACGAAGCAGCAGACGTGAAGGCAGAGCTAGGAGATCAGCATGAGGTGGTGTACATTTTAACATGCTACAACCACCCTCCTTAGTTATCCCCGCCAGGCTCAGGGAGCTCGAGGGCGGAGGAAGAGTGTGGCTGCATGCGGTCAAGGAGAGTGACCCGATGGCTCTAAAAATGATTCAAGGGACAGTCTATGTCCACTACTAGCTGCTGTAGTAACAGACGTCAATATGAATCATTCCTTGCTTTCACAAATATTGTCCCAGACCTACAGTTTCCGATAAGCCGTGGACTTGACCCTCACGTTTGGAGATACCATGGGAGGAGACTTGATAATCACACTTACGCCGACGGTGTGGTCGGACCCACGAGGTGAGAGTTTCTGTTGGAATCTCTTGGTGGCAGCGTCGACTCCTTAAGAATTAATTTTGAGTATGGAATGGGCAATAACTGTTCATACTCAAATTGACGGTTTTAGGAAAATGTCGGGATGGGTTTTCCTTGGTCGACGAAAAGGAAACCCCAGGAAGCACAGGATAAACTCTTTCACAGGAGGGTGTGACCAATCACTCTTGAGTCAGTAAAACTTACCCTCGTGGGAGCTGTCGTTTTGAGTTTCAGTTCTATCAGAAATTGTAGACCTCTAGAGTTCGAGGATGACGATCACGTCCTTATACGGGTCTCACCTAGATGAGGTTTACGGAGATGTGGCCAAGGCAGCATGTTATCTACGAGGTCCAGCGGACCTTCTTAGGTCCTCAGCTGGGTAGGCGTGGTGGTTTACCTCTTGAACCATCAGCCTCAGTTGAACCAGGTGCACGAAGACTTCCACGTATATCAACTGAGAAGATACGTGCTCAACCCTTCGTATATCATCGACCATAGGGAGCTGGACTTTGGTGATGAGGTGACTTTCACGGAGGTTCCAGTGGGGATCGAGGATCGACAGGAGCAGATCCTATGAGGATGGACGATTCCTCGGGTGCGCTTTCTCTAGCAGTACGGGAACCTCCGGGTAAGCACATGGGAGCGGAAGGCTCAAATGCGTACTCAATACCGCTTTTGTGACCCTAGTTTGTGTTGAAGCTTTACGGGGACGTAAAGCCCTAGGGAGGGAGTAATGTAAAGACTCGGAAATTTCAAGGAAATTTTTTTCTTAATTTTATTTTGAATTTTACAAGAATACAGTTTTTGACGGTGCCTGATTCCGAGGCCCGGTGTGCCCGGAATCAATTTCCGAAGTCTATCTCGGGTACGTTCAGTGAACGAACGAGTGGGAATTTTTACCTTTTGAACCGGTGCTCGGAATAAAATTTTGAGGGCACCAATGGAAACACAGCGCCGATATTTGTTTACGAACGCCTATTCCGGAGGTGTGTTTACTCGAGAGAAGTTGATAAAAATTGAGGAAGTTAAAAATATAAATTTAACAACAATTTTTATTTTACTCTAAGTGTTTAATCCTTTGGAAGGAAGATGGGTAACTACCCAACCTCCCTTGGGAGGTTATGAGGGTTGTGGGGCCCACACGAACCCCACCCCTTCATATCCTCTAACCCCCTCAACTCACCATTAATATTTTTAACTTATGTTAATAACTTATGACATTAATGTAGTGAGTTTAATGTGAGTTTTTGAAATTCAAACACGTGAATTTCAAAAGCCATGTTGATTTAATAAATTAAATGTGGCTTAATTTATTTTGGGTTAGTTCCTTTGTTGCTTGAGAGGACTTGGGGGAAAAAGAAGGCAAGGAGCTTAGAGATCATCTTCTTCATCTTCAACGAAGAACGCGAAGAAGAAATGATTCCCAATGAAGAACGCTGCGCCCTCAGAGACCGTTTACCGCGACACCATACTTGCGACGCGCCACCCTTCATTCTTCTTCCCACGCCAAAGGAAGGGAGACGACGTTCCATCTCGGACAATCTCCGTCAATGTCTTCAGATCCTCTTTCTGCGACGTCTCTTCCCGCGAAAGTTTCTCTGCGATGAATTTCTCTACGATGAAAACCTCATTCAAGCCACGCTCAAGGTAGGGGGTTTACATTATTTTCATTACGTGATTCTCTTAAATCTTTTATCCGTGATATTTGGACTGCATGATATCAGTTAATGGGAGGATGCCAGACCGCACAAACACGGCCGTCCCCCTCCCTTATTGTTTTTCTTGTTGTTGCGGATCGAATGAAATTGACGTGGTGATGTTGCACCACGCGCGATCAAGCGGCAAGAATGCGCGACATCATAACGCCTTGTGGGATCGAGCGGCAAGAATGTGCGACGTCTTCACGCCGCGCATTCAAATTTTTAAACTCCCATCCGTGGGTTTTCGATTGCATGGTGTTCGTATAATTTATTTTGGATAAATAATACCCTCGTCAATGATTAAAATCGTGTGTTTATTATTTGCCAATTGATAACACCTAACGCGGAGGATGCGTGCCAAACAAACATGGCCAGACAACCCTTCGTAACTTGTTAATCGATGTGCGGATCAATGGAGGATGATGAAGCAGACCGCTATGGAGTTTGAATCCCTTCGCAGTGAAGGTCGGGTCCCAGGAGGACCGTTGGCGAAGACGGCAGGAGAAACGGACCACCGGAGCGCGTCCGGTGGTCTGCGGAAGGCGGGGGCAGCGCGCCACGCCGGCGCGGTGGCACCGGCGACCGGCGGCGGCGGCCTGCCGCCGGAAGGCTGGTGGCGGCGGTTCACTGCCAGCTTCAATCAGCCGCGAGGGGGGGGGGGTGAGAGAACCGCGCACCCCGCCCGCGGCTTCCGCTCGACCGTGCTGGCTGAGCCGCGGCCGGCGGGTCGGGCTGGACGGAGCCGGCCACGCCGGGCCGGGCCCAGCCAGGTCAGACCCGGGTCGGGCTGACCCGGTTTGGGCCGACCCAGGGGGGGTCGGGCCGGGTCGGTCCATGCCCAGACCCCCCGTTTTCGGACCCTCATTGTTCTTTTGCCCATATCTTAGGATACAGACCTCCGATCAAGGCACCGTCAATTGAGTAGCGATCCTTGGAACGAGGCGGTCGTTCCAGTATATCGCACACAATGTTTCGGAACACTTTGGGTTCGGCCGGGTTGGTTCGGATACGAAACCAACCGGGCCCTCGGAGCGGAAACACTTATATCTTGATCTCCAGATGTCCGATTGGCGTTCCGTCGACTTTTATGGATTCCTCTAAGTGAGACGGATCTTTGGGCTTACTCCGCTTGAGGTTTGGATGTCGTCGGAGTGTGGTCGGGTTGGTTCGCTCACGAAACCAACCGGGCCCCTGGAATGAAAAATCCAATAACTCATAGACCAGGCGTCTGATTGACGTGCCGTCTGTCTCGTTGAATTCCTCTTGATGAGACAAAACTTTTTTCATACATCACCCGAGTTTTTGTTAGTGTTGGATAGTGGCCGGTTTGGATTGTACCCGAAATCCAATCGGGCCCTTGGAACAAAAAAGCTGTTATCTTTCAGACCAGATGTCCATTTGACGAACCGTCAACAGAGATGGTGATCATGTTGATAAACGGTCCCTATGAGTATACACTATGAGAGTTCATGGTATAGTTGAGATACGGCCGGGTTGATTCGCTGAAGAAACCAACCGGGCCCCTGGGACGAAAAGGCTAATAACTCACAGACCGGGCATCCGATTGACGCGCCGTTTGTTGCGTTGAGACCCCTATGATGAGGCGGTCCTTTGATGTACTTCTTCGTGGGACATTGAGATACTTGGAGTATCGACCTATAGCTCATGGAGTGGACCCTCCCGGAGGCAAGCGTTTGGAGTACGGAGACCGTGTAGCTGACTGAGACCTGACGACTGCTTGACTTACTCGACTTAGAGTGCGTCGACTAGCCCAGTGGACGGAGCACTACTTGGTTTGGGTGTAGTCCCATGGCGGACGGAGCACTACATGTGTGCAAGTGCAGACCCACGGTACTTGTTCGGAGAGTACCTCAGTAGGCTACTAGGGGGTGTGCACTACTGTGTTTGGGTGCCATACCCCAGCTGGAAGAACTACTGTGTCTGGGTGGCTGGCCTGCGATACTCGATAGGAGGAGTACCTCAGCAGTCTTAGGATAGTGAGCAGTACCTCGGAGTCATGACAGGACCATTGTACACTCCAGATACGGGGCTCCGCAGTAGTTACGGTTTCGATAATGAAAATCCTGTTTTGAGCTGAGTCTATGACCTTTGTGTTTCCTCATGATTGATATGGGTTACTTGATAACTTAGGTATATGTATGGTCATATACCTAAGTAGAGGTTATCCATTGAGATCTTCTTTGTGGTCATACTTTTTGGTTTAGGTGAGACCTTGAGGGTCTCAGGGTCCCTACTGAGTATCGTTATACTCACCCCTGCACAGGCTATGCCCGCACCTCGTTGTGTTGGTTGCAGACAACAAGCAGTGCTGACAGAGGCCGAGTGTTCGAGGATTGGACGGTACCCGGAGGTGGACTACACGACGAGTCAGTATCTGGAGGTGGACTTTGCGACAAGACGACACTCGGATGAGGTTGACGGGCGAGAGCGTTGTGGAGGCTATCTGTACCTACCCTTCAGGTAGGATCCGTGATGGACGATTCAGGAGTTGTGCTATCTGTACCTACCCTTCAGGTAGGATCCGAGGAGGATGACCCAGGAGCCGCTTCCGTCCTTTCAGATATTGTCGTTTTCTGTTGTACTTTTTTCATTTGTAGTTGTACTCTCATTTGGATTTGTATTCTGGCCCATTTACCTTTCAACACTTCTTTTTGTACTTTGTGTTTTACTTTCGCTTGTACTCTGTGGTGATTTGTTTACTTTTATAAAGGCAATGCCTTCCCAGTTATAGGGAATTAAACCTTTGGTTCTAGTCTCCAGCCCCTGGCCTATGGAAGGCGGGCTTGGGGTAGTCACGAAACGGGCCCCGAGGACGGGTCGTGACATGGGAGGCCAATTCTATTCATGTTATGGGCTTTAAACCTGAGTAAATTCTATTAAATTTACAGTCAATAACGCATATAAATTCCGGAACATACCATGAAAATCTCTTTATGTTCACATCATATGCGGAAAATGAATAATCATACATCTGCTTTAATTTTAAGAATAGTTTATCCATTTTAATTCAAAAACATTAAGAATTTTTTCTCAAGGAACATATCATTAAATTCATCCCATTCAAGGGAACCAAGATCATTATTCTCTCTTGTATTCATAACTAATAACCACCACCAATCAGCTATGCCTTAAAAATGATAGATTGTAAGAGTTACCTTTCAATGTTTAAAACATTCTTGGCCATTAAATATATTCTCCATTGTATTGATCCATCCATCAGCTACAACTCAGTCAGATTATACATTGAATAATTAGAGATGATTCCTCATAAAATTATCCACCATTGACATATTCTTTTGTGGTTGATCAGGATGATATTGTTCATGGATACCACTAAATTTTATAGCCTAATTCAACTACCTCATCAGTACAACTAACTATTTAGTTCCAATTCACACCACCACATGTTGTTGATTTGAAATTTTGTTTTCCTCGCAATTCCTTCCCATTATAACTTTCTTATTTCCTCTACAAAAAACCATTCTGAACAGACATAGTATAGATGATGAAACATGATAATATAAAAATTCTATATAATTTCAACATAACCATAAATAAAACCCACTAATGGAAATATTTTAACATCATTTTAACCTCTAAATTTATATAAACAAACCACTGAAACAAACTATAAAGCCCATTCCTTAAACATCACATAATCATGTGTTATGTCAGAAATTCTCATTTACGATCTTTTCAGGTTTAGTGTTGTAGAGAATTAGGCTATAACAATTATATAACGAAAACATTGAAATATAAAGTGGATAGTTCCAACAATATAGGTTTCTTCCATAACATGGTTTTTTTAAAAAGAAACATGGTTTCCTTTCATGTATAATCGTCATAACTTTTACTTTATTCTTTTCATGAATATATACTCCCTAAAATAATATGAAAAAAATTAAATAAATGGGATGAGCCCAAAATTATCTGTTAAGGATATAAAAATAAATAAAAACCATTAATCTAATTAAAACCTAATAATCCATTCACTTTTCTTCTAGTGGATGAACCAAAACATTTTTATATGATTAACGCTCATAATTTTTTCATAATAAGGAAATATATAAACAATTTTAAGAAATTATAAATCATTTAGCTAAATTAGAACATAATATACATAAAATATTTCCAACATCTTTCAATTGGAATAACATTGTGGTTGACATCCAAAATAGAGATCTGTAATGGTTATCAATCTACTTATAAGCTATACCTGTCTCATTCGTTAGCTATAAAGGGCGTCAACCCTTCTTATTAGTTGTGCCAAGCTCATTGGTGAGAAATAATGTAGATCAACACCTCGTATAAGAAATATTGGGCTCACTTGTGGGCTATAATGGGTTCAAACCATTGTATACTTTATGTCAGGTTCACTCGTGGTCTATAAATGGGGTTCATCCCATTGTATAAGCTATATCAGGCTCACCAGTAAGCTATAATGGGGCTAAACCCATCATATATTTTATTTCTGGCTCACCTGTTTTATATAATGATCATTTACTTTTTAATTATTAAAACATATCGATCACAAAACCCCTTTTTTGAAACCTTCTTTTAATCCCACAAGAAAAAATATTCTTGTATAAATATACCATTTTCATTTAAGAACATATTTTCAATAGCATGATATAAAAATAATGGAATAAGGTATTAATTTTCATTTTAAATGATACTAATTCTTATAAAGGATACAAAATATCATGTAATGGTTATGAGAGTAGAGACACCTTTTTCACCATATATGTTAAAACAACATTAATTTCCTCCATTGGTAACGAAAGTAAAATACAACGTATGAAAATATTACATTTGAAAACATTGATGAAATTCATAAAATTCCATATACATTATTTTTATACCCTTATAAGTAAATATTTAATTTAATATTAGGATGAAAAGGAATTGATAATTATATCTTTAAATGTTCAAAGTTCCCCATTCCAGTTGAATAATAAAATTTTAATATTCATGAATTAGAAAATATCATTAGTATAGATAAAATATTTATATGAATTTTCAAATTGTATTTATATACTGTTTATAAAATAATAATGGTGCATATTATAAGAAAATCTCAATTGAAAAAGATTGTGACGAAGTTCCTTACATTAAGTTCGACATGTCTCATTCGTTCTTTAATATCCTGAACAATATACATAGGTTAATTTTGAACATATTTATATCATTTTTAAATTTTAATAATCATTTTATATCACTTATTATCATGGAATAACAATTAGTTAATTATTTGAGTTCATACCAGACATTTTGTCCATTTTTTGTATTTGAGTAAAAAATGAACATGTTTTATGGAAATTATCTATGTATTAAAAAGTCTTTTTTTCCAGAATACTATTAATGATTTAAATATAATATATATAAATTAAATATTTATTTATAATATTCCATAACATTTGGAGATAAGAAATGATATGCACAACTCATGGAGATGGTAGGTCGAACGTACGCATGAACGCACCATTCATTTAATTGTTATATTAATGGAATAAAAAATACCTGAAACATAGGTATATACTAATTATATTATAATAACTATTTTATATTCATTAAAAAATTTCCTTTACATCATAATTTATGCATCCCATTTATGTTATGAATGACTCATATGACATCAAGGGGGCGGAAGTCCCCATTTTCTCAAAAGAAATTATCATATTAACGCACTATGGAATACGTTATGGAATGTTGTAAATAAGAATTTTATACGAATAGATACAAAATATAAATATAATATATATCATATATAAATATAGTTCAATCTTTATGTCCACCAAGATAGTTTGTAGGTTAAATTTGAACAATCATTGATTCGTGAGGTAGGAGTTCAACAAACACCAAAGCAGTATGTTATATATCCATTAGTTAGAGGTGTGTTAAAGTGTCGATCAAACCCTTAGCATAAAAACATCCTAATATATTGAGGACTCTGGTGTTTTTATAAAATATTTTAATAAATACATATTTTTGGGGTGGGTGAGGAAAATAAATGAAAGGAGTTTAAAACAAGACATTACCTATAAATCAGGAAACATCTTTTGATTTTAGCGAAAATGATTTATTTCATTGCCTTATATGTATGGTAATGATTTTAGGTGGAAGGTAGGGATGTTGGGAGATTATTTGTGGAGATATTAGACTATCTATGGGGTTTTATGGGTCTTTTCATGTGGGTAGAGATGGTGTTTTTTTATAAGAGGGTTGTGAGTCACTTCAAAAATGCCCTGAAAAATTATTTTATTATAAATTAATTTTCAAATTATAATTGTTCCAAAGTGATATAATTCTAGGATAATATTAGGATGAATCGATATACTCTCAACCAATTGGTTTTAAATAAGTTTAATTCACAAAATTAACCATATCTTTTAACTTTGAAACTTAGAAAAAAACATTAACTGTTATCATTTCTTCTAAAATTTTCTTAATATAGTGTTACTATAGTTACAATAAAATGAAAATAGAACCATAAGTGGATAATTAATGATATTTTAAGAATTATATATTTTATTTTTACATATATTACACTTTAAAGACTATTATATCATTTAATAAAATAATATTTGGTTTAAAATCTCATTTATGTCAATTTTGACAATATTTAGAATTTTTATAAGTCATAACAAACTTCATTCATTAGAAACAATTGAATTAAATCATCCCTAGTATGTTAGTGTATTCCAAAAAATTCATGGATTGCATAAAAAATTTTAAATTTAATTTACTTTAATATTTATAACATCATTTATGTTCATATTTAATTATCAAAGGAATCATTGAATCATCCTTCTGTCCTTAATAGATTTATTTATTTAAGGCATAAAAATTATAAATAAAATACCATGAATTTGGAAGTCATTTTATATTTTTAATGAATATTTATAATCTAATATATCATTTATATAAACCAAATTAAAATCATTTTAGATATGAGATACATGTTTATATTATATTCCATTTTTTATTTAAATTAAATATTATAAAACATCACTATCACACCCATGTGGCTCTATAGGGAACCAAATTAGACCCAAGGATTCTAATGGTTTAAAATATCTCATCCAATTGATCTGTCTCGTATCAAGAAGAATATTTTTTATCAAATATAACATATAAATGTGACAAAAACTATTTTAAATAGGGTTCTCCACTAAGAAGTTGTAAATGTCCTTTTAAAAATATTTGACTATTTTATGCATAAAATTTAACCCATTATCATTTTCATCCTCTAAAATTCATTGGATAAATGTAAAAACATTTAAAAAATATGTAAAATTATAATATATTTAAGTATTTCAATCCCAAACTATACAAAGACTAGGAATTAAAAAACATTTAAAATAATAATATTATTGTTGTATTATATTTTTATATAACTCTGTGTTGTGTGAAACATAAGATTTCAGAGAAACTCTTTACTGTCTGACAGGTACACTATCAAACATAATGTACCATTTAAACTAAAATAAATATTAAATGAAAAATATTAATAAATAAGAAAATATTTTATTCTACATTTATAGAAGATATTATATATGATGTATGATTAATATTCTAGAATTGAAATGTTATGAAGTATATCCTTTGGTTTTTATCATTACTCTTTATCATTTTGACAAGTCAAACTTTTCAATATAAAAAAATATTTCATTACAAATTCCTACCAATAATATTTTAAAAGGTCACCAGAAATATTTTTTACTCCATAAATAAAAAGAATATGATGATAATTGGGAAACACTCAATAGATCATTTCTCAATTGAGAGTCCCCAAATTCACATTACATATTTTAAAAAAAGATATACTCGTTTTCAACACTAATATTTTGAAACATATATTAAATTTATAGTAATATAATTAATTGAAATCCATGATCTTACTTGTGGGAGAAATTAATTATTTCCAATGATGATTATTGTTTTGATACATGAGAAAAAGGAGAGGAATATTTCTAGTGAACAAATTCTATCAAAATTTTTATAAATAATTATCTAGTGGATAGTGTTTTAATAATAGCATAGTTAATAATATAATATCCGTTTAACTCAAATAATCTTCTACATTTCCTTTTCTTGTATGATATAAATTTATTAAATATTAAAACATTTTCAATTTTGACCATCATAATTTCCTCATTTTCATCTATTTTTTAGGGTATATATACTTTAATGATTTTCATATATAACAAATTTATCCACATATAAATTTTGGAAGAAACTTTTTAATGAAAATATTACTTAGTTCATTATCTTTATTTGGAAAATATTTATAATAGGTATTCAAATGGAGTTATTCAAATTCCATTAACTATTAATTATTAATCAAGCATCAACTAAGAACACTCAATAGAGCACCACAATAATTAAAATTTACTGGATTTTTTATAGTATGTATGATACAATTTCATTCAATAGACTACTTTATAATTCGAAAATACATTCCTTGGATTCCTTTTTCAAAATGAATTTTCTCCCTTTTGAGTTAACTGGGTTAATGTGTTATCTAATTGAGAAAAGTTTTCAAAAACCCATTAGTAGAGACATTCTTTTCAAAGAAAACATCACACCACAAATAATATTATATTTTTTTGTTCATTGAAAGCATTACTATTTTCAAGATGAAATATTATACCATTTTGGTTACGTTATCCCCATGAATGAAAATTGATGAAATCAAAATTTAAATTTATAAAATATTCTAAATAAGTATGTTTTATTAAAGGTATCTTGAATATTCCATATACGTTACTCATGATCCTAATACATATCTGTAATGTAATAAAATAATTAAAATTAATAAAAACCAAATAGAATGAAAATATTAAATGAAAAAACTATTCATTATATCAATAAATATAAATTTTATTTGTTAAATCAATATTAATAAACACAAAATCATATTGGACATAAATAGTTCAAAATAGTTTCCATAGTATATCATGTTCCTTTACCTTTATCTAATGACATCCATAAAAAAGGACTATCATTTAAAAATATTGAGCTCCATCAAGAAGGTAAAATAATTCATTGAATCACTGAAATAGATACATGTTCATAAATTAATGTTATTATGTTCTCTATATTTAAATTAAATTCCTAATTAAAACTTATTTCCTCTAACCAAAAAACTAGATCATATTAAGAAGATGTGATTGGGTGGATGAAAACTGTACTAGGTAATTCTGGTAATTCCAATGTTAATCTAAATAGATCCACTAGATCCATTCAATAATGGAAATTAGACATTATCTTAGCAATAAAACTGAATCTGTGATATTTTCAGAATATATTTTTTTAATAACACATTGAATATCATCAACAAAAAATTAAAATATTATGATTCCATAGGCACATTACTAATATGAAATGATTCCAAATACTCATTAACAAGTTAATGATAAATTTAACCCCATCATAATACAATTCACTTGTTATCAATATACTATCATAGGTACGAACTCCTTCTCATATAATAAATAAATATCATTTTATAAATTGATGAAAAAAATATATCTTTTAAATTTTTTTAACATGATAACTAAAATCTATCAAAAAAATAAACAAAATCAAATTACAATTTGAGTCAAATTTTATTTTACAAAACCTATTCCACATATAAATATATAATTATTATTATAAATCTTTATTTCATAATTACCTCAACAATGATTTTCCACAAAAAATTATACCTCTATTTTTATGTGAGATTTCTATTTTTCCAAAAAAATACTTCTTTTAAAAGAATGTATATATCCAGGATCAAATAATGCATCTGAATTATTTTAGTAAACAAGTACTTTTTCTATCACCACATCATCTCAGATACTAAAATCAGTCTTAGTAGTATCAACTAGTATTTTTAAACAATTCTCAATATAATCTTGATTATTTACACCTTCCATACCTACTGCTCGACATGTATTTTATAATGAACCATCATATTGTAATTAAAATATTTTCCATCATATTGAACATTACTGGACATTCCAATATTCATTTCAATAAAATAAATAGAAAAAATCCTAATTTTATGAAACAAATGAAACAGTCATGATCCCATAATAAACTATAAATATGGTAGTTATATAAATTTTTTATATAATGAAAATTAAACTCTCATAATAGTATATTTACAAGAGTTTTCATCCCCATTGGTTATCGCTTTGAGCAATTATTATCCTTGTTTTCACAAGATCCTTAAATTTAAAAGGATTCCATATCAAAATTCCCAAAATTCAATAAAATTTCTCCATAACTATTTAATTTAATAATAACTAAATATTTTTATATACATGGTCCCAATAATATATAAGATATTTTAATTCTTATTTCATGGACTGTAATAAATGTAGACACTTACCTTTCTAATATAACAATATTTTCGTTATAAATAACAATAATGCCCCCCCTTCTTTATTAACACTCAAAATTACTGAATCAACCATTATCAATGAACATGAGGAAATATTTTTGAAGAAAAAGATATATAAATACCTTCTATTATATGATATGAATGACCTTATAATTATTAATCAATGATCAATGTAGATCGAATTCACCATTAATAAGATAAATAACTATAATGTACTACAAAAATTTATGGGGTTCTATTTCATTAAATGATTCACTACTATGCTTTCTATCTAAAAATAATTTTTTAATTTCACAATAATGGGTAAAATTATATATATACATCTTATATTAATAGACTATACACATACAAAAAATGATAATCTCCAACTATAACCATTTTGCGTTACTAATTCACACAGATATTTTCATCTTATATCATTATTAATTAATTCAACCAATTACCTATATTTAGAAACATTAAATATTAGATATAGATTAGTTGATATAACATGAAAAACATTTTTGAAATAAAAAATAATCTCATGATAATATGTTTATAAATTTATATTGAAAAATTAAATTTAAAAATTATCATCTTATCTTCTAATGATTTATAAACCCTTAATTGATTTTTACTATAACAACCCATATATAGTCAACCCATAAATAAATTTTTTGTAAAACATATTTCACTTCCATATAGTCAAATGAACTTTAATGTAAACTATTTACAATAATTTAGGAAAAAATAATATTAAAAAGGACTTATTTCATGGAATAATACATTTTGTTCAGAAAAATAGATTCCTAAATTTACCTTGTTATTTCGTTAATGAAAAAATAATTATTTCAGGGTGAGTCTTTATAACTAAAGTATTGACCTTATTAGTGTTATTACACAAATTTAAATCAAGTTAAATAATTTTAAAGTAATGTATGGGAATATAAATAATAGTAATAGATAATAATTAATATAAATCAATTATAACATTTAAAAAATTTAATCCCATGTGAAGGGATTCAATTTTTATAAAATGAGAATTAATATTATATAGTAAAATATATATTCTTGAAATAATTTTCATTGAAAAATATTATCATGAAAATAACATAAGTAATTATAAATTCATATACATAATCAACAAGGTTATTTTGGATATTATATTTATATAACACATACAATATCTTTTGTAATCACAATTGAAAATAAATTACCCACCTGATTAATCCCTTCATATTTTGGTTGTTGAATTAACTATTTTCAAAATAATTTGATGGTGTTAAACAGTGAAATCTATATTATATATAATATCCACGAACCATAACTTCAATAAAACTCTTAATAGCTTTCATATTCCCCATAATAATTAATTAAAAAATTGAACCAATAATTGAAACAAATAATAGTTATATAATAATATTAAAATGAAATAACTAAATACTTGGTAACTATTTTAAAAAAAATTATAAACAATAGAATGGAATTTAACTTATGAAATAACGAATAAATTAAAGAATAATCATCATAACAAAGAATGATCATGTTGTTGGGAGAAGGATATCATATGGTACATGTGAAAAAAATAGTCCATTTTTTCCTATTTAAAATATTTCAATGGCAATTAAAAATAATATTAATAATCGTTGAATTTTATAGAAGAATTATTTTGAATGAATATGTATAATAATGAAAATGAATTAAATAAAAAATATCAAAACATTCTAAAATGGATTTAAATCAAATATCTATTACCTTTATTATGGACTAATTTTTTAATCCCCTAAAATCATGAGTAATATAATGATATTTATTTTTTATATGTTTATAAATAATTTTCATAACCATTTAAATTTCTGTTTACTTTTTATTTAAATTAGAATCACATATAATATAATCACAAGATTAGTGTAGTTCATGTTAGTTATTTTGGGATTGTTCAATTGAAAATATTCAAAATTTAATTGGTTTCCCTATAACGCATAAACTTATATTACCAATGGTCATATAAGATCAATATATTTTTATTTTATTCAGTTTATGTAATTATAAAATAATCTTAATTCAATATTTCATTCAATTGTAACAATTTAGTAAATCTTCCTTGAATGTTTAATGTTTTTCATTATTCTAGATCCATTATTTTTCACTTTTATTTCAATTTTTATTATTCTTATCTCACTATTACAAAATGTTCAAGAAAATGTAATAAAATTATAAAAATATTTTATGTAGTACATGGTCATTGTATTATACTTATTTAGATAATGAATAGTGAAATCATTCGAACTAATAATTTTTATATATTTATAATTCCTCATAAAATTTTTTCGTTATAAAATATGTATACTTATATTAATATTCTATAAATATTAAAATAACATAAATTTATAAGTTACTATTTTATGACATCCATAATTATAGATTTTTTTATAATATTTAATAATTATATTGATCAATCTACGAGGAACCATATAATATATAATATGATGTTAACAAAGGTACTATTAAGAATTAACTTATCCAATCAATTAATAATAACTATTTGTGATGTAATCAATTTACTTATCTACCTTTGAACCCTTATAACATCTACCTTGGAGACTATTTTTTTCTTTAAAACATATCATTTAACATAAAATAAAATTCCCATTACTAACTAATTTGTATATTAATATTAAAAATATTAGAACTATTTTAAATTATTTAGTTTCTATATGTGGGATATTTTTCATTGACTACACATAACCCAATGATGATATTTAATTTTAAAAACACATTTTTAGACTATATATCATTTTTGAAACTTTTCATAAAAAATAACAATCATTGAATTATAGATAATTTTTTTGACCAAAAAGTAGAATGAATTATTTAACTATAATATATACATTATTATAAGTATATGACTACTAAATAAATAATATATAATATTAAAAGAAAAATGATTTCATAAAAAATGTTTAACCATGAAAAGAAAATAAATTACTATTTATAAATACATACATGTTTCATCCAAATTTACTAGTATATTTTATTGATAATTTAAATAATTTTATTGATTATTAATATTTATATCATTCTTCATAATGAATTAAAAATTTTATTTCTGTAAAGTCTACTATATTATTATTATTCCCATAAATTCAACATTTGTATATGTATATTTGGAAATAATTATATTACAAATTTTGTCTATTGTTTTCAATTAAAAATAAAATATTACTAGATTTAACATTAAAATAAAAATAAATAACATATGGAAAATAATTTATATAGAAAAAATATTTATTTTTTGATTGAAAAATTATATAAAATCATTTTTAAAATTATATTAACTATAAACCCATAAAATTTAAATTAATTTTAAAAAATTAAATTAATTTTTTTAAAATTAAATTTTTATTAGACTATGTATCCACTTTTGTTTAGAATTAGTCTTACCCATATTGGGTGTGTTTCATATAACACATTCCTTTTTCACATACCCAAATATGAATTCCCCTTCACACCATTATTTATTTCGAATATTTTTAATATTCATTATTTAGTAGATTATTGAATATTCTTAGTAAAATTTTAAAATAATGATTTATCATAAGTAACACTATTATAGAAAATTTCACAAAACTCATTCATGATTCCAAGTCTATTAGTGTTTCATATATCTATGTAATTTATCATATATATTATATTCGAAAAATCAATAATAAGACCCTATAATATAAACTAAAATTGTATTTTGAGAATTAGTAAATTATGAAAATATAGTCTTCTGCTAAAAAATTATATAACACTAATAATATAAAATTAATTTTTATTTTATCTTTCGAGTTGGTATTTATCTATTTATCACTACTTAATATTATTTATTCGAACAACTTTATAGTTGATCATTATTTAGGGAAACATTTTTTATGATATTCTAAATATCAACCTCTAAAGGTGAGGTTATTTTATCACCGTATTTCTCAACATATATCAATACATAATTTTTATTATATAATGGACTATTCATGAAAATAGATTCATTAAAAAGTGTATATAATAAGTGATAAATCTATTTCCATTGAGTTTATAACATTTATTTCACATGATGATTTCAATCCCTATTTTTCATTATATTATGGAATTTTATCAATGAGGCTCTCATCATAACAATTGATATAAAAACATTTATTAGAATTTTATTATTATTCATCATAAACCACTTCAAAAAATTTCAATCATACTTATTTCCCAATACAATTTTCCTTTATGTTTCTTCGCATATTCAATTAATTTAAAAATATTATTAAATTATCTTATTATAATTTAAATATTATATTATGAAATTTTCACTTATATTATATATAATTTTCTTGTTCAAATATTCATTTTTAATTTATTTTATTTTGTGTATTATTAATACTATTGGAATCATTTTTTTCAAATAAATGGATCATATCCTTATACAATATGACTTTATTATATTTCAAATCAAATTTTTATGTAGATGTTTTAAATGATATATATATCTTTATAACACAAGAAAAATTATTTATTCGATATAAAATTTACATATATATTTAAATGTAAAAAAATTAATATAATATTTAATATATCTCGTTAGTCTCTGTATCTAGATATGTATCCTCATCATATAGATAGTAGAATAATTCAAATATTAAAATATAAACATCATTTGGGATCATTTTCATATTATCTATTATGACAAAATATAATTTACATATTAATTCATTAGAAAGTTATATATTATATAATAAACATGTTTCATAAGAGAGATAATTATAAATTAGGATAATAAATTTAACCACATTTATTACCATAATATATTGGTGAGTTCCATTTTTTATTTATTTTGTAGGTGATCATTATGAAATTCATATAATCATTATTCATCCTTTATTCATGGATTGTATAGATGAAACATCTAGATTTTCTTCTGATATTCAAATAGTTTAAATTCTATATCAGAGGAAAATGAAAAATTTAATCAAATATATACTTCATATATATTATAGAAGGCCAAATGGGAACAAAAAATTCTATTACTAGAATTGCCTCTGTCATAATTAAACATCAAATTCCTAGTAAACCATATAGCCACACAAAGAAGAGGTGGTAAATTTTTGTTGATATATTCTTATCAAATTAATATATTATATTTCTTTTAAAAATGTGTAACAATAATTATAAATAAACCTGAAATGTGATTATATAAAAATAAACACCTAGGAAAAAAAGTAATATAAAATATGGAACAACATATTTTATTTTTAAAAGATTCTCTCAATAATTTTGGAAACATTTTTCAGGAAATATTTTGTGAAATATGAATAAAAATGTTCTACACTTATATCATTAGGTAAATACGCATTATAAAGGTAGTATCATTGACCATTTAACTATTTATTAATTTCATTACTCATCAAAAAAATCATTATACTATATTAAACATGAGTAAAATGTTTTTCTAGCTAATAATGATATTATCTAAACTTCACAAATGTTAATCATAGATTCAACATGTATATAATTTATAATCCATTATTATTTTTTAATTGTTATGGGATCCCCCTTTATCAATGTCATCGATATCCATAATATATTTACCAGCAATAGAAAGTTTGTAGTCTTTCTTTGTCATCATTTTCTCCTCTAATAGACAACATATTTATAAAATATAGTGCATTGTTTCCTTTTTATAATTATGAGTGAAAATATGATAAAGCATATATAATTATTCATTCCTCGTCGAACTACTATTATCCTTTTTATGCAATGTAAAATATCAACTCCATTTCTCTACACTTCTATTTACATGATATTTAATAGTTTGAGTAGTATCACATTGACCTCTCTCAATATTAATGTATTTCATTCTTTTATTTTCTTCATATAATCTCTCTTATATTGACTCATTATGATAACATGGATATTATAAAATATTATAATATTTAGACAACATTAGTTCACATTATATTATTCATTATTAAAACATCCTTTATATATTATTCATATAATGATCACAAAATATATCATAGAAGTGAGCCACACAAATTGGGAACTTATCACCCATTTGAATAACCATAATTATCATTCCAGGTACCTAGGAAATATTCCATAATATCATTATTTAATTCTCTCTCAAAAATTGATTTGAATTTAGTTATAATTTCCCATGTATATATAATAAATATTTATAAACCATTTTTGGTAATTCTATATATCCATTTAATTCTCCAATTTAATCACATTTGATCCACCTAATTACTATAAAATTTATTACCAATCATTTATATTAGTCATATATTTCCTCATATATCATTAAATAATCATACAAAAACTGATGATTGTCATTATATGAGAGTATTTAAAACATTCATGAGCTTTGAACCCATTTACATAATCTGACATGAACTATAGTTTATTTAAATTTGAGATCAAGATGAATATTATATAAAAATTAAAACCATAGAGTTAAATAGGAATACAAATTATATTTTTATTTGTATTTTTAAATAACCTCATTTACATTTTCACAAAAAAATATATATTATATACATAAACATCAAACTTTTATAATTTCTACAACATCATATTCCAATAAAAAAAATATTTTCATCATTGCATCACAATTCCCAAAATAAACTTTTTTTCATGAAAAATATTTGTAAAATACATTCGATGGGAGATGTATATTAACTAAAAAATGGGTTTTTTCCACTTCCTCGTATGATTATGATACAACCTCAAGCTTGATCCACCATCCCAGCTGCCGATATTTCTATTATTTTATCAACAATGACTGAGATATGTTAAAATATATAATATCACATTTCCATTATAATATCATTTTCATCATGGGGTACTATTTTCCATATTTTTTTCCTATATGATGCTTTAAAAATACATCTATAATGGGAGTGTTATTCACAACACCATAAAAATGTTTGGTTAACTATTATCGTATTATTTTATGTGATTCTCTATGAAATTGAAAAATCATGTATATTTTAAGGTATAATATCCTCTAGAATATGAATAGACCACTTAGACTGACTATAAGTCTATGGGTTGAATCAAGTACCCAATATTACATTCAAAATAAATGGATATTACAGTCGTTGAAAAAATTGAGATTTGAGTATTGTTTCCCTATTAGAGGAAATTGTAAAGGTACATCATGATGTGTTATAATATCTTAAACATATGTATTCCCATACATTTCAACTAATAAATAATTCATGAACTGTGAGAACTGAACTATCATTGTTAGAAGATACAAATTAATTGAAACTATTCCTTTATCAATTTTTTTTCTCGATTGATTAGTCCCAATATCCACAAGGACACCATGAAATTTCCAAAAAAAAAATTAATTGGGTAAATAAATAATTTTCTCCTTCAATTACTTTTTATTACCTAGTTATTGGTACAGAATGATGTAACAAATCCAAGGTTCTCCATTTATTTCTAGAAACTATATTTTTTTGATGAATTTCCCGATTTATTCTTATTATACCATAATTATTGGAACATCAAGAGTTACGTAATAACCCTGGATCCACATAACCTAGTGCCCAGAGATAGTGGTAACATAATCTCAAAAACACATCCTCATACGCCAAAGGCTGCCGACTAGTAGTGAGGGTCTAAGGTGGTATGTTGTAGATGATATAAACACATATTATAGTGGAAAATTATGAATTATAAATAAATAGAAAACTATGAAAGTATAATAAAATATATTTCACAATAGAAACAAGATTATAATCTAGTGTGAAATCAAAAATAAATAAAATAGTAATAACAATCCAATTCCTATATGATGAGTTATATACATGACAATTTCATGGAATATTAATATAAATAAAGGGAAATGGGGATAAAATGGGATGGAATATACATAATTATATTCAAAATTACAAAATTGATGAAATACATATCCTTTAAAATCATGAGAATAAACGTATTCTATGTATCCAATGTTCCATGCTATAAGAAAATAAATTAGTCATATATTTTAGGGAATATGAACTTTATCCATAACCGTAGACATGAATTCAACTTTATTATCAATGGTTTCCATAGTAGGGTGTGAGATAAATTTATTAGGCCATTATGAATTTTGTTTAGGAATAATGCAACTGGTGTACATAACAAATGAAATGTGCATGTAAATGAGTATCAATAAAAATTACTAAATAAGTACCTACTAAATAAGGTTCTTATAGGACACCTAGATGTCTCTATAAGGTTCACTGTTTTCTTGATTATGTCTTATCGAAATATAATAAATAAATATAAGTAATAATATATATATATATATATTTAAATATTGTATACATGTATATGTACTATGCACATGAGGAAATAAGTATTCATATACATGTATACTTGGTTCTAGTAGGGCATGGGTCATACCTTATGCATCCATAACTAAATTTTAGATCTATAGTTTCTGGAATGTGTGAAAGCCCATATTCTCATAAGAAGGAGAGACATCATTCTTTTTATTTGAGATGTTATGGAGATATGTCATTCCCAATACCCAAACAATAGACATTTGGAATGAAATTTTCTTTTATCAAATAAATGTATAATATTTCAATACATCATGCTCAACAATAGATATATGGGGTCATTAAATATCATATCTAAATTTTACCTTAACAATCATACAATAGGAAATATCAATGGTATAATCATAAAGATAAAAAATAACCATGATGAATAACCTATAATCCATTGATATCCATATGGAATAAATATCCAAGGGTGAACATTTTAAATAACTCATTATCGTAATGATATAACATGAGGCATAAACATTCAACCCATTTCAATTCATTTAAAAAATAACCTTATTTTTTATGTTAAGGAAATTCACCATGAAGGTAAACCAATCTATATAGAAGTCTGTTGGTTTCATAAAAACCAACATGAAAGAGATTTACTCTATTTTCCATGTCAATTTGAACACATAGAAGGTGTTATTATATTAAACAATCATGTAATAGAGGGAAATCTATTTTTCACAACATAGGGCGTGGAATATAATGAGATCAAAATCTTCTAATCACATATAATGGGTCTATGGGGGTTTAAAAACATGCTTAAATTTATATATAATGGATAAACATACATAAGGGAAATTTATAGAATTGGATTGTGTTCATCATAAGGAAAAACCGATAAAAACATCCCATCATTTCAAGAAAAAAAAACTAGACACCTAAATTAGGACCATAGACAAGTCCTTTTAAAATATCCTCTTCTGGTTTGAATGAAAATGGATGATATTATTGAAATCGACGAAAACCCTAAAAATAAGGTATTTCATATTTAAAAAAAATATCATGTGATATGAGAAGAGAAAATATACACAGAAGCAATAAGATTAGAGATATTACTGATGTGGATCCAACCCTTTTGATGATGTCTGAATCAGATTTTGGATGAATAAGATGTCTTATTACACAGAAAAGGTTGAGGAAGAGACATAATAAGAATATAAATGAAGCTCATCCACTTGAGAAGAAATTTTGAAGAGGGATTTATGTTTTTTTATTTATGGTTAAAAAAGTCTTTTAAACATGAAATTTTGGGTCACACATTTCGAAAAAATGCTTGGCCAAACCATTCAACAACAATTTATTTTTTACATCACCTGCAAAAGATATGTGTATATATTATCTAACCATGTGCATTATGTGATGTAATCATTTTTACTATGGTATGAAATCTCACATGGGAGTGAACCCTATCTCACACAGATGGAGATAAACCTTGTATCCATCCTTATGCAACATGTGACATGTACGGCTATGTATCACTATTAATACTAATCATTCCTCCCATAATGTTATTCTATTATAAGAGAATCCATTCTATGAAAAATCCAAGGATACTTATGAATCCTTCTGTAGTCCATAGGGATCATTTAACCCAATAAATCAAGGAATTAAAACCTAGTAACAAACAATTCATACCTTTGAGAATATCCGAACAATTAAAATGTCCCCACTCTATTGCAAGTTGCCCCCATTTTTACATTTAATGGTAATGTGGGTCATTTGAGAATGGTTCTAACACTAGGATCATATATTAGCTTCTGAATTATATGTATCATCCTATACATGTCATGATACCATAACACCCATAATAATAGAATATACCTACCTCAGAAAGTAATCATGCTCTAATCCACAATATGAACAGTATGCTCACCAAAAGAAGCATCCACATCCAACTCATCCTCATCATGATATATAAAATGCAAAAAGTCTGCACAATTCTATCAAAACCGAGGTATTTTAAATACATCATTCTTACCCAATTATCAAGGATAAGGTGGTATCTAGTAAACAAGTTGTACAAGTATTTTTATAAACTCCAAGGTTCTAATGAACCTATGTATAATATTTCTTGAAAACCAGATTATATGATGGATAACCATGGAAAAAATCATATGAAAAACTAATCCTTATTATCAACCTCAAGACATCATTTACCGTGATTGTAATATGACTGATGTCTAGACTATGCTGTCAAAATGTGCTTCTTGATAATCTAGATCCTCCATATGGTCTCCTAGAAGAGACACAGTCTATGAAAGATGTATCCCCAATCTCTAACCTACCTAGAGATAATGAGAAAGACCTACCATATAAGGGCTTGTAAGGATATATCTGAATGTTAAAATGAAATATGTTAATATAATTGATCACAAAAGGGGGTATATACTTAACATAATAACCCCTATGTGATGGTCACATGCATGAAGAATGAGCTCTAAAACATGAATCATACGCTCAATCTCTCCATCATTTTGAGGGTGATATTACATGATCAATGAATATTTGTAACCATGGCCATCTAAATCACCTTATATAACAATTTATGTGACATGATAATCCCTATCATATATTATGGAATGAGGTTCTCCATGAATACATAAAATCTCCATGTTGTATGGACATCATATCACCTCTGTCAATATATTAACTCGAATAATTAAAAAGTGTTTTGCCTTCATAAACCAATTAAAATCAACCAAAATTGTATCATTCCCGTGATGTCATCAGGGAAAACCGATAATGATCTTGATGGAATAAACATACTATTTCCACATCAAAATATAAAATGTATATAAATGATCTACCAATGTTTTATGTTCCGCCTTCACCTAATGATACGTTGAACACCATGTAATGAAGCCAGATATACCATTTTTCAATAAATGCCACCTGTATAGATGACCTATGATTCAATACATATTTGTGAAAAAAATATGTACCTCCCTTATAAATTCATGAATTTCCCCCATCATTTGGACTATGGTTAGTTCTATGAACCATGAAATCTCAATAAAGAGTAAGGTCTCATTCTCATCCATAGTCCAACAAGAATATGAATAATCATCTCAAATAATATCCTTTAGGAAATGTACTTTGAATCTATATGTTTCCTTTTTATAACAAAATATATAATGGTAGAGGTAATAAATAAATTTTATTTGATAGTCTTCCCATGATCCTCCTGATCATCAATGTACATCTCTAGAAACACGTCCATGAGCATCCAGTAACTACCAGCCTCCATAACTAACTATGTATGAGTCTTCCTGCTCAATACATTAGCTACTGTATTGTGTCTTCCATGCATGTAAGCAAACTAAAAATATAATTATTTCAATAACACAAACCATCAGTGCTTATGGATATTTAAATCATTATGAGTGTATATATAAAAATGCTTTTATGACCTGTGAAACCAAAAAATGATCTACATAAAAATAGACCCTAAAAATCATAATTCAAGATCAACCACATCTAACTCGATGATTGGTGTCATGTAATTCTATTCATCAGTCCACAATTTATGAGTCTCCTACTCTACAAGTATCGTATCCATCATCAAAAGTACTCCCAACCAATTTATTGTTGTCCCACAATACACCGTAAATATCATTCCTATATCATGATGAATTAGGATTAATTATGATGTCATTCTTCCCATTAACTCCTTATATTCCCCTTCATAATAATTTGATAATACAAATTTCACACCATTCTTAGTAAATACTATAAGAGAGTCTTTTATAAATGAATAGTCATTAATACCCAACTGGCCCAATGAAAACCCTTACATAAATTATTATCTTAGGATACTCTCAAGAAACCATATATTGTACAATATCTAGTTCTATGGATACTCTTAACTCTGAGATGATATTTCCATGAAAGTTGAATTTTATAATTTAAAATATTAATTTGAAATGATCTATGTAAATATATCTCTATATCTGTGTATAAAGTAGGATTTCAAAATTTTGTGAACTGTATTGTCGATAATGAGAATGGACTAATATATATTTCAATAAAATACTAGGAATGAATCTAGGTATAGGTGGAATCCATATTTATTAGATCCATGAAAACATACAATGTGTTCATTATATCAAGTAACATCACTTGATACTTTTAAAGACCAAAACTTATCTAGATATATGTATGAGGAATTCATGATAGTTTTAATTTCACATAATGGTTGAAATAACTCAATTAATTGTTTTTAAATACTCTCCCTACTTAAATATTGTCATAGATGTTGTGTATTTGAGGAATTAGATTGATTTATATTTACTTAAGCTTGATAAACTATAAAAAATCCATGAAAATATATAGGGCACAAGCTAGCTTCTACGAAAAAACGACTGGGGAACCCCATGGATATGTTCTAGGTCAGTGAAATAAACTATTTTCTTTGTCTTATAACTATTTCATAACATATTGATGCTATATAGTTGATACCGTTTATAGTGTATTTGAAAGTACTGTGGGTCTTGACACTAGATTATTGATGAATTCTATCTATACAACTATAGGGAACCCATAAAATGTCATCATGGAATACATCTGTGAATCAATCCATACATGAGGAAAGACATTAGTTAGTATTCCATGATTATCTAAGAATGTAATGGCGATCTGGGCCATCACACTACATAACACCAAATACTCCGATCAATATTGAGATACGTTGAAATCCCATTCTTTCTTTTGGATATGTCTACCTGCATATTGTGATGTAAAAAAACTATAATGAGAAAATATAATGTGGTCTTGATAGGCAACAACATAGTCTATCATGATAATTAAATTTAACCCAATCATGTTGAGGATACTAAGATTGCACTCGAATATGTATCCTCCTATATAAAGGAGACAATCCTTATAATGGTGAATACACTCTAATCAGATACCCAACATGGTATCGAGTGTCATAATTACAGTTAAGTATTCTATATTGAGGCCCATCCTCTCTATAATTATCACATATATAAACGAGTGTGATGTACCTATTTCAAATAAGGTAGACACTAATGTAGATGCTATTAGAATAGTGACTCACGAAGAATATGACATGTCACTCTTCTACTGTGGAATAGTATTCACTCCATCTAATTTTCATGTACTGCAACCCTGAGTCACATCCAAACTTCCCTGAGATGGCTCAAACTATTGGAGATTCATGTATAATGTTTGGATACCTCTAACTAGACTATATCCACTTTCTAAGAGTTCATTGTTCTTATTGTTGCCCGCCCTGTGAGATACTAATTGACTGGATTAGTAACATGGGGTGGGTATTGATCCCCCCACACTATGAACATATGGAAATGTCCTTCAGATCATTGGATATGCCCCATCCTTCTACAAATTCACCACACCATTGGTTCTGGCATTAAAAATGTTTTTGCGTTACTCAACATCCCAAAATGGTGATTTATTAGGAATCTATCAGTATGAGTTGCCTAATTTCTACTACCCCTGTGAAAAATCATCAATGAAATGCTCCTCCCACTAGAAGAACTGCTTGTGGGTCTAGGTACTGAACCATCCTAGTTCCCACCAACATCTTCCCTCAAATTTCTCATTGTAATGAGTTCTTGGTTTATTTCATAGTAATAATCATCATCAAAAAAATATTAACCAGTGATTAGATTTTGAATACCATCCCATCATAAAATGGCATCACAGTCATAAGATATTCCTATTTTATTGTTAGGTAAAATCATGACAACTTAGTAAAATGAGAAAAATAATATTAGAAAACATGGATCACTGTGATTATGAATTTTATAACCTTGCCTACATATAGAATCTATGAAATTAATTAATCATAAAATATCTTATAGAATTATTTTTTGGTCAAATCATGACGTCCATCATCCTAGGTAATGATATCACACCATCATTGGGGAGAAATTCATAGCATATAACTGGCGAGCTTGAGCTTTACTTCTGAAGGCATCTCCAGATGATTTAAAATTGAAACCATTCCATCAAGACATAACTATGTAGTATGAGGTCCACCATCCATCAGGAATATGGGAGGATACTGCCTCTAAAACTCTTGATCCATCTTTAGAATGGTTAGGGGTGGTACAGAGACACCTTGCATTTTTTGTACCATTTTAACGAAACCTTCTTGAAACTGGGAATCTGTTCACATATCTGTAATAATAGTGGGTTCCATATAATGAAATCTAAGAGATATCTCTTGTGGCTCATGTTCCTCCACCTCTGGTGCATGGTCATCACCACCTTATTAGACTATGTCTCTATAATTTCACAGTGGAAGGATTATGAAAATCCACATGAATTCCTTATAAGGGAACTAAGATGTTGAAATGATTATAGATTGACAATAGCATATGTATGCATCATTCTTGTAGAAAATATAAAACCTCTATACCTACTCATAATACCATGACATGATGAAAAATGAATAACATATAAGGCAATAAGATCATAAGAGACACCCTTTAACTACACACTACTATGGTAGTATCTGGGTCATGGTCCCACGTCATAGAATAGGGGTTATGTGAGATTGATTGTTAAATTTATGTTAAAGAGAAAATAAACCTTTACATTTAAATAGGAATCCCATCTAGACATAACACTTTTATTTATAATGAGTTAAACTCATATGAGTACATAATCATTATATAAATATACATATCAGGTTTGAGTAACCATTAAATCTAGTATTAGGATGAAACAAGTTATATTCTATGTTTTTATTAAAAAAGTACCATTTAATATTTATAGAGGTAATTTATCCTTAAATCATCATTTTCATTCAAATAACTTAATACATTTATGTTTCTTTAGTTAATGGAACTCATTGGTACATAACCTACAACTTAGTATAATCATAAAATTATGGATTTTCCACCAATATATGTGAGAAACACCATTTATATTAATATAGGAGCCCTATGTAATCCAATTAAACTAACCTTGGAACAGTTTTTAACTCATTCCACATATAATCATCAATCCACTAAAAATATTCAAGAGGAAATGAATGAAAAAAATATATGTGGCATTAGAAATATGTAAGGAATATTAGTCTTGATGTGACAATAATAATGAATTATATAAAAATTCCATTCCCTATAGGATTAGTAAATGAAAATAAAAAATAAATCAATAAACATAATTCTTAATAATATCACAATGAACGTATGTCACCGAATGGGGAAATTGTATCAAATGTAACTAATAAAATTAAAAATATCAATTAACCATCCTAGAAAATTTGTGTTTCCCTTATACATGGGTTAGCTACTCCCATGCATAGGCTCATTAATAAATTCCATTACATCATAATCTTCAATATAAAACCCAAATAGTATGAAAAAATAAAATAATATCCTTCTAAATGATATTGTAACATCCTGAACCGAGATCCTCTTAACAGGGTGCCTCAAGCTAGTTGGTCACAAAACCTCAAGCATTCCTCCACGGACACCATAGGTTACTAACATGTAGTATGGGTCTATAGTTTTAATGTAGGGAGAATATACATAAATAACATAATATAATAGTGGATTTATTGAATAAAAAGGAGATAATCAGTCATAGTAAAATATATGGTCCAATTGATATAATATGATAAGAATGGTATGAATCAAAAATAACCAAATACAATAAATATTATCATAAGACCATAGTATAATACATATACATGTCTACTTATTGAAAGCTGATATAAAAATAAAAATGTTGATACCAAGGGTAGTCATATAAAACATGCTATGAATAAATACAAAAAGGACAAAAGACTCATCTTGCATCACAAGCATGTGTTTAGTCCACTACTCCCATGATCAATGATATAAGTAAAATTGATCAGGCATCTATATAAGAGTAATATATCTTTTGCACGATTGCATAAATGGATAATTTTAACACCCCATGCTTCTACGGTACGCTTCTCTTTGAATAATGTGATAGCATGTGTTGTACGCAACACCGTGTTCTAACACACCATAACCAATCAAACTAGCCGTTATGAATAGTAATACCTACTTTTTGAAATTATATATATTTTATATTTTAAAATGGAGTTCATTTTTGGATTCGGAATATCGAATTTATCCTACGGTGAAATTTTGGTACTTTTCAGATAACTTTCATATTTTGATGAATAGTGAAAATTACTAAATTTTAATTAAAAAAAACTTTTTTAATCAAAATAATTAATAGTGATAAGTTATTAATTTGAGTGGTTTTAAAGTATATTTATAATATATTTTTACCATTTAATATAATTTTGTTCATTGGACATAATTTTACAGTTAAACCGAACATAAACAAGTGTCAATCTTATGATAGTTATTATCTCTTAAAAACACGCTTTTTGTTTTGACAGCGGCAATTAATTTTAAATTAATTTCTTCCACTTCTGTGTTTTGAATTTAGAAAAATGGATTCCATATTTGGAATCTGGATGTCCAAATTGTGTAAATAGGTAACTTTTATTTTTAGACATTTTGAATAATTACTGCGGTAAATATTTTATTTGCCATGGTCAAGGGTAAATTCAGTAAATAAGGGTTAAAAAATAATATTATAATAATAATGAATTACCCTAAAACGTGTCATAGCCTTATTGGTTGATACATGTTCGACCATAGGCATATTTGGGTCGATTTTGGGACCCCATGGTGCCACTTGTAGGTGATAGGGACACTTTTTTTTAATTAAGTTAAAATTAATACAAAAATGACACAAGCATATATCTTTTAGAAAAACAATTTTTACATAGGGTAATATATGTTGGATTTTAGATTATAAATATTAATTAGAAATATAAAATTATTTCCTACATAATTATATTTTATTTATAATTTTTAGACAATAAATAATTTAATTTATTTATGACACAATGATGATGAATTAATTACTATAATAGTGAAAAATTAAAATAATTGATATTATAAATAGCCAAATAAATATAATATGAAACTTTTAATGAATTAAACTAATTTTATAGGATAATATGATATATTAGGATTGATCTAATTGAGTTTTTTCGAAGTAATCAATCTGTTATGAGTTTCACAAAAATCAACTATTGAATAGTGTCAAAATTGACATAAAAGAGTTCTTAAAAAAATATTATATTATTAATTGATATTAAATTCCTAAAAATCTAAGGTTCGGCCAAAATACTTATATCATTATAGTTGCATCATTAATGGACCACTTGGGGGTCTTTTGGATGTATATAGTAAGTTTATTAACCATATTATATAAAAATACAAAGAGACATTGTAAAAGTGAAACTAATTAACTTAGAGTTAATACTTAAAGATAAAGTTAATATAAGTACCCAAAACTGTATAAATTCTATTGGGTGAGTTTTTTTTGACCCATCCCCACCTTAAACTTTTAATAATCAACTTTGGAGCCATTGGAAACCGAATATGAATTTATTATAAACTAATATCTCTAGATTTTCCAAAGGTGCCCCTCACCCCTCTTATAAAAGGGAACTCTTCCTTCTCATTTATTAACACCTTCGAAGCCTTTTGTTTTGTCCAAACACTGCCCAAATACTCTCCCAACTTCCCTCACTACAACCTAGAGGCCTTAGTTTGATCAGAAAGCCAACCTAATGAGCCCTTTTGATCAAATCAAAAGGAAGAAACCGAAGAAGAGGTAATGATTTCACCACCCTTTTCCATGTTCCTTTCTTCTTGCACTTCTTCTTCCTTTGTTGTTACCATTCTAAAATAATAACTCCAGTATCATATATATACTATGATATTATTATAAATATGTTACAACCATATTCAGTATTCTATCCACCCTTTGAATAACATGTCACCATACGTGCGTACGTACGGCTTACCGTCTCCACGTCGTGGTGTAATTGTTATTCAATATAATATTATTTGGATGGGTATAATAATGATGTGTAACTCATGTAAATAATAAATATAACATGTTAATGATTCTGTATATATGATATACCATCCGTTTATATATTATTTTAATATCAAAAGAATGATATTGTCGCTCATGCGTACGTACGGACTACCGTCTCCACGAACGCGAAGAGATTTATTCTCCATCGTATCCATTCAAGTATAATTATCATTTGATGATTTAAAAGATTATTTTTAAGGACGTGATATCATTATGGATATGAATAATATACAACCTATCCTTTACAAACATGTCTTACGTAACAAAACATATAAAATAAAACAAGTATGTTAACACCCGAAACAACGATAATACTAAGATATTATTATCAAATCAATATTAAAAGATCATATATGATATCATATTAATGTATATGATTCTAGTATAATTTAATAACAATTATTTCACCATTATACAAGAGGTTAACCTACCCCAACCAAGGAAAAGTACAAGGTAAGGTTTATTTCACAATCTCTTCATTATCCGAGATTGTTTATATGTAATAATCTACCGGGATCTCTTTATCATCCACATCCATGTTTTCTTAAAAATGTATTTCAAAACATTTTTATTATTTACTAGAATATGGGTTATAGCCATTTATACCCATGTTTGAATTTTTATTATTTACTAGAATATGGGTTATAGTCATTTATACCCATGTTTGAAATTTTATAAGAGGAATCTTTCCGTCGTTTTCAAAATAAGGTCCTTTTAACCTTTTCGACAGAATTAAGGTAAGAATGTTTTTTTAACTTATACGGTGGGTGAGGCTATTTTACACCATTATAAAATCTTCAAATCTTTCCTTACAAGCTTATAAGAATATTTTCAAAGAAAGTGTTTTATTTTATATGGCTCTTAAATGATTTCAAAAATAGAAAGAGATATTTCTCTAAAAAGAGTTTCGATTTCATCTATGTCAACATCCGTTGATTGATTTTACGGTTATTTGAAGTTGATTTATTATGATACAAAACTTCTATATTGTATTGAAGGTTTTGTGATATGTTTGACTGTGGATGTTCTATTTTTATACCATTAATAGTTTATAGTGAAATTATTGACATTTCGTATGCTAGTTTTAATACGAATGTTTATGTTATGTTTAAACCTTTTCATATGGGAATGCATTGGAGTTAATATGTGATGGGTGGAGCCCGCTATAGCTCCTCGATGCATCAGTAGGTCTCATGAGACAAACTAGTGTCCTGGCACAAGGCCTTGGAAAAATCTTATTTCTAGTCTTGGCACGAGGCCTTGGCAATGTGGTTATGATAGTATGGCATTATGCATTCCAACATTATGAAAGTGGTTATTGATATTTCATGTGATTATTAGATTAGTAGAATATCCATGTGAACAAGTAAATGGCATTATTTCAATTTACTTTTTCCATACTATGTTGAAGTTCAAGTTTAAAAGGATTTTGTTTTAGTAATGCACTGCCTTAAATGTTTATGCTTATTTTTGAATGTTCCGCTATATTGTTATCCTTACTGGGAATTTGAGCTCACCCCTTTTCTATGTTTTTTTCCCAGGATGTGAAAAAGTAAGTTATGAATGACCTGCAGGGATATTATGAGGGGATAATAGTGTGGACTGTGGAAACATTATGTTGTTGTAGTAGTTTTTCATTTTATGATGTAATGTAAAACTTATGTATATATATAGTGTTTCCATTGCTACAAAACCAATCGGTCTTTCGAGATTTGATCTTTCTTGTGATCATGCCAATGTTATGTAATAATGCACTGACTCTGGGTAACTAGGGTCGGGGCGTTACAGTTGGTATCAGAATAAGTTTAGTACAAACCTTGGAATCTAGATTTAGATAAACTCTGATTAGAGCACATAGACCTAAGATGAACTTTGAGGATTAGTATAGAAGAACTTCCTAGAATTTTGGTATTGTGGATATTTTGTGAGTTTTCCACGAAATAAATCCATGTCTGGATACAAGAAGGTAGAGGCGGCTCTGGCATAGATGTACCTAGGGGTAAAACCCGAAAACACCGCTTTGATCTAGACTCGAACGGGAACTGGTGCACGATAAGGGGCCTTGCTGCACTCTTGGTTATGACACTCCCGGGGGATATGCTTAGGATAACTCTCATTTTCTTTACAAATCATTATGAAGGGTTTATGAGTATATACTTCCTCAAAGAAAACATTTTTATGATTATGGATTATATCCATAAATAATTCAATTTATGTTAAGTGTTTTATAAGTATGGGATTATGTATTTTGATTCATAAACTGATCTAGTTTATGCCATTGTTTAGAAATGACACCTAGTGGAAGAAATGGAAACCGTATCAATGCACGCACTCCATGTAGGGATTGCCCTCCCGCTCAAGATAATTATAGTGGAGCTGGTGATGCAACTATTGCCGAACAGCTAATCACCATACTCGGAAAACTCACTCAAGTTAGGAATAATAACCTTACCCGTATGGAGCACCGTGATCCGCAGCGTGGAGGATCAATGTTAGATCAATTCATGAGGCAACAACCACCAATGTTCAATGGGAGTACAAATCCCTTAGTAGCTGAGCAATGGATATTTTCCCTAGAAAAAATATTTCAGGCTTTGGGTAGTAATGAAAGGGAAAAAGTTATCATGGCAGTTTACCGCCTCACTGGGGATGCTGATAAATGGTGGTCATTGATTAAAAATATGAAGGAAGATGATGAAGTATCAAATATGGAATGGAGGGAGTTCAAAGATCTGTTTTTAGAAAAATACTTTCCTCGCGACCATCGAGCAGATATGGAAAGGCAATTTCTGAGTTTGAGACAGAAGGAGGATGAGAATGTCACAAAGTATGAGGCTAACTATACAAGGTTAGCAAGGTATGTTGTAGATTATATACGTAACCCAAGAAGTAAGATTGATCGTTTCTTTGATGGGTTAAAACCATTTCTCCGTCGAGCATTAGTCTCGCAATCCTTTTCATCGTACGAAGACATTGTCTCATGTGCTATCCAGACCGAAAAGTAATTCTCTAAGTCTTATGACTTTAAAGCAAAGAAAGAGAAGAAGAGGCCTTCTGATCAATCTGGGAATGGAAATAAGGGGAAGAATGGAAAGGTTGTATATCCTTCTTGTGGTAAATGTGGGAAGAAACACCCTGATACTTTCTTGAAGGGAATGAGAGTATGTTACAAGTGTGGTGAAAAAGGCCACCAAGCTCGTGATTCCAAAGGGAAGAAGGAAGCCACCAACTTTCAGTGCTACAATTACAGGGAGATGGGACATTATGCAAATGAATGTCCTAAGCATCAGGAGAAATTACCTCAGAAAAGGCCAAGGGATCAAGGCCAGGCTTATGATATCACTACTACTGAGGTAGAAGCTCCGAAAGATGTGGTGGCAGGTAATTTAATGGTTTCCTCAAGTTTTTCAAATGCATTATTTTATTCTGGATCATCGCATTGTTTCATATCTTCCCAGTTTTCTAACAAAATTAGATATTTCCAATTTGATTTAACAAAGGAGTTGTTAGTTAAAACTCCTAAGGGAAGTATCATGGCAACAAAGTTTTTTGAATCAGTCCCCATTACAGCACATAAATGTTCGTTATCTGCTGATCTCATCGTCATACCTATGATTGAGTTTGATATAATCCTCGGTATGGACAGGATTTCAGACTATGATGCGAAGATTTATTGTAAGAAGAAAGAGGTCACGATTCTTGATGATAATGATAAGGAACACCTTATCATTAGAGCAGAATCGTCACCACCGAATTCTTATTTAGATCCACCCTCAATAGCTCAACTAAATTCAATTATTTGGGAGGAAGAGAATGAAATAACTGTGGGTGAGGAAAGGAATGTTCAAATAGAGGATGTACTTATTGTGAAAGAATTTGTAGATGTATTTCCGGAAGATTTACATGGACATCCTCTAGAATGAGAAGTTGAGTTTTCCATTGATTTGATTCCTTGATCAAGGCCTATATCGAAGACCCCTTATAGAATGGCCACTGTAGAATTAGTTGAACTAATGAATCAACTAGAGGAATTGATTAATAAAGTATTTATTCGCCCTAGTGTTTCTCCATGGGGAGCCCCTGTTCTTTTTTTAAAAAGAAAGATGGATCTATGAGGTTATGTATCGACTACAGGGAGATCAATGCTATAACGATAAAGAACAAGTATCCCCTACCTCGCATTGATGATTTATTTGACAAACTTCATGGAGCTCAATACTTTTCAAAGATTGAACTTCGATCTGGATACCATCAGTTGTGTGTGAAGAAGGAAGACATTCCGAAGATAGCATTTCGAACCAGGTACGGGCATTATGAGTTTTCTGTAATGCCGTTTGGATTGACTAATGCACCCTCTATATTCATGGATCTGATGAATAGAGTTTTCAAGGAGTATCTCGATGAATTTATGGTGGTATTTATTGATGATATCTTGGTATACTCCAAAAGATACGAAGATCATGAAAATCACTTGCGCATTATCCTGAAGACTCTGAGAAGACATGAATTATATGGAATGTTTAGCAAGTGTGAATTCTGGCTTCATGAGATTTCATTTCTTGGCTATATTTTCTCTAAAGATGGAATCTCTGTTGAACCTTCTATGACCAAGGCAATCCAAGAATGGCCAGCACCTACGAGTATAACTGAGGTACGCAGTTTTATTGGTTTGGCAGGTTATTATCGACGTTTCATCCAGAATTTTGCCCGATTGGCTAACCCATAAACGAAGATCACACATAAAGGGGTTAAATTTGTTTGGACAAAAGAGTGTGAAGAATGTTTTGAAGAACTGAATAGAAGATTAGTCAATGATCCTATATTGACTCTACCATCGGGGAATGATGGGTTCGTTATTTATAGTGATGCATCAGAGAAAGGACCTGGTTGTGTCCTTATACAGAATGATAGAGTTATTGCCTATGCATCACGACAGTTGAAAATTCATGAACAAAACTATCCAACTCATGATCTTGAGTTAGAAGCTATGATCTTTGCTTTGAAGATATGTAGGCACTACCTCTATGGTGAAAAATGTGAGATTTATACTGATCACAAGAGTTTGAAATATATTTTCTCACAAAAAGAACTCAACATGAGGCAAAGGAGATGTCTTGAATTACTCAAGGATTATGATTGCATGATACACTACCACACGGGGAAAGCAAACAAGGTGGCAGATGCTTTGAGTAGAAAAGACCATGGAGTTTTGAACAATATGAGAATTGAAAGGGATCCAATTTTCATGGATCTAGTGAAGATGGACATGGGAATAACCAGGGAAGGTGAAACATCAATGCTTTTTCAAAGGGTTTCCAAACCATCTTCACTAGAAAGGATTAAGAGTTCTTAGACCGATGATGAAGATTTTCAAAAGAATATTAAAGCTGTGAATGATGGGAGATTGAGAGACTTTGTGTATGAAGATGGAATTTTGAAATTTGGGAAGAGACTTTGTGTTCCCGATATACCTAATCTATAAAGTGAATTGTTGGATGATGCTCATTGTTCCAATTTCTCTATACACTCTGGGAGAACCAAAATGTATAGAGATTTTAAGGAACATTTTTGGTTGGACAACATGAAGAGGGAGATTGCTGATTTTGTGTCAGGATTTATGGTTTTCCAGCAAGTGAAAGATGGAAGGCAACAGCCTAGAGGAGTCATGCAAACTCTTCCCATACCGGAGTTGAAATGGTACAATATTACGATGGACTTTGTCATGGGTCTACCAAAAACTCATAGAAGGAATGATGCAATATGGGTTATTGTTGATCGTCTTACCAAGTTTGCACATTTTTTTGCTATAAGAGAATATCTACCCCTGGAACGTCTAGCAAGACTATATATTAATGATGTTGTGAGACTTCATGGAGTACCCCTATTAATTGTCTCTGATCGTGATCCCCGTTTTACTTCAAGATTTTGGAAATGTCTTCAGAAATCCCTGGATACAGAACTTCATTTCAGCACTGCTTACCACCCTCAGACAGATGGACAATCAGAACGGACTATTCAAACCCTAGAAGACATGTTGAGATTTTACTCAATTGACTTTCAGGGTATGTGGGATCAATACTTACCTCTCATAGAATTTTCCTATAACAATAGCTTCCATTCGAGTATTCATATGGCACCATATGAAGCGTTATATGTAAAGAGATGTCGTACACCAACCTGTTGGGATGACGTTGGTGAAAGAAAACTTGTAGGTCCAGAACTGAGGGAGGAAACGATGGAAAAGGTGAAGGTAATCCAAAATCACATCAAAGCATCTCAAAGTAGGCAGAAGAGATATGCCGATAATCGAAGGAAGGATATGGAATTTCAAGTCGGTGATCATGTTTTCCTGAAGGTATCTCCATGGAAGGGAGTCATACGTTTTGGTAAGAAAGGTAAATTGAGTTCCAGGTACATCGGACCTTTCAAAATTCTTGAACGAATTGGGGTTGTAGCTTACCGATTGGCAATGCCGCCAAGTCTCTCTAAAGTTCACGATGTGTTCCACATATCTCTATTGAGGAAATACATGCCAGACCCAACACATGTACTCACCTATGAAGAATTAGAACTGGAACCTGATCTGTCTTATTGCAAAGAGCCCGTCAAGATTCTTGATACGAGAGAACAAGTGCTGAGAAACCGGACGATGCGTCTGGTAAAAGTTTTATGGAGAAACCATAAGATGGAAGAGGCAACGTGGGAACCCGAGGAACATATGATGAAGAACCACCCGAGTCGTTTCATGCGGTAATATTATAGAAATTTCAAGGACTAAATTATTTTAAGTAGGGGAGAATGTAACACCCCAAGCTTTTACGGTACACTTCTCTTTGAATAATGTGATAGCGTGTGTTGTACGCAACACCGAGTTTAAACACACCATAATAAATCAAACTAGCCGTTTTGAATAGTAATACCTAATTTTTGAAATTATATATATTTTATATTTTAAAATGGACTTCATTTTTGGATTCGGAATATCTAATTTAGCCTAAGGTGAAATTTTGGTACTTTTTGGATAACTTTCATTTTTTGATGAATAGTGAAAATTACTAAATTTTAATTAAAAACAACTTTTTTAATCAAAATAATTAATAGTGATAAATTATGAATTTGAGTGGTTTTAAAGTATATTTAGAATATATTTTTACCATTTAATATAATTTTGGTCATTGGACATAATTTTACAATTAAACCAAACATAAACAAGTGTCAATCTTTTGATAGTTATTATCTCTTAAAAACACGCTTTTTGTTTTGACAGCGGGAATTAATTTTAAATTAATTTCTGCCACTTCTGTGTTTTGAATTTAGAAAAATGGATTCCATATTTCGAATTAGGATGTCCAAATTGTGTAAATAGGTAACTTTTATTTTTAGACATTTTGATTAATTACTGCGGTAAATATTTTATTTACCATGGTTAAGGGTAAATCCGGTAAATAAGGGTTAAACAATAATATTATAATAATAATAAATTACCCTAGAACGTTTCCTAGCCTTATTGGTTGCCACATGTTCGACTATAGGCATCTTTGGGTCGATTTTGGGACCCCATGGTGCCACTTATATGTGATAGGGACACTTTTTTTTAATTAAGTTAAAATGAATACAAAAATGACACAAGCATATATCTTTTAGCAAAACAATTTTTACATAGGGTTATATATGTTGGATTTTAGATTATAAATATTCATTATAAATATAAAACGATTTCCTACATAATGATATTTTATTTATAATTTTTAGACATTAAATAATTTAATTTATTTATGACACAATGATGATGAATTAATCACTATAATAGTGAAAATTTTAAATAATTGATATTATAAATACCCAAATAAATATATTATGAAACATTGAATGAATTAAACTAATTTTATAGTATAATATTATATATTAGGATTGATTTAATTGTCTTTGTTTGAAGTAATCAATCTGTTATGAGTTTCACAAAAATCAACTATTGAATAGTGTCAAAATTGACATAAAAGAGTTCTTAAAACAAATATTATATTATTAATTGATATTAAATTCCTAAAAATCTAAAATTCTGCCAAGAGACTTATATAATGATATTTTCATCATTAAAGGACCACTTTGGAGTCTCTTGGATGTATATAGTAAGTTTATTAACCATATTATATAAAAATACAAAGAGACATTGTAAAAGTGAAACTAATTAACTTAGAGTTAATACTTAAAGATAAAGTTAATATAAGTACCCAAACCTATCTAAATTCTATTGGTTGAGTTGTTTTCGACCCATCCCCACCTTAACCTTTGAATAATAAACTTTGGAGCCATTGGAAACTGAATATGAATTTATTATAAACTAATATCTCTAGCTTTTCCAAAGGTGCCCCTCACCCCTCTTATAAAAGGGAACTCCTCATTATCATTTCTACACACCATCAAAGCCTTTTGGATCGGCCAAAATCTGCCCAAATACTCTCCCAAATTCCCTCACTAAAACCTAGAGGCCATAGTTTGATCAGAAATCCAACCTAAGGAGCCCTTTTGATCAAATCAAAAGGAAGAAACCGAAGAAGAGGTAATGATTTCACCACCCTTTTCCAAGTTCCTTTCTTCTTCCACTTCTTCTTCCATTGTTGTTACCATTCTAAAATAATAACTCCAGTATCATATATATACTTTGATGTTATTATAAATATGGTACAACCATATTCAGTGTTCTATCCACCCATTGAATAACATGTCACCATACGTGCGTACGTACGGCTTACCGTCTCCACGTCGTGGTGTAATTCTTATTCAATATAATATTATTTGGATGGATATAATAATGATGTGTAACTCATGTAAATAATAAATATAACATGTTAATGATTCTGTATATATGATATACCATCCATTTATATATTATTTTAATATCAAAAGAATGATATTGTCGCTCGTGCGTACGTACGGACTACCGTCTCCACGAACGCGATGAGATTCATTCTCCATCGTATCCATTCAAGTATAATTATCATTTGATGATTTAGAAAATGACGTTTAAGGACATTATATAATTCTGGATATGAATAATATACAACCTATCCTTTACAAACATGTCTTACGTAACAAAACATATAAAAGAAAACAAGTAAGTTAACACCCGAAACAACGATAATACTAAGATATTATTATAAATCAATATTAAAATATCATATATGATATCATATTAATGTATATGATTCTTGTATAATTTAATAACAATTATTTCACCATTATACATGAGGATAACCTACACCAGCCAAGGAAAAGTACAAGGTAAGGGTTATTTCACAATCTCTTCATTATCCGAGATTGTTTATATGTAATAATCTACTGGGATCTCTTTATCATCCACATCCATGTTTTCTTAAAAACGTATTTCAAAACATTTTTATTATTTACAATAATATGGGTTAAAGTCATTTATACCCTTGTTTTACTTTTTATAAGAGGAATATTTCCGTCGTTTCCAAAATAAGGTCCTTTTTAACCTTTTCGACAGAATTAAGGTATGAATGTTTTTTTAACTTATACAGCGGGTGCGGATATTTTCCGCCGTTAGAAAATCTTCAATGATTTCTGTAGAAGCATATAAGAATATTTTCAAAGAAATTTTTTTATTTTATATGGCTCTTAAATGATTTCAAAAATAGAAAGAGATATTTCTCTAAAAAGAGTTTTGATTTCATCTATGTCAACATCCTTTGATGGATTTTACGCTTATTTTAAGTTCATTTATTATGATACAAAACTTCTATATTGTATTGAAGGTTTTGTGATAAGTTTGACTGTGGATATGCTATTTTTATACCATTCATTGTTTATGGTGAAATTATTTACATTTCGTATGCTAGTTTTAATACGAATGTTTATGTTATGTTTAAACCTTTTCCTATGGGAATGCATTGGACTTAATATGTGACGGGTGTAGCCCGCTATAGCTCCTCGATGCATCAGTAGGTCTCATGAGACAAACTAGTGTCTTGGCACAAGGCCTTGGCAAAATCTTATTTGTATTCTTCGCACGAGGCCTAGGCTATGTGGTTATGATAGTCTGGCATTATGCATTCCAACATTATGAAAGTGGTTATTGATATTGCATGTGATTATTCGATTAGTAGAATATCCATGTGAACAAGTAAATGGAATTATTTCATTTTACTTTTTCCATACTATGTTGAAGTTCATGTTTAAAAGGCGTTTGTTTTTGTAATGAATTGCCTTAAATGTTTATGCTTATTTTTGGATGTTCCGCTATATTGTTATCCTTACTGGGCATTTGAGCTCACCCCTTTTCTATGTTTTATTTTTCCCAGGATGTAAAGAAGTAAGTTATGAATGACATGCAGGGATATTATGAAGGGATAATAGTGTGGACTATGGAGACATTATGTTGTTGTAGTAGTTTTTCATTTTATGATGTAATGTAAAACTTATGAATATATCTAGTGTTTCCAAGGCTACTAAATCAATCGGTCTTTCGATATTTGATATTTCTTGTGATCATGCCAATGTTATGTAATAATGCACCGACTTTGGGTAACTAGGGTCGAGGCGTTACAATAATACTCAAGTACCAAAGGAGTAATGAGTAGGTTGTGATAAAATATCAGTGTTCCACCACCCACAATGTCTATAAATAATACATCCAATGCACAAATTTTTTTTTGTGTTCATGTAAATTAATAAAATTGTAAATGAATAAATAAGTACCAACTATCTCAGGTTCCTATAATAAACATTGGTATATCTACATACACTATCATAGGATGGTGTATAAATGATCTGAATACCAAATATATATAATTCAATATATATATATATATATCAATATATTAATATATTGTATTCATATATTTCCACCAGTACATGAGTAAATAAGTAATAATATACATGGATACTAGGTTCTATCTATAATTTTGGAATAAATCAGGAATTAAAAACCATTGTAATGAGATATAACCCTAAAAAGGGTACAATATTACAATGTCATTTGAAAATAAGACATCTTGTTCTACGTTTGAGATGGAGGGGTGAGATGTCATGCCAAAAACCTGTAGCATTAGAAAATGTATCTTCATTCCCTTCACAGAAATAAAATTATATCAATTTAAGACTTCATTCCCAAAAACAAATTTATTGGAGAGTGAAATTTTATTCCATATATGTCCCTTAACTATCATTTACCATCCTAAAATAATGAAATAATCAAAATGATAATAAATATCCTTGAGAAATCAAAAATAATGAATTTAAATCCCTGTTTCAAAAATATCCAATGGTGATAAATTAAAATGAATTTGGTTTCTAGTGATAAAACATAAGTTTTGTTATTTTCACACAATTCAATTGATTTAAAACTACCATTTATTTTTAAAGGAAAGGAAATTCTACATCTTGGTGAATAAAACCACTTAAAGGCTAGTTGGTTACACATGTGGGTACATTAATGAGGTAAGTTCCATTATCCATGTAAAGATTAACACATATAATTTATTTGGTAGATTAAAAAATTCTGTAATTGAGGGAAATCAATTTATCACTAAACAAGGGGGAAATGAATGAGGCCAACCACCTATAATCACCATGTATGTTCCACAAGAGTATAACAACATGATTGAATTTATTTATAATGGAATGACACGTATAATAAAATCCCACAATACTAGAAGACATTAAAAATAATGTAAAATCTGTGGAAACATCGTTAATTTTATAGGAAACCACTAGAACGACTACATTAGGTTCTTAGGATTCTCCTCATCAAATATAAATATCAGGTTTGTAGTAGAACAATATAAATATGAGAAATGGATCGAAGCCCTGCCAATAGGGTATATGAGATTTGACAAAACCAATGAAGGATATTGTAAAAAGTGTTATGAATGGAATAAATGGGGAATAGGGATCTTACTAAAATGGATCCAATTATTCTAGTGACATATGATTTTGAGATTTGATGATTTTTTTTCAATCCCTAAAAAAGGAGGAAGAGCCTTCTTGAGAGGTGGAATGATATCCTCCACTATTGATGAAACGTGGAAAGAGATTTATGGTTTTATGTACATTAAGGATAAAAAATTAATTTTACCGAAGAAATTATAGGTCACCATATTTTTTCACATGCTTGGCCAAATATTGCATCAATAATGTTCCACATAGGGCTTTTGAAAATCACTCGAATGTGATAGGTTCATAGTTTACCAAACCATGAAATAGACTTGTTGTAGGACCCATAATCATGGCATGGAATCTCACATGGACGTGCACATCCACTCACATAGTTACAGACAGATTGTGAAGCTTCCAAGGTGAAACATGTTCCCGCATATATTAGTATCACATTTAGTACTAATTATGTGATAAACATGTGGCGTGCATTTTTTCTACATTTTCTTGAATGATGGGCCACGAACAAGTCCTCAACACCAAAAAAATCCATAGATTATAGGGTGCATTTACCAATATGAAAAAAAAAAATTTGAATAAAAAACATAACAAGTATCACTATTGAGAAAATATGGGTCATTACATTAGGAATCATTATTTGATTCCATAACACCATCCCTTATACTACTTGTAAGAAAAATTCCACATATAATATATATTAAATATAATTAATTGTGGAACATGAATTTCGTAATCACCCAAAACAAATCCTTCTCTAATAATGGTATGATTAGAATTTTATAATTATTATCCCTTAAAATACTATAAAAGGGACATGAAATTTATATCTAACAGATGTTAATTATTATGTTATCATCGAACACATTCTCATAGTGGTCAACAATCAGAGGCATTAATTTCCAATCATCCAGGGAATCCTTATCATTTTAGGGTGTCTGTATTGACTGAGATATAATATTACCATGTATCCATTTCCTAGAGAATACCAAATATCAAATTATAATATATTTTTTAGTCCACAATTTTTTTTTCATGTGTTTAATGTATCATGGTGAAAATATTCTTTGTAATAAATTTTTTTCTATGAACATCAATATACACTTTCTGTATTGGTATTTTTTATAAAACATCATCAAATATAAAATAGTAATAATTTATAGACATTGGTTTTAGTAGATCAAATCTTGAGGATGAAATATTTCATACCCATAGGACACTATCTGATGATATAACATAATGGAACAACACATGCATGTTTACGTATTTTCATAAAACTCAATAATTCTGACACATGACTGAGGAAAAGACAATATAATATGTGGTCAAATTATCATTTATATCAAGAATTGATAAATCATTATTATATAAACACATGAATTAATCTTAATTATTTAGTAAAGAGTTAATTAGAAATTTAATTATTGAAAATTCATTGAACATTTTGAGATAATACCTGTTATGTTCACGGTTACTCTATACCATGAATTAATTTATTGGGAAAATCACTCAAAAAAATTTAGTAGGATTCATTGAATTTATGGTATCATATGTCATATTAACAAGGAATATAAAATCATTATTCATGAAGATTAATTTATATTACATGATATAGATTTGATATTTCTTTAATATATCTAATTGAAAATGAGGATACCAACCGATCATAACATATATCATGGTTTCAATGAGGATAACCTCTAGAAATAATACAATGACGGAGTAATGATATCGATGGGATTCATATCAACTATAGATATAAAAATTTTGAAATAATTCATAAGGGAATAAGGATTGTCCAATAGTCTAAATGATTATGCCTTTAATATATAAATTTCCTATAAATAAAATTTCCCTAACTCAAATACTGGGGTAACATGAGCAACATTTTATTATTAAGAACATATAACTACATTCAATTGATAAAATAGTTAATAAGTCCTATGAAAAGTGTATAATATGTTGATTATAACATGACTGATATTGTGATATTCTATATATATGCACAAAAAACCCTAAACTTTAATACAAAAATAGATTAGACTACCCCATGGGTATATTCTCTATCAAAATATTTTGATAGAATGAAGATAACCTAGCATGATCTCTAAGACACTCATTACAATTTAGACCATGCATGTAACACATCGAGATTTTATGAAAAATATTATTTTGATTTAATTAATGTCTTGTGTTTTATTCTACACCAAGATTACCTTGCGCTATACGCAACACCGTATTAGCTTGCAGTATACGCAACACTATTCTTGGATCGTGTTACACCCAATTTTGATAATAGTTATTCTACGAAACATTGAGTATATATATATATATATATTCAATGTATAAATGAAATATGGTTGGATTCTGTTATATGAAACAACGAAGGATTCTTGCACAACACGCAACCCTGACTTGGCTTTCATTACATGCACTCGCGACCTTCCTCGATAGCGTGTGTTGTACGCAATACCGGGTTTTACTAAACAATAATATATTATTATAATATTATTATGAACTAGCTGTTATGAATAGTATTAACTAAATTTTGAAATTTATAACATTATTATTTATGATACACATTTTCTAGAACATGGTATAAGAAAAAAATAATTTTTTTGGGTAAAATAAGTATTTTTCAAAAAATGCAGTTTTGTTGCCTTTTGATGGCGCACCCACATTAAATCTAGTTTTTGACATGTCTATAAGTTAAATTAGACAAAATAAAATTCTTCTTTGTAATCACGAAATAAAAATTTACTTTGGATAAATTTTTCATATTATTCTGCTTACTTTCATATTTTGATGAATAGTAAAAACACGCTATATTTTAAATAAAAACAACTTTTTTCATCGCAATATTTTATATGGTTAAATTATAATATTGAATGGTTTTAATGTATGAATAGAATATATTTTTACCAATTATTATAATTTATGTCATTAGCATTGATTTTACATTAAATTTGTATGTTAAATCAATTCAATCTTTTACAATGTTTTAAAGAAAAACCCGTTTTCTTTCGACAACGAGATTAATATTAATTTAATTTTTGCAACTTTTTTTTATTGAATTTGGAAAAATGGATTCCATATTTGGAATTAGTGGGTCAAAATTATGTTAATAAGCTACTTTTTATTTTTGGGAATTATGAATAGTAACTACGGTAAATTTTATATACCATAGTTAAAGGTAAATCAGGTAATTAAGGGTAAATATAATATTATAAAATTACCCTAACACATGAAAAAATTCTATTGGATGGCTAAAATTAGACCCATATATCCTAAGGGTCTGATTAGAATCATTTAATGGACTTTTTCCATGAAAATAACTTAATTATTATTAAAACCAAAGAAAGTGACAACATGTCACTTTCCTGAATTTTATAAGTATATTAATTTTAATTTAGTGATAAACTTCATAAAACTTCAAACATGAATAGTCTCCAGAAATCTAATTAAATTATCTACATCATATAAATTTATTTATAATTTTTAGGTATTAAATAATAATCATTAATTTGGACACAATAGGGATGCAAAAATTATTTATTTAGTGAAAATCAATAATATAGTTTTTATTGAAATATTAATACATATCAAAAGGCCCAAAAATCTGCACAAAACTTATTATTAGTGTATATATAAACCCTAATCATCCATTTTCCGAATTAGTGACAATTTGTATCCTTATTAAGATGATTATGACACTTATATTATATTATTTTAAATGTTGCCAAAGTTGTCACCTTCATAATTTAATAAATATAAAAATTTAAATATTATTATTTTAAGATGATAAACTTGATTAAATGTATTATTGGGAAAGTAAATAGATTTATCTTCATCATAGGATTTTATTTTTAATTTTTATGCAACAAATAAGTATATTAAATAATTATACAAAAAAAGATGTAGTAATTATTTTATTAAGAGATAAACCAAATTAATGGTTTTAAAAATAATAAAATAAATATTATATAAACTATTTAATGTTCTCCACTAATTTTCTAGATACATATGAACATTTATGATTCTATTAAAGCTTTTATTTTGAACATATATTCTGTATATATTTTATTTAAATTCAAATAAATGAATAGTGTCAAAATTGACACTATCGTTATTTTATAAAACTAATATATTATAAAATTGTTTAAAAATCACTAAAGAAATTACAAATTATAAATTTAAATTTATATGGAATAAAATATTATAAATTATCCAATTATTTTCAATTCACAACAAATAAGTTATTATTTGTTATAATTTAAAATTTAGAATGTTACTACCACAAATAAAATAAAATTGATTAAATAAGGATAAATCAAGTTGATAATGTTAAAAATAAATTTCTAACTTGTCTAAATTTTATTGTTTGATGAGATTAAAATCCTATATAATCCAATATTAGGATATGGGTCATTTTTTGAGGTTTTTAAGTGGGGTTATATTTATTATAAATTAATATTTTTATGAATTCCAAAGGTGCCCCTCTCCTCCCTTATAAAAGGGAACCTCCTCCCTCTATTCCTCACACTACTTTGAGACTTCATGCTCGGCCAACCCCTACCCAATTAACTTCTCCACTTCCCTAGAAACATCCTAGATGTCCTGGTCTTCTTCAAAGACCAATTTTAGTGCCCTAAAAGGAGGTCTCAAAGAGGCACTTCAAAGAAGTGGTAATTTCCGTTACCGATTCTTTCACCTTTATTTATTCTTCCACTTTTTCTTCATAGGTTGTTTCATTATGAAGTAATAACATCAGAATCACTCATATACTGATATGTTATTATAAGTATGAAACAACCCTATTTAACCATCTATCCATCCTATGGAAAATGAAATCACCGCGCGTGCGTACATACGGAATACCGTCTTCACGCCGTAGTGTAAACTATTTTCCACCACCACCTTACTTGGATGCGTATAATGGTGTAAATAATAACTAAATATGATTATTTTAATTTTATATTGATTCTTCAATAGTATAAATACACTCCAATAAAATTCCACGATCATGGGAACAATATCATCACTCGTGCGTACGTACGGAATACCGTCTCCACGACGTGATGAGATTCATTCTCAATGATTAACCATTCATAAATGATTATAAAGTATATATAATAAGTAATCATGAAATATATGACATAATAATGATACTGGATTTATGCATATATATATATATATATGTATTTCATCCAATTAATTCCATTCAATTCAATGAGGAAACGAAAACAACGTTCATGCGTACGTACGGTCTACCGCCTCCATGAACGATGTATTTCATTCTATTTATTGATCTATTATATATATGTGTATACTGAATATATATTATATATAAATCATGTTTTACATTCTGGATGTAATATATCATTTTCTAAGTAATCATATGAATAATTACAAGTCAAACCACGGACGAAAAATGAAACGATTTTACCCAAAACGATCTTTAACATAGAATTTACAAAAGAACGGGTAATATAAAGTCATAAGTGAACCATATATGATATCATAACAATTAATATGATTCTTTAATAAGTCAATAACATTATTTAAATCATTATACAGGAGGCTCAGATACGCACGAAGAATATCAGACCTAAGGTAAGGGATAACTTTTCTAATCTCATTTTTTTCCGAGATTGCTTATACGCAAGTATTTACTGGGGTTATTGTTATCATCCATGTACATGTTTTATAAAAGTTTTTTAATGTATGTATAAAGTCCTTTTTAACCATTTTTGACTTTTACTACATGGTATGTATGGAATCTTTCTCTTATTTACGTTACGAGGTACTTTTTTGACTTTTCCGACAAAAGTATGAGGAGAATGTTATTTTTAACTTATATAGCATGAACGGATTTTTACGGTTTTATAAAGCCTTGTTTTCATGATGATTCCTCCAAAATATTTCATGACTATTTTCAACAAAATCCTTTTCTTTTAAAATTTCATGACATTTTGTGAAAAGAAAATGATTTTGAAGAAAAAAAGGATATTTTCCTCAAGAATTCATTTCAAGTGTTTTATCAAAACCATTTTTCATCTCAGATGACATTATTTCATATGTGTATGTTTCAAGTATAATGTCTCTATGATTTACATGGTTTCACTTCTCTTATTATGAAATGATATCTATTTCTTTTATATGGATTATGTGATGATGGTATGATGTTTATGAAACACATTTTATTTATTGGGTATTTATGAATGATGTATGTTTATTTTGTGGCACAAGTAAAAATGATTGCATTATGAGATGGTTGGGACCTATATATCTCTCCAATGAATTGGGTAAAGATTTTATATCTCATGAGATAGATATGGCTAGAACGAAAAGTTATACCGGTTCAGTAATACAGGAATGGAACGAGGAGTGAGCTCGATTCAGAAAGGGACTTTGTCCACTAAGATGGTCTTGGAAGCAATGACTTGGATACTATGGAAATAATTACATGTGCTTAATAGATACCACAATTACATGTTTTATTCCCATGCTATTTTATAATTATTAATGTTTCTTTATGATCTATACCTTATGTACTTCCATGTTTTAGGTCATTTATCAAGCTTTTGATGTTTAAACATTATGTTCATGTTTTTAAGTTCAAATGTATATGGTATGTTTTATTTTATCCATGATTATCCTTACTGAGCATTTGATCTCACCCTTTTTATGTTTTCTTTTCCCCAGGATATAAAGAAAGGTTTTAGGTAAGAAAAAAAGGGGAAGATCTTTATGGGAGATATTGAAGATCGTTCACCATGATTAGAAGATTACGTTCCAAGTTTCCAAAGACACTAAAATATTACGGTCCTTGTGTGTCTGTTTTTGTGATGTATTAAGTATTCATCTAAAGTAATGTAATGTCCATGTACGTCAAGCTCTGGGTCACTACAGTTGGTATCAGAGGAATGGTTTAGTTAACCTTTGAAAACTAGGATGCGAAAACGTTAGAGACATCCCTAGAGATATTTCTCATGTATGTCTAGGGATGTCCCTAAGGACAAGTATACGTATTGGATATAGTCCTAGAACTATGGTAATGATCTTAAAATTTAACCGAAGATGTATGATATTGAGGGTACTCCCCCTTTACTATGTTGTTTTCCCTAGCATGATTTTTTCCTCTCACACTATTCTTTTTGGGTTTTAGAAAATGGCTGGAAACAAGATGATTCACGATAATGGAGGATATCATGGAAAATGGAATGATATTATTCATGAGAAACCAAATGAAATGGGATTTGGAAGTCCAGACATCATTACTATGACAAATCAGCAATCTCATAATATGATCAATAATCTCAAATTTGGTAAGTTTCCTAACTCAGATAATAAGAGAAAAATGGACTTTCATGATGATCATTGAGGAAAGAAAGTTCAATTTCCTCTATGTAAATCATGTAGGAAGAGGAATCATGGAGAATGTTTCAAAGGGACTGGAAGACGCTTTGGGTGTGAAAAAGAAGGACACAAAGACAGTAAGTGCAAAGGAAAAGGTTCAGTTAACACCATGGACATGGATAATGGTATTGCTACGACATCAACAATGGTTAAATGTTTTAAATGTGGAATGTACGGTCATTATGCAACCAATTCCCTAAAAGAAAGTCTCATGAAGAGAATCAGTATGGGCGTATGGGTATTATTAATGTTGATGATGATGAAGAGACTACAAATGATATGTGAGATGAAAGAATTGTTGAAGCTCGGTCTATGGTTTAATAAGGTAGTGGAATGATTACATGTTTATCAAGCGTAATGTTGTATAAGTAATCTCATGGTACTATGGAATAAAGAGACATCTAAGGATTGTTACACTGTAGTCTTTCCATATGTTTTGAATGTGTGTGATGAATGGTACCAGTATTTTTGGAAAGTAGAAGGGATAAGGAGAAAATTAAATCTTTTATAGTATTCATGAGCTCATGACTAATATAAAGAGAAGGTTATATCATGTTTTGAGTATATAGAAATTTTGTATTTTGGTATGTGGAATGAGTTATCTTTTGACAGCATCCATGTTTTCACTAAGGATTAATGGATATTCATTTTTCAAGAGAATACATGATTAAGGTATTCAAATGATTGGAATGTGACCAACAAGATAATTGGGGATAAATGATGGTTGGTTGATGACATTTTAAGTAAACGTTTTCTTTATACTATGATCTTGGACCTAAGTATTTTAGATAATGATTGGAATGGATTATGTTGGACATAAGATAGTATTGTTTAAGGATAAAATATTTTTTTGATATTATTGATGGGATGTTATAGTAATGTAGTTTTAGAAAAAGGACAACCTGCAGGATGGGAGACAACCCATCGCATCGGAAAATGATGTGGGAATCGAACCCACAACCGATGTGCGACTAGCCTTTATCGCCTACCACTGGCCTACAGGAAGTCCCTGTTTAGTAGAAACTAGTTTTATTATATTAATAAGTATTATATATGAAGTATACGTCCATTTAGGAACCATATATGATTAATCTCACTATGGATGGAATTATGTATTTTTTTGATAACTTTTCTAACATTTTGTTTGAAATAGATGGAATGAACCATCATTCTATCACATGATCCGCTAACACATCATGAATAAGAAATTCAACTTCATTTCTTTAAGGGATGAAGTGGAAATTGTTCAACTCACGAACAATAAAGATATTCTACCAAAATCATGTAAGTATTTCTTTTAATTCATCAACTTTAGGGAAATGATCTTGAAAACCAAAAATGGTGTCCTAGTGCTCATATATCCGATGAATCAGATAGTACCTTAGATCATCACAAATATATGGATTTGTGATTGATTACTTTTTCATAGCCATGTTCTCTACCACTCTACATCAGAACTTGATGGTTAGATTTTTCTTCCATATTCATATTTTCACTTATGTTCTCCTACGTGGAAACCCAATGATGAGTTAATTTGGGTAACCAATAAATTTCATACTTTAGTTTTTAATTCCATGTTTTGGTATTTCTTTTTATGATGTGGGTTCTATTAAAAAAACTTTCGAGTAGTTAACCATTTATAACCCCGACGAATTTCCAGGGTGAAATTCATTTTAAGGGGGGTAGAATGTTAAACCCCAATATTTTATGAAAAATATTATTTTGATTTCATTAATATATTGTGTTGTATGCTACACCAAGATTACCTTGCACTATACTCAACACCGTATTAGCTTGCAGTATACGCAACACTGTTCTTGGATCGAGTTACACACAATTTTGATAATAGTTATTCTACGCAACATTGAGTGTATATATATATATATATTCAATGTATAAATGAAATATGGTTTGATTATGTTATATGAAACAACACATGATTCTTTCACAACACGCAACCATGACTTGGCTTTCATTACATGCAATCACGACCTTCCTCCATAGAGTGTGTTGTATGCAATACCGGGTTTTACTAAACCACGATATATTATTATAATATTATTATGAACTATATGTTATGATTAGTATTAATTAAATCTTGTATTTTATAAGATTATTATTTATCATACACATTTTCTAGAACATGGTATAAGAACAAAATAAATTTATTTCGGGTAAAATAAGTATTTTTAAAAAAATGCAGTTTTGCTGCCTTTTGATGGCGCACCCACATTAAATATAGTTTTTTACCTATTTATAAGTTCAATTTGACAAAATAAAATTCTTCTTTGGAATAAAGAAATAAATATTTACTTTGGATAAATTTTTTCATATTATTCTGGTAACTTTCATATTTTTATGAATAGCAAAAACACGCTATATTTTAATTAAAAACAACTTTTTCATCGCAATAATTTATATGGTTAAATTATAATATTGAATGGTTTTAAAGTATAAATATAATATTTTTTTTACCATTTAACATAATTTATGTCATTAGCATTGATTTTACATTAAATTTGTAGGTTAAATCAATTCAATCTTTTGCAATGTTTTAAAGAAAAACCTATTTTCTTTCAACAACAGGATTAATTTTATTTTAATTTATGCAACTTTTGTTTATTTAATTTGTAAAAATGGATTCCATATTTGGAATCAGTGGGTCCAAATTTTGTTAATAAGCTACTTTTTATTTTTGGGAATTATGAATAGTAACTACGGTAAATTTTATTTACCATAGTTAAAGGTAAATCGGGTAATTAAGGGTAAATATAATATTATAAAATTACCCTAACATGTGAAAAAAATCTATTGGATGGCTAAAAGTAGACCCATATAGACTAAGGGTCTGATTAGAATCATTTAATGGACTTTTTTCCATGAAAATAACTTAATTATTATTATAACCAAAGAAAGTGACAACATGTCACTTTCTTGAATCTTATAAGTATATTAATTTTAATTTAGTGATAAACTTCATGAAACTTCAAACATGAATAGTCTCTAGAAATCTAATGAAATTATCTACATCATATAAATTTATTTATAATTTTTAGGTATTAAATAATTATCATTAATTTGGACACAATAGGGATGCAAAAATTATTTATTTAGTGAAAAATCAATAATATAGTTTTTTTGAAATATTAATACATATCAAAAGGACCAAAAATCTGCACAAAACTTATTATTACTGTATATATAAACCCTAATCATCCATTGGCCGAATTATTGACAATTTGTATCCTTATTAAGATGATTATGACACTTTTATTATTTTATTTTAAATGATGCCAAAGTTGTCACCTTCATAATTTAATAAATATAAAAATTTAAATATTATTATTTCAAGATGATAAACTCGATTAAAAGTATTATTGTAAATATTAATAGATTTATATTCATCATAGGATTTTATTTTTAATTTTTATGCAAAAATAAGTATATTAAAAAATTATACAAAAAATGAGGGAGTAATTATTTTATTAAGAGATAAACCAAATAAATGGTTTTAAAAATAATAAAATAAATCATATATGAACTATTTAATGTTCTCCACTAATTTTCTAGATATATATGAACTTTTATGAATCTATTAATGCTTTTAGTTTGAACATATATTCTGTATATATTTTATTTAAATTCAAATAAATGAATAGTGTCAAAATTGACAATATTGTTATTTTATAAAACTAATATATTATAAAATTGTTTGAAAATCACTAAAAAAATTACAAATTATATATTTAAATTTATATGGAATAAAATGTTATAAATTTTTCAATTATGGACAATTCACAACAAATAAGTAATTATTTTTTATAATTTAAAATTTAGAATGTTATTACCACAAATAAAATTAAATTGATTAAATAAGGATAAATCAAGTTGATAATGTTAAAAATAAAATCCTAACATGTCTAAATTTTATTGGTTGATGAGATTACAATCCTATATAATCCAATATTAGGATATGGGTCATTTTCTGAGGTTTTTAAGTGGGGTTAGATTTATTATAAATTAATATTTTTAAGAATTCCAAAGGTGCCCCTCTCCTCCCTTATAAAAGGGCACCTCCTCCCTCTATTCCTCACACCACTTTGAGACCTAAAGCTCAGACAACCCCTGCCCAATTCACTTCTCCACTTCCCTAGAAACATCCTAGATGTCCTAGTATTCTTCAAAGGCCAATTTTAGTGCCCTAAGAGGAGGCCTCAAAGAGGAGCTTCAAAGAAGTGGTAATTTCCGTTACCGATTCTTTCACATTTATTTATTCTTCCACTTCTTATTCATAGTTTGTTTCATTATGAAGTAATAACATCAGTATCACTCATATACTGATATTTTATTATAAGTATTAAACAACCCTATTTAACCATCTATCCATCCTATGGAAAATGAAATCACCGTGCGTGTGTATGTACGGAATAGCGTCTCCACACCGTGGTGTAATCTATTTTCCACCACCACCTTACTTGGATGGGTATAATGGTGTAAATAATAACTAAATATGATTATTGTAATGTTATATTTATTATTTAATAGTATACATACACTCCAATAAAATTCCACGATCATGGGAACAATATCATCCCTCGTGCGTACGTATGGAATACCGTCTCCACGACGCGATGAGATTCATTCTCAATGATTAACCATTCATAAATGATTATAAAGTATATATAATAAGTAATCATGAAATATATGACATAATAATGATACTGGATTTATTCATATATATATATATATATATATATATATATATATGTATTTCAACCAATTTATTCCATTCAATTCAATGAGGAAACGAAAACAGCGTTCATGCGTACGTACGGTCTACCGCCTCCATGAACGATGTATTTCATTCCATTTATTGATCTATTATATATATGTGTATTCTGAATATATATTATATATAAATCATGTTTTACATTCTCGATGTAATTAATCATGTTCTAAGTAATCATATGAATAATTACAAGTCAAAACACGAACGATAAGTGAAATGATTTTACCCAAAACGCTCTTTAACATTGAATTTACAAAAGAACGGGTAATATAATGTCATAAGTGAACCATATATGATATCATAACAATTAATATGATTCATTAATAAGTAAATAACATTATTTAAATCATTATACATGAGGTTCAGATACACACGAAGCATATCAGACCTAAGGTAAGGGATAACTTTTCTAATATCATTTTTATCCGAAATTGCTTATACGTAAGTACTTACTGGGGTTATTGTTATCATCCATGTACGTGTTTTATAAACGTGTTTTCATGTATGTATAAAGTCCTTTTTACCCATTTTTTACTTTTACAACATGGTTTGTATGGAATCTTTCTCTTATTTACGTTATGAGGTACTTTTTTGACTTTTCCGACAAAAGTACGAAGAGAATTGTATTTTTAACTTATATAGCGTGAACGGATTTTTACGATTTTATAAATCCTTGTTTTCATGAAGCATCCTCCAAAATATTTCATGAATATTTTTAGAAAAATACTTTTCTTTTAAAATTGAATGACATTTTGTGAATAGAAAATGATTTTGAAGAAAAAAGGATATTTTCCTCAAGAATTCATTTCAAGTGTTTTATCAAAACCATTTTTCATCTCAGATGAAATTATTTCATATGTGTATGTTTCAAGTATAATTTCTCTATGATTTACATGGTTTCACTTCTCTTATTATGAAATGATATGCATTTATTTTATATGGATTATGTGATGATTGTATGATGTTTATGAAACCCATTTTATTTATTGGGTTTTTATGAATGATGTATGTTTATTTTGTGGAAAAAGTAAGAATGATTTCATTATGAGATGGGTGGGACCTATATATCCCTACAATGAATTGGGTAAAGATTTTATATCTCATGAGATAGATATGGATGGAACGACAAGTTAAACCGGTTCAGTAATACAGGACTGGAACGAGGAGTGAACTCTATTCAGAAAGGGACTTTGTCCACTAAGATGGTCTTGGCAGCAATGTCTTGGCTACTATGGAAATAATTACATGTGCTTAATGGATGCCACAATTACATTTTTTTATTCCCATGCTATTTTATAATTATTAATGTTTCTTTATGATCTATACCTTATGTACTTCCATGTTTTATGTCATTTCTCAAGCTTTTGATGTTTAAACATTATGTTCATGTTTTTAAGTTCAAATGTACATGGTATGTTTTATTTTATCCATGCTTATCCTTACTGAGCATTTTATCTCACCCTTTTTATGTTTTCCTTTCCCCAGGATATAAAGAAAGGTTTTTAGGTAAGAAAAAATGGGGAATATCTTTATGGGAGATGTTGAAGATCTTTCACCACGATTAGAAGATTACGTTCCATGTTTCCAAATACACTAAACTATTAGGGTCCTTGTGTGTCTGTTTTTGTGATGTATTAAGTATTCCGCTAAAGTAATTTAATGTCCATGTACGTCAAGCTTTGGGTCAGTAAAGTTGGTATCAGAGGAAGGGTTTAGTTAACCTTTGGAAACTAGGATGCGAAAATGTTAGAGACATCCCTAGAGATATTTCTATGGTATGTCTAGGGATGTCCCTAAGGACAAGTAAACGTATTGGATATAGTCCTAGAACTACGGTAATGATCTTAGAATTCAACCTAAGATGTTAGATATTGAGGGTACTCCCCCTTTACTATGTTGTTTTCCCTAGCATGTTTTTTTCCTCTCACACTATTCTTTTTGGGTTTTAGAAAATGGCTGGAAACAAGATGATTCAAGATAATGGAGGATATGATGGACAATGGAATGATATTATTCATGAGAAACCAAATTAAATGGGATTTGGAAGTCCAAACATCATTATTATGCCGAATCAGCAATCTCATAATATGATCAATACACTCAAATTTGGTATGTTTCCTAACTCGGCTAATAAGAGAAAGATGGAGTTTCATGATGATCATTGAGGAAAGAAAGTTCAATTTCCTCTATGTAAATCATGTAGGAAGGGGCATCAAGGAGAATGTTTCAAAGGGACTGGAAGATGCTTTGGGTGTGGAAAAGAAGGACACAAAGCCAGTAAGTGCAAAGGAAAAGGTTCAGTTAACACCATGGACAGGGATAATGGTATTTCTACGACATCAACAATGGTTAAATGTTTTAAATGTGGAATGTACGGGCATTATGCAAACCAATGCCCTAAAGGAAAGTCTCATGAAGAGAGTCAGTATGATCGTATGGGTATTATTTATGTTGATGATGATGAAGAGACTACAAATGATATGTGAGATGAAAGAATTGTTGAAGCTCGGTCAATGGTTTAATAAGGTAGTGGAATGATTACATGTTTATCAAGTGTAATGTTGTATAAGTAATCTCATGGTACTATGGAATAAAGAGACATATAAGGATTGTTACACTGTAGTCTTTCCATATGTTTTGAAAGTGTGTGATTAATGGTACCAGTATTTTTGGAAAGTAGAAGGGATAAGGAAAAAATTAAATGTTTTACAGTATTCATGAGCTCATGACTAGTATAAGGAGAAGGTTATATCATGGTTTGAGTATATAGAAATTTTGGAATTTGGTATGTGGAAAGAGTTATCTTTTGAAAGCATTCATGTTTTTCACTAAGGTTTAATGGATATTCATTTTTCAAGAGAATACATGATTAAGGTATTCACATGATTGGAATGTGACCAACAAGATAATTGGGGATAAATGATGGTTGGTTGATGACATTTTAAGTAAATGTTTTCTTTATACTATGATCTTGGACCTAAGTATTTTAGATAAAGATTGGAATGGATTATGTTGGACATAAGATAGTATTTTTTAAGGATAAAAGTTTTTTTTCGATATTATTGATGGGATGTTATAGTAATGTAGTTTTAGAAAAAGGACAACCTGCAGGATGGGCGACAACCCATCGCGTCGGACAAGGATGTGGGAATCGAACCCACAACCGAAGTGCAACTAGCCTTTACCGCCTACCACTGGCCTACAGGAAGTCCATGTTTAGTAGAAACTAGTTTTATTATATTAAGAAGTATGATATATGAAGTATAAGTCCATTTAGGAACCATATATGATTAATCTCACTATAGATGGAATTATGTATTTTTTTGATAACTTTTCTAACATTTTGTTTGAAATAGATGGAATGAACCATCATTCAATCACATGATCCGCTAACACATCATGAATAAGAAATTCAACTTCATTTCTTTAAGGGATGAAGTGGAAATTGTTCAACTCACGAACAATAAAGATATTGTACCAAAATCATGTAAGTATTTCTTTTAATTCATCACCTTTAGGGAAATGATCTTGAAAACCAAAAATGGTGTCCTAGTGCTCATATATCCGATGAATCAGATAGTACCTTAGATCATCACAAATATATGGATTTGTGATTGATTACTTTTTCATAGCCATGTTCTCGACCACTCTACATCAGAACTTGATGGTTAGATTTTTCTTCCATATCCATATTTTCACCTATGTTCTCCTACGTGGAAACCCAATGATGAGTTAATTTGGGTAACCATTACATTTCAAACTTTAGTTTTTAATGCCATGTTTTTGTATTTCTTTTTTATGATGTGGGTTTCTATTAAACAAACTTTCGAGTAGTAAACCATTTATAACCCCGACGAATTTCCTGGGCGAAATTCATTTTAAGGGGGGTAGAATGTAACACCCTGAGATTTTATGAAAAATATTATTTTGATTTCATTAATATCTTGTGTTGTATGCTACACCAAGATTAACTTTCACTATACTCAACACCGTATTAGCTTGCAGTACACACAACACTATTCTTGGATCGTGTTACACACAATTGTGATTATAGTTATTCTATGTAGCATTGAGTGTATATATATATATATATTCAATGTATAAATGAAATATGGTTGGATTCTGTTATATGAAACAACGAAGGATTCTTTCACAACACGCAACCCTGACTAGGCTTTCATTACATGCAATCGCGACCTTCCTCCATAGAGTGTGTTGTACGCAATACCGGGTTTTACTAAACAACAATATATTATTATAATATTATTATGAACTATCCGTTATGATTAGTATTAACTAAATTTTGTATTTTATAACATTATCATTTATCATACACATTTTCTAGAACATAATATAAGAACAAAAAAAAATTTCGGGTAAAATAAGTATTTTTCAAAAAATGCAGTTTTGCTTCCTTTTGATGGCGCACCAAATTTAAATCTAGTTTTTGACCTGTTTATAAGTTCAATTTGACAAAATAAAATTTCTCTTTTGAATCAAGAAATAAAAATTTACTTTGGATAAATTTTTCATATTATTCTGGTAACTTTCATATTTTAACGAATAGTAAAAACACGCTATATTTTAATTAAAAACAACTTTTTCATCGCAATAATTTATATGGTTAAATTATAATATTGACTGGTTTCAAAGTATAAAAATAATATTTTTTACCATTCAACATAATTTATGTTATTAGCATTGATTTTACATTAAATTTGTAGGTTAAATCAATTCAATCTTTTGCAATGTTTTAAAGAAAAACCTGTTTTCTTTCAACAACGGGATTAATTTTAATTTAATTAATGCAACTTTTGTTTATTGAATTTGTAAAAATGGATTCCATATTTGGAATCAGTGGGTCCAAATTATGTTAATAAGCTACTTTTATTTTTGGGAATTATGAATAGTAACTACGGTAAATTTTATTTACCATAGTTAAAGGTAAATCGGGTAATTAAGGGTAAATATAATATTATAAAATTACCCTAACACATGATAAAATTCTATTGGATGGCTAAAATTAGACCCATATAACTTAAGGGTCTGATTATAATCATTTAATGGACTTTTTTCCATGAAAATAACTTAATTATTATTAAAACCAAAGAATGTGATAACATGTCACTCTTTTAAATCTTGTAAGTATATTAATTTTAATTTAGTGATAAAATTTATGAAACTTCGAACATGAATAGTATCCATAAATCTAATGAAATTATCTCAATCATATAAATTTATTTATAATTTTTATTTATTAAATAATTATCATTAATTTTGACACAATAGAGATGCAGAAATTATTTATTTAGTGGAAAATCAATAATATAGTTTTTATTGAAATATTAATACATATAAAAAGGCCCAAAAATATTCAAAAAACTTATTATTAGTGTATATATAAACCCTAATCATCCATTGTCCTAATTATTGACCATTAGGATCCTTATTAAGATGATTATGACACTTATATTATTTTATTTTAAATGATGCCAAAGTAATCACCTTCATAATTTAATAAATATAACAATTTAAATATTATTTTTTTAAGATGATAAATTCGATTAAAAGTATTATTGTGAATTTTAATTGATTTATATTCATCATAGGATTTTATTTTTAATTTTTATGCAACAAATAAGTATATTAAATAATTATACAAAAAATGATGTAGTAATTATTTTATTAAGAGATAATCCAAATAAATGGTTTAAAAAATAATAAAATAAATATTATATGAACTATTTAATGTTCTCAACTAATTTTCTAGATACATATTACCTATTATGAATATATTAAATCTTTTATTTCGGACATATCTTCTGTATATATTTTATTTAAATTCAAATAATTGAATAGTATCAAAATTCACACGAATGTTATTTTATAAAAATAATATATTATAAAATTGTTTAAAAATCACAAAAAAATTACAAATTATAAATTTATATTTATATGGTAGAAAATGTTATAATGTATCCAATTATGGAAAATTCACAACAAATAAGTAATTATTTGTTATAATATAAAATTTAGAATGTTATTACCACAAATAAAATTTAATTGATTAAATACGGATAAATCAGGTTGATAATGTTAAAAATTAATTCCTAACATGCCTAAATTTGATTGGTTGATGACATTACAATCCTATCTAATCCAATATTCGGATAGGAGTCATTTTTGGTGGTTTTTAAGTGGGGTTAGATTTATTATAAATTAATATTTTTAAGAATTCCAAAGGTGCCCCTCTCCTCCCTTATAAAAGGGCACCTCCTCCCTCTATTCCTCACACCACTATGAGCCTTAAAGCTTGGCCAAAACCATTCCAATTCTCTTATCCACTTCACTATAAACATCCTATAGGTCATGGTCTTCTTCAAAGACCAATTTTAGTGCCCTAAGTGGAGGTCTCAAAGAGGCGCTTCAAAGAAGAGGTAATTTCTGTTACCGATTCTTTCACCTTTATTTCTTCTTCCACTTATTCTTCTCAGCTTTTTTCATTATGAAGTAATAACATCAATATAACTAATATACTGATATGTTATTATAATTATGAAACAACCCTATTTAACCATCTATCCATCCTACGGAAGACGAAATCACCTCGCGTGCGTACGTACAGAATACCTTCTCCACGCCGTGGTGTAATCTATTTTCCACCACCACCATACGTGGATGGGTATAATGGTGTAAATAATAACTAAATATGATTATTGTAAAGTTATATTGATTATGTAATATTATACATACACTCCAATAAAATTCCACGATCATGGGAACGATATCATCGCTCGTGCGTACGTACGGAATACCGTCTCCATGACGCGATGAGATTCATTCTCAATGAATAACCATTCATAAATGATTATAAAGTATATATAACATGTAATCATGAAATATATGACATAATAATGATACTGGATTTATATATATATATATATATGTATGTCATCCAATTAATTCCATTCAATTCAATGAGGAAACGAAAACAACGTTCATGCATACGTACGGCCTACCGTCTCCATGAACATTGTATTTCTTTCCATTTATCGATCGATTATATATATGTGTATTCTGAATATATATTATATATAAATCATGTTTTACATTCTGGATGTAATTAATCATGTTCTTAGTAATCATATGAATAATTACAAGGCAAAACACAGACGACAAATGAAACGATTTTACCCAAAACGCTCTTTAACATGGAATTTACAAAAGAACGGGTAATATAAAGTCATAAGTGATCCATATTTGATATCATAACAATTAATATGATTCTGTAATAAGTCAATAACATTATTTAAATCATTATACAGGAGGTTCATATATGCACGAATCATATCAAACCTAAGGTAAGGGATAACTTTTCTAATCTCATTTTTACCCGAGATTGCTTATACATAAGTATTTACTGGGGTTATTGTTATCATCCATTTAAATGTTTTATAAAAGTATTTTCATGTATGTATAATGTCCGTTTTACCCATTTTTGACTTTTACTACATGGTATGTATGGAATCTTTCTCTTATTTACGTTACAAGGTACTTTTTTGACTTTTCCAACAAAAGTACGAGGAGAATGTTATTTTTAACATATACAGCATGAACGGATTTTTTCGCTTTTATAAAGCCCTGTTTTCATGAAGCTTACTCCAAAATATTTCATGACTATTTTCAAAAAAATCATTTTCTTTTAAAATTTCATGACATTTTGTGAAAATAAAATGATTTTGACGAAGAGAGGATATTTTCCTCAAGAATTCATTTCAAGTGTTTTATCAAAACCATTTTTCATCTAAGATGGCATTATTTCATATGTGTATGTTTCAAGTATAATGTATCTATGATTTAAATGGTTTCACTTCTCTTATTATGAAATGATATCTATTTCTTTTATATGTATTATGTGATGATGGTATGATGTTTATGAAACTCGTTTTATTTATTAGATTTTTATGAATGATGTATGTTTATTTTGTGGCACAAGTAAGAATGATTTCATTATGAGATGGGTGGGACCTATATCTCCCTCCAATTAATTGGGTAAAGATTTTATATCTCATGAGATAAACATGGCTGGAACGGCAAGTTAAACCGGTTCAGTAATACAAGACTGGAACGAGAAGTGAACTCGATTCAGAAAGGGACTTTGTCCACTAAGATGGTCTTGGCAGCAATGCCTTGGCTACTATAGAAATCATTACATGTGCTTAATGGATGACACAATTACATGTTTTATTCCCATTCTATTTTATCACTCTTAATGTTTCATCATGATCTATACCTTACGTACTTCCATGTTTTATGTTATTTCTCAAGATTTTTATGTTTAAACATTATGTTCATGTTTTTAAGTTCAAATGTATATGGTATGTTTTATTTTATCCATGCTTATCCTTACTGAGAATTTGAGCTCACCCTTTTTATGTTTTATTTTCCCCAGGATATAAAGAAATGTTTTAGGTAAGAAAAAAAGGGGAAGATCGTTATGGGAGATGTTGAAGATCTTTCACCACGATTAGAAGATTACGTTCGAAGTTTCCAAAGACACTAAACTATTACGGTCCTTGTGTGTCTATTTTTGTGATGTATTAAGTATTCCGCTAAAGTAATGTAATGTCCATGTACGTCAAGATTTGGGTCTCTACAATGAAAAATGAATGAATTGAAAATGATATTGTTCAATGAACCTTGTTGATGGAAAATTCTACTTCACACATTAGAGGAAGAATAAAAAAATATTTAGAAAATAAATCAAGATATATTTCTACAAAAATATGTAAAACGTGTATCTTGGTAGAATAAAACATCTTATGAGCATGATAAGTTATTCCATTGATGAAATAGTTATCCAATCCTTGATTTAGAACTTTTCAAATATCATAGAAATCATATTCATTAGTAGGTGTACAAAAAAAATACTATTATATAGTGAGATTATCTAAATATAAGATTTATTGTATTCCTATGATATTGAACATATTATAGAATCATCAGTACTCTCTGGTGATTTATTTGAAAATTATAAATGAAAGAAAAAGTTTGATATTTTAGGAATATATTATCAAAACTAAGCTCTATAATGATCATTCCTGTTTTTATTTCAAAAAACATTAATTATTAAATTTTAACAAGAGTCGTTAAGTGTGTTGAATACCATGGAATTTAAAAAAAATGTATTATGGAGAGCATACCATTCTAGAGTATTACAACTTTTTTCCTGGGTTTGAGCATCTAGAACTATGATTTTTCACTAATGACTACCAAATTTCTCAATGTTTTTAGTTGTGAAAAAGACATGATATTTAGTCGATGTTTGATCAAATGTTCCTTATAACCTTTTTTAGAGTCATTCAATAAATATTAATTGGTAGAAGCTGACATAGTTAAAAATTGTGGTATGGGAGTAGATTTTGATGGTATATAAGTTGTATAGGGTGTGTCATGTTTCCCCCAAAGAAAGTGGAATGATTTCTATTTCTCATTAGTACCAGTTTTATAGGGATATTTCTAGAAAAAATCCCTGTTTTTTTATCAATGATTTTTTTTTCAGTCATAATAAACTATATTTTATTGAGGCCCCCAAGAAATTTTATTATTTTAGTCAATATGACCATCAGAAATATTTTTGTGACATAATGTAACAATCCCTTAAGGGTGGATCCTCATTAACTAATGGATTATAGATTCATAACGATTATTCCTTGAATGGTGGGCCTTATCCTCAGACTAAGAAGGATTCTTATGTGGCTATGAAATCACAAGTATGAGAAAAGAGTACATGTATTTATATAGATAAGAATGCGCCAGAATAATATGATGCATGGACATCCACAATTTTTAGTATGATGTTTTTTTTCATATTCAATGCTTCTATTTTTTTTGATATTGTTTGTACTCATTCATTCATATATTCAGTTTTTTATGTTTTTTTATCTTAATTCATTTTTATTGGATATGTTCATGACATATGGAAATGGTTAAGAGCAAGGTTTCAAGTTCCCAACAAGTCGAGTAAATATACCTTGTCATGAGGTGTATGTTTACTTTTTAGTGCTCAATAATTACATCATCAAATTGTCTATTAGAATGGATTATAGGGTTAGTGTTAAGGATCAGATTGAAAATTAATTCCTTCATGATCAATTCTTATATGTTAATGGTGTCACTAATTTTTTTGTGGAGTGGGAATCTAGATTGGGATGGTTCGGTCCTATTGTACCTTATGCTGTTGAAATAATATAATAGTTATTAGAGATATTTACTAATGTTGTTAAAACATTTTTGGATTTCTACTACCAAAAATGTTGTCTTCATAAAATTATGTCTTTATATATATTTTTTCGTTTACCAGCACGTATAGGGGTCTAGTTTACCATAAATCTACTACTTATTATACTTCCCATTTCAATTCCATATTACCATATGATGACTACTGAGTTGTTAGAACATACGGTCTAGTATGTGGATTAGGAGTTAACGAGATTTATTTTCCCTAGAGTGTCATTATTGGTGCTCCATGTAATAATGATTAGATGGAATATGGGATCTACAGACTTTGTGATGACTATTGGAAGTCAAATTAGGAGATCGTAAAGACCAAATATCACTCTCCAATGATATAAGTCATCTTTGAATAGTTTAGAGGGATCATTGTTTTCAGAGATTGACATACTTTTATGCTACCACTATTTGAGGTTCTAATAAAAGGATAAATCTATGTTAGAATTTAGGAACTGATGTGGGAATTTAATGGTTCAGGTTATTCCACTCCAACTAACTAACTCTCATATAGTCACCATGGTATTGATGAACTAGATATTTCATTAATTATTAAAACCTATTTTTTGTTTGTTCTTGGATGATATTTTAGTTTACTCCATGTCAGATATTGATGACATGGACCATATGTACATCATTCCTATAACACTAAGGGATGATCTTTTGAGTCAAATGTTATATTTTTAATTCTATATTTTGTTTTGGAAGTCACAAATGTCTCTGTTAATCGTATCGTACTGAATCTGTCAATCGTATCATACTAAATCTGTCAATCGTATCGTACCAAATCTGTCAATCGTATCGCACTGACTCTATCAATCGTATCGTACTGACTCTGTCAATCGTATCATATTGACTCTGTCAATCGTATCGTACTGACTCTGTCAATCATATCGCACTGACTCTGCTATTCATACTTTCATTACTTATTTTGGTACTTTGTCAAAAACACTTGTTTCATATGAATCGTACCATTACTTAACATAGACATATATCTTCTATTAACCAATACGATGACATTGAGTTAGTTACAAACTAATCAAAACGATGTCATGCTTTCTGTTTCAAAATGACCGTTATGATGCCAGGTGTCCAAGTCCCTCTGAGTTTTTCGGAGAAATATGACCGTTAGAGGCAACATGACAGTTGGAACCCAAGGCCTATAAATAGGAGGTCATTTGAAGCTGAGAAGAACAACGAATGAGACTTTGTGGATCAACTATGATACTTTTCTTCTATCTAGATTCTAGAGAGAGATGTTGTGACTTTTCTCATCTGCTTTGTGCGTCCGATCATCGTATTGAGGGCTTTCAAGTAATTGAAAGACAGAGGTTCCGATTACCTTCAAAATTGAGGGATGACGGGGATAGGCAGACAGACGTTCCGATCATCATATCGAGGGTTGCTGGGGATAGGCAGACAGACGTTCTGATCATCGTATCGAGGGCTCACGAAGGTGTTGGTGAGACAAACCTTTTATCCTACGTGAAAGGATAACCCTTCTCTTTGGGTGAAAAGAATTATAATACTTTTACATCTCTATTGTTACTTGTATTAGAAAGGAATTTGTATTGTTTCCTTTCTTCTTTACATATTCAATTTTAATTGTTTCAATTACAATCATTCTATTACATATTGTATTGATTGATTATATACACTTTAAGGTAGAATCATTCATCTTTGTATTACTCTGATTATTGTGTTCATCTTGAATACAATTTTTTACATTTCATTAGTATTACATTACATCATATCTTTTATATTCAATACAATTGTGGGTGTTAGTATTTGAATTAGTTTAAGTCCTTTTAAACTAACCTCTTAAGAGATAAAAGTTAAAAGGTTTTTAAACCTAAAATTCACTGCCCCTCTTGTATTGTTCCATCTAATAGACATACATATCTATATATTCGATCTGACAATTGGTATCAGATGAGGTTTTCTGCTGATTTGTATTTCTAGCTTTATTTGTTTCATATTTTTTTTACTTCTTACTACACTAACGTGTGGAGTGGAAAAGTTTTTGTTGTATTAGATGGCAGGAATGAATATCGGGTCAATAGAAAATCTGAATCCCTCTATACCACCTATCTTTGATGGATAGGATTATGAGTATTGGAGAGATCGTATGAATACTTATGTGATCAATACTGGCATAGACAATTTTATTATGCTTACTAGAGGTTACAAAATTCTTGACAATGAATTTAGAACTTTCACTAACCATGGGAAGAAAGAATATCAACTGAATTACACGGTACGCAATACCTTATTATGCTCTATGACCAGGAATATATATACTTAGATATCTTCATGTAAAGAAGCCAACTGTATTTGGAAGAAATTAGAAGTCACTCACTTTGGAACATCCAAGGTTATAGAAACAAGGAGAGCAATGTTTCGTGCAGAGTATCATGGATTTTTTTTCCTTATGGAGAGCTAGTATGTAAAGTGAAACAAAGGTTTATGACAATTGTTAACAGTTTATAATCTATGGGAGAAAAAGGTCTTGATTATGAATCTCTGGTTTATAAAATTATAGATATAATGCCAAATGAATGGGAGTCAAAAATGACAGCTATTGATGAAAATATAAATGTTTCCCAGATTAATCTTGATGAAATTTTTGGAACTCTTCTACAGCACGAGACAAGAATGAAGAGAGATAATGATTTTAACAAGAAGAAGAATGGAAATGGTAGTGTATCCCTTGCATCTAAAGCTAAAACACCTGAATGGATTACAAGATCCAAAGACCTGAAATTTGTTATATCTGATTCAAGTGATTGTAATCTTTCAGATAATGAGTTAGCCAATCATGCTCGAAGAATGAACAGGATTGTGGGAACGAATGACTTTCAATATAGATTCAAAAAGAAAGATAGGAAGGATAAGAAAGATTCATAGGTAACTTGTTATGAATGTAAGAAAGCAGGACATATAAGGCATGATTGTCCTTTACTGAAAAGAAAAGAAAAAAAGGAGAAACACTCTCAAAGAAACAATAAAAGGCTTTATTAGACAAAAAAGTCTTAAAGGAAAATGATATGTGGAGTGCAAGTGGAAGTGATTCTTCAGATGATTCTGTAGAATATGAGTCCTCAGGACAGAGAAATATAGGACTTCTAGCCAGACTACCAATTGAAGATCATTGTCTCATGGCTAAGGTACATAATGCTGAAGCTATTACAAATGTCTCTTTGAATGAAAATTATACTGATAATAGATATTATGAATCTTCAAATGATGAATCCTCATCATCAGAGGATGATACATTACCTTCTTTTGAATAAGTTTCTAGATTTTCTGAATTACTTGAAATTGAAAATTCTAAACTCAAGAAGAAGCTTGAGAAAGAAAATTCTAGAATTTCAATTTTGACTAAAGAAGTATCAGATCATTCTAAGGATCTTGATGTAAAAACTTCTGATTTTGAATGTATTTTAAAAACCCCTTAGAATGTTAAATCTGATAAGGATAAACTTTCTATGGATGTTGAAAATATAATTTAAAAGAAAAATATATTAGAGCCTAAATCTAGTTCAAATTCAAATGTTTTGGAAAATAAGAATTTGGTTTTAAAACTAAAGTCAGAAATTTCTTCCTTGAAATTTTTTTTGTCAAACTTTACTCATGGGAAGGAAAACATTGATAGGATGTATTCTCAAATTAGACCATTGAGAGAGCATTATGGTCGTGGTTATACTTATTCCAAACCTGTTTTTAGTAATAACTATTTTTTCCTCAAAAAACCTCTTTTTGTTCTAAGTGTCAATGTGGTCGACACTGGAGAAGAGATTGTTCTCTTAACAGAACTCAATCTTTAGTATTTCATAAAGCTCATTTTTCAAAACAAAAGTGAATTCCTAAAATTCTTTTATCTAACCCTTCTGGATCCAAACAAGTTTGGATTCTGAAAAACTAATTGTTTTTTTTCAGGAAAATGAGATGTGTACGAATAAGAATATTTGGTACATGGATAGTGGTTGTTCTCGACACATGACTAGAAACTAATATCTCTTTGAAAAGGTTATCAAAACTAAAGGTGGAAAAGTTACCTTCAGAGATAATTCTCAAGGAAATATTGTTGGTATATGTAATATCATTTTTATTGGAAAAGTTCTTATCTCAAATGATTTGTTTTTGTTTAGGGTCTTAGGCACAATCTCATCAGCATAAGTCAATTATGTGATGAAGGTTACCTTGTGAATTTTAGAAATGATTAGTGTCTAGTACACAATTCCAAGGATGAGTTCATTCTATCTGCCCATAGGCAAGAGAATGTTTACACTATTAACTTAGAAGACCATAGGAGCCATGAATTACCCTGCTTAAGTGAAATAGAAGACCAATCATGGCTATGGAATAGAAGACTAGGACACTGTAATCTGAGAAACCATAGTAAACTCTCAAAGAAAAGAATTGTGAAGGGGCTACCGGACCTTAGATATGATTCTTTAAAAGTCGGTGATCCTTGTCAATTTGGCAAGAAACATAAAACTATCTTTAAATCAATTAATGAAGTTTCAACTTCTAATGCATTACAGCTAGTGCATATGGATCTTTTTGGTCCTACACAATCTGGAAGCATTGGAGGCAAATAATTTGTATTTGTTTTAGTTGATGACTTTACTAGATTTACATGGGTCTACTTTCTCAGAAAGAAATCTGAATCCTTTTTCTATTTCAAAACATTTAGAGCCCAAGTTAAAAATAAGAAAAAAATACCATTGATAATTATTCATAGTGATCATGGTGGTGAATTTCATAATTCCGATTTTGAATCTTTTTGTAGTAAGAATGGTATTACTCACAATTTCTCAGCTCCAAGAACTGTTCAGCAAAATGGTGTTTCTGATAGAAGAAATCATATTCCTCAGGAAATGACATGAACCATGTTGAGTGAATACTCAATTGCTAATCACTTTTGGGCTGAAGCTGTTAGTGCTGCCTGTTATACTATAAATCATGTTTTAACTAGACCATTTCTTAATAAAACCCCTTATGAGTTATGGACTGGCCGAAATCCTAATGTTTCATACTTCAATGTTTTTGATGAAAAGTATTCATTATGAATACAAAATATAATTTACACAAATTTTCACCAAAATCTGATGAAGGAATCTTTCTAGGCTATTCTACAATTTCTAAGGCTTATAGAGTTTTCAATAAAAACACTAGTACTGTTGAGGAAACAGTACATGTAAAATTCGATGAAACTAATCCTTTTGTTTTCAACCAACCCAATCCTACATCCTCATATGTGTTTTCTAAAAATGTTTATCAACCGTTATTAGAAGATCACTATGGTGAGGAAAATGTTCAAGAAAGGATTCCTGAAACATTTACTATAGAAGATTTTCTACCGTATGTTGATGAACAGGTTTTACAAAACCCAAATCAATTGTTTCTTAGGAATCATCCCAATGATAACATCATTGCTGATGTAAATCAACCTGTAAGGACCAGAAATTCCTTAAGAAATGAAATAGAACATCTTTCTTTTCTTTCCCAATTTGAACCTAAAAGCCCAAGTGAGGCATTAGGTGATGATGATTGGATCAAAGAAATGCAAGATGAACTAAATTAATTTGAGAGGAATCAAGTCTGGACTTTAGTTGATAGACCTAAAGAAACAATTTTAATTGGTGTAAAATGGGTTTTAAGAAACAAATGTGATGCAAATTGAATCATTGTAAGAAATAAAGCAAGACTCGTTGCTAAGGGATATAATCAACAAGAGGGAATAGACTATGAATAAACATATGCTCCTGTAGATAGACTTGAATATAATCGTATTCTATTAGCCTTTACAGCATACTTTAATTTCAAACTATTTCAAATGGATGTAAAATGTGCTTTTCTAAATGTTTTTGTTCAAGAAGTTTTTGTCGAACAACCTCCTGGTTTTCAAGACCTAAAACATCCTGACCATGTTTTCAAACTTACCAAGGCTCTATATGGTCTTAAACAAGCCCCTATAGCATGGTATGATAGACATACAATATTTCTTTTACAAAAAAATTATACAAAAGGTACAGCAGATCCAACCCTTTTTATAAAAATGGAAAACAAAAATTATTTGATTGTTCAAATATATGTTGATGACATCATATTTGAATCAACTCAGAAATATTTAACTGATTCTTTTGTAAATTTAATGAAATCTGTGTTTTAAATGAGTATGATGGGTGAGTTAACATTCTTTTTAGGTTTTCAAATTTCTCAAAAACTAGAAGGAACATATATAACTCAACATAATTATATAAAAGACTTACACAAAAATTATGGATATGACAAAACTAAAAGCATTAGCACTCTAATTGGTACCTCAAATACACTTGATCTTAATGAAACTGGGAAAACAGTTGATCAAGAAATCTTTAGAGGTATGATCGGAAGTTTTCTATTCTTGAAAGCCAGTCAACCCGACTTAATGTTTTCTGTATGATTGTGTGCAAGATACCAATATAATCCAAAAGAGTCTCATTTAAAAGCCGTAAAGAGAATATTTCGGTATTTAAAAGGCACTATGTATTTAGGTCTTTTTTACTCTTCTGGAAATGATTTTGTTTTAAAAATTTTTTCAGATGCTGACTTTGGCGGTTGTAGAATGGATAGAAAAAGCACATCTGGAACTTGTCATTTCCTAGGAGATTCCTTGGTTTTTTGGTCCTGCAAGAAACAACACTCAATAGAACTATCCACTGCTGAAGCTGAGTATGTAGCAGCTAGAAGTTGTTGTGCACAAGTATTGTGGATGCAGCACAAACTCACTGATTATGGATTAAGTTTCTCCAAAACACAAATTCATTGTGATAATACAAGTGCCATAGCTCTTAGTAAGAACCTAGCACACCACTCTCGCACAAAACCCATAGATGCTAGGCATCACTTTCTTAGGGATCACACACAAAATGGAGATATTATTCTTCAATTTATCAGAACACAAGAACAACTTGCTGACATTTCTACAAAGCCATTACCATCTGATAGATTTGAGTTTATAAAACAGAAGCTAGGAATGATTACATGAAAATAATCATTCATATCTACTTCATGTTTTACAATTCTACTTATATTAAATAACTCCCTTTGAAAGGAGGAGGACATTTATTTCTCTGTTTTTTTCTCTTTTTAACTTATGTTCATTAACTATTTACTGTCCTAGTATGTGATTTTGTTTTTCTGGTTATCATATTGACAGTTTTATCGTATCAATTACTTTTCTGTTTATCGTATTGATAGTCTTATTAAATAATTTTCTTTTCCATCATATCGACCGATGATGGTAATCAATTTCTTTTCCATCGTATCAACCGATGATGGTAACGAATTTCTTTCCCATCATATCAACCGATGATGGTAATGAATTTCATTTCCATTGTACTGTCTGATGATGGTAATGAATTTCTTTTCCATCGTATCAACTGATGATGGTAATGAATTTCTATTCCATCGTACTGTCCAATGATGGTAATCAATTTATTTTCCATCATATTGACTAATGATGGTAATGAATTTCTTTTCCATCGTATCAACCGATGATGGTAAAAATATTGTTTTCCATCGGCTTGTTAGATCATGGTAACAAGATTGTTTTCCATCAGCTTTTTAGTTCATGGTAACGACTTTGTTTTCCATAGGCATGTCGATTGATACATTTATTTTATTTTATTTCGTACGGTTATGTATTATTTAATCCTGAAAACCAACAACTTCCTTACGTTCTCCGGCAGGTATTTTCCCCTTTTTTTTAATCCTAACCATTGATCTGTTTTCCTCTAATCTTGACCGTAAGAAGATCAACGGTCACCCCTTTTTTCTCCTATAAATATCCCCCCTCCCCAAACCCACATTTTTTTTCAGGTTTTGAGGTGAATTTATGCTCCACCATGTTTAAATCATCGTACGATCATTCATCGGCATCACCGTTATGTCTCAATCCTCTGCTAACACTCCCACCGAAATGTCTTCAAAGACTTTTATAGAGAAAGACTTTAATAGAGAAAGGTTAGTTTCTCGGGACATTTTTGATTCGTATGATTCCACAATCAGAAAAATCATTCTATTTCAAGGATGGGAACATTTGTGTGTTGAAAGACCTATTTCTCAAGATCCGGTTCTCTTTGATGAAGTTTGTCAGTTTTATAAAATAGTATCTTTCGACAAACACATGGCTATCAATTTTTCCGTATACGATAAAAAGTTGTCTATGTCTATAAAACAAGCGTCTCATTTTCTGAATGTCCCAATAGAAGGGGATTCATTATGTCCATCTCAAAAACTACCAGAAGAAGTTGGTATGTTTAATAGAGAAAGTGCTGAAAAGCCTTTGTTTGTTATTAATGAAGAGAAAAGGAAAGTTACTCATCTTTCTCCGGAAAATCTCTTTGTGACTTTATGGATGCAAGGTTTTCTTATCCCAATGAAAGGGGATAGAAAAACTCTGAAAGTTTATGATATTTTTATGCTTGACTATATTGTAAATATGAGTAAAGTAAATCTCATGGGGTATGTTTTTGAAACCATTAAGAATGTCAAGACATGAGGGATTATGTCCCAAATGATTATGTATCCATATTTCCTTAAAAAGTTCATTCTCCAAAGTAGGAAGTTTTGTAACATTCCTTTGAAAGGGAACCCGATAGATTTGAAGCCCTCCTGGATTATCAAAAGTACTATGAATAAGTCGAATGATTGTTTTGATCAAAATTCAAAAAAATTTGTCAGAGATATAGAAGCTGAATTGGCTCAGAATCAATCAGCACCTATGCCAGCCAAAGACATTCAATCTACTGGTCTTACACAAAAGTCTGATCTGCAAACAAGTTCAAATCCTAAGAAGAAGCCAAAGTACAGTAAGGATGTTGTAGCCAAATGGAGAAAGGATAAGGAACAGAGAAAGGAAGGTGATCCAAAGTTCAGTCTTGACCCAGCTGAGGCTTTTTCAGAAAGAATAAGGGTAGAAGAAACCCTTAAGGCTGAAAAGAAAAATAAAACTGTTTTGAAAAGAAAGGATCGAGACTTTGATATCTCTAAAGTGTTGAAAATGGTTGACGATTCTAGTGCTCAACTGACGGAAGAAGTGCATCAAGAACCAATCGTACAGAGCCTTCCAAAGAAATAAAAAGGAAAACAAATGATGGAAGAAATAGAAGAAGTGGAATAAGAGGAAGGATATTTTATTTTATAATTTCTTCAATTTTAGATGAAGAGTAGGGAGGAATCGGTTCAAAATATGAGTGAATGTGTTCAAAAAATTCCTCATGTCGATCAAGCACGAACTCCGGATAGAATTTCATCTCAAGGAAAGCAAGGTGTTGAATCCTATCACACTGATAAAGTTGTTGTCATTAGTGATAAAGTGGAAGAAGAAAGAAGGAAGAAAGAAAAATAAAAAGTAAATCATCCAGTTGTTGACTCAAGCCGATCGAATGAATTGTCTTCGTACGATGAGGATACTGAATCAGAACATACAATCTCTCTCAAGAAGAGTGTTTAAATTGTCCATGTTTTGAGAAGGGTTGGGAATACCATTCCATATTTCCCTAGGCTAGAAGGGAAGATTGATTTTATTAATGAAAATCAAAATAAGAAGTTTGGCTCTGTAATAGAATTAAGAATGAAAGTTTTGTCAGTTGAAGCTGATTTGAAAGTTCTTTCAGGAAGTTCGATTGCTCATAAGAAGGCATGTAACAAGATGACCAAGTTGTCATACAAAACAGAGAGCCCAATAAATGATCATGAGATAGCTATTGAAGATATAAGAAGGTTGTCAAATTAGCATGCAATTGCTTTCTATAATCTTTACATAGAAACAGTTGAAAGGTTGAATCTTTTGTCTTCTCAATGAGGCGATGTTCCTTCAGTAAAAGACTAGCAAGAAAGGATGAATGTGTTTCAATCTGAATTCTCAAAGGTTTCATATTTCAAGGATGAAATGGTTTTATTGAAGAAACAAAATTTTGTGTTATCCAAAGATAACAAGAATCTTCCAGACAGAATTGATACCCTTGAAGAAGTAATTAGAGTCCAGGAGGAGACTATCAAGAATCAAGATCAGATTTTTGCGGACCAACAAGAGCTTCTCAGAACTCAGGGTGAATCAATTTCTGAATACATGAAAGAAATAAAAAAATGAAATATGGTCTTCATGAACTCATAAAGAAGGAGAATGAAAGAGAAAACAAATGACTATTGTATTTGTTTTCCTTTGAAAGCTATCTTTGTTTTGTAATAAATTTTATGATTCTTTTCTTTTTTCCAGCAATTCTTCTCTCTATCACTTTCAGGAAACCCAAAGTAACCCCATTAGTTTTGTAAACCACAAAGAGGGAGAATGTTTTATAAAGGGGGAGAATGTTTTTCAAAGTTGATTGGTTTAATCAAATATTTAGAAACCAAGGAAAATCTGAATACAATCCTTAGGAAAGTATACACCTAAGGGGGAGTTAGTTGTATTCAAATTCATATTCAGAATAGTTTCCAATAACTCAGGGGGAGTTAAGTATTTCTTGTTATATTTACATGGTGTGTTTTGATTTCCAAAAAGGGGGAGATTGTTGAGTCAAATGTTATATTTTGACTTTTATATTTTGTTTTGGAAATCAAAAATGTCTCTGTTAATCGTATCGTACTAAATCTGTCAATCGTATCGTACTGAATCTGTCAATCGTATCGTACTGAATCTGTCAATTATATCGTACTGACTCTGTCAATCGTATCGTACTGACTCTGTCAATCATATCGTACTGACTCTTTCAATCGTATCGTACTGACACTGTCAATCGTATTGTACTGACTCTGCTATGCATACTTTCATTACTTGTTTTGGTACTTTGTCAAAAACACTTGTTTCATATGAATCGTACCATTACATATCATAGACATATATCTTTTTTTAACCAATAAGATGACATTGAGTTAGTTACAAACTAATCAAAACGATGTCATTCTTTCTGTTTCAATATGACCGTTATGATGCCAGGTGTCCAAGTCCCTCCGAGTTTTTCAGTGAAATATGACCGTTGGAGGCAACATGACCGTTGGAACCCGAGGCCTATAAATAGGAGGTCATTTGAAGATGAGAAGAAAAACGAATGATACTTTGTGGAAAAACTGTGATTCTTTGCTTCTATCAAGATTCTAGAGAGAGATGTTGTGACTTCTCTCATCTGCTTTGTGCGTCCGATCATCGTATTGAGGGCTTTCAAGTAATTGAAAGACAGAGGTGCCGATTACCTACAAAACCAAGGGCTACTGGGGATAGGTAGACATACATTCCGATCATCGTATAGAGGGCTACCGAAGATAGGCATACAGACGTTCCGATCATCGTATCGAGGGCTCACCAAGGTTTTGGTGTGACAGACCTTTTATCCTAGGTTAAAGGATAACCCTTCACTTTGGGTCAAAAGAATTATAATACATTTACATTTCCGCTATTACTTGTATTTGAAAGGAATTTGTATTATTTCCTTTCTTCTTTACATATTCAATTGCAATTATTTCAATTACAACCATTCTATTACATATTGTATTGATTGATTTTATACGCTTTAAGGTAGAATCGTTCATCATTGTATTACTCTGATTATTGTGTTCATCTTGAATACAATTGTTTTACATTTCATTAGTATTACATTACATCATATCTTTTATATTCAATACAATTCTGGGTGTTAGTATTTGTATTAGTTTAATACCTTTTAAACTAATCTCTTAAGAGCTATAACTTAAAAGGTTTTTAATCCTACAATTCACCCCCCCTCTTGTACTGTTCCATCTAATAGACATACTTATCTATATATTTGATCCGACAAGATCTTCTATATTGTTATCTTTCCAAATATGAATTTTGGAATCAATGTGTAACGTTTTTTAGGAATGTTATATCTTATTAGGGTGTATCAGTGGATCTTTAAATTTTACTTGTAGTTATTCCCTGAGAGAGGACAAGAAATATATACGAGATTTGATGCTTCATGGGTTTGGGTGATTGTCACATGGTACTTTTTTAGGAATTATCCAATATTGAATTGCTGATGATAAATATACACCATGAGGTTATAATTATTGAGTAGAATGGAAGGTGTGAGAAAAAATTTGAGGAACTGAATATTAAATTTGACTTCAACTACAATTTTGATTCTTCTAGAACCAGGATTAGTTTACACTATTTTTCACATATGATTTGTGTATAGGATTGTGGTGTGCATTGATGTAGGGGAGATAAGTTGTAGACTTTGTATATTTATAGTTACGGAATAAGTAGATGAACTATCCTACACATGAACTTGAGTTCCTAGTGGCTATGTATATGCACACAAAATGTGGATTCAATTGGGTAAACAATTATAGTATATTCGGATATTAGAATCATGTCGTATATTTTTAATTGGATAGTACACAACTTGTGACATAGATACTAGGTGAATTTTCAAACGAATAATGATATTGACGATTCTTATAATCATGGAAGAGTGAATATTCTCACTAAAGAATTGAGTCGGAAATTACAGACACCAGCAGTGAAGGAATCAAAGGAATAGTTGTATTTTATGAGTATGTTCCCAGATATGAGCATTGGAATGTTAGAATATTGTGGGTAGGTATGTATAGATATGATTAAGGATGAATCAAAATATTATGGGAGGGTTTTTCATGAGAACAATATTGACTATGAGGTTTAGTGCTTTAGTATATTCTTTTTTGGTGGAGAGAACTTGGGTTAGTTGTCTCTGTCTCCATGGGGTGGTTTTTGTTTAAGAAAAAATTTGGTGGATTATTTTTCACTAAGGTGGGAGTTTATGTACAATACTCATTATTCTATATATTCTATACACTCAAGAACTACCAATATGTAACGTGATTTGAGAAAAATGTATTGGTGATCAAGGATGAGACTCTCGATTTCATATAGATTATCCTGGTTTCTTAAGTGTCAGTGAGTTAAGGTGAAACACCATTGGAATGATAGTATTTTATAGACACTTCCTATTTCAGTATCATAATTTGATTAGATTAATATGGATTTTATTTCTATTTTATCATAGAATCATAGTGGTAGGGATACAATTTTTTTGATCATTGATCGAATCACAAAATTCATTCATTTTATACCTACTAATTATTTAATGAAGGTGGAATAACATAGAGAATTCTATGTGTAATAGAATGGGAGAAATTAGTTGGTTCACCCTATGGTTGTTTCTGATGTGTATGCAAGGTATATATCCATGTTATGAACATAATTTTAGGATTTTATGGGTTCCAAGTAGAAGTAATAAAAAATGAATTATCTATAGAATGATAGATATATAGAGTGATATATCCAAGATCTTAAGAACATGATTCTTGTTTGTGTAATTAATTTTAGTGGTTTATGAGAACATAATTTGATATTAGTTGAGTTTTCATGTAACACACTTTATTTTGAAACCATAAAATGGATTGAATTGATGTTTTATATGGCTGGAAATGTAGATCTCCCTTTTGTTAGGTAGATTTTGGAGAGTCTTCTTTGGTTGGGAAAAATATTATGTTGGAGACATTAGAGATCATGTAGTAGTTTGAGTTGGTGGCCTAGAACCAACTACTTTGTACTTTATTCATTGAATAAACACCTTATCACATATTTATTGTTCTTATTCATTATAATTCATGTGATAATGTCCCAAGGATAGCTGTTGCGTTAAAGGGTCATAACGAATCCTTGTTATGTTGTGAACCTGAAAGTTCCACAAAACTATTCATTAATATAAGTTCTATGGCCGGATGATGATATTTGTGGGATATAAATAATACATGATATTAGGGGTGAGGACTCATAAAACTTTTATCCACCTTCTCGTGGTGTGCATCCTTGTTAATATCCATGAGGATATTATAAGAACGAGAACCGCTAGTAGGAAATCCACAATTCATTGTGTAATTGGATGTTCCTATCTACAGACATGTGTATAGATCCTTAGACTTTATAATTATTATTAATGTGTATTAAAACTACTGCACATAGATGTGTTGATGAAAACTGTGATGACACATTATTCTCAGCGAGGTATGATATGTTGGGTGCGTCACGAGTGATATGCCTTAATAGATAATGTGAGAATTGATTTGTCCCATTTTTTCCATAATAGAAGTATATATCTAATGCCCATTGATTGAATTCATATAGGTTAAATAAATCCATGTCCATGGAAAGGTATGGGCATGTTCGATTCCGGGATATCCAAAAAAGAATAATCGAGCACATGGGTTCATGACACTAACATGCAGCCCACATGATTCGAGATATCAGGACAAAGGGATTATATTACACGGTAAGAATTCATACGAGGTTACACGTCATTGTGGCATTATCTTCTTTATCTATGGGTTCCTTGGGGTGTTACTAGACTCTAAATTTGGACTTTAGTCAGGCTCCACCTAATGTCACTGAGAAAGAGACTTAGAGGGTCACACAATAAGTGTGTTTAGGAATCTTACTTATATATTAATTTAACATGTTAAATAAAGGTTATTCCTGACTGTGGTTTAATAATTATTTAAGGATGTATGATCACATTTATTTTGAAAGTAGTTATTTTAGAGAATATAATGTGTGTGATATAAAATATATTTATTACTGAGTAACGTAGTTACATTTATTTATGAAATAAATAGCCATTACTCGAGGCCTAATAAATGTGGTGGATGAAATAAAGAAAAATGAAAAGAAGATATACACGCCATTTACATTCAATGAACACAGCATGTATTTTTCATATAAAATGAGTACACTCCATGTATTAACGATTACATGCCATCTAGTTTCTCTAGTCCAGATTTTGAGGAAATAATATCATTTTATTAAATGATATTTATTATAATCAGCATGGCCGCTTGTAAAGGAATTAATCATTGGACATAGTGGTTTTCAATAAGAGTCAATAAAATAAATAAAACACATAACACATTTATTTATTTTCATAACGCTATAACCTCAAAATAAATTATAAATATCCTCACAACCCCAACACTTTTCTAGTGATAATCGTTGTGCACAAAATTTTTAGAGAATTATCTCATGACTGAAAGAACTTCTTCCTCCAATAATGCACTCAATACCAAGAGAGATCATCCTCCATCGGATCAAGGTGATGTAAGGAAGAGAACGCAAGAAAAGGCTTCTCCACACTAGCACCCAGATATTTCTTTAGAGACATCCATATATATGTGGTGCACATGTAGATCACTACTAGAGGAATTCTACACTTGGATTCTATGATGCAACGACGAATCACATAAGATCATGACCAGAGACATCAATGATAAAAGAATTCAATATTTGTAATTATTGTCAATTAATTAAATTAATTATAACCAACATATGATGATTCTATCATTATGGTTCAGGGAATTCCTCATTCTTTTTCTTTCTTTGATCTATTCCAAAGATTTGAAATTTTTATATCATGACAGGGCTCAGATTGATAGTTGTCAACGCTAAAATTAATGTTGGGAAAACCCAACAAAGAGCTTTTTCTACGCTAGTATCCTAAAAGTGGTATCAGTGGGATAATATCATTGATTATAATTATTTAGTTTTTTGTTGGTGATTTACGCATTTAATAATTTATTTCTTTAAATTCATGTTAATCAGTCCTTAAATCTGAATCTCGAGATCTTATTCTCCCCTCTCGTTTCCCGTTCACCATACAAAATTGAATTTTTCTTTTAATTTTGATTAAAATAAAATAGAGGAACTCATCTAAAGGTGCCAAACGCTCATATACATACAAGAACAGAAAATAGGACATGTATTTGGATGTATATGTCGTGTAGTATATGTTCAATGCATAGACTGATCCGCCAAATCGGGCCATGTATTGGATCCTATCTAAGTCATTTACGACACTGTGTGTTGATAAGGAACAAGTGGCACCTGATTTCTGGATTACACGATGTGTGGTCTAACTGAACACAGTGTGTAGTCCCTTCTAGTTAGGGTTGGACTGTGTACCCCATACACGACTTTCCTAGAAGGAAACCATGTAACACATATACTATACGATGTGTGTCCAAAAGTACACGTCATGTACTCTAAAAATTTCCAAATTACAACTACACACCATTTCCCCGGTTGTGTACTTCGGATGGACGGTGAAAAAATGTACACACCATGTAGTCATAACTACATGCTGTGTACTCATCCAAATTAGGCAGATTTCGTAAAATTTATTATTATATTATACATACCCTTGAGATGTGTACCATAGTCCTAGTATAAATGTGAGGCACAACACCTGATAGGTGTTATATATATGTTTGTGTTTAATTTTACATCTGTGTAATGAATGGGAATTCACAGTGTTGTATCTAACGTACAGGTTACACACAATGATAATTTCAAATTAATTTATTTGATTAAAATTATTATGAATGTGAATCTCAAGGAAATTTGGAAAAATGGTTTATGATAAAAGGATTGATTTATTAAAGATAATTAAATGATTTGAGCAAGATTTATCATAAACAAAAACTATTAATGAACTGAATGCTAGTTTTATTAATGCATAATATCGTTTCATGTATGGATGATCATGAGGTAGACCAAGACCTTTATATGTGAATGGTTTCTTTTAATTTATTTATTTAAATTAAATTTGATGGCATGTGAGCCTTCTCCCCATTAATATGTAGGGATTCTGTTCCCAAGGATTATATTATGTAAAACCCCTTTTACACTTCACCAGTGTGTGAGATAAATGCATATGTAATGGATGGATCTCCCAAGATACTGGAGGCGGCTCAAGTAAGGATCCATGGTTAAACCAATCCAAGGATATACAAAGGTGGACAAGTGGAAAGCTGTAAACACAAACTCAAAAGGTTCAAGGAGTTTTTCCGTAGGTTTGGGTTATTTTATCAACTACTACATAAAATAACCAATATAATAAGCTCTTGATCAAAAAATTTATTTTATTTCTGTAAGTTTCATGGTTTACTTATTGTGGGTCTATAATCACGATCACAGAATTAATGAATTAAACAAGCATACAAGATCAAACTAAAAAACCGGCTTATGCGTATTTATTTTCTTAGACATTGTTATCACTTAAGTATATCCCACTTAATATTACCAAGAATATAATCAGTGAAAATTAAAAGGAATTTTTTGTATAAGGATAAAATCACTCAAAGAAATATTAATTCTCTATACCAATCCATAATCTTGGTTAGAATCGAACCATAGTTCAAAGTGCTTGACCAACACAAGTTGGGGAGCTTTCAGTTATCAGGGAATTCTAAATCATGGTTTTTGGTTGACATGACATGGTTCACTTATAGGGTTGAATTCTACAGCAGGACATGGTGTGACCTAGAGGAAAATGTTGAGGAAATCCAATATAAAAGGATTTCTAGAATGAGGAGTCCACTCAGTGGATCAAGGAGCTGTGAGTTAATGCAGTTGGCATTTGGAATTCCAAACTAATGCCCTTAAGGTTTCATAACCAACCCTAGCCGAGTTAATGAGTGGGGAAATATGGATCATGTCCATAGTAATATTCCAGCAATATAAAATTTTCAAGTCAATGGTGAAGGCTGTTGGATTTTGATAAAATAATGGGAGACTAATAATTACAAATTTATTTATTTGTATCATTTTTTATAATAATGTACTAAAAAAATTGTTCATCTTAATTTGTAGGATCTACAAGAAAAATGACTTCAAAAATATCATTGCGAACCATAATCGAGATGGAAAACCTTCTCACCACCTCTAATTTCCAAGAATGGAATATTTGTTTACCGGTCATCTTTCACCACAAGAGGAAATTTTATGTGATGGAAGAGAATGTTTCAGTTGCGCCTAGGGAATGGGCCCGTGATGAGGAAATATATCACTATGCAAAACATATGGATTATTCAATAGATTTCCAATGTTTCATGCTATCGGTCATGTCTAATGTGCTCTTAAAGCAACATGAAATCATCGGAATGTATAGTATGATGTCTCACCTTAAATATCTCTACCAAGAGAAGGCGAGATAAGAGATATATGAGATCTACAACTCCTTGTTTAAAACATATCTTGGAGAGTCTGTGCCAGCTAGGCCACATGTTGTCAAGATCATTAGACACATTTAACTCTTGGACATCTTACAGATTAAATTCTTGGATGAGTCGTGTATAGATCTCATCATATCATCACTACCCAAGAACTTCTATAGATTTAATGACAATTATAACATGAGAATGAATGAGTAGAGTCTATCCAAAACTCTGACCTTAATTCTCTAAGTAGATAAGGACATGGGGCGTGACAAACCCGCAATCCTTATAGTGAATAAGAAAAAGAAGGGAAAGGAAAAAAGGCCCAATGCCTTATAAATGGTATGAATCCCCAAAGAGTAATCCTTCCAAGAAGAAGAAGATATAGACGCAGGTCAAGGAATGGGAGGTAGTATGTTTTTCATGTGGAAATCAAGGCCACTACAAGAGGAACTGCACCCAAACGCATGGGGACGCTAAAATTTCATTCATTATCGAGTGTAATATTTCCATTTCTACACATAAGGTATTAGATAAAGCTTTTGGGGATCATATCATTATTCAAATGAAATGACTAAGCAGATTTAGAAAGAATGTCAGATGATAGGTGGATCTTCGATCTTCCAATGGCACAAGGCTGACTGCGTTGTCCATTGGTGATTACCACCTATCATTGCCTATTGGTATGATTTTAGTTTTACATAACTATTATTATGTTCCTAATATTACCAAGAATATAATTTCTATATCTTGTTTGGATATATATGGATTTTTTTTCTTGTTCGGAAATAAGGGTTGTCTTTTTTATAAGAAAAACGTATGTTATGGTATGGGACATTTAAATAATTCTTTGTATGAATTAAATTATGAAAACCAAGTGTTGGAAATCGATAATGAAACAAATTGACATGACTCATACATCACCAAGTCTTGGAATCACCATCTCGATCATGTAAATGAGAAACGCTTGACAGAGCTCTGTCAAGATGGCTATTTAGACTCTACTGAGCTAAAACCACTTGATAGATGTCACACATGTTTACAAGGTAAAATGGCCAATCCGCCTTTCAGTGGAAAAGGTGAAAGGGCCACAGTTATTCTAGGATTGGTGCACACAGATGTGTGCGGACCATTTCTAGTAGAAGCTAGAGCTGGATATTCTTACATCATTTCATTTACTAATGATTTGAGTAGATATGGATATATCTACTTAATGAGGTATAAGTCAGAAGCCTTAGAGAAATTTAAGGAATTAAAAAACGAAGTAGAGACTCATCTTGGTAAGAAGATAATGAAACTTCGATCAGATCGAGGTGGAGAATATCTGATCCAAGAGTTCATCGATCTTTTACGGGTGTCTAGGATTCTATCTCAGCTCACTCCTCCTTATAGACCATAGTGGAATGGTGTTAGTGAAAGGAGGAACCACACCATGTTGGACATGGTGAGGTCAATGATGAGTAATTCAGATCTTTCATTATCCTTTTAGGGATATACATTACAAAAAACAAGATACACATTAAACCAAGTACCAACTAAGGCGGAAAATGTAATTTCATCTGTGTTATGGAAGGGAAAGAAACCCATTTTGTTGCACACATGTGTATGGGGATGTGATGAATTTGTTATGGCCTTGTGAGGAAACAAAATTTCTCTAGGAGGCACGAGGTGCATCTTTATAGGATATCCCAAGATAACAAAAGGATATTACATATATAGCCCTTCAGAGAAGAAAGTGACTGTCGCTAGACAAGACATCTTTTCTGGAGAGGGATCACATCCTCAAAAAGCATAGTGGGAGAAAAATTGATTACGATGAAGTTGATGCTCACGATACATAGGATTTGGTACATGAAAAAGATCTACTAGTCCCTATAGAAGAGGTTCCAAAAACACATGTACTGCCTAGGGGCTCAAGAGAGATAAGGTAACCAGAGAGATTCAGATTACTAGTAACCATGGATGGTGAATCATTATTATTGGACGATGATGAATGTCTCTCCTAAAAGGAAGCGGTCGAAAGCTTAGAAGCTGCAAGATGGATGGAACCTATGAATTAGGATATTTATTAAATGTATCATAACCATGTATGGGTTCTGGTCAAAAATCCGATTGATGTAAAGCCTATTGGATGAAAATGAGTATTCAGGTGAAAACTGGACATGGAAGGTCATGTTAGCACCTATAAAGAAAGGATAGTGGCTAATGGATTCTGAAAACGACAAGTAATTGACTATAATGAAACCTTTTAACCACTTTCCATGTTTAAATCCATAAAAATAATACTTGACATAGTTACATACCATGACTACGAGATTTGGGAGATGGTTGTGAAAATGCCATTCCATAACGGGAACCTTTTGGTGGATGTCTATATGACACAACCAGAAGGTTTTGTGATGCTATGTGAAGTAAAATGGGTTTTAATGTTGTAGAAATTCATTTATGAATTAACTCAAGAATCCCGAACATTGAACTTTCGATTTGACGAAGTTATAAAAAAATTTAGTATCATTAAGAAAGAATGTGAGCAATGTGTTTATAAGTGGTTTAATGGTAATGCAATCGTTATCCTAGTATTATATGTTGATGACATATTGCTTATTGTAAATGAATTACGATTATTACTGTTAGTTAAGGACTGGTTCAATAAGTGTTTTTTCATGAAGGATTTTTGTGAAGCATCCTAGATTCTAGGGATCAAGATCATTCATGATAGATCCACAAGGCTTCTTGGACTAAGGCTGGGTACATACATTGACCAGATACTAAAAATATTTATATGGAATAATAGAATATACGATTTGTTCCACTGTCACATGGCCTACATCTTTTTATGAAAATGTGTCCTCAAACACAACAAGAGAATGATATAATTAGTATGATCCCATATGTATCGGCTATTGGATCCCTCATGTATGCCATGTTATGTACCAGGCATGATGTTTCGTATGTACTGAATATGGTAGGTAGATATCATGAAAACATAGGAGAACAATATTGGACTGTTGTTAATACTATCCTCAATTATCTTAGAATAACTAAGGATATGTTCATGGGGTTTGGAGGAGACGAGGAGCTTGTCATCATAGGGTATGTTGATGCTGGCTTTCAGACAGATCAGAATGATTTGAAGTTGCAATCTGGATATGTTTTCATTCAAATGGTGGAGCTGTGAGTTGGAGGATTTCAAAGCATCCAGTTGTATCTGATTCTACAGTGGAGTCCAAATATATAGCGGGTTATGATGCAGGTAAGGAATCCATATAGATTCATAACGTTGTCTAGGAGATTAATGTGGTGACTACCAGTAAAGATCCTATCATGTTGTGATGTTATAATACTATATCGGTGGCTCTTGTAAAAGAACAAAGGTCACATCAATGGACAAAGAATATTCTCCGAAAGTATCACCTCTTGAGTAATATCAATCAAAGGAGTGAATTTGTAGTGAACATAGTGTCCATGAAAGAGAACATGATATACCCCATGACTAAAGTCCTATCTCAATAGAAGCATGAATACCATGTGAAAGCTAGCATTTTAAAAGGTGTTAGTAGTAGGCTCTAGTATAAGTTGGATTCTGTTGGAGTTGGTGGCCTAGAACCAACAACTTCATACATTATTCATTAAATAGACACCTTATCACATATTTATTGTTCTTATGCATGAAAATTCTTTTGATAATTTCCTAAGGATAGTTGTTACTTTAAAATGTCATAGAGGATCACAACTATTATGAGAACCCAAAAGTTCCATAACACTATTCACAAATATATGTTCTATTTCCGGATGATGTTATATGAGGGACACAAATATTACATGACATTAGGGGTGAGGAATTATAGATTGTTGAGGAACCTTATCATGGTGTGAATCCTTTGTAATATCTAAGAAGATATTATGAGAATGAGACCTGCCAGTACAAAATCTACATTTCATAGTGTTATTGGATATTCCTTTCTATGGATGGGTTTATTAGTCCTTAGACTGTATGATTATTATTAATGGGTATTACAACTCGCGCACTTAGATATATTGATGAAAACTGTGATGACCCAATGTTCGCAACGTGGTAGGATACGTTGGGTGCGTCACATGTGATACTGAAATAATAGACAATGCGAGAAAGGATTTGTCCCTTCTAATTCATAATGGGAGTAGATATCTCAGGCCCTTTTATGGGATTGATATTGCCTAAATAAATCCATGGCCATGGTAAGGTATGGGGAGTTCGATTCAGGGAAGTCCAAGAATGAATAATCAAGCACATGGGTTGATCAAACTTGAATATAGACCAATTGATTCAAGATATTGTGTCAAAGGGATTACATTACATGTTAATCATTTGTATGAGGTGACACATCATTTCAGTGTTAACATCTTTCTTTTTGAGTTCCTTGGAGTGTCGTTGGACGCTAACCTTGGACTTTAGGTAGGATACACCTAATTCCACTGAGAAATAGGCCTAGATGGTCACATAGTAAGTGTGTCCATGTATATCAGTTAAATATTAATTTAACAAGTTAAATATAGATTGTTCCAAACTGTTGTTTAATAATTATTTATGGATGCCTGATTGCAATTATTTCAACACTAGTTATTCGAGAAAATATATTGTGGGTGAAATAATATATATTTATTAGTGAGTAATGGAGTTACAATTATTTAATAATTAAATAGCCATTACTCAAGGTATAAAAAATTTGATGGAGGAAATAAATAAAAAATGAAAACAAGATATACATTCTGTGTAAATTGAATTTATATGCCGTGAAGTTTTCAGGCGAAACGATTACACACCGTGAACTAATGATTACATACTGTGTAGTTTTTCCAATCGGTATTTAGAGGAAATAATATCATTTTATTAAATAATATATATTCTAATCAGAGTGAGGGCATGTCAAGGAATTAATCATTTGACATAGGGGTTTTCAATAACTGTTAATGAAATAAATAAAATGAGAAACACCTTTATTTATTGTCATAACACCATAACCTCAAATCTGATTATAAATATCTTCACAACCCCAACACTTGTCCAGTGAGAATCGGTGTGCACAAAAATTCTGGATAATTATTTCAAGACCAAAAGAACTCCTTCCCCCATGAATGATCTCAATAACGTGAGAGATCCTCCTTCATCAGATCAAAGATATTTAAGGCGGACAATGCAAGCAGAGGCTTATCCACACTAGCACTCGAAGATTCTTTTGGTGCTGTCTAGAGATACGTGGTGCATGTGTGGATCACCGATAGAGGATTTCTACACTTGGATTCTATGAAGCAACGACAAATCACATCGGATCATGACCAGATTCATCAAAAAATAAAGAATTGCATCAAGGTAATTCTTTTAAATTAATTATAACCAACATATGATGATCCTGTCATTGTGGTTCTGGGCTCCCTCTTCCTTTTTCATTCTTTTTTCTATTCCAAATATCTATCATCTTATTATCATGATGGATCTCAGATTGATCATTTTTGACGCTAAAAATTAATGTTGGGAAAACCCACCAATGTTCTTCCACTACGCCCAGAACCTACAGTAGTTTATCATGAATACATAGATCACTAAAAAAGCTATTATAAGTATTATGTATACCATAATCACTTGAATTTGGAGTTAGAGGATGGTGAAAAATACCTTCTTAGGGGTTTACCTTTTGTAGGACATTATCAGTTGGATTTAGAGGGCATTTTGGAATCATTGTTTCTGGGCACATTTTGAGAACATTGGAAAACATGGAAAAAGTATCATATCAAATGAACATACAATATCATTTTACATCCATCCCTGAACAAATTCATGTATCCCAAATGGGGATTTATCAAATTGATGATTCCTATCTGATTGAATGGGATGATATAGATTGTCATCCTGATATCTCTATGGTTCAGAAACGAGTTCAACTTATGGATTTATGAGAGAAGGTGTTCTTCTATAAAAAAATTTCGTACATGTACAATGAAAATGCCGATCAGATATCCATGAGATGTGGGGAATATAATTGTTGATGTGGAATAATGTGAATTCACTTTTTTTATTTTTAGCAACATCATTAAATTTGGGAGAAAGAATGCTCTTATGAAGGGAGATTGTAACACATTGTTTCATTCCTTTATGTATGTTCGTTTTTTTGTGGTTTTCCCTTTTTTGAGGTGCATTATGGGGTTACCAATAATTATGATCCATTTCAAAAAAAAAATGTCTAAATTTTCAAGGATGTATGATTTTTTCAAATAATGGATTCTAGGTGTATATTTGTAAACGGATTTAGAGGCTTAACATTAGGATCAGAGACACAAATAATTTGGTTTGGAGGTTTTCATTATAAAACAATAGTGATCACTTCTTATTGGACACATTCACATCATGAATGGGTTACCTTATATGATTATGATGTAGGGGAAGAATTCATGAAGCTGTTGTAGGGTGTGAAAAGATTAGAGGTCATGATAATTTTTCAAATTGTGAAGATATGATCATTGTTAAATTTAATCTAAGGAAAATATATATTCAAATATATTTCAATAAATGAGATTTTATGCTATAAAAGGGATTCGGAAAATAATATCCTCATGTATATAAGTATGAAACATGATAAAAAATAAAATATTTTATCATTTGGTGAATATGATTCATTATTGAACCCTTTAGATATTTTGATCAATGTTTTGTGATCTTCCTCCTTTTGTACCAAACAGTATGTTATTTATTCAAATAGTAGTCACACCATGTATACCTAGTATGTGGAATTTCTATTTACATGCATCCTTTTTCCATAGTAGTTGAATTGGATGAATTTTTTTACATTAATGATCAGTTGGTGTTTTATATTGATCCTTACTAGCTTCATATCGTTCCATGTATTTATATGGTCTATTGATGGATTTCCCATCCACATTACTAAAGGATGTTGGGTTTCCATCTCTAATGAGGTGGGTGGATTTCGGTAATTATTGATTATTCACATATTATTATATTTTTAGGTTGACTCTATTAGGATGTTCCTGGATTTGTTTTTCTATTAAGTGAAAATGGGATTTAATTAAATGTTATAAAGGTTTTGGAAATTGTTTTGAATATACCAGAAATATTTGGAACTTTGGGTGCATTAGAAAATAGACATATTCAGCCTTGTTTTTATGGCTCTACTAAGGGTAACATTTTTTAGCATCCTGATCCCAAAAATCCTAGAGCCGATGTATGTTATCAATTATATTTTTATGATAACAAGGAATCAAGCCTAGAAGGACCTATAGTTTAGTAGTCTTGTTAAACAAGATACATACATAAGACAATCATTACAGATGAATAAACTAATTACAACATAATGGTTTTTTTATTTATAAATAAATAACTATATGATAACATTATTTCATCTAGTATATCTATACATATAATTAATAGCATGCTTTTTGGAATCATGGGGAAATAAACATAATAAGCATGAGATCAAATGCTTGGTAAGGATAAAATATAACAGAATCAATAATAAATCAATGTGAATAGTCAACATGGAAAGGTAAATAACTGAGCATACATGCCAGGTAAAAAATAAATTGAATGCTAGTTTTTAAACAATGTGGAAGGATAATAACTGGAAACTCATTCCATTCAAATAAATTGACATGGAAAAATAAATATGGAAAGGTAGGAAACAGAAACACATTCCATCAAAATGAATTAAAATGTAAATTATCCATAGAAACGTCAACCCAAAATATCATGGATGTATAATAATAGAAAATAAATGATGGAAATTCATTCTTAATTGATTTCAAGGCCAAGGAATTTGAATACTTGTACCATCAAGACCATTCAAAAGATTTTTTAACACTATAGATAGAGTGCCATTTAATTTTCAAAACTTTTTAGTTTTATAAGAACTTATCGATGCATCGAGGAGGTATATGAAGTCTGGGATCCATCCACTATTACAAGTATAAATAATTACCCATTTAGAATAACCAAAGTTTATAATATTCCGTATGAAATATTGGTATTCAATAAATTGTATGCAATTAACAATATTTTCTCATATAATCAAAAAACTACTTATGTAGACCCCACATATAAAATGGTATACGGTATAAGAAATAGTATTATCCACAATATGTAAAATTGATAATTAGGTAAAAATTAAATTTGAAATTATCATTGAATATTGAACATTTTAAGGGGACTAAAAAATGAATCAAGTTAGTAAATGTTATTAATATCCTTGGTCAAATGATCCATAAACTATCAAGAGGAAGAATAAGGATGGTATAAATGATATTTATATTAGGAGGAGTAAAATAATTGGATATTTTACATGATGAATAGAAATAAATATATCTTTTTAAATAATTATTAATGAAAATATAATTTTTTTTGAATTAAATTTTCATTTAAAATCACCATTTATGAATTTTTTATAAAAAATATCTTAGTAAAAATGAAAATTAATATTCAATGCAATAGATATGAGTTAATTTGTACTTTCAATAAGAGTTAAATGTATCATTATTTTCTCATGTTAAAAAGACAGTAAAATTATTTGTTCAAAAAGTAACCAAATTATTCTATTGAAAACATTTGTAAATGAAAAAAAGGTTAAAAATTAATTTAAAATATTGGGATATTTTTTTTTGAAAACATTTTTAGAAAATATGGTTTATTGATGATTATAATTTCTCTTACATGGTAGAAAAATAATGTCACGTTTTCTTAAGAAATTATCTAAATGATTTTGAGTACCAATGAATGAAAAAATGTTACCATTGCTTAATAAAGGTCAGGAATAACCACATGAGATGAAATTTAAATTTTTTATTAAAAAATGATAAAATAATTTCCCCTAATGAATTTTTTTAAAAAATACTGAAAAAATGAGATTTTGCAGTAAACCCTTGAAAGGATTATGATGTTTGAGAGAGAATCAATAATTGATTAGATTATGTGTATCAATTATAAATCCACATATAGAATATTGAATACATCAATATATAGTCAAAGTCATTACATACATAATCATATACAAATAAAAAATAAGTAATATAACCTAAAAAAATAAATTAGATTATGAATTTATTTTCAACTTTGTTACATTTAACACAAATCCCATTAGATTAAATAGATCAATTTGAAGCTCAAAATTTCATGATGTCTGAATGAATCATGATATTATATGAAAAAGTGTCACATACAACTTTGAAACAGTTGAATCAAAATATCCACGATTAATTAACATAAATTAAAAATTAAAATATCATAAAATAATGTGTTTCATGATATAAAATTTCAAATGGAAGCATAGACATGATATAAAAAACTATGTGCATAATAAAAACTATGCCTCAAATGAATTTTAATTCAGAAAAAATACCTTACCTGGCATATCATTTCTAGTAAATGTCATTTAAATTAATGTATACAAAACGGAATTTCAGTATATTTTTTTCATGAGAACCTTTTTAGTAGTTAATTTTAATTTTACATCACTTAATATTATATTTTATAGAACTAATTAAACTATATTGTTTACATAAGTGGTTTTGACCAAATTCTCATTATGTGTCAAATAAATCTTTGGTTTTCCAAATATATACAAAGAGGTCATTAAGTAACATCTCCAGAATAATAATAAATACATAATTCACATATTTATTTATCAATTACTCTTTTATAATTGATCCCAAACATATTGTTCTGAAAAATGAATCAATGTTACAATGATGGAGATGATGGTTCGTACGCACGCATAACTAACATTCCAATTTTTTCAGTTATCATTATGGGAAGATTGTAAGTAAATTAAATATTTATAGAATGATAATTATATCACAAATACCATATTATTTAATCATATATAGTTATATTTATTATTAAATTTAGTTATAATTTTCAACATCAGTTAACACTTCCAAAAATGACGTTAACAGTTTTTAAGTACGTGAATGTGTAATAAATAAAAAGATATATATTATATTTCTTGAAAGATTAATATTTCATTAATATCATATATTTATTTATCATGTATCATATGTTAAAATAAAACCAACCTTTATATGATCCTGGTAGAGTGTGAATGAACCACATCGCTTTGAGGTGGCGGCAGTAGACAACCCCGCAAAAAAATGTTTTCTTATTTAATAAAATGGAAGGTATAAGGATGTTCACTGAAAGATAATTATAGAATCATAATTAAATAATAAATATAATATATTACCTATATAAACTGAGTGTCTTAATAATGACCACCTTTATAGTTGGTAAGGTAAATTGATGAAATATCATTTTGTGAGGGAGTAATTCGTCGTAAACAAAAATAGTAAGTTTGATACCCATTTGATTGATGTGTGAATATGTGCAGGTAGAAACCATTATATAAGAAAATATCACTATATTTTTTATATTTTTGGTTATATTTACAAGAATGAATATTATTTGAGGTGCTGCAAAAATAAATGTATGAAAATTGATCGTTGGAAATCATTTCAAAAAAAACTCGGGTAACTCTGTTTTCCTTCTAACAAATGTATTCTATGGAAGTATTTATGACCAAAGGTAAGAATTTTAGTCTAGTGAGGGTATTTAGGGATTCTGTTTTGGATGATATTGCCCTAAATATAGTGGTATGAGTGGTGAGAGTAAATGGGACAAGTGGTGTCTTTTTATAGTAGAGGAGTGACACTTTTGTAAAATTTTGAATAAGTAATTCCTACCACGTTTTTCATGTTTAATGTGGATGAAATAATGGTGCAATTTCGATTTAAGATAGAATATGGTTGACATATAGAAATAAAATTTCTCTTCGGGCTATAAGATTGTGATTTAGTCCCATATTAATCATAATTTGACAATAATCACTCTAATTAATTTTAATCACTTTCACTAATTTATTTGTAGACCAAAAATAGGTTCATATTGGATATTTAAAATTATGGTGATTCAAAATATGTAATAAATATTTCATAATTCCAATCATATAATTGGTAGAAACTGTATTAATTTTAATCCTACAGGCAGGACGATGATGCATGTTTTTAAAGTAAAAACATCTAAATGTATCATATGTTTTATAGTTAATTTCAATGTAAAATTGAATAAAATGATCTAAATTGGATTAATTGATAATAAAATGGTCTAATTAAAATTAAAAACTAATTTATAATATGATTTAACCTTAAAAATAAATTATATGAAAATGTTGTTTTGAACTAAAACGTAGAATTTTTAACTATTTATTAATAAATTATATGTTTCCGAAAAATATCAAAAACTCACCATAACCTAATTTTTATGTTTCTATTTCAAATATGATGTGAAAATTGAGATATTAAATTAATTAATATGAAAATATGATATATAAAATGGGTTCACCATTAAAAGGCCTTAAAATATCCTTTATTAAAATATAGGTTTTAATGTATGAAATTGGGTTTGTTCTTATCATATACCTAAAAAAAATATAGGTGAATATAAAAAATATTTTAGATAAAATATAACATATTATTTTCATTGAAAACATTAACTAATTGAAATTAATAATTTTTATTAACAAAAAACTCTTTTGGAAGCATAAAAATTAATATTTCATTTTATATTCAATGCGTTCTTGTTTTTGTTTTTCTATACAGATACCAATGAATTCATTTTATATTTATATAATCCATTAAATTTTATAATATAGTTAATAATATTCATAAAATTTATTTTATATATTATTATATTAAATAATAGTATTTTAATAATATATTGTTGTTTGGAGAAACTTGATCTTTCATATAACGGAAGCTATCAAGGAATGTCTCCCTGTCATGTAATGCAAGCTATGTCAGTGTTGGTTGAATTACAAGATATTGAATATATAATATTTCTTTATTATTTTAATGAATAAGGATAATATATTCACTTTTTTATAATTGGTTTTTTGTGTTATAAACTCTTTTGAACACAATTTTGTTCTTTACAATTTCATGGTGTTATAATTGTGAAATAGATAGACCGTGGAAGGAATAAATATTAGTGGAAACATAATTATTATTGGTTGTGTATTATTTTATATATAGTATTTATTCCAATAGTATAAATCCAAAATGGTGTATCATGACTTTAATTCATGGCTTATCGAATGATAGGTTTCTTCTTGGATATTTTCAAAGATGTTTATTTTTCCCCATTTTTACACAAGATATATACCATGATTTAATGATTTTTTTCTGAATATATGGAATACAAAAGAAATATTTAAAAATTTATTTATTAATGAAAACTGATTTTAAAATTGATTTTATTAAATCTAGAACTTATGCATTATTGATATTAAATATATTTTTTATTCTTTGGTTGTATCATAATGGTCTTTACACTCACTCCATAATTTTTTTATTTGTTATATTTTTGACATTATTTTTTAGGATTCAGTGAATGTTACATGCATCATGTAGCGTGAAATATACTTTTTAAATCTGTTTCATTAATAGTGAGACGGTTTGGAGGTTACGTTAGGTCACCTGAAATATTTTTTTAGGAAATATCATACAATTATATTATACCATGTTTTTTATTGTTTATGTAGATTATGTTTTATATATTTATTCATTTTCTCTTTTTTATCAGGTAATCATTTTTAATTTTGTTAATATTCTATACTTAGTTCTATTATCATTTTTATACCGTAACATGTGATGGTATGCTTGAGTGTATGATTTAGCTTACACATTTTGGTTGGGTTTTTTAAATAATGGTGATGAGTCGGTGTCTTATATCGACTCTTAATAGTTTCGTAAAATTCTTGGTCTTTCTAATTTCGATACATGGCTTTTCAATAATATTTTACAAAAAATTCTATTTTTCCATATTTGAATAGGCATGTCAGTTTTGTAACTTGTTAATAAATATTGAATTCCTATTTGTTCAGGTTTATTCCTTTGATTTGGTCATAAAATTGGATTTTATTTTTTGATGATATGTATTAATTAAATTTGATCATGGTTTTATAATTTTTTAAGACACTTGGAACATTTTTATATTTTGGTGAATCGAGAAATAGGCATAGGTGAGCCTTGTTTTAATGGAACCACTTAGGGTAGAAAAATGTATAGTAACCCGAACCTAGAAATTCTAGTGCCTATGTAAGATATAAATTCAATACCATGATTATAATGAATCAAATCTCGAAGTAACTATATTTTTGTAGTATAAATAAACGAGATACATACATGACACTTTTATTACAAATTAATTAACTAATTAAAATGAAATTTTTTCCTTCTTTATAAATAAATAATGCATATGATAACATTATTCAATATATTATACCCTTGTATATCTTGCATAGTACGATTTTTCTATTCTGGGGGAGGGGAACATAATAAGGTTGAGCTCAAATGATAAGTGATGGATGTCATATTGGAAGCAATAAAAAATCAATTAGAATAGTCAATATGGGATGGAAAATAATTGAATGGAAATTACAGGTAATCAATATATTTAATGGAAGATTGTAAAAAATATTTAAATTTAATAAATGGAATAAAATTCTATTAAAATAACTAAATTAGAAAAAATAAATATTGAAAGGTAATAAATTGAGACCCTTCCCTTCTAAATAACTAAGAAACAAATTTTTTACTTTGGTATTTCGACAAAAAAATATCGTGGATGAATATTAATTGAATCTTAATGACGGAAATTATTTATTAATGGATGTCATGTAAAAGGGACATGAAAACCTAAACCATCAAGACACTTCATAGGAAGGCTTAAAATAATGGATATAGACCCACTTAATTTGCACAAATTATTTCCCTTTGGATAAACATTCAATGAATCATGGATTTGTATAATGTCCCGGCTCCAACCGTCATTACATGTCGAAAGCATTCCTCATATTAAACAAAAAAATATATTCCTTATCAAATACATGTATCAAATGAAGTATATATAATTATCAATATTTTTAAAAATAATAAAATAACCATCAAATAATCAATTGTATGTAAAATATAATTGTGTTTTGGAAATAATAATATCCATGAAAAATGAAATAAATAATTTTTAGAAAATTCAATATTCAATGATTATAAGAGATTTGACATTTCAAGGGGACAAAATGAATTATATAAGTTAATGTGATTGTTATTCTTGGTAAAATAAATCATAAACCATTAAGAGGAAGAATAAATATTTTATCAATAAAATTTAAATCATGTGTAGTAAAAGAAAGGGTTTTTTGGTGATTAATAGAAAAAAAATATATTTTAAAATCATTCTGGAATAAATTATCATTTGAATTGAAAATTCATTTGAAAAGACTTTTATATGAAAATTAGTTTTTTGTAATTTTCAATAAAATAAATCTTTTAAACATTCAATGGAATCATCAATGAAATTAACATTAGTATATCAATTATTTTCATTCGAGGTAAGAAGATCCATGGTTTTTCATATTAAAAAGGTTAACAAATTCCTTATTCCGTAAGAGACAAGAAAATTTCCATGAAAAAATTGGTAAAAGACCAGAAGGGTATTAATGTCTGTACAAAATCATGATTAACATTTTTTAAAATATTTTTCATAAAATTGTGTTTTTAGATGAAAATATGTTTCTAGACTAAATTGAAAAATAAATTATGGATTTATTGAAAAAAAAAAAATTTTGAGTACCAAATAGTTGAAAATGATAAAATTACATAAAAAGGTCTGGAATAACTAGAGGAGAATAATATTATTACGTTTATGATAAAAAATTCTATTTTAGAGGAAATTTAATTGTAAATAACCCTACTCCTAATGAGATTGTAAATTACACCATTCAAAAGATTATAATGTTTGAGTTTCAATCAATGAATGAGTATATTTTTTGTATCAACTGTAATTCTACATATAGAAGAGAAAATATGTCAATAGATATTCAAAGTCATTTTACACATAATCAGTGAATATTAATGAAAAAAAGTAAGTAATATAACCTAATGAATTGAAATTGGGTTATGAAATTATTTTAACTTGTTAAATTTTAACTCAAACCCCCTTAGATGAAATATTTAAAATTAAAACTATAAATACCTAGAAGAATGAATAAATCAGTTTATTATATTAAAATTTTATAGTATATAAACCATATATAATAATCCAGGTGCACAATAATTATCTGGCAATTTCATTAGAAGGATAATAATTAAAAAATGAAGTTATATTTCAAAGATAATCATTAAAAACATTTATGAGGGGCATAATCTATAAAAAATTAAAAGTGTTCCATAAAAAACTGAAACATTTGAATCATAATAAATATGAAGTAATAATGTTATTATAAACATATAATATGATGATAATAAATATATTGAGAATATTTAATTTCAAATAGAAGCAAAAACACCATCTAAAAGAAACTAGTTTCCTAACAACATATAAATCTTAGTGGAATATACATTGAGGTGAATTACCTTACATGTTATTCCCTTTCGCATGAATTTTTTTACTTCCTGAATTATAAAAATATTTTAATTATCTAATTTATTGAAAGACATTTTATTTCTTTACCATTACTATTATTTCTTTTATTACTCTTTCATATACATCTACTTAAATAATTATGATTATGTCATTTTTTAACCAAATTTGGATTACGAGTCAAAAACTACTTTAGTTGGTCAAATATGGTGAAATGGGTCCTTATATAACATATAATGAATAATTATCATGGCATAATTATCATATTTGTACATAAAATATATTTATAAAATATGTTAACAAATACAGTTATGGAAATTGAAACAATGTGATAATCATAAGGACAATACGTTGTACGTACGCATGAATAACATTACAATATTTAAATGATCATTTTGGAAAGAAGGTAAGTAACATCAATATTTTCAAAATTATATTTATATCAAAAATACTATATTATTTAATCTTACAATCTTATATATATAATTTTTTGATGTAAAAAGAATCACATCATGTGAGGGAGGGAGTAGTCCACATGTCTGTGAATGACGGTATCAATTTTTATGTGCATGAGAGGGTAATAAATAAATAAATAAATAATATATATATATAAAGATAATTATTTAACTAATATAAAAATGTGTTTTTTTAATTTTTTAATTAAATCCAATAATTATATGATCCATGTATTCAATGAATTAATCACATCACAAGTAGGGGAAATAGTCCAATATTCCACAAATGATGTTATCATAATGACAAAAAATGGAATCTATATGCGTCCGTGTTGGAAATGAATTAAATAGGGTTAAATAAAAATAAAAATATCATATATAATATATATAAAAATAATTCTATTATAATAGCCACCAGGAGAGGCGGTAAATACAAAAAATGAATAATAATCATTTCGCGAGGTAGTAGTTCGTTATATATAAAAATAATATGTTCATCATGAATTAGATGGATGTGTGAGTACGTGTTTGTATAACCCTTAAAATAACAACCTGTATGTATATATAGGAATATTTTTTTATTGTATGGACAAATAATAAGGATTTTTGGTGTGTTAGTTATTTAAATGAAAGAAAAGAGATTGTTGGAAAATGTTATCTCAAAAGTGGTTAAGTCCTTTTGGATAACAACAATTGGATTCCATGGAAGTATTTATTCCAAAATACAGAGATAAATATGAAGGGGAGGGATTTTTCGAAGCTACATGGTAAGATATTTTCAGAACCTAATTTTTTTATGGGTTTGAGTTATGGGGATAATTGGTGGCCTTTTATAGTGGAGGAGTGGCACTCCTGTAATATTTTGACAAAGGAATTCCTACCATGTGATTCATGTCGTAAATTTTTTCAAAATGGAATATTTAGATCCAATAGAGTATAAGATCTAAATTTTCACATCAAATAACTATTTTAAATTATTATTGGTCTTTATGGGCCTTAAGGTTATGGTTTCTCCTCTTATTAATCTTAATTTAACCTTAATCATTGTAATCAATTTTAATCACTTTCCCAAATATTATTGGTCCAAAAAATGTTTTTCTTATAATAAATTATTAATAATTATTATTAAGGATATTTAATCCAATTTTCTAAATTCTTAAAATATATTTGGCTAAAGTTGATTTCTATTTAATCCCACAAGTGAGATGATAATGATGTATTTTAAATTAAAAACTCTTGAAAGATTGCATTATTTTTTTAGTCAATTTCATAGATAAATTGATTCAAATAGCCTATACTGTATTATTTTATAAAAATATTTTTAATTAAAATTTAATTATATTTAAAAATATGTTTTATTTATATAATTATATTTCATCATAAATTTGTTTTTAACAAAAGTTTTGTATTTTTAACTAATCGTTAAAAAATAATATGTTTCGAAAAAATATAGAAAGATCATGATAAATTAATTTTTATGTATATAATTAAATGATTAATTTTATTTTTAAATAATAAATTAATTAATTTTATAAAATTCATCATTAAAATGGGTTCTCCATTAAAACGCATTAAAATTGATCTTATAATAATATAGGATTTTATGTGTGAATTGGGTTTTTTCTTATAATATGCCTATCAATTCAATTGAACTAATATAAAAAAATTATTGAATATATGGAATATATATTTTATAATAATAATTAACTAATTAAATTTTATAATTTTTATTATGACCAAACTCATTTGAAGGAAAAAAATAAAAAAAATATGTTTTTATTTCCAATTTTTCTTATTTTCCTTTATCATTAATTGATAAAGAATGAATTAAATTAATATTAATATAAATCATAAATTTTCATCTTTTAGTTTATAATATTCATGACTTCTATTTTTTATTATATTATATAAAATTATAATATTTTAATAATATATCATTGTTTGGTGATGCTTAGTCTTGTGTGTAATGTAAGAAACCGAGGAAAGTCGCTCATGCATGTGACACATGATTAGTATGTGTTTCATGCATTGTAAGATATAGAGTATATTATATTTATTTTCAATTGTAATTTAATAATTTAATAAATTCCCTTTTTACACTTCTTGTGGCGTGTCATAAAAACTATTGAATACACTGTTGTACTTTAAAATTTCATAGCGTTACATTCTCCCCTATTATAATTGAATTTAATCCTAACAATTTAAACTCAATCGTGGTAATATATTATCTAATATTTAATAAAATTAAATCACACATCATGGGAAATATTTTTAGAACAGTTTCTCAAAAATATAGAGTGGGAATTACAAAGGTCACAAGGACTACAACATAACTAGGTATCTAAGTTAGAGAACATTAGCAGAAACTGAAAAAACTTTCTTTGATGAAAAGGATAAATATTTAAAGAATGTGAATGAGGTCATCACTCAAAAATGATTTACTGATTAATATATTGTTGAATTCCTAAAATCCATTAATATTCTATGATTTAATAAAACATCATTTCAACCGAAATTAAGGTATTAGGATAACATTTTTTGTTGATGTCATTTTACTAATGTGGGGTAATTCTTTTACTACAAAGAATATAAAAAAATATACTTAATTGATATGATTCAATTTCAATTTTAGAATACTTTATTTTTTCCTTCAATCAAATTCCGATTCATCCCTTTACTTGTAAAAATTATTTACCAATAATGAGTTTTTTATGCTCAAAGTACTAAAAGAAAAATTTAAAGGATTGTAAGGCCTATAAAAGAATAAAACGTATACCTATTTTTATCAAACTATATTCGAAAATAAATATCATTACTATTTTAATTTATAATCAGTGAAATTGATATTATTATTTCATAATTAATATTAACTCATCAAATTGTTTAACTAAAAACAATTAAAATTTTACCAGGATAATGTATAGGAGGTGGTTGGTGCGAAACACTTAACGTCCTTCAGTCATGGGTTCATGACCCGCGACCTTGCTAGACTTGACAAGTTTTCAGCCAAAATACAAGTTTTCCTTTACTAAAACCATATTAATATAATTTCCAAAAAACATCTAATGGACATCCTTGTAATAATATTTATTTTTCCTCACCTGTGCGTATACACGGCCTATTAAATTAAAGGGTTTTCATTAAAAAATGAATAATATTTTTAAAAGTATCCCAGTAATAATAATATTTATTAATTTGTAATTAGATAGTATTGATACATATAAATGGAAAAAGGGGGGAAATATGGATAGAACTAAATAAAATTTGAACATAGAAATAATATAGGAAAAGTAGTTTTTGTTTTTGGAATAAGTTTTCAAATCATTTCATAATGCATACAAGCCCTGCTTCTCTACAATTGTGACCAGAGGATTAATTTGACTAAAAAATTTCATAACCCAATCTATAATTACACAATAGTCTATGAACTTCATGTTTGTTAATTTTTTCAGCTAATTGATTTTTTATAAGTGTTATAGGAATAAAGGGTCGTTGCAACATCTCTTCATCTTCATTGTCCAGAAAATGAACACTGTAGATGAAAATTTAATAATATAGATTAATAAGTAGTAATGAATATTTAAATAGGAAAATCCAATCCAAAAACTAAATAGAACAATGTAGTAGTAATTGAACTGAATTTTTGGGAAATGTATAAGATATTGGATAGTAAAAAATTCAAAGAAACATTGATTAATGGTCATTGAGAGGGAATGACTTGTGGACATCATTATTTGAGTAGTTATTGTGGTGGAATCAAATTTAATATGGTAGGAGCTCACCATCTACAATTTGAATTTGGGATGGAACACGCACCTGATTCATACTCACCATGATGCACAAATTTCTAATAAAAATAAAATATTCGAGCCTGCAAAATGTAATGAAATTAATGAAACCTAAAACTAATTGTTAATTGGAATTCTTGTATTATAACTCCATATAAAACGTTCATATGACAATGAGAACATTAATATATATACTACTTAGTGACAAATTTGGTGGCAGTTCACTAGTTTATTGTTAAGTCAGAAAATATGTATAATGAAGACTTTAAACCCACTGGTAAAATGGGAAGTCCAATATATTTCGAATTATATTCCTAAAACTTAGTAAAAAAAATGAAAAAAATAATAAAAATAATTAATTTCACAATCCCTTCAACTGATATTACGGAAATCTGTTTAATTTTATATTCTACTGAAAATATGTATCAATCTCCATATCATTCTTATCTTATTTAATGATTTGGGCCTCAAACCATTGTAAAAGTAACAACATCCTAATACCATCTTTTTCAATAGATATAGTTTTTAAACATTCTAACATATGTATTGTCACAAAAAATTAACGCAGCTCCTCCTGGGATAAAGCTAAGGAATTCATGACATATGTATTGTCATTGCATCAGTGTGTTCATTTCTTCTATCCTGATAAAACCCCAGGGTTGTCCAAAAATGTGATGTAATCCAATATCAAGAATATTAAAGAAGGATTAAATTATATTTATATTCAATGTTAGGTATAGATTCAACCCCTATTAGTATGTAGATCATAGTATGTGGCATTTGAGAACCCCCTAACTTGGATAAAAAAGATCCCCCAAATGTTTTCAGGACAGTAAATGACATTTTTGCATGAACTGCAATTGTGTTTCCAGGGATTCTCCTTTCATCGGGTCCAGACTGGGTAAAAGAACACAATTATCAATTAATTGAACAGTATTAAATAAGGAGCATAAGTTACATTACATTGGATTATGGTCAAAATAGAAAATTAATTTGCAGAGTTATTAAAACCACATGCTTTCCCCAAAAAGGAAAAGAAATTAATTAATCCTTCAAACCAAACTCCGATATATTCAGTCAGTAGAACAAATAAAAAGGAAAGAATCTATATAAAAAATAAATATGAGTATTATTATTATTAATGATAATGATACGATAAGAACAACAAATCGATCGATGGTAGGCTCTGGTCCAATGTGCACTCGTATTGAAATAAAGAATGAACCAATAAGTTTTACCCATATAATTAATCATTCATTAAAAATGAAGAAACCCAAAAAATTGTGGAAAATGAGATTTCTTACCATGGTAGTCACTCCTAAGAAAGTGTTTTATATTTGCTGTTTTTTCAGTTGAATACAGACCTAGAAGAATAATCATATAATTTACATCCAAATTACTGTTTTTCTACAAGTAGAAACAGAAACCACATTTAATTTGAAACCATGGCACAATACAGGCCACATGAAAATGACTGAATTTACAACTGGATGGAAAGATATTCTTTATGTATTCAATATGCTTACTAATAAGTGATATCTTAAATCATTAAAACGATAGGAAACTTCCAGTGGCTTAAGATTTCTAATTTTCAATATTTTCAACCCATCAAATATTGATGTAACTAAGTCTAATGGTATCTGATAAAAACATAAAAAATATGAAACTATGATCCTTTCCATCCAGTTCTAATTAAAAGATCCTTCTTTACCCACTTTGTTGATTTTGATGTAAACAATTATTTAAAAGGTATAAAGGATTCAACCGCACAGTCCCGACAGCATAATTTTTTTTACATTCAAGAAACATATGTGACTAATTAATTACTGAGTGATGAGAAACTGACCATTGAATTAAGATTAAACATAGCTCATCAGAGTGTTTACCTTCACCGTGGTAAGGGCATCATCACCTTCCATTAGTGGAGGCTGTGAAGTCTTTATGCCACTTGCCATAGGATGGGAACAAATCAGCTATCAAATCAACATTTAATATTTATTTGATGATGTTGTTTGGTAATTAAATAATACAATCTGATTTATATGAAACATGAAGCATTGAATTGAATGATATAAAAAATTAAACAAATTCATTATGTGTCTAACGAAAATTTTAAGAGAGAACGGTTATTACCTTAAATTCATCAATGGTAAGACAAAAATTATAATTGAAGGAAAATTTGAGAAAATTTAATTTTCATTCCTACAAACCTGCAGTGATTTGATGTCAATTAATATCCTCCTTCTTCCAAAGAAATATATTGGTTGAAACATATAGTATATAACCTAGCTTATGCATGAAACAATTAAATAAAATAAAAGAAAAATAATGCATTGAAGGAACCATAGAAAAACCTGCATCGCTATAACAAACTCATTAAGCCTGATGAATCCTTGGCATTTAGTATCTTCAATTTCCCATACCATTTAAACAAGAAATACATAAACAAAATAGTTAAGAACAATAGAAATATGAAATCAATCTGTGAGTGCAAATGAAAACGAAGATATGAGCTTCAAATCTACATGTTATTTAGAAAATGGAAATTCAACTAAAATATACAAGTTATTTAGAAGAATATTTAAATCATACATACATAATAGAAGTGGAGATTCTACATAGGCATGTTGTCTTTGTCATTTTATTTTTTGATACTGTAGTGATTGTTGTCTCGGCTGCCAATTCTAGAGGCACTGTCGACTTAGAAATTGATAAATATGACGAATTTGTGTTATTATGTAATGTAGTTATAAGTATATAGATTTAGACAGGAAAATTATATATAACTAACCATTGATAGGTTATGGTGTTAATATAATTTGTGTGTCTCCATGTGTGATGCCATTTGTTGGTAGTGGTCCACTTATTGGAGTACAAGAGAGATGAATAGATGTTGTTGAATAATTGTAAAAATATATTGAAACTGTTATTGTGTTATTTGTAATGTATATATATATATATTAAAATAAATAGCATAAATACAGATATTTTAAAGTGAAAATAATAGATTACTCTGAATTTTTTTCATTCCTTTATTAGTAATTTCATCTAAAACCTTACATCTTTAGAGGTTGATGGGCAATGCATGTTTGTAATGGTTTTATATATATTTAATATTCAATGTGTTCAACGTAACTGTATTATGCAAAATAGAGAGTAATAATGATAATGCGATGTAAAATCAATACCAGGTCAAAAACTACCATGAATCAGTGTGAAAATTGCATTGAATAACCGGAGATGCTGATAAAGCAACCAAAATAGAAGAAGAAATGTAAGATCATTGGGAAAAATTATAATGATAATGGAATGCAGAATTAATGTACAAGTCATTAATAAAATTACATTCGGAAGAACATTCAACAAATAATCAATATACACAAAACATTAAAGGAATAAGCAATATATACATTACAATAAAAAAATTAATAAGATTTCACATTATGAAAAAAATGAATAGACTTCACACTCAAATGGAAACTGGATATGAGCATACAATTTGAGAACGATCCACCAACATTGAATTCGAAACTGAAATTGAAATCAAAACCTATGAACCGGGATCCAAAAATATAATTTTCATTCATGCATATCTAATTCAAGAAATAACAAACCTACTCGATGAAGATTAGTTTCCAATGTTTGATGGTCCACTCGAGCTTGGATCTAAATGCAATATAGCATCTTCCTGATTACAATGATGATTTCGGAAAAACCCTTGTCTGCATCAAGGAATCATGTTGAATAAAATAAATTGAAATAAATAAATTAAACCTACTGGATATTAGAGGATTCATTGAGGGTTTCTGGGAGCGGCTTGTAGTGTTAATGGAGGTGGGGTTACATAATGCCTTTAATGTAGTCATGACTGAAAATATTTTTTTTTATAAACCATTTTTAAGGAATGAGAGTTAACCCAACATGAATGAAGGGGAATCTAACTTAATCAATAAAAAATCCTCCATAATTAGTTCAACCCAAAAAACAACTCATTCAAAACTATAAATCAATGAACTTACCTAGCATAATAAACCATCAAACATTCAAATCTGAATATCAATGACCAAGTGAGATCACTCTGCTCTGAATCTCCTCTAGAGCACCCCTTGAATTTGAATTGGTTGCATATTCCGTTAAATGAAAACTGTCAACCCACAATGCAGAAAATTCCACAAACATAATTCCACATTAAAAAATTCATCAATCATCACACATAAAACCTTCAGAGGACCATATCCTCCATCACCAAGCCAGAGAACTGAACAGAGCTGCTCATCCTCCTTCTACATCTCATATGCATCATCAAACATCAGCAAAAAACAGTATTCTAGCTCCATCCTTCAGAAAATATTGACAAAAACAACCAAAAAAGAAGCGAAGTAGCATCATCCCTTCAAAGGGTTGGTCATTGGAAAAAAATGTCTAAGAATCCCACCACCCCCACGAGAAGACCTACAACATCCCAACCATGGAAGAAACCCAATGAGGAATGCATACCAAAGGTCACAGAGTGGAACCACTATCACCCATTACTAGGAGCCCCAATCCCGTACCGAGGTAGAATCGCTAGCGAGGAGATGCGAGGGGATGTGACCAAGAACAACCACACTAATCATGGATCTCATAAGATCTAAACCGTGGAAGGGTCAACGCCATAATCCAAATCATTCCAACTACTAGAAGTAGAATAATCAATCAAGGAGGGAGGGGAACACTGCTGATGGCGGATCTGAAAAAACACTTCCCGAGCATCTAACCTAAAATCATGAACATTGTTCACCTGCATTGCGATGAACATCGAGTGCCAACCTGAGAGAGAAAAAATAATGAACAGTGGCCGATGGAAGGGGGGCGTCACCGGAGCTCAACGCGTTCGTGAGTCTCCACCCCTCTAGGTTGAAGTGAAAGAGAAACCCTAGAATATGAGAGAGGGGGAAGAGAATCTTCACTGAGTAAAATCTTCGATGGAAGAATGAGAAACAACATGTTTTATGTGAAATATAGTATCGATCGAGAGTAGACCAAGCAGTAAGAAGTTGTATATTTGTGGGAAATTTTAGTGGAGGGGAATCTAGGATAATGTGGATACCATGGTAAAACGAGATGACAGAGAGGAGACCGAAAGCATAGGTGGAGGCGATGTGTCATGCGGTGTGGCTCGAGAGGAGATATGTGAAGGGAGATGTCGGTATTTAGAGGGTACCCTAGGAACACTAGAGGTAAATCACGAGTGGGATGGGTGAAATGCCTATATATTGAGCTCGTAGTGGGAGGATGAAAATGGAATATGGTAACCCTAATCGCGATGTTGGGTCACATTTTTTCATTTGTCAGAGAGGAGATTCGAGGGGTATTGTGGGTGTTCGAGCATATAGTGGAGGGAAGAATGGTAAATGAATCTGAGAATTGGTGATGTGTTTTAATGTGGAGGTGACACATAACTACGGAAGCACCCAAGTTCAGTAGATATAGTAGATTATCAAATATCATTTTGACAAATGATTTCAACACAAACCTAATACAAAAATATTTTATCCACCTATTTTCCAACATATCTGTCCATGGTATATGGTTTTTCCATAATATTATTAATATAATTTTCAAACCATGGAATCTTATCATTAAACTAGAAAACCATATGTTTATCCTAGGTTATTCATTGTCAAAATCATCCATAATTGTTTGTAATGAAAATGTCAGTTTTCCTAAGAATATCCCCATAAGAGTTTCAAACCATGTGAAATGTAAGGACTATTGTCATATACCATGATTACCCATGTTAGGCTCAGAACACTAAGTCATATCTATTACTCTAAGGTACATCAGCGCCAGAACCAAATCCACTTGTAGAATCTGGATATGGATATATTAATAGAGAGGCCCCGTTTAATCTACACCTTAACAAAATTCAAGGATTTCATTCTATATATATCCTCAAAACATTCTATAAGGATATTTTAATTAATATATGTTTTCAAAAATCTATTTCATATGGTTTCTACTAAACATTCATTGATACCGACTTTAGAGACCAAACCCTAGAAATCTTACATCCAATGTCTGTTATCAATTTCATAGCAAGGATTACAAGGAATCAACTCCTAAAGTACTAATAGATTAGTTGTCTGGGAAAACCCGATGCAAAGATGGGAAATTTATTAAAAATTCAGACACTAAATAATTATTTTCCCTTAGTTATAAATAAATAACTTTGAGGATTACTTTATTCCATATAATGTATCCATATATTTTATTCATAGTAAACAACATGGATTCTGGGTGAAAGAAACATAATATGGGTGAGCTCAATTTCTCAGTAATAAAATTATATATAGGATGAAAAAATGGATCAATGAGAATAGTAAATATGAAAAAAGTAAATAACTTAACACACATGCCATATTATAAATAAAACTAAATAGAAGTGCGTAAACAATATACAAAGGTAATAACTAGAAACACATTCCATTGAAATAACTCAATAAGTAAAAATTAATATGGTATGGTAAGAAACATAATCACATTCTCTATAAATAATTGAAAATGTAATGTATCCATCGATATGTCAATTTAAAATATCATGGATGACTAATAACTAAATATAGATAATAGAAATGATTTCATAATTTATTTCATGTCTAAGAAGCATGAAAACATATACCATTAAGATATTTCACTGGATGGTTTTAAACTAAGGATATAGATAATTTTAATTTGGTATACGTTTTGTCTCATGATAACATTGTGATTCAATAATAAGTAATATAATTTTTTGAATCCACCTATCAGTACCAGACCAATGTATTCATTGTATCTGATAATCAAAGTAAAAAAATTTCATTCTAAAATATCAGTATTGAATAACGAATATTGAATTATCTATATTTACTTAAATAAAAATACAACTAAAAATGTAGGAATTTTACGCAAATTGGTTTTTTTATTAGATAATAGTAATATCAATGATAAATAAAATGGATTATTAGAGAAAAATTCAACGTTCAATGATCATAGGAGATTAAATATTTCATGGGGACTGACAAATTAATCAAAGAAGTAAATATTTTTACTATCCTTGGTCAAAAGAATCATAAAACATCAATGGGAGTAATAAGGATGGTATCAAAAAATTATATATCATGTGAAGTTAAATAAAGGGTAATTGACATCGATTAATAGAAATAAAAATATATTTTTAAATTATTAATAAATAAAATCTCATTTTTAAACATTTTCTATGAAAATAAATTTTTATGAATTTTCTATAAAAATCAACATTGTAAATATATTCTAGAATATTCAAAGAGTTTATGGTGATTAAACCTTTAATTTCTATATGTAGTAAATCATGTCAAAAACATTATTGAAAACCTTTTTTAAAAACTTGGTATTTTTGAAGAAAATATGTCCTCTTACCAAATAGGTAAATAAATTTGGATTTTTAAAATCTTTCAAAATCATTTTTAGTACATATGTGTGGGAAAATAGAACTATTACTAAATTACAGTCATGAAAAACTAGAGGATAGTAAAATTAAATTGTTCATTAGACAATTATGAAATAATTTATTATGATTTAAATTTATGTCTAACAAATGCAGATCAAAATGATATTTTAACATATACACTTTAAAATAGTAGAAGTTTTGAGTGTGAATCAATAATTGATTATATAACATTTATCAGCTATAAACCCATATATAGAATAAAAAATACATTAATAGATAGTAAAATTCATTATACACATATTCATATATTATTAATGAAAATGAGGATGTAATATATTCCAATGAAAATGAATTTGGTTATAAAATTCTTTTCCGCTTGGCAACATTTAACTCAAATCCCCTAGAAAGAATTAGTTCAAATTTAATATCCAAATATCAAAAATAATGAATGAATCATGATATTATATGACAAAATTTTATTATCTACACCATATATAAAAAATTAGGTTCACGAAATTTATGTTACAGTGTCAATAAAAGGTTAACAATCACCATAGGATGTGATAATTCTAATATAATCAATAATATCATTCTTTGGAACAATGATACATAAACATTCCATAGTGTCCCATACAACATTTATATATTTGAATCATAACATTGTGGATGAAATAACATTAACATAAAATTAAAATATAAAAAATATTATGATATAACATTTTAAATGGAAGAATACAGACCATATAAAAGAAACTGTGTGCATAACAAAATATAATTTTTAATGGAATGTAAATTGAGACGAAATCACTTACCTTGTATTTTCTTTTTGAGTGAACATCCTTTCACATCCTATGTAATAAACTTATGTTAATTATAAAATTTAATCAAAACTTTTTCATGGTTATTATTATATTTATTTCACATTATAATATGTTTTATACAACTAATTTTACAATTATGTTTACATTAGTTGTTTTGAAAAAATCTGGATTGTGTGTCAAAAACAACATTCGTTGGCCAACTATAGTAAAAGTCATCATTATATAAAATATACAGAATATTAATTAGGAAATGATCATCATACATATACATCATTTATAATTTTTAAATAAATCATTTAATTTTGTTATGAAATGTTAACCAATATGGCTATTAATGGATATGGTAGGTCGTATGTACGCATGAGTAACATTCTCATTTTTCAATTATCATTTTGGATAGAAGGTAAGTAACATCAATCAATCCAGATTGAAAATTATATCCCAAATACCAAATAATTTATTAATATATACTGATATTATTAATTCATTTCATTTAAAAAGAATCACATCATGATGTGGATGCGATAGTCCACAAGTCCACGAAATATGTAATTACTTTTTAAGTGCGTGAAAAGGTAATAAAAATGATATATATTATATATACAAAAAGGTAATTATTTAATTACTGTCATATATAGATTTTTTAGTTCATATATTTTTATTTAAAACCATTCTTTATATGATCCATTTATAGTGAGAATGAATCACATCACCTTGAGGAGGCTATAGTCCACACTTCAACCATAAATGTTTTTATATTTACACAAAATGGATAGTATAAGTGTGATTGTTGAAAATTAATTATAGAATAATAAATAAATAATAAATATACTAAAGGGAATATATAAATAATTATTCCATAATATTGACCACTGTTATAGGTTGTAAATAAAAAATAGGCAATCATCATTTCATGAGGCAATAGTTCGCAGTACACAGAGATAGTGGGTTCGTTACCCATTAGATTTATGTGTGGGTATGTTTGGGTTCATAACATTATATAAAAAAAATTAATGTATATAGATTATATTTATTTTTTATTTTATGATTATTTAATAAGAATATTTTAGGTGGTGTAAATTTTAATGAAATAAAAGAGATTATTGGAAAGCAATATCCTAAAAATCAGGTAACTCTTTTTGGTTTATATCAAAGGGATTCCATGAAATGATTTATTCCCAAAGATAGGATTAAAGGTATTAGGGAGGGATTTTGGTAATCTATTTGGGTAGATCTTTTACGAACTATGTAGTTTTTAGTGGAGTAAGTAATAGGGAAAAGTGGTGGCCTTTTATCGGGGAGGAGGAGTGGAACTATATTAATAGTTCTAAATGGACTTCATAAAACATTATTTATTTTGGAAGGGGATACAATAATGGTAAAAAAAATTAGAAGATAGGGTATATATATGACTAGAATATAGTTATTGGTCAATTTTATAGGATTTTTAGGGCATTAAGGATAAGTGTTAGTCCCTTATTAATCTGTATTTAACCTTAATAATTGTAATTAAACTAAATAAATATGACAAATATTTAAAAAAAAACAAATATTTTCTTTTTATAAATTTCCAATTATTCAAATTCCAAATATATAATCCATTTTTAAAAATTCCATTTATATAATTGAAAAATATTTTGTTTAATTTATTCCCAAACGTAGGATAACAAAGCATTTTTTAAACTAAAAGCTTCTAAATGTTTCCTATGTTTTTAAAGCCAATTTTATGTATAATTGATTCCAATGATCTACATTAGATTACTAAATATATATTATCAAATTAAAAATTAAAAAGAATTCAAAATATATTTATCCTAATAAATAATGTTTCTGGAAATTTTTTTTGTACTAAAATTTAGTATTTTTAACTATACATTAAAAATTGATATATTTTTAAAAAATATAAAAAATTCACCATAACCTAATTATTATGTTCTTATATAAATTTTTATGTATATTTTCACATATTAAATTAAATAATGTTTCAAAATTCTGATTTAAAATTGGTTCTCCATTAAAAGATAATAAAATTGGATTTATAAAAATATTGACTTTTATGTATGAAATTTAGTATGGTCATTTGTTATGCCTATAAATACTACCTGATTAATATAAAAATTATTTTATTTAACATATATCATATATATTTAATTAATCTCTTTAAATAATTTAAATTAATTTTTTTATTATATCAAATGTTTTTGGAAGAATACAAAAAATAATATTTCTTTTTATATCAAACTGGTTCTTATTTTCATTTCTCATTAATTCGAAAAAATGCATTTATTTTATATTTATATAATCAATAATTTTTCATAATTTATTTATTACTATTAATAATAGATAGGTATTTTCATATTATATTAAATAATAATATTTTAATAACATATCATTGTTTGATAAAATCGATCTTCTGTTTAAGGAATGTTATTGAGGATGGTCTCTCTTGCAGGAAACACATGATAACATAGTTTTTCAGGCATTTAATATATATAATATATTATATTTATTTCTGATTGTAATTTATTTGGTTAATATATTTCTATTTTAATAATGGTGTTTCTTATTTTATACACCATTATAAACAAAGAAGTAGTTTAGAATTTTGGGATATATCATTTGTGATAGTGAGAGACTATGGTAGGAATAAATAATGGTTGGAACATACTTATTTGTTGTTATGTATTAATTTATTTATAGTCTGTATTCCCATTATCTATAACCTACATGGTATTCTTTGTCTTTTATTCACGTTTTATTTAATTATAGTTTTCTTAATGGATATTTTTTGAGATGATTAATTTTCCTCCATTTATACCAAATATATTGACATATTTGGGTTATTTTTTATGAATTTATTGAATTGAAATGAAAGATTTACAAATTGATTTATTTTTGAAAATTCATTACAAAAAGACTTTTTTTAATCAAGAACATATGAACTCTTGATATTAGAACTTTTATATATTCATTGGTCGTATCCTACTAAGATCAGTTCTCGCAACCTAATTATTTACGTGGGATATTATAGAAATTAATTTATAGGACTCGATGAAGTAAAATACACCATGTAGCATGGCATATTCTCTTTTCTTCTATTTCTATAATAGTAATATGGTTTGGAGGTGACAATAGATCATATAAGGACTTTCTAGTCATGAAATGTCATATATTTCTAGTTTAGAATCATGGTATGGATTGTATATATCATGTTCAATATGATCATTATTATTCTAATTTAATCATGTTGCCATTCCTTTTTTACTTATATTCCAGATATTATTCCATTATTTTTTTGAACCTGAACATGTGATAGGATGTTTTGGTGGATGGTTTAGCTTACCTAGGATGGATCATTACATGTCCTATCCCTCTCATCATGTAAATCCTCGTGGCTGTCTCCCCTCTATTCTTTTTCCCTACCAATAAATTCCCCGACCTTTATTTTTATTCATGGGGGTTTATTAAAAATGGATGGGATGATTTCCAATTTATTACCACTTATTTCTTCAGTTGTCCACCTAATATTGGTTTCTAATTTCCCCATAACCAATCTAAATATCATTTAATCCCTTTTGTAAACTTTTGGTTAATAAATGATTGTAGTTAACAATTTTATGGATTGAAATTTCATATCCAATCTATTATTATCCAAAAATTTATATTTTGAACCATAAACTTATGATTCAAGGAATATTTTCCCCATATACTAACTTTTAATTTCAGAAACATGAAGTTATTGAATTTTAAATACCTTCTTTATTTTCTATGGATTATATTTTATGTTTTGTTGTATTTATTTGAAGAAAACTTTTCCATTGTTTTTTAGTTGAATTATTATTGTCTTCCTATATTATTGGTTTTTAAAGATCTGGTTTTTCATTATATTTCATAATAATTTCCTATAATATTACTTGAATGACATTTTTTAATAAATAATTTTATTTGAATGGGTTTTTTTGTTTTAAAACTTATTTATAAATAGTTTTAATTGTTTTTCATGTCATCTCATGTGATGCATGACATTATTTGTATTGATAAAATGATTTGAGTAATTATTTAGGAAAAATCATAAGGTATAAAAGATGTTTGACCATATTTGAGTCGAGGGATATTTTAAACCATGATGTTTAAATAATTTTTTAAAGGTTAACAAAATTAGGGTTATTTTAGAAAAAATATTTCTCGTGTTTTTAAATGTGAATGTTTAAAAAATTATAAATGATTTTAATTTGTGATAATGAAAACCAACCAATAGGGTGTATTTATAAATAGAATTTTTGTCACATTTATGTGGTTATTCAATAATGTGGGGATGTGGGAATCTAATCAAGTGAAATTAAATTTTTCATCATAAATTAGTTTTTGTTGATGTTTATGGTAACTGGGTGATGTACATCATGGGTTTTTTTATTATAGGGTAATAATAGATTAGGTGGGATTTTCAGTAAATGTTCTATTTTTATAAATTTATTGTTTATTTTATATATTTATTACTGCATACACTTTAAGTTTACCTAGTAATTTGGGTTACTAATTTGATATACTTATGTTTGTTACACTAGTATGGTGGTTCAAAATATCTAGTTTCCTTAGATATTTATATCTAATAGCAGAAACATTGTATAACTGACATGATAGGGTGTTGAAGTGTAATATCAGTTTCACTAAGGGGTCCCATGATTATGTTTAATTGGATTATACAAGATAATGTTTCATTATAGTTGGAGCTTTAAAATTTCTCAGGATACTCAATAATTTTTGGACAGTTTAAGGGATTATTTTTTCATTTATTTTTCATCCAATACTATTTTATTATGTATTAGAACAACTATGTTTTTTGGATAATGTGGAATTCGTTATTGATATGTTAGTTACTACTTATATATATTTCATATGTTATGGTTTATTTAGAATCATTAATATAAATGATGTGGGATGTGTCTGATTTTAAATGTTAGAGGTGAATGATTAAATATAATTGATTATTGAAAACTGTGACACATGATTGTTTTCAATTAAACAAAATTAAAAAGGGTAGATTAAAAATGTATTTATGTACGATGTTTTTTTGGGAACTATTATTTGAAAAATCATCATTGATATTTTTCCCTAAAATCACATAAATAGAATATTTAACTAATTTTTATGAATATATAATTGATGGTGGTAACATACTAATAATTTTAATGTTTCACTTATACAATATTCTAGTTTTAGGTTGTTTTTTTATTTATTGAACTATCACGATGTTTTTATTTTTTTAACTTCTTCTGCCTTCTAGTATAATGTAGTGTTATATTTTTATTCATTTTTATTTATTTTCCATATGTCTCCATGAAAATAGTAGCTCCTATTTCATTTATTTCATTAATTTTTGGTTTATTATATCAGAAGAATTTAGATGATGATGTTCATGGTTTTTTAGCGATTTTGAGGTGAGTATATTGTATTCATTTTATATAATTATTTCAATTTTTTATCTACAGATATATATATATATATATATATGTTTTTGGATGGAAATCCTACAAATAGACAGGTATGACTATATTTTTTTGTTAAACACCATTGATCCTTAAGTCTAATTTGAAGGATAAATCATTCCAATTTTTTTCTATGATACCAAATAGCTTATCTCTAGGCTATTAGGATTGATAAACACCAACAGAATATTAATGGACTAGATTAAGAATTCTAATATAAAGAAAAATATGATAGTTCATTACAATTGTTATTCAGATAAGAAAAATATGTTAACCTCATGAACCCGAGTTTTCATACAGTAGTAGACATTCACAACTAGATTTTAAAATAGTGATTTTTTAATTCATATGGATGTTGAGATCACTTCCCAAAAATCAGATCCAAATCTAAATGGTATAAACCCCAATAAATGTTATATTAAATTTATGAGTGATCATTTTTTTCAACACTAGTATTTTTATACTTTATGTGGTGGCCTCCCAATTTGATAATAATAAATAAGGGTTTATCTAATATAGGTTAGGAATGTATTCCACTAACCTATAACAATCATGATGATCCACCTATTAAATCATCTTGTTGGTGTCACATAAAGAATATGGAATAACTATTTTCTATTTTCTAATTTTGAACTAGAATATCCTATATATAAACACATTTTGAACTGGTCACATTATCAATGGATTTTCTGAACAGATCTAAGAAGTTAGGATTGTTAATGAGAGTAACAATATTTTCTTGAGGATCATTAATGTAGGATACTAAAACTTTCTTGTGGAATCTTGAGCCCTTTTATGAATTTTTTATTTCTTTTTATTATATATATATATATATTGTTTTTTGTGTGTTGTTTTTATTGAAATTGGAGAATTTCTAGAGTTGGAGGGGGCAGTGCATAGGTTCATACAATTTTACCAATCCATGCAAACCCAATAATAGGATATTCTCATGGCCAGAACATAGTGTGTCAAACATAGCCTATTTTAGGAGTAACCAGTACCCCTCCCCCAATGATAAGTGAATTGTTATGTTAAAAAGATTAAAAAATAATGATCAATTGAGTCAATATTATGTGTGAGAATTTTATTAACAAAAAATTTAGATTTTAAAATCCTGAACAACCTTGGAAATCATCCTATTTTGACACAACTCATCCATAAACAATTACTATCATTTTTTGAGGTTCTTGGATGAATTAAAAATTCTACCAACCTTCATTCTTAACAATTAAAATTCATATTTGATGATCTTCACCTCTACCGAGTAGAGAATCCCATCCTATTATGCTTCTATTGTTTCTTTGTTTCTTTACTTATGATTTCATGGCTATTTTCTCTTATTAGTTTTAGATCTAGATCTAGTTATTATGGATCATGATCCATTTAATCATGTTTATATATTTTTATTAAATTTCTCATTCTTTTTAGGGGGTTTGACCTATCCGTTTTAATTTTTTGTATTTATTTTGGGTGATTTCTCATCATTGATTTGATGTTGGTGGTCTAAAATCCAATCCCACTAGCCATATATAATTACATGATTAAAATTTTGATGATTGAAATTTCAGTGATTGAAAAATTATATTGATAATTTATTTGAATTGTTTTAATTTCCATGTGTTATCGTATTAGTATAATTGGGGATTTTCATTGGGGTAATGGAATTAATTAATTATTGTATTAATTAATAAAATTTTGGGATAGTGAAAATATGACTGAATTCGATTAATTAATTTTTGAATTAATTAATTTAAATTTTAGTAATTAGGAAATTTTTCAATGGGATTAATTAATTATTGATTTAATTAATGGGATTTTTGGTTTAGGGTTTTGAAATAATTATATTTTGAATTAATTAATGGATATTCTGTGAATAGGGATTTGGATTAATTAATTATTGATGTAATTAATGGATATTTGTTAATTTTGTATCATATTATATGATTATTGAATTGATTAATGGGTTTTTTAAATTATTTAATTCAATTAAATAATTCTTTATTTAAATAATAAATATAGTTATTGGTTATTTAATGTTTTTATTAATAAGATTATAATTTAAATTATAGTATTTTTTGATAAACACTGATATTTAGGAAATTTTAATATGGTCGTTAATTATTATTAAAAATTATTGATGTTATATATGTGATATTATGATATATATGATATACATAAGTGGGATGTGGTCTACTATATCACAATATCATAGTGATTAATTGACTGATAATTGAGTGTGGGACATCGTATGTTACATCAAATTCTCATAGTGATGAATTGATTGAAAAATGTTGAATAGGGTAGGGATTGTGGCTCTAAATACTCATATGAGTCTTGAGTATGGGATAAGTACTATGGATCCAAAAACCTAAGATACATTGAGGCATGGGATTGAGACTGAGTCTCCAAATAACCACAAGGTGTTAGGTATGATGTTTAGAACCCAGGATATGGCATTGGACTATGGTTCAAAATGGTCGTGACATGATTTGATATGAAATGATAAATTATGACTATGATTTAGTGAAATGGTTTAGACTATGGAATAGGATGAAGTAGTTATTAGGGTTTTGGGTGTCCTCGGACACATGTGGTTATATGAGGTTAAATTTTTTAATAGTAAATTTCAAAACACAGTACATATTCATGGTGTGTTATTATTTATATGGATTCATAAAATCTTATTGGTCATACATTTTTGTAAACACCATTTGTGGTGATTTATTTTGCTGTACAGAAACCCTACTCATGCTTCTTAATTGGTACTAAAATAGAATTCATTGATTCTAGAGAGGGTTATGGAAATATCCATATGTTAGATGGGTGATTCAGGATGAAGATTAGAAGGTGAACCTCACATGGTGTCATGACCCACTTGTAGTTGTGAGAATATTTATTTATTTTGGGGTTTTTTATATAGAAACAGCACATTTAATTGGAATGACATTTCTACTATTTATTTTAGATATTGTATATCTTGTTTTGTTCATCATGTGAAACTATATTGGTTGATTGTTTGTTATATCATTTTGATGTTGTTTTTTATTTCTATTGTTTTGGTACCATGATAAAGAGGGTATAGTCTCCCCATGATTAATTTGAGAAAATACTTGTTGGTCAGTACCCGTTGACATAGAGTGAGGTGAACATTAGGTATTGTGTCTGACCAGCTCAGGGCACCAGTGTGTGGCACCTGATCCAGGACATTACAAGGCGGTATCAGAGTAGTTTTCATTTCTTTATTTTGTATTACAATTTTGAAAAGGTATAGAGGATAATAATATGAGTTGGTCCTTGGTTAATATATTTTCTATGAAAGTATGTAACCCTTGTACGAGGTTAATTAACATGTACCCATGGTGGGATTGTTGTTCTTGATGTGTGTTTTGATTGATGGATTTTATATCACCTCAGTGAATTACTTTTTGTGTGATGTGATTATTTTTTCTAAGATTTTACTTGTGTCTCGATATTGAACAAGAGTTGAATATGAATGCAAAATTCTAGGATCATAGATTTATTTTTCAAATATGCATCATTTTAGACATGAATAGGAATATATATTTTTATTACATTTTTTAAATTTAATTATTTTCTCATTTGTGTAATGTGAAGGGAAATAGTTCATAATATAAATTGAAAATTGAAAATTATGGAAGTAATTAAAAATTGGTGTCTAGGGGTACATGAAAAATGAGAAGGAATATACCCATTGATAATCATGGCCTAGTTTTAGGATGGTTAATTGTAGTGATAATGCCCGGTTTTGACCATAGAATGGGGTTTGGGGAATGACATGTTATAGATTTTTAAAACCCTTATGTTATTTGTGTTAAAGATGTATTAAGTGTCCTGATAGATGTATTTGGAATTTTAGAGATATACCTACATGTCAATTCTTGCTCAGAGGATGAAAGGATGACATGGATGGAGATGATCCACTAGTTGTAGAACATGAGGAACCATTAGTGTGAGTTGAAGACGAAACGTGTTTTCATGTTAAATTTTATCGGTCCATGTAGTTTGTGGATAGAGATCAATAGTGAGATGTGAAGAAAAATTCTGACATAACATGGGGGTTTTAGTTGTGGAACCCTACAACCATCCCCATAGATGGTGGAATTGAGGTAGTTGAAATCTATATTGAGTCCATCCAGATTATAATTGACCATTTGGTGACTCATCCTGAGATGTTTGATGTGATATATTCAAATATGTTATGAGAATTAGTGAAGAGTTCATGAGATTTTGAGGCCCTGATAGGGAAATAAGATGACATAGAGTGGAATCAATTTTTGGATATTTTCCTGTAAAACATTTATCTTGAGACATTAATATAGTATAGGGAAGATATGTTCATATGGTTGACTCAAGGGAGTATATCCATGAAGATTTATTATGGTCACTTCACCGACTTGAATCGAATTTCTCTAGGATTAGTTAGGGTTGTGTCATCTATAATAATCCAGTTCTAGGATGGACTTGAATTTGATATTATGTAAAATATAGAATCATTAGATTAATGAAATTTTATGATGTGATTGATTAGGTTCTCATTGATGAGGGGAACATGAATGAGGCTTCTAGTGGAGGAAAGGTTGGATTTTCTAGGTAATCAATGGTACATCTTTCGATTGTAGGAAGCATCATTATGATAATTTTTTACAATTCATGGGATATAAGTTTGTCTTGAGAGAAGGTACATTTACTAAGGATCATACATGGGAGATATTTCATTATTGAGGTATGTTGGGTTACAATCAAAGATGACATCCCAGAAAACCGATAGAGTGGAGATCTTACAACATTATTATACATCTATATAGGTTTTGTATGAACCCATGATATATGGGTAGTGATGTAGAATATAGGCATAATTAGCACATTGGAAGGATAACTTTTACACAATATTAGTTTAGAAAATGGTGTTCTACTAGCCATGGTGGTAGTGGGAGTAGACCTTGTTCTTCTAGAAAAGAGAATATGTATTTGAAGAGTGCTCATGCTCAAGGAGATCAGAAAACAACACATGTAACAGGGAAAGGGAAATTTTATTATGTTCCTACTATAATATTCTTTTTGATTCTACAATTTCTATTGATATACTTCATTAAAGTACCATTCATTATTTTATTTATACATAACTTCTCAATGGGTTCAATTTTCATAATGGAGTTCATGAGTGGGGTGTAGATGATAGATACATCATTAAGAGTGATATAGAAAGACACTTGCTTGTGAATGGGTTGTGCTCTTGAGGATGGGGTATCATTTTTTTTCATTATGTTCATGAAAAGTCGGGATTCAAAATAATTTTTGGTATGGACTGGTTGTTATCATACCTAACCCATTTTTTCCCATAATATTGTGATTTTCATGTTTCTATAGGTTCAATGTAATACTCTCCTTATATAGTAAGAAATATAGGCATGCCATGATGGGACACTTCATTAGCAATTAGGGGAGCTCACCACCTAAGTTTATAAATTGTTTCTAGATGGGGCTTGTGTAAACATGATTTCATTCCAAATATAGTTGATAGTTTTAGATGTTTTTCATGAGGTCTTTATAAGGATTCCAAATGTAATAGATATGATTTTTACAATTGAGCTTGTGTCGATGATTGAGATAGTTCCTTTTCAACCATATAGAATGGGACGACCATAACATCAAGAGCTCTAGGATTAGATAGAAGAGTTTATGGATAAGGGGATTATCCATCTGAATATGTTGCATCGGGGTAATATAGTCTTGTTTATATAGAAGGATGATGTGACACTCTTTATATGTGTTTATTACCTAATTTTCAACCGGATTACGGGGAAGAAAAAATATCCTCATCCATGAATCAATGATATTTTTGACCAATTTAAAAGATCTTATGTTTTGTCGAAGATATAATTATTATCAAGGAATCATCAGTTGAGAGTTTTATCATTTTTTAAACCAATGACTACTTTCAAAGGAAGGGGTGGACTATATGTGTTCATTGTAATGCAGTTTAGGTTGAAAAACACACCAGTTGTTTTTATAGCCTTGATGGCCATAATATCTCACTCATATATTGATCAATTCTTTGTTGTGTTTGTGGATGACATAATTTTGTACTCAGTGACTCATGATAATAATTCCCACTGTCATAAAATCATCTTCATTACAGATAAGAAGAATCAATTATATTCTATGGTATATATGATTTAGATTTTGAATTATTACATATGTGTCTTAGGACACATATTCTCACATGTTGGTGAGTTAGTGGAACAAGATTATGTACATGAAGGGGTTTCTAGGGATAATCCCAATTATTTTTTATATATTTATCTTTCTAGGGTTATTATGATATTTTTAGATACGAATTTGGGAGTTTTATATATTTGAATCACCTCTATAAAGATTAATATAGAAATATTTAATCTTTGAATGGTAGGATGCACATGCGATTGTCTTAAAAGAGTTCAAGAATTGTTTTTACATCAGAACCAATCCTGGCCATAACTGATCTAGGTGATGAGTATATGGTGTTTTTTGGTGCTTCTGGGATAGGTCCTGAATCAAATTTTATGCCTGGAGATTGAGTGGTGGTGTATGTGTATTTCTAATTGAGTATATGTGATATGAAAAACTCTATGAATGAACTTGAGTTCGTTATAGTGGTTTATGATTTGATGTGTTAAAGGAATTATTTTTTTTGGAAAACATTATATGGTGTATGCCAATCAAAAGAGATTAAAGTATATCGTTTCATGGAGACACTTAAATCTTCTCATATGGATTATAAGAAGAAAATAAATGAATATTGTATTTTGGGATTCTTGTGCTAAGTTGAAGATGATGAAATTACTAGTTGAGATGAATGTTATGTTTCAAGAGAGTTAGGGAGAATATGACACTCCAATCAGTTTTTGTGGATTCAACATATTGAAGACAGATCGAGGATATGAATTTTGAGGATCTAAAATTTTTGTCCTTGAGGGAAAACTGTGTCGGTGCGGAGTCAACATCTAACATGAGCATGGATGTGGATGAGATCATCTGTATTAGGAATAATGTTTTTGTTACAACAAGTATGTGGGGGGGGGGTATGATTCATGAATTTCATGCCTTGAAATGGGAGGTGAATCTTGGTGTAACTGAAATATATAGTGACTTATATTGATTGTTTGGGTAAAAAACTATTAAAAATAAAATATAATGTTTCATTACACTATGTTACACCTTTTAATAGATGATGCTCATGAATCAATGAAATTGTTTTTTACTACATTCATTTCCCATTTTTAAATGGAAGTGGGTTGACATTACCATTAATTATGTGGGGGATCTCCGAATTATTTCTGGGATGAATGACACTATTTGGGAGGATGTGGATGGAATAATGACTGTTTCACACCTCTTACTTATATATGAGAGTTTATTAGTGGAGTAGTTTCAAAAATTAATCATTCAAAAGATAGTCTATTTGTTAAGGCTTCCACATTGTATTTCTTTCAAACAATGACATGAATTTTACTTCTCAGCTATAGTAGGGATTGTATTAGGTTCTTGGTACACAGGTTTTATTGAGTTCAATATTTCACCCACAAATAGATGGTATGATAGATTGAACAATGCATGTTCTATAAGAAATGTTATGGATGTAAGTCCTATACAATGGAAGGTCATTGGAGAAGAACATAGCTTTAAAATATTTCAAATATAACAACAACTAATAGAAAAATATTTATATGGAACTGGTTGAGGCACATTAGGATAGGCATTCATATCACCTCTTTTTTGGATTAAGTTAGGTGAGTTAGAGATTTTGTTACTGAGTCTTATATAGGATATGTTTAAGTAGGTTCTGTTTATTTAGAAGTATTTTTATAATGTTTATATGAGATATGATTCTTATTGTGGTAGATTTCCCTAAACCCTATTATTTTTATAGGGTGCTCATATATTCTTTCTTGTTTCTCACATATTGGGTCACTATAAGATTCTGAGAAAGGGAATATTGGTGCCCATGTTTTTTGGACAGTTTAATGTAGTGTAGAGAATCAATTTAGTGCAATAAAGATTGGATATTATTCAATGGTACATTTTTGGGAATAATTTTTTCATGTGTCATGGATTCACTTGAATCATCCCTTTCCTTATGAAGTCATTGTACTGGATAAGGTTGTGATTGAGATAGTTGTGTTCATTGAGGAGAATATGGTACGTGTTTTGGATTATAGTGTGAATGTGTTTATGGAATAGAACATACTTATTGTTCATGTAATCTAGATATTTTGATTTCTTTAGGAGGAATCATGGGTGATAGAAGAAGATATATGGGCTCAGTGGACTAGTCTTTTTTCCTTATAATCTTATAGATATTTGGAAGTACATCTCAAGGATGTGCTTTTATAATGTTTTAAGCATGTAATATCCCAACCATTACTAGAGGTGTCTTGATATAAAGTGTTCGTTTTTCTTGTCTTGAATATTAATTTGTTGGGTTTTTCCTTGGGGATTTTTTTGGGGGAAATTATATAATTTTTTATTTTCGATTGGAAGTGCATGGTTGGTGCATGATTAAACCCAAACCGTGAATCCTACCTAGAAAAATATGCATTCCCAAATAGTAAAGATTCACATGGCTGGAACATAGTTTTTCAAAATGATTCCCTTTTTATGAGTAATCATTCTCCCCCTCCCCCTAGAAGAAGAACTTGGTTATGAGGCATAATTTTTAAAAATGTGCACCCCATACTATGAAAATATTCATACAAATTTTATTAAACTAAAAGAAAATTTTAAAATAGTATTCACACTATACGTCTCCTCAATTCAACACACCTCGACCCAGGACTATTCCCATAATTTATTACATACTCATAATAATTCATAAGGATCCCAACCTCTATTCATGAAGATTTAATGCCTAGATTGAAGACACACACCTCTCCCAGTTGGATAATCTAATCATATTTGGATTCTCATAATTCACATGTTCTTCTCCCGTCCATTTAATCGATGTTTTACTCTATTGGTTTTATATTTATATCTATTTTTGATAGATTATGATATGTTTTTTCTTGTATCTTGGATTTGATTCAAGATCTCATTTTTTCATGGGGATGACCTATTTGTTTCAATTTGCATAATTTCAGTTGTGTGGTCGCACCGTGACGATTTGAGGTAGGTTATGTAAATTACAATACTACATCCTTTATTTAATTATGTTTATGTAATTTTTAGATTTTAAACATCTTTAATTATGATATTTAATATATATATATGAGTTGAACTATTTTTAATTTCTTTGTGTAATAAAAATATTTTAATTCGGTTATTTCAATGGTTGAGTTGAATTATTTAATAGTTGAATTAATTAATGGTATATTGGTATGGTGAAAATTTATATTTAATTGGATTTGTTAATTTGTGACTTAATTAGTGGAAATTTTGTTTCTCAAAAATTATTAAATTGGATTAATTAACGGTTGAATTTATTTATTGGATATTTGGATTGTGGGTTCTAATTTAATTAATTGATGAATTAAATCTGAGATTGTTGTGAATGTGGATTCAGATTATCTAATTTTTTAAATAATTAATGTACTTTTGTGATTGTGTTCTTGGATTAATTAATTGTTTAATTAATTAATATATTGTTATCATTGTGGAATCAAATTTATTAATTGATAAATTAATTAAATAATTGAGTGATTGGTGAATTGATTTGTTTAAGAATTATCTGAAATTTCAAACTCTAAAATGGTTAGTTAAACCATGTGGTTTGTGAAATTGTGAAAGGTGGGTTAATTCTGAAAGGCCTTGATTTATGTGATATATTTGACATTGGTATAAATGAAATATTGTGATATATGGGATATGTGTGTGTGGGAAATGGATTGTTAAATAAAATGACCATAGAGATGAATTTGTTGATAAACATGTGTGGGATACGGTATACTACATCAAAATTACATAGTATTGAATTGATTAAAAACGAGGTGGGGGATATGGATTGGGACCCAAATTCCCATATGAGATATGAGTATGGGACCTAGGGTCAGCCTCAAAATATGCATTTAAAAATGAGTTGTGGGGAAGAAATTGAGTCTCTAATTACCCATGGGTTGTTTGAAATGACATTATACATCCATGAGCTAGCACTGGACTATTGTTCCAATTGTATGTAACATGACCTTATATTAAATGATATATGATAACTCTGATATTATGAAATGGTTAAGATGTATAAATGGGCCAAACAAGTTATTAAGGGGTTAAGACTCCTTGGGAACCCATGGGTTTATGTGGTCAATTTTATAAATAAACGACATGATAAATATTTATATTTGAATATTTCATTTTTCAATAATAAAATACATAAACATTTACTAACAGAATATTGTTTATGGTTCCACAGAAGGTGGTCCACTAATTTATACTCACACCCTACTCTGGAATCCTTATCAGTACCCAAATTGATTTAATTAAAGGAAGACATTATAGAGGAAAGAGAAATATATTAGATGGTGGAGTTAGGATGGAATTGGGAGGGGCGAACCAGACACATTGTCAAGACCCTCTTGGAGATTTCTGCGTCTTTATATATCCTGGTTTTTTTATATTGACACTTGACATGTATTTGAATTATATATATATTATTTAGTTTAGATAATGTATATCATATTTTTGTAATCATGTGATACTAGTTTATTTGATTATTGGTTCTATCTTTTGGTTATTGGTAATTTAATTCTATTATTTTGATACTTTTATAAATAGGGTATAATCTCCCTATGATTGATATTAGACCCTAGCTTTCAGGCGGAATCCTCCAGAGTATGAGGAGGAGTGTTTGATGCCATGTGACCAACAAAATCAGGGAACTATTGTGTGGCACCTAGGTCTGGATGTTACAATTAATACCTATTAAAAATATATTTCTTTATATTCCATATCTACATACTAATAGGATTTAATGGGTATATGATCTATATACATGGTGATGTATTATATATTTTACCAAATACAATTTTACACGTTCATGACATTAGTTAAATTCCACCATCCGTAGATATTTTGGTTTATTTTAAAAGGGATAGATACTAATAACAATTCTATAATGGGGACCCAATCTTTCATATCCTCAATAATCACAAAAAATATAAATTTTGCTCTATTTATAAATTTTAGTTTATTAGTTATAATTTGTGTGTCATGTATTTTAATGGTATTGAAGATATTGTAACGATTTTAACCAACTTCTTAGACTCTTGAAGAGATAAATCACACCAAAATATCATAAGATGGGGGAAATAGTAATTCATTATTATATATGTTATTGAAAGATCTTTTTTAGACATACCTAATTAGATATTAGAATTAATAGACCAATCAACTATAGAAATAACTAACCTTGGAAACTCCATAAAATGGAAAATGACCTGACCCACACCAACCCCACACACCATTCTTTTTCCCCATAGGATAGAAATAAATGAAAAGGTTTCTTAGAAATTAATTTTAAATTAATTTTTCTATGATATTAGAATAAAATAAATTAGAATTAGAAATAATGTATAAATCAGCCTAGATTATAATAAAAATTAAAAAATAATTAATATATAAATAATAGTAACGAAAAAAATGATTAAGTAGATATTTATAATTCTTATAGTATAAATGGTTGTAGAATATCACAAAAATAAAATAATAGGAAATAAAACCTAAAAAGTGATGATTTCATCAATAAGGACTCATAGATACTATGACACAACCCACAGTCCCTCTAGGGACCAAGACAAGAAATATGAAAATAAACATATTGCATCACTAGAAACCATTAAATGAAATATACTGGATATGGAAAAAATCAATGGAAGATCCCCACCCATAGAGACTCTGGAATACCCTATGTTGTATAATTCATCAATATTATGTTTTAACATAGAATACCAAATTGGGTTTTCATGTTCATTTTAAGATATGTAGATTAGATAACCATTTACAAATTTATGATAATCCATATATTTCATTGAACAAAAAAATAATTGATAGAAGTATTAATAATACACCTGACACCCTTGAAAGATGGGCTTTCAATCAAATTAATGTAACCAAAAATATAACTTACAACTATTTATTAACGTTTTCTAAAAACGCTATTTTCATTGAATCCTAATGAAAAACGAATATGTTAAATTCCATGTCAAAAAGGGAAATTTATTTTCTAATTATCAAACATGAAATATATTTTAAAAAAATACATACAAATTAAATCCCAATCTCATACTATGGTGGCATATAAATATAAATAGGAACAAATGTATAAAAGATGCTCTAGGGTGACCCAAAACTTATAGTCATTAGTATAACATCATTTATATGAGTATTAAATAGTTAAAATATAAAAACATTCACCATGACCATAAATTTTCTATTTAATTGGAGAGAGGATGAATAATAATATAATTTTCTAAATGATATTCCATAGGTCTAACACATTTCATCTCACATAGTACCTCTCTTAAACAACCCATATTTAAAACAATTCATCATAATCAAGGGAAAAAAATAAACGGTGAGATCAGATGCTAATTAAGTGTGTATGTCTAAGATATTAATCAAGGATCATAATTTTTTATAATATAAGTAAAATAATTTTTTATTCATTTTCACAACTTACAAAATTCATAAAAATAATTCAAGTATCATCAATCATGAGTCATTAAATAAATAATTAGTATCATAATAAAATATAATCTATATGGTCATAGAATAATTTCAAAGAAATCATGAGTTAGTTTAAAACATATCCTAATCATAATTAATAATTATATCGATGTCACATAAAAGAATAATAATAATTTAAATAGTTTGGGATATGTTCTAAGACTAGAATTGACGAAAAAGACCCGTAGTGGATTATGTCCACTAATCATCCCAGCATTCACTTCATGAAGGACCAATCATATGACTATAATAGTTTATAAAGTCCCCTATATATTGTGTTTACACTTATTTATAGTGAATATTATCACATTAGTTATCATTATTTTCCCAATTCACTAGAGATCTATATAACTCTTTAACCATCCATCACATGAAGTAAAATATATGTTTTTTACAAAATTTTACTTCATAACATATTTAATTTATGAAAATGTAAAGATTTTAAATGGGTATTCCTAATAATATTGTACTTTTATGCCATCAAATTAACTTTTTTTTGTTATTATCATAATATTATATCACCATTGAATAATAAAAATCCATAACAGTTGTTTGAATGGTAAAAAAATATAATCAAATTGTCATTTAAAACTTTTTATGAAAATATTAGAATACCTTTTACTATTTTTATATTCCAATATAAAAAATCGAATACTATATAGTGAAAATATTTATTTTAACATGAAATCAAATATTAAAGAACCAATCATGATTATGGGAAATACAATCATTCTATATTTATTATAATAAAGAGAACTCTTTTTACACTTTTTTTAATAGTTAAAAGTGAGTCATACATAAAAAATATAAAATAATTGAATTTAAAAAATTGAGAAAAAAATGAAATGTATTAAAAAAAATTATAAGTCGTTAATTTATAAGTTAAAATAATACAAAGCATTTATTCTTATTGTAGTAATAGGAGAAAAATTTCATCAACAAAAGTGTGAATAATAACTTCTTAAAAAACAATTTTCTCAAAGAAAATTGAATTAAATCATTGTAAAAGATAATAATTGGTGGAATATTTTGTAACAACCATATCAGAAGAAAATAGATCTGTTATAAAGGATAAATATTATATATTTCCTCAAAATGGGTATTTTAAAATTGAAAATATTTGAATGAAATGAGATTCAAACTTAAACCCTTACGTCTTTTGTAACATTCGAATCGTAAACCCCATGATATAAATAAAATAAAATCAGAATTTTATCAACAACAATATGAAAAAATTCATGATATAGTATAAATTTTTCAATTATAACTACCATATAAACACAAATATTAGCATTACCCAAAACATGTTCTAAAAAACCTCATTATGATGAACAACCCCTACAGCTTTAGTAATCTCGAAAACAAAACAACATGAAAACGAGAAAGTTTTATAGATTTGAAAATATTTATAATATTTGTAATAAATCAAAAATGGAATTCACATGTAGAACAAATACCACAAAAAATAAATAATATTTTAATATATTATACTAATCACAGAAAAAATGAGACAAGAAACCCTTACCTCAGGCTATGTCATAATTCAAACAAAATCAATGTACCTATATAATATATATAAATATATTATATGTATATTATTGAACCATACTAAAATAAATATTACTATATATCATTACCCTGTGATTTCTCATTAAACATTATTTTCAAATCATCATTAACGTAATTATTTTTTTATAAACCCGTTAGTTTTCAATATACAGTTCAGTCTCATATCCTAAGGAATGAACATTTTTTTCACCATTTATAGAATCATAATAACATAATATATATTATATATATTTATTAATTATAATTTTCTATTAATAAGTTAATATGTAGACATAATGTGGGATACATTACATAAACATAAGGATAGTCTGTACATACACGCGGTTCAGATTCATAGTTTTTTATGACATGAATGGATGAATGGTAAATAATAAATTAAAATTATAGAAGATTAATTATATCTTAAATATAAAATATATTAATTAAATATACACTCTTAACAATTCATTTAACATGTAATTGAAAAATTATTCACATCTCATCATGGAGGTTGATGTCCACACGTACACATGAGACATGTTATCTTTTTAAAAACAAATGGATGGGTCATAATGTAGATAATATCATTATTTTATAGATTAATAGTTATTCTAATAAACTATTTTAAACATATTAAATTATTCTATATAATAATATAAGGGAGAGGATGATGAAAAAAATACCCATGGATTCATTGATATGGTATTACACATGTAAACATTAGATGTCACAAACCAACTTAGGTTGACCTTGATCCGGTCAAACGAATCAGTCTGCAACATGGCACAAAGGGCGTTCCAGATCCCAACGGGCTGGAAAATATTGCATGGCATCGAAACATGTTGTTGTGAATGATTTATCATAGAAAATAAATTATAGATAAATATAAATAAACTGAAAAAACAGTAAAACACTAACAATGGAAAATAAAATAAAGGTAACGAAAGAGACATACCTTCAAGTGACCCCATGGGTCATCACAAAAAAATCAAAGCTCAAGTGATCCAAAAATAAATCCTGAAATTGAAGATATAATGTAGTTGTGACCATCAAGATGCTCAATATGAAAGCAAAAGTACAACAATGCACTAAGCCACTGTCTCTAATAAGAAATCAAAATCATGCTAGTTTAAAAAAAGGCATTATAAAATAATGTTTTTCGCTCTCTTCAATTTAAAATAACAAGATTTCATTAACAAGGAAAAAATTTATCTTCCCTTTTCAATTTTTTTTTGAGAATGTATTAAAATTTCAAAATTTAAGGAGACCAATTTAGTTTTAAAAATATGTTTTTCACAAAAGAGAGAACAAGTATGAAACACCTGAATTGAAAATCATATCACAATCATCATGGGAAGTCCCTATGTAGCTACAGTTATTTGGGGACCTAGGATCTTCACGTCTCAGTGAAACGTGTAATAGAAGACAACGACCCTAAAAAAACATGGCTTAGAAATCCACGAACCTCAGAAAATGTGACATAGAATACCAGGACCCTAAGTCATTCTTATTTATAGATCGTGATGTAATAGTCAAACTTGTTGTGGATCTGGGTCATGTAACCTCCAAACCACTAGCCCACAAGTCCTAGTTTACCTCACCTAGATAGACATGTTTCCCACTGTGCTCTATTATAAGTGGTGGTGAGGTTTTATCAAGTAGACAAATATGTACAAAACACTTTCTTTATTCAAAACACATTCAACTTCTCACCACTGTTATCCCTCCTTAAGAGATTATACATTTTTATGTCATTAAACATCAAATAAAACTCTTCGTTAGGTACATATCACAATTCACACATTTAACATACACATCATGTTTCTAAAATAATGGGTCATGCCTTAAAATGGGTTTTTCACCTTCACTATTCATTTTTAAGGTGTTTAATAGTCCTCATTACTCCACATGAATGATTTTTCTTTAGAAAACATGTTCACCCAAAACTAATTTTGAGAACATTTTGGAACGTCTTTGGAAAAAACGTTTCATTTCTCTTTTACAAAAAATCATCTAAAAGGCCACGCGTCTTTGGAAATACATACTTCTTGTTTGAAACATTAAAGAAATCACTTTTCCCGATCTAAAACCTTTTACAAATATTTATATATATATATATATTGCATATGCATTTCTTGTAGAAGAAGAAGATTTAGTTTTAATAAAACACTAAAAAATTATAGAAATTCTAATTAAAGATCAGGGCATAGGGGACCTACCTCAAACATGTCGTTATACATCAACTACCACATGAACCAATACATGGTGCATACATGCACCCACATTTATACATATATATATACACCCCTAGATGCATTGCACATATTCCTTGGGCCATGAGGGAATATGTTCAAAGAGGGCATATATATATATATATATGCCTAACCCTATGCATGTACATGTTTGATACCTCAACACCTGCAGCCCAAATCAATCATAGCAAGGTCTAACGTACTACACATGTCATTTAATAAATTAATTGAACAAATTATACAACACTTCAAAATTAACAACACAAAATCTATACAAAAGAAAAACCCTTAAAATTACATCAAAAAATAACTTTAAAACTAATTTTACATCATAACCATACAAAAACATAATATGCACTATTTAATAAATTTTAAAAAAACCATTTAAAAATTTTGTAAACCAATTTCCTGAGGCATCACAAGGCATTGTACACAAAAAACTATCTCACATTCCACTTTTGATGCTGAAAGAACACTACAAACTTTTCAAATCATAATTCGCATCACTTTCATAATTTAATATTTCATTTAGAAACTTGATAAAACAATTCCATAAAATTCCACAAGGCTATAAACCAAAAACACACTAAAAATCAACATTTTAAACCATGTGTAGACAAAAACCATACAAAAGTATCATTCACATCACACTCAAAAATAAATTAATCATTTCAATAAATAATAAAATATTTATTAAATGAACAATAAGGATTTACACTAAAGACGTACTCTATTTCCTCTATTTAAAATCAAACACACCTCAAAACATTTTCCAAACATGGTTTAAACCTTTTACACTAATAAAAAAACCATTAAAACAACTTATAAAACAACATCAATAACACCCCCAAATGATTATAAACACAAGTTGAACTTGAACCCTCTAAAAAACAACTACATATCAAAGCCTTTTCAAAATAAAACTTCAATCATACACATAATTTAATAAACTACATGCATGATTCATAAAATCATGAGCAGTGACACAACTATGTTTTCTACATTAAAAAAACACTACTTAACATAAATTCGCCCCCTTAAAACAAAATCCACCTCAATTCCTTTCACAAATATTTTTCTCACCACCCAAGATAATCGTAGAACATTCAATGACACTCAAGAAAGCATAAAAATTAATCAATTAAAGGATAAACATGAAATCACCTATCTCGCATGTCGAAAACTGCAACACACTATGTGAAACATCAATCGCACACAAAACACATCACAAGAAAAACTATAAGAAGTCATGATTCTGCCAATAACGACAAGATTAATACTTAAAATGAACTCCATAACCACTGAAAACATAAAATCCGAAATGTATAAACAAACAATAGTAAATGAAGAAGATGAAGATATCGATAGGGGAATTGTCTATTAAATAATGTTACACCGGTTGAGTAGGGGTATGACAGGTTCTAAATGAGGTTGAAGGATGGAATTAGTGCGGTTCCCGCTGGCCGAAGGAGGGATGGATGGTCAGGAAGAGGGTGGGGTTGTGGGGTGGCACGATAAAGCTCTCGAATGGGGGGGGGGGGGGGGTTGTGTCATGCAGGTTTGAGTGGGGGGAGCCGGGAGAGGATGCCACCAGGGAGTGGGGAGCTCGGCCAGTGGGAGGTTATGGGAGGGTTTGGCATCGTGCAATGGGAAGGGGTCGAGGGGGGGGGGGGGGGTTGAACTATGGATTATTATTTCCAAACTATTTCAATTGATTTAAAAAAATAAAGCTAAACATATTAATAATAATAATAATAATAATTCAAGATAATATTTATTCTAAAAATAAAAATAACAACCCAAAATTTAATAAAATAAAATAAAATATAGCACGTTAGGTCGGGATGTGACAATTCTACCCACCTTGACACATTTTCCCACAGAAATTCCCAAAAGGCTTGGCTGTTAAAAGATGGAAACAAAGACCCAATGATTCTCAAAACGAGTCCCCATAAACTTAAGGATCATATAATCACTTACCACCCATGTCCGGGATCCTCAAGACCTGGAAGATATTTGTGATACCCTTATTGGGTCTCGCCACCATATTAGAAACTAAGTAGTACAAAAACACCCACATGGGTGCTCCCAATTTTGTTTCAATAGTGCAGATTGATTTCCTCATTATGAACCCACCGACATGGGGTGGCTTCATTCATAGTAGAGGGGGGGTCCAAACAGGAGGATCCCGGAACGAACACCGACTCCGAACACACCACTTCCTGAGGACACAAGAAAATACAATAAGAAACACCTAAAACCCAAAACTAATTAAGGGGAAGGCTAGAAATTAGAGAGTGTATACTCCATAGGGAACAACCATGAGAACATTCTCAAAGAGGCCATGAATACCTCCAATCAAGCCACCCTACAAAACAAAAAACCACAATGAATTAAAAACCTATGAGGTCACATCCCCAGTATTAAAGGAAACAGGTTGGAAGCGCATACCTAGCACCTAGAAACCGCCCAAATATGTTAAAAGACTCACTCTGAGTCCTATGGTTAGAGCTATGATATATTGAAGCATCTGATTCACCACAGTCAGCAAATAACAACCACCAACTGAGCCTTCATCATTTGGAAAGACAGCTTATAGACTTCCTTCCCTAGGTGACCCAAAGATCCATGTTCTTCACAAGCCTTCAAAAGATTGTGACGAATAGCTTTGAGTTCCCAAATTGACCACATTGAAATCAAAAAATTATCTAGTCTTAGGAATGAGGGACAAGAACTGATGAAAGAACCATGCCCATAACATGTTCCTCCAGTTCACACTCTACACCAGATGGGGAACCCTTCACGGGCACCTTGAAAAACTACCTCGAACAATACTCTTTAAACAACACTCATTCAACTTACCCTTCACGAAATCTAAGGTTCTTAAAGACCCGAAGAAGCAATAAACTTCCTCAAGTTTCACCGTAACCTCCATCGAGCCTCATCCACAACATAGAAAACATGCAATGAGGAAAAAAATATCCCCACCACTTCACATGAAGTCTATGTAAAACTAACAATTGGAAATAACCCCTTGAAGACATCTGGACATTTCTGGATGATAAACATTAAACAAGAAGCACAAAAACAACCTAAATCACATCAAAAAACAAGCCTCCACATTTAAACATAAATCATACACTCAAACAGAAAACACCATTTCAACCTTGACATACCATCTCCAGAACAAGCATCTAGCCCATAGAATAATACACTAAAAATCCAAACAATAATCCAACTTTCACAAATAGTTGTTTTCAAAACCATCCCCTTTCAAACCATCCGAATACTAAAACCCCCTTTTAAAAACACAATTTTTTTAAAAAAATTACTTAAAAAAAATTTGTCCCAGCACATCACTAAATAAAACATGCCTTTGGAAAACAAAAAAAAGCCTTGAAAATTGAGCACCCACCATTGTTATTCCGTGAAACCTCATGTGTGTACATTCTTGTGACATCTCGGGCACCAATCCATGCATACCAACAGCCATTAACATCCAATTACATTCATCCATACACGTGGACATCCATAAAAATACCCAAGGTCAAATAGATCATTTCCAATTTCCTTTTTCAAAGAGACATTATATTCATACATAACAAAAATTTCAAGAGACCCAAGAACATTTTCCAAATACACCTTCTATTTAAGAAAAAATAATATATAAAAGATCCCAAAATAGTTCCCAAAAGAACATCGATTTTTAAAACAACTCATTGCATTTTTAATAAAACCAATATTTTTATTTTCAAAATCCAATTTCAAAGGACCAATCCTTAATATTTCACCCTGAGAAAAACACTAAATAACCAACTAAAACTCACACCATGAACATTCCAGAACAACCCATTCACTCAGCAAATCAAGATTCCTAATTTAATTGTAAACAAATGCAACACACAATTTTTTCAAATGCATTGACTGACCGTGCACCGACCAGGTGAGCACATAGGTTGTCATCAGAGGAAATTTCATGGTCTGCACATGGCTTTACATGTCGTGCATAACATCTGTGTGCCACTCTAGAATGACCACCAAATCTCAATACTAACTAGAAAAACACTAACAAGACTATGTTGCCTGAAAACAATCATGAGAAAAATGCAAAATTTGAGGCAAGACCATCCCTGACCACCGTGGTAATTTATGGGTCATTCTGAAGATGTGGTGATCATGAACCTACCCACCATTACCACTTGGATTCTGAAAATCCTAACTCCAAACTAGAAGACTTTCCCAATGTACATGGGAAAAACCTCATATGATAACATTTTTTCACGAACCAACCCAGGTAGACCTTGACCTGGTCACCCAAGTTAGTACGTGACCTAGCTTGAAGGGTGTTCCCAATCCCCATGGGCTGGCATCTAGTGCTGCAAATCCAAACAAGCGGTTGGGAATGTTTTTTTCCATAAAATAAAATACATATCAATATAAATAAATAGAACAAATGGGTAAACACTAACAACTGATAATAAAATATTGGTACCCAACTATTTATACCTCCAAGTTACCCCATGGGTCATCACCAAACATAAATACATACTTGGGTGATCCAAAAATAAAACCTGAAATTAAAGGGATAATGTTGAATGAGCACTGAGATTCTCAGTAGGAAAGCCAATGTACAACAACGCCCTAATACTCGGTCATTAATAAGAAATCCAAATCATGCTTGTATAAAAATAAGGCCTAATACAATAGTGTTTTTCGCTCTTTTCAAATTCAAATAACACGCTTTCATTTCCTAGGAAATCATTTCTATTCTATTTTGGCAATTGGTTTTGGGAATGCATTATCATTTCAAAATATATGGAGACCAATTTAGATGTAATAATATGGTTTTCAAAAAATAGGGAACAACCCTGAAAAAATGAATTGAAAATCATATCACAAGAACAATCGGAAGTCCCTAAGCAGTTAGCATTAGTTAGGGACCTAGGATCATCGTGTCTCGGTGAAATGGGGCTTAGAATGCCATGAAAATAAGAAAATGTGGCTTCGAAGTACACAACCCATAGAAGAAGTGGCTTAGAAGATCACGACCATTAGTCGTTCATATGTTTAGTTAGTGTTGAAATCGTCAAACTTGTAGTTGATCTTGGTCAAGTCACCTCAGAACCACTAGACAACATGTCTAATTTCCCCCACCTAGATACACAGGTTTTCCATTGTGATCTATTTTATGTGGTGGTTATTTTTTTCAAGCAAACATATATGTACACAACACTTACATTATCCAAAACTCATTCAACCTATCACCATTGTTCTCCCTCCTTAAGCACATTACCCTTTCAATTTCATAAAACATAGAAAATGATTCTGCCTTATGTACATATCACAAATCACAAATTAATCATACACATCATGTTTCTAAAATAATGAGGCATTCCTTAAGAGGGGGGTTTTTACATTCACTATTCATTTTCAAGGTGCAAAACATCCCTCATTACTCCATAAGAATGATTTTTATTTAGAAAATATGTTCACGAAAAACTCATTTGGGAGATCATTTTGAATCTTCTTTGGAAAACAACATTTCATTTCTCTTTTACAAAAAAAATCATCCAAAATAACATACATTTTTTGAAATACATACGTCATGTTAGAATCATTGATGAAATCTATTTTCACGAACCAAACCAATTTACATATATATATATATATTGCATATGTATTTCATGAAGAAAAAAAGATTCACTCTTAATAAAACCCTATGAAATTATTGAAATTCAAATTAAAGATCATGGTATAGGGGACCTAACTCAAACATGTTTTTGTTCTTCGATGACCACTGAAACTGACACATGGAGCATACACGCACATACATATGTACATATATATACACACCCCTAGCTGCATTGGACAAATTCCCCCTGCCATGATGGAATATGTTCAAAAAGGGAATATATATATATATGCCTTACCAGATGCATTTACATGTAGGATACCTCAACAACCATGACCCAATACTATCATAGAAAGGTCCAGCATACTACACATAACATTTAATAAATTAAAAGAAAATTTTATTCAAAACATCAATATTAGAACCACAAAATTTATAGAAAATATTAACACCCATATTATATAAAAATGTAACATTAAACCCAATTGTATATCATAAACATACCCAAACAAAACATTAACCATTTATGAAATTTAAATGAACCATTTAAATTTTTTTGAAATCAATTTCATGAGGCATCACAAGGAATTGTACACAAAAAAGCCCACTCAAATTCCAATTTTGACGCCAAAATCACACTACATCCATTTAAAATCATAATTCGCATCACATTAAAATTCTAATATATCATTTAGAAACTTCATAAATAAATTCCATAAAACACAACAAGCTTATACACCACAAACACACTAAAAATCCCCTTTTAAAACCAAGAGTACACCGAAACCTTCCCAATGTATCATTCACATCGATCGCAAAAATAAATAAATCATTTCAATAAATAATAAAAAATTTATTAAATTCACCATAAGGATTTACCCTAAAAACATACTACATTTACTCTCTTTAAAATCAAATGCACCTCAAAACATTTTCCGAACATGGTTTGCACCTTTTACACACATAAAAACACCATTGAAACAACTTATAAAACAACATTAATAACACCCTGAAATGTTTCTAAACCCAAAGAGCACTTGAATCCTCTAAAAAAACAATTGCATGTCAAAGACTTATCAAAATATAACTTCAATCCTATACATTATTTAATGAACTACGTGCATGATTTATAAAATCATAAGTAGTGACGCGACTAAGTTTTCCATATAAAACAAACAGTGTTTCCCATAAAATCTCCACATTGAAACTAGATCTATCTCAATTACTTTCAAAAATCATTTTCGCACCAGCCAATGTAATCATAGAACATGAAAATACACATAAGAAATCATAAAAATTCATCAATTAATGGATAAGAATGAAATCACATGTCTCGAGTGTTGAAAACACCAACACATTATGCAAAAATTCAATCTCACACCAAACACACCCTAAGCGAACCCTAATAAGTCGTGATTGAACAAAAAATGACAAGATTAAACCCTTACATGAACTTCATACCTCTTATGAAAAGCTAAAATCCCAAATGTATGAACCAAAACACTAGTGAAAGGAGGATATGAGTCTACCGGGATGGGAATCTTCCATGGAAGAAGGTTACGCCGGTCGAGCTGGGGTGCAATGGGTCCAGTGCGAGGTAGATAGATGGTGCATGTGTGGTTCACACCAGCCGGAGGAGGGATGGATAATCGGCAAGAGAAAGGGGTTGTGTGATCAAGGTCCCGACCTGGGGGGGGGGGGGGTTGTGTCGTGCGGGTTTGAAGGGGGAGCTGGGAGAGGAGGCTATCATGGAGAGGGGAGCTTGGTCGAAGTGTAGTTGTGGGGTGGTTTGGCATTGCACAATGGTAAGGGGTAGGGGGGTTCGGTTGTGCCATAGGAAGGGGAGGGGGGAGGGGTTCAGCCACACCCTAGGAAGGGGAAGGGGGTTCGACTAGGGTTTCATAATAATAATAATAATATTATTATTATTATTCATTTAATTAAATTCATTTGAACAAATATAAATTAAATATTATTATTATTATTAAAAAACATTATAATATACTGATAATAATAATAATAATAACCCAAAAATGTTATAAAATAAAAAAATATATAGTGCGTTAGGTCGGGGTGTGATATTAGAGTTGTTAATATTTTTCATTACATGTAATGGATTTAATAATTTTTTCCTGTTAATGAAAAAATGCATACTTATATTAAATATTATGATTTTTCAATTTTTGATGTCTATATAAATTTTTAGTATGTTTATGGATAAAAAAAACATGAAAAATATTTTTTAGAATAAATACATCTTCTTTAAGAAACCTCATTTAGTATAATCTTTATCCCTTATATAAGTGTTATTTTAGGTAGAAAAAAACTAGTATGATTTTATGAGTATGGATTATATAGTATATGTTATGATCTAAATTGTGGTAATGTTAACATGTGTTTCATAAATGAGAGTCAAGTAGTTTCCCTTTTATATGTGAGGGGAGGGGCACTCAATGAATTATAAAAAAAATGTCACACTCTTGTGAATGTGAATCTAAATTTTCTAATCTTATAACAATATATGAGAAAATATAAAAATAAACACATTAAAAAATAATTGCATTTTAGCTCGTTTAACCATTATATATTGATTTTCATCCCTTATTAAACCATTTAACCATTACCATACTAATGATTTTCTTCCATAGTAAAAATTCAAGAATAGCCAAAATTAATTTTGATAAATTATAAAACATTTATATCATGATTTGAAATATTGAAATTTTATCATCATATTCATTTTCTAAATTTTTAATAAATCATCTTAAAATTTTTATGAAAAACCCAATGAATCCAGTGTTTAAAAATTTTAAATTTCTATGATAAAATAGATTTTGTTATTTTTTCCTACATAGTAAAAATAATACAATGAATGTTATCAAATTTTAATTAGTCTATATTATAAATATTTAATTATAACAATTGGTAAATACATATTTAATAATTTAAATAATATAAAAATAAATTTCACATAATAAAAAATGATTTATATGAAATATTTCTTTTTATACCTTTAAATGTTATTATATTCATTTCTAACTGATTGATAATATATTTATTAATGATTATTACTTTTTAAAAACTATGTAAAAATATATTTCATACAAATAATAGTTCATTAGCGAAAATGGAATATAAGTTTTTTTCCAAAATACAATATTTTAAAAAAAATTACTTTAATATAAACAAATACTTCCATTAAAATTTAAAATTGAGATCTTATTTCCTATAAACTAGGAAATAAAAAATATATTAATGAAAATTTTAATTATTATTTTTCTTAATTTAGATATTGAGATTAACAGCTATCAATATAGCCAATAGTTATTGATAACAATTTTTAGATTAGTATATCATTGTTTTATAAACATTGTCTTACATATAAAAGAATCTATGAAACAATATAAAAAATAAAAGAGAACTATATCATAAAATATAAATGTGTTACTTTACAATCCCCCACACCCATATAAGAATTTTTCACTTGAAATTACATTACTAAAAAAAATGTGGGTTGTTTTTTATTGTCACATTTTCATCTTCCCATATGTATTCCATTAAATTTTTATTCATCTTGTGTGTCTTAATCCAGTGACTAGTGTTCTCTTATAGAACATTATTTATATAATAAAAGATTTATATTTATCTTTTTCTATAGAAAGGATCATTCAATTTGGGATTGACATTCAAATAATTATATGTCAAGGATATGGTATGTACTTTCACAAAATTGATACATATAACACATCATGAGCTTTGGATAGGTTTCGAGGAATCACATAATTAAATTGTCCAATTACAATCAAATAATGAATCAAATTATGATATATTTATATAGGGATTACATTTAACATCATTAAATGTATCATTGAATTTTTATATGGATATTTCTATAGGAATACATTATTATTGATAGTGAACACAAAATCTAAATGGTGGCCTTTAGCTTATATCATCACTAGACACTTATGTGCTCTAATATTCAACTGAATAACTCTATGATTATTTATTATTCCCTCCCCTAGATATAGACCTGATATATATCAATCACCAAATTTATCCTAGTATATTAGATTCTATTACATCTATCCATAATGTTCATTTTAATGATCCATCAGAATGCACGAGTGAATACTATTGATATTAAAAAATTCTTCCTAATGAATGTGTTGATCCCAATTTCCATTAAAATAATTATATAAATATTTCTAAAAAACATATAGGTATTTAATGGACCTCCATGAATAAAATTTTATACATGGATGATATATCATACAAAATATCATCTTCATATTGATTTCATGATTAATACTTCTACATAAATGTGATTAAACCTCGGATCTCGATCATATATGATTTGATTTGGTGGTCCTGGAAACCATAGCAATTACTAGAAGTATATCATGGTGGTGTAAAAAATAGATAGATATTATAAACTAATATTTAATTGTTTTGATTTCATAATCTAATCAACAACAACCTAAATATCATTGTTCTATTTAAATTTATTAGGATATACCATGATGAAATATATGGTTATATTTTCCATTTTCCTCTCAATAAATGGTAGTATTTGTAACATCCCATTGTACCTCAACATCTTGAACATAAATTTCAACAATTTTATGAATTTAGAAACATACTCTACTATATATATCTTCATTATTTCGTATCATAAATTCTTTTTTACATCTCTACAAATCATTATATTTACAGGATATATTGAGAATAATGAACTATGGTATTCAACCAACATATCTACAAATTAAAATATTTAAAATACATGTACCCAATTATAAAAAATTGTATTTCTATCATAATCATGAATAATCATATAATCATTCCCTGAAATATTTTTTTCCTCCATAACATCCTTTAAAATCAATTTAATCATCACAAATATTAATAGGGAAAAATTAAACTAATAAAATGTTATACATTTCTATTCATTGTGATTTTATTTTACATACTATAAATATAAATAAGTATTCAATTCCTTTAAATCATCTTGAAGGCCAAAACTAGATGGACCTTGTATCTTAGTGCATCATTCACCTTGTTAGACATCACATTGTTGTATTTTACTCTATATTAATAATAATTATTCTTATCCAACCAAATTATTTTTCACATATTAAAAATATTATATGTGTATACATAATTCAATATTTAATGATCTCTATATATTTCACACCATTCATCATAATGAAAATGCCTCCACTAATATAATGAAAAAACTAATTTTTTTCAAATAATTAGTCTAGTAATTTTTCTCATGAACGATCCATTAGAGAGTGGTATAGGCTTACAAATTTAATATTTTCTAATATATAATCATTATACATATGTTTATGTATCACTATAATTTAAAACCCATTCTCTATTATAGGGTAGTGTAAGAAAATGGGCACTGAAAAACTAGCTCTCAAAGTCATCAAAATTTTCGTTACGTTTGTTTTTCCAAATAATCATTGATCACTCCTATTTCCAAATGGTCAATGGTCTGTAAAACCATCAGAAAGTTCCTAAAATGTGTTTTTACGTTCCATCCCATTCAAGTTATGTACTTCAAAAACTCAAGTTATTTTGGGAAATTTTTTTTAAAAAAACTATTCTTTAGGAATTCACAGATATACCATCTCATGTAATAATGTTACCCAAGAAAGATAAATTATATAGAAAAAATAATAACTCGATAAATTTGGATGATATAATCATTGTCATCAAGGTATTTAACATAATCCTCAAATGACCTTAGTTTTGTTCCATTCATATGTAATATATAATTACAACATCTATAAAGACTACCACAAACTGGTCAAGGTAATCAATCAAGAGTTTGTTAATTAAATATATTATGATAATATGATAATTTTATTGACATAAATGAATCGTTAGAAATACATACTGAATATACATTATATGAAATACTATTATTGAAATACCATCTTTTTTACAAATGAAAAATGGAAACCCAATCCAAGGTCTATATCTTGAAAAGTATTGATGTCCTCACATTAGATTAGATAAATCCTAAATATGGAGTATATAATAATATTTCTTAATATTGACTGTGTTTTGTTCTTAATAATAATTAAAAAGATAAACTGACCCATCATTTACCATAATAAAATTAAAAGGTTCAACCAATGGTGACTAACATGGTTGAGTGTATCCCTTGCCAATATATTATTATAGTTTCTTCTATAATTACTAAAAATAAATAAACATCAATGTATACAGTGACACATAAATTTTTGTAGCAATATGAATGGGTAATTTTTTAAAATAAATTTCATGATTCATGGGAATACTATAAGACTCATTAACAAACTCACCATCTTATTCACAAAATATATGAATATCATCCATCATGAATTTCCTGTCGATAATTTGTGATAAATACCACCATGATTTGGTAATAATGCCCATATAATGGTTTTAATTATCATTTTATGTTGATATTAGTACTCACGGTAATAAAAAATCATTGTTCCATTCATACTCTGTAATATGATATCCCATCCTAGGATATTTATGTGGTCTGTATATAATTAAATCCAATAAGTGCTCAATATCTCATCAAATTCAACTATAGTATGGATAAAAGAATTTTTGGAATAAGATTTAAAAAATATACTTTGGTGGGGAGAGAAATAATTTATGTGTGATCTTCATACTCATTATGGTTTTCCTGAATAATTCAACATTTAATCATTGAGTTCGTGTTTTTGTACCCATAGATAATTGTTAATATATAAAATAATTAATAGAACAAGAATAAAGTATCTAATTTTTATTTATAATTTTATGATATGTGTACCATTCAACAAACCATTCCCATTACCCACTCACGTAGTTAGGATCAATTTTTTCATCCCACTGTATCTAGTTTTAAAATCATGATAAAAATGAATTTAATTTTCAACCAATTGATTGAAGAAATTGATATAATAATTTATATAGGTCCTGAACTGAACCAATGGGAATCCAAATAATACTAACCCAAGCTTCCATCTATTTCCCAAGGGCAATCCACCAAGGTTTAAAGACATGTATTACATTGGATGAATTTCCCAACATTACAATATTCTCACCCCAAATCATCTCAATGATGAAATAAGGAGGGATATTAATAATAGTAACATGAAATATATAGAATATAGAAATTCATATGAAAGTAATATAGGTTTTAAATGATTACCACAATTAAAACAAAAATTAAATAGAAAAAACATACACCCAACAAAAAAGATGTCCTGAAATGAAAAAAATTTGAAGGTAAAAGTTTTGATAGATTGAAGATCATTATATACGTGATATGACCATTGTACGTGGAACAAAAAACAAGGTATCCCAAAGCTATACTGAAATCACATACATGATATCTATCAAATACATAAGATAATAAATGTGTGGGAAAATGCCATGTGTGGGTAATTGTATACATTCCCTGTACGATGCTGCGAAAGTAGAAGGGGGGAAGCTATCTAGGGAATAAAAATTGATAGTTGATATCTAAACCCAATTAAAGAGAGTAAAAAAAATCCAAAAACATTGATATATAAATATATAAATATTCAAAAATCAAATAAACCTATGAGAGGGATAAAGAAATCTCCATATCACAGCCCTACCCTGGGAAGAGTGAAATCAGTTCCAAAAGTCTATCAAAGAAGCCAAACCTTTTGTGTGTCTTCCCAAAAAGAATCATCCAATTTCTACCACACCTATACAATGTTGTTTAAATTATATTGGAATGTGTTTCTATTATTAGTAAACACGCCTCAGTACAAGAGTAGGGTGCCACAAAACAGAGAGCTAGGGAACCACTGACATGCCATGGCATGAGGGTTCAACTCAAGTAGTCAGTGGAGAAACCATTATAATTCCAACTACATGGGTACCACTCTAGTAGTAGAGGACTCATGCCTTGATACATCCAAATGGTTACACTTAGAAAAAATATAGAGGACCATTTACCATCACAATCGGAGGGTTACACTCTAGTAATCGAGGACCCAGGACCCGACTCTGTAGTAGGGTTCCACCGAGTGGATACTTATATGATTTATTACCTATCCTAGATAGAGGGTTCCACACTAATAGTAATTTGACCCCCATTTTTATCTATATTTATAGGGTTCGACTCTAGTAATTGATTGAGTAAACATGCCATTACCAATAAGAGGGTTCCACTCTAATCAATCTAATGATCATGCCTGACCACTAACTTCATCAGGCATCACATAAATAAGAACAACCCTGAGAACATATCACATCATATATAAAAATTTACCTTAAATGACACTATCATATTCTACAAGTAAAAAACCAATGATTGGATACTATTAGGCCACAATCAATGTTCAAACGGAAGTGATACAATAGGTTGAAATTTCATCAGATGGAAAGTAAGATTACATGGAATGTATGGGGAACTTTAGGGTGTGTGGTAATGCTCCATCACCTATACATGTACCTTATTGTACACTTTCCACGTACCATTTATCCCTAAATGATGCGTAGGGGAAATACATGGCATATCGTTGCCACTTTAGCTTTTCCCTTTCTCCCTAATCATGTCTCAGTATCCTAAGAGTGTCTATGTACATAATTACATGGCTTTTTCCCAGCCATGCTCATTCTCAGGTACTCCTAGAGTACACACTGGGATTCTATTAAAATTATCACATAGCCCATGGGGGTCCCACCCAACATGTGATCATTATAAACTCATGAAATCCTAGCTGTTGCAGCCATGGTCCAACACACAATGCCTTCTTAGGATTTTACAAAATGTTGTAGTGTATTTGGTAGAATTTCTAAATCTGGTCTGATGTTCTATATCTACACATGATGCCTCATATCTTGCCACAATACCACCCAAAATATATATAAGTGGCTTTTTTTCATTATTTTTTAGTCATCTAGTTGCTTAAATTTAATTTCATCATAATTTTTTTCCTCCAATACCATTCATACTCATACCCCAGTCCACGCTATATAGTTTTTCTTTTCAAATACTCAAATAAATCCTCTAAAACCTAAAACCATCCCAAATCCATCACTAATTCTTCATTCCATTCATCACATGAAAATTCAACATGAATTCAGGGGTATGGTTTTGCTCAATCCTACCTGAAAATGTTGAATCACGACCACATGCTCTGGTGATGATTAACACAAATAAAAAAGTGAATTTGGAGGATAAAAAAGTTTGAATCAATTTTTTTAAAATATTTCATGGGAGATAAACACAATTATAGATTAATGGGGTGTTAAAATATAAATATTCAATTAAATCCTTCAACGGGATCATGCAATGTATGGAAATTGGTGAATTTATAATATAAGAAGGTCTCCATGATAAAAAATTTAATAAAATGAGGTAGAATATACAATTTATGAGTCATTCCTATTTTTGGATAATTTTACATCAATGAAAATTCTAACCAAATATGTAGATAAATTTTTTCAATTTCTACATCTCGATTTACCTCATTCCAGAGTCTTATCATCGTTTGATTTTATTTACAAATAAATAATATGATGAATGTATCTAAATTCTCCCAGGGTTAATGTGGCTAACACTAGAGATTTTACATAACAGTATTTTGAATATTAATTCATAATTCGGTTATTTAATATGTTAATTAAAAAAATTATATAAATAACCCACCAAATTCACTATCAATGGATTATATTGTTTAAACTCATTGGACTCTCCTATTTTAGGTCACTCCTAGGGTAAACATCATGTTATGTAATCAAATATGGTCATAGATTTCATATTTGAGATTAAATTTAAGAGTTATCCCATTTTCATTATGGAAAAGAGAACAAATAATATAAAATATATAAAATATTTTTATGAGATAAGTTCTCATGACACTAGGCCTCAATATCATACGTTATATCAACTCCTAGATCAAATAATATTTTTTGAAATAATCTAAAGTCATATAAGTAAAATAAAACTTATTATATCATTTTATTATATAATATTCTCCACCATAAAAATAATAAATAATATAAAATATCTTGGTACATATGTTGTTTCTGGCCCTCCAAATCCCAAGAGATATCATTCCATATCTCATACTGCCACAACACATGAACAAATTAAATGGTCCATCCCCGGAGGGTCCTCTACTATCGAACCTCGATTTCCACAGGGTGATTCAAATTACTGTCTAGGTCATTGATTTCTATCTAGAACTAGTGAATAACATCTATATGGTTATGCATGAGTCTCCTCAATTGAGACCCATTGAAGAGTTTATGTACCATCTCTAGCTGTCGGGATGGGATATTATGTTAATCACCTTGACAACCCTCTACATTATATCAATACAACCTGATGAACAAATTTTATAGATTTCACTCATGGAAAAATATTCAAAATCCTCATCATGGTGATACTCTTTCAAATATGTGGTCTCCTTGGTCGAAATCTAAGGGAATATAATATTGTTCTGCGTAGGTTTTCCTCCTACTCATGGTTTTCCTCATCTACTCATAGATGGAATCCAACATCTCGATCATCACCTCCACCAAATCTATAACCAAAATAGATGCCTTAGTGATATATAACTATCAAAATGTTGACCATCGGGGTCTCCCATATAGGGCCTCTAAATGTCTGCTTCCAATAGTGGAGTGGTATATATTGTTGTATGAAAACACTAACAAGGTTATGTTATACTCTAAGATGTAGAAAATTTATAATACACAAGACCTTACTATATCCTTCTTGACATAGACAGTTTTCTTAGTCTACCCTCATTTCTTGGGTTGAAGGTTGTACTCATCCTCATCTTGGACCTGAATTCCTCATGTAGTCCAATAAACAACCGTAATGTGAACCGAATTTCATGATAAAAGGGAATAGTTGAGGGATCCACATGAATGAAAAAAATATCACACACATACATCAACCCCAAAACTATCCAATGAAATATCCTCATGTATTTAAAGTTAAGCGTGTCAGATTTTTGAGTTTGTCATCTATCACCAAAATTGCATCATGGCCCTTATATGTACGGAGAAGGCCTGACATGATGTTCGTGGATATGTAATTCCATTTCCCTACAAGATCAACATGGGTTATAACAATCCTGTTGGAATCTTTTGGACAACATCACCTATTGACAGGTGAGGCTCTGTGCGACATAAAAAACCATTATCCTTCTCACACCACACCACCAATACAACAACTGAATGGTCTCTATACATCCTCCCCATATTGGGATGTACATTCAAAGGATATGTGTGGAATTATCTCATCACCACCTCCCATATTATGAATGGTACCACCATGAGTCTTGGGAAATGGATGATACGATTATCTCTATAATAAATATTATTCGGTGAATCTCTCGATTATATATAGTTACAAAAGATAATATTGTCATTGTCTCCCAACTGGGAATACCTCCCACATTGGACGAGTAGAGGATTCAACACCAATGACTAAAGATATTTTATACTCTCCTACTCAACCATTCTATGCTAAAGGAAAAAAACTTCTAAAATTCATACTACACAAAATTATCATGGGGAATCCTATTAAGGGAATATTCAACCATGTCTTTCTTTTTCAAATTACTTACGATCATGATGTTATATTCCTATTAGAATTTCAACCAGCAAGTTCAAGTCTCTTTATGTGAATGCACACTTGAGACATTGATGATCTGAGTAAACCCTGAAACACTCTCCCAATAGACAGTGACTACAAATCCTAATGGTGAAGAATACTTCTTTTTACACTAAGTTAGGATACACATTGTTCTTCACATGGAGTCTCAACATTGATGACCTGTTTGTGATAATTTCCTTTCCCTACCTGGACATGTAACCAAACCAATATACATAGTCATCACAATATATAAATTACTCTACACATTCATTAGGTATACTCAAAACTGGAGAACATGTGATCCTTAACCACATAAACTCAAAATCTCACTAACACTGCTTGATCTAAGTAAACATCTTCCATTTCTGAATCAGGGAAGTCAACGGGCTTGAAATCCTATATAATTTTCCCTAATAACTCTCCAAGAACCCCTCCATGGAATTAAATCATTTCATCTATAACATGATCTTGGTTGATCCCTTGCAAGCACTACACCAATCTTCACTGGGTCGACCAAAAATCCATTCTTATAAATTAAATTCATTAGGAAGCAATCATAATGAATAAGGAACTATAAATTCATGATCATTAATGAAATATAGTGCTTCAATATCAATTTATGACCATACTTAGGTTCCATACCAATTCAACCTTTGATTTATGTTATTTAAGTATGTACTCAGTGAATAACCACACAAATTGGTCAATGTATAGCTAGAATAATAAGTTAATCAAATCAAAAAATATAGTGATGAAATTTATCACACCAAAGGGGATCATAAGGAACTTTTATTATTTTCAGCAACATCTAAATGTAATATTCATAATATTAGACCCACAAACTCACAACTGGTTGTAGCCGAACCAGTGATAGATATTTGAAAACCAAAAATTTCATTAAAACTACTCAAAGTGGTAATCAATCATTGGAACTGATTAATTTTTTATAAAAAAAATGTTAAGGAAATTATAATATATGAAAATATTCATGCTCTTATATTATATTTTCATGAAAAACATGGGAGCAGCCTAGTGAAACAAACTGGGTTTGATAGATCAATTCCTCAATGTACCCCAACTACAACCATATAGCCCAATTCTTTTAAGTATCAATCTGATACTCCATCGAATATGTTTTGGTGATCATGAAAATCAAGTCGATACAAAATGACATCTTCCTCCTAGGATATAGTCACAAAACGTCCCTGAGGAAGACATCAAAAAAATCTATCCTGACTAAAAAAATATAGATTCATGAAGACCATAAGAAACTAAGGTATATTCCTTCAAACTAATGTTTTATGGGTTGAATCCTCTTAAATAAAAAACAAACATACCCTACTATGAGATCTATCTTTCTCATAAGGTATAATATCATCCCATTAGTGAAATAGAATCTTATTGGTCTACTGTGATAGTCAGTCTCGGATTGATCCCTAGAGAACCAAACCATATCCCATATAAAATGATATTTTTTCATCAGGATGAAAAATGGTCCCAAATTAACCTCTCTCTACAAAGAGATCTTTCACATTGTTGGTTGTTAAAGGATATTGGAGAAGAGTTCGCTATAGAAACCCCTAGGCAGCGATTCTAGGGTAACGCCTTAGTTGGGAGCTCTAGTTTACTCAATAAAAGTATATAGATGAACTAATGACCCATACCAATGTCTAAATATATTTTGGAATGAGTATAATAAATAGATACATTTCCTCTAATATACTGATGTGATGTTTGGTAATAAGCCTCTATATCTTGAAGCACTCTGTAGCCCTGACTACCAACTCCATCATTTTAAAGTGGGAAACATATTAGTGGTTGTGGTAGGATCACATAGTATCTCCCACAACCAAAAAACCTCCTCCTAGAGATCCACCTATTCACAACCCTACTCCTCCTCCTTGTAGGTCACGATGCCTTGACCTCGGTGATCTGTGATCATATTATTGCCTCTACTATGGATGTTAGTCAGATATCTTCATACAATGCTCAAAATGTTTGGTCAGGGTTTCACATTCCATGTGACCTCAACCAATAAAAAAATATCACTTCCAATCTATATTATTATTTGGTCCTACCTTCTTTGCCTAACCATGTTCTTGATCTTGTTTCTAGGATGATACCATGAACCATGATCTCGTTCAATGTCATCATCTAGATACTGTTGATGAATAAGCTCTATAATTCCCATTTATATCCCTTCAAAATGTTGAACCTCTTACAAAATTATCTATGACAATAGTACCTCCTACAACACCATATAATAGGTGGGAATGGACAAGGGTAACACGTTGAAACATATATATTTTTTTGGAGACCCTGGTCAATAATATGTTCTTGGAAGTATCAATCCAATATCATAATGATGGACTATCAAATGAGTTCAGTGAACCTCATTGCGTAATCATCCAATGTTGTCCATCACTTTTAAGGAATTAGAAGATCATGAGTCCTGGAAAATATAATAAAATATGGGTAGTACTCCTCATGTATAAAATGTGTGATGTTGGTCCACATGACTATCAACTCATCATGAATCAAGGGAAAAATACTCCACCAACACCCAACATATCCTCGGAATAAGATTACTTTCTATGAAACAAATAAATCTTTTGGTTTCCGTATAATTTTAAAAACTAAAGACGAATCTATCAAAACCTATATTTCATGGGTGGACTTGATGTTGGTAGAACCTCAACAACAACTGGTACTAGATATCACAGAGAGAGATATGCCCACATGAATCACTATCCTATCATGGTTGAATGATATGTTCTTTTATAGGTGGTGTGTTGTTTCATATCCGGTTTAATGAAAGATCTCATGGGATGGGCCCTGAAGTGGGTCCACTTATGTCCTCAGATACTAATCATGATACAAAACCATTTACTTGGATAGCTATCGTCATAGAGTAATCTTGAAAATTTAAATAGTAAATACCACTATTAGATTAGAATATATATAAATATTGGAGATATTACTCAATCAAGACAGTCAAAGCGACAATATAATATGGTTATTTTACATTGATCTCTAGTACCAAAGTCTTATTATGTCATGTATAAATTTAAAACGTCAGGTTCCTAGTAAATGGATATATTAGTATCACCATCACAAGACTTTGTTTCATAAAAGCCACACTCAAAAGTTTTAGACATTGTTTACCAAAATATCAACCACATAATAATAATTGGACTACTCTAGAACCATCCCAAGTATCATACCACATTTGATTCAAATATTAAATGACACAAAACAACAGTTATCAAACCACAACTACCCCAATCCCTAATCTATATTTCAGTGGCTATTGAAAAGCGCCGAATGGCATATCAAGCATTGGGGGACTTTTCATAATGTACGAGTACAAACACAACCATCCATCTCTATGAATTAGTAATAAAGGACTAAAAATAAATATATGAAATATCTAGAATAAATCGATGATGTTTCATTGGTCCTTGATATGTGTATCTCATATTTAAGAGTCACTATTTCCTGATGGTTTCCATTGTATTTATTTATGGAACCAAAAACATCCAACTGTTATTTATTCAAAGAGGACATGCTTTCTAATAGAAAGTGTTCATTATGTTTGAACATCACAATACATAGGAATGTACATAGGTCAAGAATAAGGGAGGTTAGACTCATCACACCCTTTTAGTTGGAATTATTTCCTATATTAGGACTCTATTTGTAAATTTATGTTATTTTCAAGAATCCTTATTTATTTACCATGCATGACATAAGTTTTCCTTATAATTTATAGTCACTTATTATCATGTATAAATTTTAAAATAATCATTATGCATTCATTGTTATTCATTAATAGAGATATCTGTAAGTATTTGAGGTTTTGCATCAATGGTATCCTCTACTATAATACACAGATATTTTTTTGTCATCATTGTGATGATACAGGTTTTAAGCCACTCAGTAGGGAGCTCTATGAATTTATTATTATCTCGGGAGATGATGGTTTGGTTTGATTTTGCGTTCATTCCCATAATATGGGATACCTACATATCCATGTAAAAGGAATCAGAACCCTCATAGTTCAGTGCCACTAAATAGGACACATCATACTATTTAAGGTCATGTGGTAAAGACCTAGCCATATAGTTAAATTTCATGAAGTATTGACATCTATGTGAAAGGTTCTTCTTCAATTAATAGTGTGGGAATTATGCTGAAGCTTCCCAAGGAACATGGAAAGGATATGGGATTCCAGGTAGGATCAGACAATGTTTGGAATATGGCCCAAAAAGAACAGAGTTGATTTAAGGCATTGGGTTTGAACCACAAGGATGATTCCTACATATCCCATATAAATGGAAATCAAATACCACATAGTTCGATTGGTCTCAATGGGAGTATAGTCTTTTAAGAAAAATGATATTGGGATTACTTCCATGAAAATATTCATTGATGACATAGGGGTTTAATTTGGGGATTATTTCCTAAGTAGGTTTCTAATATTATGGGAATTAGTGTTAGATTATGGAAAAGGATGTGATGTGAGATCATGTCTGGAATGGTCTTCGTATGTATCATGGTTGGAATAGGAATTAGAGTTCTTGTAGTTCCTTCAATTGTGAAAATGTTGTGACCACAAAAAATATATAAGCCCTCAAAAGTCATGGTTGGTGTGAGAAACAAAGGGATGCCAAAGATTCAACAAAAGCATTCACACGTGGAAATGTTTTCTCCTCTTTTGGTGGAAGAGACCAAGTCGACCATGGAAGAGGGTGAGGTGACAAGATTTCTATTCGTTCACGTCACATTGGAAAAGGGTCCAATTGAAGGAAGAAGGGAAGAAGGTTAGGGGATTACAACAAGATGGTTTCCCTAAAATTGATTCTGGTAGGGGGGAGACATCTAATATTATTTCATGGAAAAGAATGTGTGAACTGTACCTTCCTTACCAGAGACCGGAGGTTCCGGGATATCTCTTTGTTAAAGGAATGTCCAGAACACAAACCCTCCTCCAAAATAGAAACAACCCAACATTGTTTATGGGAGAATGTTCATTGTGAGTGTGTATATAAAAATCCACCAAAATTCCATGAATCCTAACCCAATTGTGAAACAAATTTGGAAAACCTCTGCCTGTGGATATACATACCCAAATTAGAGACAAAAAAATGTGCCTTCACTGAATGATTTCTATATCATGAGGTTTTAGTGATGGTCTCAATACAATCCCATTCATACATAGGAGCGAACGAATAAGGAGCATTGGAATGAATGTATTTTAGGAAGGCTTTATTCTTTATAGACTGAAGAGATTAAGTGAATCAAAAAGGGGATCTGAAGTAACTAAGGGTGTGCAAGTATGGATTTGCAAGTACGTTTGGGGGACCTGATGGTCACATAAGAGATGAACAACATGTCTGTTAAAACATGGTTGATACCTCTCTTTATCCATAATGATTATTCATAGGTGGTCCTATAAGTAGGGTTCTCAAGTTCCTATAAAAGGAATAGGCGGTGAACAAGTATTTTTTACTAGGGGAGTTTGGGTGCGTTAGGCATGCAAGTGTTATGGTTTTCAAACAGTAAAAGGAAATAAGTCCAATTATCCTCCCATAAATCCACTTTTCAAGGTGTTAAAGATCCACCTTGAATATTTTAGAAGACTACGGTGAATTAATAGGGAAACCAAAGTAGCAATCATGCCTCATGGAAATGTTTCCATACAAATGAGGGCCCAAGTGGCTATTTATAAGAAACAATTGGACCTTGGATGAAATGAGATTGGTGGAGAGGACCAAACATGATGGAGACTATGAAAATTATATTACCTCATGAATAATCTATATTGAAAATTGATGAGGATAAGTACATATACTTAGCCAAATCAACTAGTTATTGTTTTATAGAATAATGCCCACTAATTTTTCAAATAATATATTGATCCAGGATTACAATAATAATCCATCTATCATAAAATAATTATCTATCTTTGATATCATCTCAAATTATTTTTCCTTCATTAAAATTTTGATTTGTTCTACACTTAGTTGATTCAAATATATATAAAAAAGCATAACAAAACCACATAATACCAAAATATCCATCCATGGTTTTGATAATTCCCAAAATTGAAGTCTCATATTTATAAAGATAGGAGATCCTATATAGTGAGTGATATATTGAAAATTAATTTGACTAAGTCTATGTATGGATGAATGTGATGAATTTTACCTTAATAGAAAGATAATTATTCCCAAAAGAACAATCCAATAACTGCAAACCTAAGATAATAGGCTTGGTACGAAATAGTTCAGCACAAAAATCTAATTCAATCATCATATGAACCTATAATGTACATCCCCTTTCTATAGCACATAAATCATGGAATGAGTTTTCAATACCTCCAAACACATAAATGCACTCCCGCTAAAATTATTCTTTATAACTAGAAATATCATGACCATATGATGAAAATATTTAAAAATAATTGTTCATGTGATTAGAAGCATGACCGTAAAACTATTTCATGTGTCAAACACCAATAAGATAAAAATCAATATCGAAGACAATTAATACCAAATGGTTTGAAGTGGATATTTATAATCACATTAAATTAGTTAATACTCACCATTAAAAAAGGTAGAGATACCCATTCAAACATAAATGATTGTGTTTTGAAGCCTCTTATTCTCCTACTCATTTATCTTATTTCAAAATTTCATATAATTTTTATTATTAATCTGATGATGAACCACTATGGAATTTTTGGTTACTATATGGGTAATTACACCATTACCATTTTTAATGTGTTTAATAGGTTAATTATAATGTCTCATTCTTTATGAATTTTAATTGTATAATCAGATTAAAAATTACTATGGTTTTCACTTTTGATTTATTCCACTCATACTATCATGATAACTGATTCTAGTCACTTTGATATAAATAACCCCATGTGATATAATGTATTTGGATAATATGGTAGAGATAAGTGATATCTTTATATTAATGATAGTAAATGTTGGTGGAACCAATAATAATTATATATCACTATCCAAAATTAAATAAACATAAATGAGTAACTAGTGAGAAATAAATTTATTTGAACTTTATTAGGGGAATAAATTAATAGTGATTTAAGGGGATATTGACGAAATGGTCTAAGAATGGAATACCTTTCTTTAAATTGATATTAAAAAAATAATCATCAAATTTTTCCAACAATTCAATTCCACTATATAGTATTTTGACTCATCTAAAATGGAATCTTCTCCATAGATAACCTGATTCCAACATTACTATATATTACTCATGTAGTTTTTTAATGTGATCCCAAATAAAGGAATCCTTAGTCTATGAGTGTTCGTTGAACAAGGTAATAATAACACAAAAAACACTATAAATTTTCTATCCATTCTAGGAGGAATAAATTTTATAAAATAGAACATTAAGAAATCCAAGCCATTATCTATAAATCAAATCCATTAGTAATGAACTACATGGGGGAAAATCCAAAACAATAATGGAATATAATAATTCACATGCCAAAATAACATCACTATAAAAAATACAACATTACCATAGGAATCAAAAGAATTTTCCTAAACAAAAATAGATTATTAGAGAACCGTCCAATATAAAACACTAAAATTCATTAAATTATTAGAATTTCCAAAGTTAATTCCAAAAAATTTCATTACATACTCATATACTACTTACTCAATTAAAAAACCGGAAACCCACCCATGTTTCACAATGATCATTCAGTAATGATTTTTAAAATATTCTATATTATATTTTAAATAAACGAAAATACAAAAATTATAAAACACATCGAGTGGGTAAATAAATTAAGTTATAATTGGATTATAAATTGATTTATAACCATAATAATATCATGTATTCTTATTGAAAAAAAACAATTCCAAAACAATTGATCCCAATAATGTAACGTCCCAGTTATGGGTACCACTCCACGCGTGCTTGAAACCAGTTTGCCTCGGGACCTCATGCTCATTTCTCCAAACACTAGAGGCTTCCGACTAGCAGCGAGTTCCCATGTCTGATAGTGGGGAAACTATGCCCTCATTTGTCAAAGTGTAGTGTAGTGGAATATAAAATAAACGTACAGAAACAGTGGAAGAAATAAACCATACATAACTAAAATGAAGAATTGACAACAAAAAGGGAAACCAGTAGTCATATATATTAGAAGATCCAGCATGTCACTATTCTATAAAACAGGTAGAACATGTTACACTACAATACAATACAATACAACAGAATACAAGTACAGAAAAGCAAAATAGAACAGCCAGCGGCATCGTGAGCCAATGCTCAGTCCCATGCTCTCCCACACCCCAACAGCAATCATGTACCTGTATAGGGACCCTTCCCCTTATCTACACTTACAGAAACATAATCTGTTTGGGTATAAAATCATGTCACAAACATGGTGTGAGAAAATAATCCCAGTAGGCACCCACCAAAGGCTCGTTCTCAACTTGGTGTAAACATGAAACAATAGTGCACAATATTATAATGCAATAAAGTAAGTAGTACTGAATGTAAATAACTTTACCTGTTATATTGAAATTATAATATCCATTTAATCATTTAATTTAAAATAACACCACTGTGAATATTCTAATAAACAGCCAAATGTCCTCATAGACGTAAAACCCTACCCTCAGGTAAAGAGTATCCAACCACAAGAATCTTCCCACAGGCATATGGATATTGCTCACAGGCGTATGTAGTGTCTCCTAGAGGCACAGAATCAACTGGACATAGTCACGGAAGAAGTTGCCCATAGGCTAGGTAATACAATTCCCATAGGCTAATCACAACACCAACCTCAGGCTAAACAGGTAACCGGCCCAATCCCAACATGTAAACAATCAGTTAAATAAGAAACTTCTCTCATGGAAATTATACAATTTTAACATTAAAGGCATACCCTCAGGTATCCTAGCCAAACGTATAAACAGAGGAACGCACCCCGGGGGTGGTCGGAGATACAAGCACTGATCCCAAACAACATTTTTAAAACATTAATTAATAACCTATACAATTATGGGTATTAAAATTAGCCACGTCCTAAGCCTCAAAACACCCCAAATATGGGTTCGAAGATCAAAAACACACAAAATGCACGATAGTTGGAAATATAAACACCAAGCCACCTACCTTAAACATCAACGAACGATATATGTGAACGTCGATTAAAGGAATGCCCAAGAACGGCGTAGATCTTAAGTAAAGTAAAACTTTCCTAAATGAAAATAACACATATTAGGGGAATAATAGGTAAGAACTAGTTAAGGAGAGTGGAGGGCTTACCTGTGCAGTTCCAACGAGATCGTCCGAGGCGGAAATAGATTCTCGACGAACGCACGGAGGATCTCCAAAGCTTCGGCCTCCTCTCTCGAGCTCCCTCTTCCTTTTCTAAGCCTTCCCTATGAACAGGGGAGGATACTGCCCATTTTAAGAAAAAAAAACTACACGGCGTGTACGTCCAAGTAAATGGCGTGTACTTCCCATTTTTAAAATGTTCCTCTGGCGGCTTCCCACCAGTGTGGCACTGTTCATCTGCAAACATGACTACACGACATGTACATCCGAGTACACGGTGTGTACTTCCCATTTTTAAATTGTTCCTCTGGCAACATCCCACCAGCATGGCACTGTTCATCTGCCGACATGACTACAAGGCGTCTCTCCTTGATTACACAGCGTGTTCAGTCGCACAGCTAGCCACCGCCTTACTATTCGCCTACCGACTGACTACACGACGTGTAAGGGACCACTACACAACATGTACATGGATCATACACCCTTCATCGCCGACACAGCCACATGCCCTGTGTACTCATTCCACACGGCCAAAGGTACACGGTGTGTGGACAAAGTACACGGCATGTACCTTCCAAAATTTGGATTTTCCCCCCATTTTCCTTATTTTTTTTTAAAAACACTTAAGGAAAAGTGAAAAGAACAAGCTTATACATCAGAACTAAGAACCAGGATCTTACAAAATCCCCCCTAAAGATATTTGTCCCCAAATTTCCATTCCACGGGTGGAGAAGATAAAGTAGTGAACAACTCTATCCACTGAGTACGTACATCGGTCTCCCGCTCCCAGGTTTCGTCCTACACTCGGTCATACTTCCATAGCACCCGTACGAGAGGAACTGACCAGCCGCAGAGAAAATTTGTGCTCCTGTCAATGATATGAATTGGATTCTCCTCAATGAAAGATTACATCTGATGCTCAACCTCCTCTGGATGAAGGGTGTGAGATGGGTCTGAATGATAGCAGTGAAACTGAGATACATTGATGAAGTCATGTATGGTTCGGTACCACTGTGGTAACTGCAGCCGATATGCAACTAGCCTGAATCTCTCCAGAATCTCAAATGGACCCACATACCTCGGTGAAATTTTACCCTGTCTCCTGATCCTCTTGTTTCACATCCTCGACAAAACATGATAGAAAACCAGATCCCCAACCACGAACTCCAAAGGTCGTCTGCGATGATCAGCATAAAATTTCTAACGAGACTGTGCAGTATCCATCCGCTTCTAAATCAACTGGACCTACTCAGAAGTTTCCTGCATGAGACGTGGTCCTAGAAATGCTCCCTCAACAGCCTCAAACTAGAACAAAGGTGATCGGCACAACCTACTATATAAAGCCTTGTATAGTTCCATCTCAATAGTTTCTTAAAAACTGTTATTATAGGAAATATCAAATTAGGGTATGTGCTTTTACCAAGAGCCCCCAAAGTCTAGGATGCATGCACGCAACATTTCCTCAACCACCTATATAGTACGCTCTGATTGGACATCAGTCTGAGGGTGGTAAGCAGTGCTAAGAAGCACCTGTGTACCCAATGCCCTCTGAAAACTCTGCGAGAAACGAGATGTAAAACGGGCTTCCCTATCTGAAATGATAGAACGAGGGACCTCATGAAGGCATATGATCTCTCAGATATACGAATTCTCGAGCTCGTGAACACCGAAGGTCTCCTTGATCAGCAAAAATTGATCTACCATCCTGAGACTATCCACAATAAACCACACGACATCATTGCCTCGAGGTGACCTTGGAAAACCAATCACGAAGTCCATCGTGACATCATCCCATTTCAACTCCAGAATGGTTAACTACTGTAACAGTCTAGATGGTCTCTGATGCTCCGCCTTCACCTGTTGACTAGTCGAACACCTCGTAACAAAACCAGATACTTCTCTCTTCATACCTGACCACCAGTAATGACGTCTCAAGTAACGATACATCTTGGTATCTCCGGGATGAACTGCCCAAGCTGAAGCATGAAACTCCGGCATCATCTCCTCGCATATATCCAATGGAACCTACACAAGTCCATGGAAATGCAGAACCTCATCATCGCCTATCGTCCAACCAGGAGGAGGTTCCTCACTTTCCACCGACTCCCGTTGAACTAGGCCTTCTGGATCAGATAGATGTCTCATCCTCAATCAATCCAGGAGTGTATAATTGACATCTAAAGATGAAAGATAAGTCCTCCCCTAACTATCATGCACCTCCAGATGAATCTCAGAGAACAAATCCATAAGCTTCCACTCACCACTGGAATCATGCACTGCTTGTATCTGAGTCTTACTGCTCAGTGCATCAGCTACTGCATTAACATTACCAGGTGTGTAGGCAAGCTCAAAATCAAAATACCGAAGGTATTCGGCCCACCATCGCTGCCTCAGATTCATGTCATGTAGAGTAAAGATATACATGAGGCATTTTTGGTCGGTGAAAACCACAAAATTGTCTCGAAAAAGATAATATCTCCAACGGGGGAACGCATGAACAACTACAACCAACTCGAGATCATGCGTCGGGTAATTCCTCTCATGTGGCCTCAACTGCTGAGACATGTACGCAACAACTCGATTGCCCTGCATTAACACTGCTTCCAGCCCAAAACCTGATGCATCATAGTAAACTATATAGCTCTTTCCCTGCTCTGGGAGTATCAGGATCGGTGCTGATTTCAACATTCCTTTCTGGTCCTGAAAGGCTGTCTCACAAGATTCCGACCAAACGAACTTCACACCCTTCTTAGTCAAACTCGTCAACGGTGCTGCTAAGCGGGATAAGTCCAGGATGAAACGCCTTTAGTAACAACCCAACCCCAAGAAACTCTGTATCTCTAACACGTTCTTAGGCTTCTCTCAGGAAACTACTACTCTCACCTTCTCTGAGTCTATCGGAACTCCTAGCTCAAAGATGATGTGACTGAGGAAGTGAATCTGGTGCATCCAAAAGTGGTACATTGAGAGCTTAACATATAGCTGATGTTCTCTGAATTTACTCATTATGATCTCAAGAGGTGTGGCATGGTCGTGTCGAGTGTGAGAGTACACCAAGATGTCGTCCACAAATACTACCACAAAAGAGTCTAGATAAGGATGGAACACACGATTCATCAGAGCCATGAAAACATCTAGCGCATTCGGGAGTCCGAACAACATAACTGTTTACTCATATAGACCATACCTGCTCTTGAAAACTGTTAGAGGTATCTCAGATGGTCTAATGCACAATGAATGATATCCTGATCTCAAGTCAATCTTCAAGAACACTCGTGCTCCACAAAGTTGGTCAAAAAGATCATCAATCCTTGGCAAGGGATATCGTTTCTTAACCGTCAACTGGATCAGCTTCCGGTAATCCACATAGAGTCTGAGGGTACCGTCCGCCTTCATTGCAAAAAGGACGGGAGAACCTCATGGAGAAGTACTAGGTCAGATGAAACCCTTTTCCTATAACTCCTCTAACTACCTCTTGATCTCCTTCAACTCAGGCGTGGCCATCCTATAAGGAGGAATGGACACCAGTGCTACTCTTGGCACTAGCTCGATAGAGAAATCCCCCTCATGCTCCGGAGGAAGACCTAAAAATTCATCCGGGAAGACATCCCTGGAACAATCAACCACTAGAGGGAAATCCTTCTAATAATTCCCCTGGTTTTCTAGATATATGCTCACAATTTGGGTTGTGACTCCACCGTGCACATGATGCTCTGGCCCAGCTCGACTTGCCTAAACATCACATTCACCCTTGTATAGAAACTCTCCGCCCTTTGGTGACTTGAAACTCACCCTATGACGATATCAATCTACAAAGGCTCAAAAGGTAACCAAACAGTCCATCCTGATAATAATGTCATAAGATGTCATCTCTACGAAAAAGAGGTCCCAATGAAAGTGGCACCCACCAACCTCATGGGGGAACTTTTTTCACTGACGCTCACTAGTCGTTCTAGTCCTTAACGGAGTGTCTAGCATCATGATATCAGAAGAAGTAGAAACATCGAGCCCATGGCTCTCTAAAACGGGAAATAATATAATACTATATGCAGCACCCGTATCAAAAAGCACTGATGATATGACAGAAGCTACTAGGATAGTACCTCTGAGAGTAGAAGGTCTGGTATCCTGCTCATGCTGGGTCTGTTGCACTGCATATGCCTGCCCAGTGCCGCGGCCCTGCGACATAGCCTGGATACCCTGAGCTATCTTGTCTTGCTTGCTCTGAGATCCTGGTGTCTGGATACTGTGGACACGACCACAATCTTTGCCTGAACGCCCTAACGTATTCATGTTCCCCAACTGGTAAGAGGCCATTGGTCCTGCTCCCACACGCGGAGTCTGCATAGAACCCCTCTGACTAGCCATATGTGGAAACGCTCTGCAAAATCACTATAGATGACCCATCATGCCGCATGATCAGCACTCCACTGGGTCTCGTGGACACTGTGGCCTCTTATGCCCCTCTCTACCACACTGGTAGCACATGACCTGGCCACCTAAAGCATTCTTTTGACTGGTATTGCCACCCTGAGAGAAGTCCATCTGTCTCTTCCTTTTTCCAGCTGAAATAGTTCCAGTAACTGAAGTTGAACCTCCCTGGCACACTCCACTAGATTCCCAATGGTTTCTATCTGTAATCAACATCTAATTCACAATAGCATGTACAGTAGGCAAACTAAAAAAATTCACCAGCGCCCGGATGTCATAACGAAGACCATCCTCAAAAACATATGGCCCTCAACGTCTCATCACCCACCCGCACGAGTGCAACGCGCTGAAGCTCAGTGAAACGTGTAGAATAGTCTATCACTGACATAGCGCCCTACTACAGATTCATGAACTATCGATCTCTATCTGCCCTCAGCATCTCTAGGAAGAAGAAGTCATAGAATACTGCCTAAAAATACTCTCATTCCATGTCTCTGGGATGCTCTGACTGGGTGGTAACATCCCACCACATCTTGGAACAATCATGCAGCATGTAGGTCGTGAACTTGACCCTCCTCCATGGAGGCGTCTCAAGATGATAAAAAATTGTCTGCATTGACCCCATCCAAGACTCAGTAGCCTGTGGTCTGCCATCCCTTGAAAAGGCCAGAAGATGCTACTGCTATAATATATGTGTCAGCCCAGCCATAGATGTTGCAGCTAGCGGTGCTCCTTGAAAGGCCTGCATGAACCGCATAAAGCCTTCACGGAACTGCGCCTCTGCTCCTGTGTCCGGTATAACAGCTGGCACCTCATCTGGCTCTGCTGTAGGATCCACTGGTAGCCCATGGCCCGCTATCTCTAGATTATTCTCATTTCCGATCTCTTGGAGAACAATGTGTGGTCGTCTAGGCAGCATGACTCTACAAGGTCAAAAGCAGGCCTTAGATTCATGATTAACAAGACTGAAAAAGAAGAAACCACAAAAGCGAACAGGAGGAAGAAGGCATTTTATGATATGAAAAACAAGACTACATGGAGTGTATAATGGATACATGGCATGTACTTGACTTCACTTCCCCTTCCTGGGTCCTTCGACACGGCTAATCCACACTGCTTCCATTTGAACAAAACTACATGATGTGTATATCATCTACATGGTGTGTATGGTGTTATTTCCAATGACATGTGTCTCTTGTGACACGGCAGAATACATGGATCGACACCACACGGTGTGTTACACCCGCGCACGCCGTGTACACTTCCTCATTTCCCAGTCACACGGCTAACACCACACAGTCTGTCCCTGGAAAAGACTACACGGCGTGTCCCATAGGTACACGGTGTGTCCCATAGGTACACGACGTGTTCTCAGCGTGATCCGCTGACCTGTGCTGCTAGTTACACGGCCGGATACACAACTCAACCTACATGGCTTGTTCATTATCCCCATGGTGTGTACTCGGAGGATTACACCAACCCCTGTTGTTAGTTACACGACCGGGTCCCCAAGTCACACTACATGACATGTTTTTCATTAACACGACGTGTTCATGAAATGACTACACCAGACCGTATTTGTTAGTTACATAGACGAGTCTCCAGGACAATACTACACTACGTGCACATAATCTAGACGGTGTGTTCTCCCCACGCTCTTCCCTTCCCCGTTTCGCCGACCACATGGTTTGTGACACGGGAAAAGACTTCACAGCGTGTACTCAGGGTTCAAGGCGTGTAATCAAAAAGTTTATTTTTCTTCCCAAACAGAAGAACATACACTGCATGTCTACAGTACTACACAGTGTGTATACTGGGTTTCCGGATTTTATGGCTCAAAAACTTCACCAGAACCAAGAAAATACTAAAAAACCACACCTAAGTGCCAAATTTCCATCCATGAGGGCCCATACTCCCCACGAATCAACGTTTTACATCATATTTGTGTTATAAGATAATAAAAAATCAATGATCCACCAAATTATGGTCAATGGGTCCCACACACCCCAAAAACCATGTTTGGAGTTCATTCTACAAACCGGATCAGAAAAAATACCCTATCATATAGAATGTAGTAAGCAAGCAGCTTTCACAACAGCATGTTGTTCTAGCACATCAACTATCACAACAACATGCAATTTCTAATGCACCTACATGCCATGGAACTATTCATGGCATGTGATTTCTATCATGTGCCTAAATGATGCTTGGATGGAATACCCTCATCTCATCGTGTTGCAACTAAATTTAACCCATATATAAAATATAAACAGCACAATCACAAGTGCTTCACCCAATGGTGATATCATATCAATTGTAAATTGAAAAATCAGTAAAATTGAAATACGAGGTAAATTGGATTTTTCCTGTACAAAGGTTAGCTATGCCCGGGCACAACTTATTACCAACTAACATTCTTGTCCTATTCCTGACTAAAGCTACAAATAGTAAGCCAAAGAAAATAACCCCTCTAATAACACTTTGTAACGTCCCGGTTCTTAGTACCACTCCATGGGTGCCCGAACCTAGTTCGCCACGTGACCTCAAGCGTATTTCCCTAATCATCAGAGGATACCGACTAGCAGAGAGGGACCAGGTCAGATAGTGGGGGAACTATGCCCTCATTTTTCAAAGTGTAGCGCATTGTAATATAAAATAAACATACAACAACAGAGAAAGCAATAAACCATACAAAACTGAAATACAAAACTAAAAACAAAAGGGGAAACTAGCAGTCATATATATATATGAAGATTCAGCATGTCACTATTCTATAAAACAGCCAGAACATGTTACACTGCAATACAATACAATACAACAGAAGTATAAGTACAGAAAAGAAAGACAGAACAGCCACCGACATCGCAAGCAAATGCTCAGTCCCATGCTCTCCCACACCCCAACAGAAATCAAGTACATGTATAGGGATCCTTGTCCTTATCTACACTTACAGAAACACAATCTGTTTGGGCCAAAAAGCATGGACCAAATAGGGTTTGAGAAATAATCCCAGTAGGTACCTACCAAAGGCCTGTTCCCAACTGTGTGTAAACATGGAACAACAGTACACAGTATTATAATGCAATAAAGTAAGTTTTACTAAAAGTAACTAACTTATCCAGTTATATTTCTATAATAATATCCATTTAATAATTTAATTAAAAATACCACCATAATGAATATTATAATAAACAGCCCACTGTCCTCAGACACATAAACCCCTACACTCGGGTTAAGAGTATCCAACCACAAGAATCTGCCCATAGGCCTACGGATATTCCCCACAGGCATAAGTAGTGTCACCCACAGGCATAGAATCAACTCCCCACTGGCATAGAAGAAGTTTCCCACATGATAGGTAATTCAACGCCCACAGGCTAATCACAACACCGACCTCAAGCTAAACAGGTTACCGGGCCAATCCCAACATGTAAACAAGCAGTAAAACATTAAATACCTCTCAATGAAATTCTACAATTTTTACTTTAAAGGTATTACCTCAGGTATCCTATCCAAACGGATAAACAGAGGAACGCACCCCGAGGGTGGTCCTGGATCCACGCACTGATCCCAAATAACAGTTTCACAGCTTTAATTAATCTCCTATACAATTCTAGGTATTAAAATTAGCCATGGTCTCAGCATCATGACACCCCAAATTTGGTTTTGTAGCTCAAAAACACACAAAACGCTCGACAGTTGGAAAAATTAACAACAAGCCACCTACCTTAAACACCAACGAATGATATACATGAACTTCGATTCCAATAACGCCCACTAAGGGAATATATCTGAATTAAAAGAAAACCTGCTTAAATGCAAATAACTATTGCTAGGGTAAGAATTGGTAAGAACTGCTTAAGGAGTGTGGAGGGCATACCCGTGTTGTTCCAACGAGATTGTCCGAGGCAGAAGCATATTCCCGACGAATGCTCGCTGGATCTCCAAAGCATCGGCCTCCTATCTCGATCTCCCTCTTCGTTTTATAAGCCTTCCCTGTGAACTGGTGAGGCTAATGCCCATTTTATTTGAAAAAAACAAATTACATTGTGTGTACTTCCGAGTACACGACGTGTACTTCCCATTTTTAAATTGTTCCTATGACTGCTTCCTGCCAAGGTGGCACTATTCATCTGCTGACATGACTACACGGCGTGTAATTCTGAGTACACGGCGTGTACTACCCATTTTTAAACTGTTCCTCTGGCGGCTTCCCGCCATTGTGGCACTGTTCATCTACTGACATGACTAAATGGAATATCTCCTTGAGTACGCAGCATGTTCAGTCACACAACATGCCACCACCTTACTATTCACCTACTGACTGACTACACAGCATGAAAAGGACCACTACACAATGTGTACTTGGTTCTTACACCCTTCATCATCGACACATCTACATGCCATGTGTACTCATTCCACACGGCCAAAATTACACGACATTTGGACAAAGTACACGGCGTATACCTTCCAAAATTTGGATTTTCCCCCCATTTTCCTTATATTCATAAAAACACTTAAGGAAAATATAAAAGAATAAGTCCGCACATCAGAACTAATAATTGGGTTCTTACAAATAAATTATGGAAAAAATTTCTATTTTATATATAATTCCATTTGATAAATTTTCAAACCAAAATTGTTTCCTAAATTCAAAATGTATTTTATTAAATATAATAATGGATCTTTTAGAAAACAAAAATATATTAATATTAAATAATAATATTATACAAACAAAATATTCACAATAAAATAAAAAATCCATGATTAAAAGAATAGATTAACATGTTTTTTAAATCAGAACAACATGATTTATGTTACCTATTGGAAATTTCATAATAGTTTTCTAATTTAAATTAAAATTTGTTATATAACTATGTCTGACTCAGACCGACATATATATATGGCAGGGGATAGTAATGAAACAATCCATATATAATCATTATGATCAAGTGTTTTTTTGTTGACCAGTTTTTTGGACATAAAATCAAATCACACCCCATCATTCCAATTTCAATTCCCATCATAAAATCATACCAACTCATATTGAATTATACACTCTTAGAGTGTGGATCCTCACAATATAAATGGTAAATTATATATAGTTCAAAATTAAAATCCCAATACCCACAAAAAATCGTAACCTGGGGACTGTAGAAAGAGATGTTGATCCAGATCACAATAGTGATCATCTACTACAGTCCCGATAAAAATAAATATCACAATTTTAACATAAAAACCCAAATAAAATGACATCAAGTCAATAAGTAAGTCCCCTAATCAGAAAGGATAGAATGAATACAATTTTATAGATAAAAAATCTATTATTCCACCAAAACCATCACTTAGCATGACAATTCACTATTAGAAATTCCCTTTCCAATTCCCACAATCAAAACACTAGTTCATAGGAATCTCAAAAAAAAATTTGGGACTGATTTTCTATGGATATCAAAATATAGCAAGAAATCAGTTGAAATGATGATAAAATTATCCATAATTTTGATACAATTAAATATAATCATAATGATATATATGTGAAATCTAAATTTGAATAATTTAATATGGCTAAAAACTCAATAATGAACAGATAATGAAACATGGAAAAATAAAAAAATTTGTAGATTCTGACTAAAAAAACACCAATATCACTTCTCGTAACACTCGAAAACTCCAATAAATCACATATTTCATCCAAGGATCAATATAAGAAACATAAATTTGAATATAATAGGGAAAAGAAACATTAAAAAATTTAAATAGTTTTGAGTTAAATATCTCATCAGATCAATATCCACAATACTCTAGAAACCATTCATTCTTGTGTTCTAAAAATCATTGTTTTGACTTAAGATTTAAAATTTTCTTTTCGAATAATTTATGAATAATGTAAAAAAACTCCACTTATACATTTACAATAATCCATATTAATTATAATATAATACATATATATTTAAAATTGGAAATAAGAAATTTCCCACTATAAATGTAACACCCCAGGTAAATAAAGAATATAAAATTGTTATATTTATCCATATTTGTGAATAAAATATTAATATTTCATTAAAGGGGATGCTATTCTTGATGTACTACCCAATACACAACAACGAGTTTCTTGGGAATCATACGTTGCACTATAATAATAAAATAATATTATTTTTAATGGTAGTTAACGCCTAGCCGTTGTAATGGCGGGAATGAACAGAACTAACTACAAAATGATTATATATGTTTTTCAAATATTTTTACTCTTTACAATAAATGTTAGAGGATTAAAAATGCAAATGAATCTAGTTTTTAAGCGTAGACATTCTCATATTCTTTAAAAGGTCGATTAACTGCCTTTTGATGGAGAACCCCATTTAAATCCACTTTTTGTCAATTTTATAAGCTCTATTTTTCAAAATATACATATTATTTATGTTTGGGACATTGAAATTTACCTTGGGTTAATTTTTAGTATTTTTCTGACAATGTTCAATTTTCAATGAATAGTGAAAAATGTTGTATTTTAATTCAAAACCTCTTTTTAATCCAATATATTTTTATGATTAGAATATATTTTGAATTGGTTTTAAAGTGAAATTATAATTTTTTTACCATTTAATCTAATAGTGGTCATTGGAATTAATTTCACTTTGAAATCGGACTTAAACTAGTGTCAATCTTTTGATACATTTTGTTTCATAAATACACGCTATTTGTTTTGACAGCAGCAATTAATTATTAAATTGATTAATGCAACTTATATGTTTTTAATTTTTTAAAATAGACATCATTTTTGAATTAGAAATATCAGATATAGCTTAGGGTGAATTTTTGGTAATTTTCGGAGAAACTTGAATTTTTGATGAATAGTGAAACCACTAAGTGGTACTTATAAAAACTGATTTTCCATTTAAATTAAATTTTTCCACCTTTGTGTTTTTAATTTCAAAAATCCGACATATATGGTTTTCATTATGAATTAAAATGTGGTTCAATGGGATTAACAAAATTTTTTGGTGAATAGTATCTTATTAAGTTTGCAATCGCGATTAGAGGTAATTAATGTAGTTTAAGGTAAGAATAATGTTTTAATAAAATAAAATGACCTAGAAACATTTCCTACCATCATTGGATGTGTCATGGGCGACCAATACAATCCATGGGTCAACTTGGGGACCCCATAGAGCCACTTTGGTTGAAAAATGACATAAATACCTTTTTATTTAATGTTAAAGTAAAAATGACACAAACATGAAATGTTTCACTAAAACAATTTTTACATGGGGTTATACAAGTCATATTTTCGACTATAAATAGTAATTGGAAATATAAAAAGATTTAATAAATCATAGTATTTTTTTTATAATTTTTAGACATTATATAAATTATATTATTTATGGCATCATGATGATACACTGATGACCTCATTATTTAACGATTTAAATAAAATGGAAAGATAATGTAATATATAAAGAACTAAACATGTTGAAAACCTATTGGATGAGTGGATTTCGAACCCTTATCACCTTATCTTCGAAATAAATCAATTTGGGACCTTTAATATTCGAAACTCTTTTGAAAATAAAGTAACATTTTGTAACTTTACAAGAGTGCCTCTCCTCTACTATTATAAAAGGCCCCCATCTCTACCTCCTTACCCACACTCCCAAAGCCTTTGGCTCGGCCAAAACCTACCCATTTTGTCTCTCCACGTCCCTCTATAACTCCTCAAATCCTCACTTTGGGATGAAGGCTTCCCAAGGAAGCCTTTTAGCTCAAACCAAAGGGAGTTACACGATTTTAAGGTAATGTCTTCACTTGAGTCCTTTTGTTTTATTTTGCCACTCCAACCCCCTAAACTCTTTTTATTCATTTATTTTGTAACAATTCCAGTATCTTCAATATACTAGGATGTTTTTATAATAATTATTCGAGCTAAACTTACACACACCTACATCTAATTGTTAAATAACATACTGTTTCCGTGGATGGCGAATTTTTGCATCACGAAATGATGATTGTTCAACACTCATATAACACCTTCAAAGGAGGACATTAAGATGTCACTATATTTATATATGATATATAATATGTTTATGTTTTACTTAAGCTTCTGTATTTTTATTTTGTGTAATACCTTTATGGTCTCTATTGTAGGTAAACAAGATAATTTCATTTTAGGAAGTGCGGACTACCGCCACCTCAAAGTGAAGTGATTCGTTAATGCCATATGTGGGACGTATAAAGAATGGATTTAAAGTTATTATATATGATGTTATACTGGAATTATAATATACCTCTATATCATTATTATTTCTTTCCATTAATGTATGAGATATAAATGAAAGTAGCGTTCATGCGTACGTACGGCTTGCCGTCTCCATGAACGGTGCATTTCATTTCTTATTCTCAAATGCAATGTACTATCATAAGTACATATTTATAATGGATATATATAATGTATGTTACATATAAATGATTAATATAATTCTGGAATTAAAATATACATACCTCTCATTTAGTTTTAATTCCATTAATATGACAAAGAAATGAATGTAGCGTTCATGCGTACGTACGGCTTACCGTCTTCATGAACAATGCATTTCATTTCTTACCTCTAAATGATTATGTAATATTATAAAAACATGTATCTGCTGGATATATATGACATATATGGTATCCAAATCATGAATATCATTCTGGATATAACGAACCTTTGACCACACAAACAACATGTAATTGTATGAAGTTCACTTTCGACTTAAGAACCAAATATCGACAAAACAAACATTATTAACTTAAATGATTACATAATGTTTATAAAATCGAAATAAGTGATATATAATAAATAATGAACTTGAAAAAGGTTCTTAAGCATATATAAATTAACTGAAGTTTATTATTCAGGACGTTAAAGAACGATCTAGTCAAGTCGGACTCGAGGTAAGGGATCCTACTCCTCTCTTTATTTTTTAAGTACACTATTTTATGTTGCTCCTTTTAAAGCTCATATATCTTGTTATTGGGCTGTTCTTTTATATTACAATTACTGTGATTTTTATTGTTCATATTATGAGAGACCCAATTTTCTCTCATCAATCCATTTTGAATGTTTTAAGTGGCGTCGTTAGGCTACTGAGTTTTCATAAGGGATTTTTCATCTCACTTTTATTCCCGTGAGATTTATGCTACATTTCCCACAATTTCCTTTTTGTGGTGTATGTACTTCCCATTATTATACTCTTTATGTAATATTCATTATTTTATGAGTATTTACATCAATGATGTGTTCACCTTCTTATATGGGGTTTATGTTTCTAAAGATACACAAGTAGATAAGGAAACCTTTCACCCTCCTCTTTTTAAAAGACTTCTTTTGTTGGGTCTTTTAATTCACATATTGTTATGTTGGGATATGTTCTCATATATCCTTATTGATGTAAATTTTAAGTGATGAGATAAATTTTTTTATCTATCATCAAATCTTTTTCTGAATTTTGAAGTGACGCCGTTAGGCTGTCAAATTTTTGCAAGGGAACTTTTTAACCCAAATTTGATTCTTTGGGATAAACTTGTACTCCTTGAATATATCGTTCTATGAATATGTGTGAATAACCTCTGAATTTTTTACACATAATAACCACTTATATTTGGTGTATTCATTTGTCACACATAATTATTCAATTGATTTATCCTTAAACCAAGGAAACCGTCTTTGTAAGGTTCTTCGTCTCAATCTCCATTCATTGAGACATATTTTGTTTTATACACAACCTTCTTTTAAACGGTTTATAAACCCCTTTGACTTTTATGTTTATTCAAAATGAATCTTTTTTTCTATGAAGAGTTTTACTAAAATACATAAAGGAATGTTTCTTTTACGTACGTGGTGACAACGACCTTTTCTGCAGCGAGTATTATTTGATCTTTGGCTTCCTCAACAAGCCGTAATGTTTTTAAATAAAATAAATAACATATACTTTTTTCGGTATTGAAAATGGTTTTGATAAAGGATTATATTGTTTCAATATATTTAAATGATATATTGTGATTGAAATGTGGAAATGTTGTCATTCATTTATGTTGGTTTTATGTGTTATAATTTTATAATGGTACTTGGACATTTTATGGGTTGTTACGTGATAATCCATATGATGGGTGGTGCCATGAATACCAGGACGGGTGGTTACATTATAACCTCCAATGCATTGGGTATGGATGTTGGCCGTATATCTATTCCATTAAGTATGTATGGAAGTTGGCCGAATTTCTATTCCATTAAGTGATATGTGTGGAAATCGACCTTATGGTTATTCCACTTAAGTATGTTTATGTCCCAAGTTACCTGTATATGTTATGTGATATTTATATGGGTTTTATGGTAATCTTTTGGTTACAGAAGGGTAAGTAATGAAATTTTATTCAGTGAAGTGTTTTTAATACTTCGAAAAGGTTTATAAGTATTAATTTGTTGAAGTATACATGGTTTACTTGTTGTTTTGAAAAAATAATAGTTTTCATTCTTTGTGAATCCCTTACTGAGATTTTTATGCTCATCCCAAGTTTTTGAAATGTTTTTCACGGGAAATAGTGTGGAATAGGGTCATGGATGGGTTCAAGGGAAAGTCATGCTACCTAAAACATGGAACTAGACATGTTCCTTTTTATGAGTTTTTATTTTATGGAAATTTTAGTAGAAGCGACTACTTTGTAATCGTTTGAGATGTAATAGTTATGTGCTAATTCTCTAAAACTATAAACCTGAAAAAATCCTCAATTTGAATTAATCATTTAATTCAATATTAAGTAAGGTTTAAGGGTGGGGTCTTATAATAGATATAGGTCCTCTTAAATCTATATAAATCATGACAATACTCTATTTAGCCCTTATTCCAAAAATTTCATGAAAAAATTCTTTTTCATAAATAACATCAAGTAAAACCCATTTCTTAAAATAGAATTTATAATTAATGTAATAATTTTTCATTTAAATTCACACATTTAATCAATTTTCAGAAAATATATTCGTATATAAATAATAATTCACCCAATTTTGACACATAAATAAAAATAGTCACAATATATCAAGGAGGCGCAATAAAGGAGATCAACCAAATAGTAGTAACTTATTATTAATAAAGTTAGTGGATACAATCAAATCATGTATGGAAATATGATAAAACATTCCAATAGATCACTAAGAATCATGGAAATCATCCTAACAATCAAGTAACAAAATATGAAAATTGGGGAAAAATTTTCATGTTTCTTTTGATCATATAAATTTTATCATTAGTTCCTTGACAATCTCAATAAATTAACTTCTCAAAATGATACCAATAAAATTAAATTTTATGTGTTTGCTAGAGAACATAGATTGTTAAAAAATTAGTCTAATCAATTTAGTGTATGTAGGAAGCATTCAACTATTAGTATACCACATTACACATTGGATTAGTGTCAGTAATGTCACTTGTCACCATCCTTCTGTATCGTGAACATTAAAATAAAGAAGAAGAATAATAAACCATAACATGAATATAAAAATTAGAATAACCAACCCCAAATATCATACACACATACATGAAAAAAACCCATTAACATTTGTACATATATAGTATATATAGATAAATTAGTAAAAAAAAATATTAACGGATATCATGAAATAAAAGATGTAACTTTTATCATATAAGGATCAAATAGTTTTTTCACACATTCATAAAGAATATTTAATTAATGATCCAAATATGGTTTTAGAGAAGTACTCATGATTCCATGCTACATTCACCCCATTTTTTATCACATTTTAAATATTATTTATAGAATATTTAACAACGAAAATGCCATTTATAAATTTGATAGTATATTGGAAATTTATTATAAAATATAAAAATCCAATTTAATTTAAAGGTAGGTTGTTATCAACCACCATTTCCCATGAACAGAATTACCCTTTTATATTGTTTAGGAAACATCGTAACCCAATGCTAAAATGTATATAAAATGAGGTCCAAACTACTATGATTTCCCAAAAATACATTAAAAACGACACAAATATATTTTTAATATGAATCTAGAAGAAAATAAGATCTAAAAACATTTAATTTACTATCGAAAAGCCACTCGGCATTTTGGAGAGCACCTAGAATAAAACCAATGTCTAATAAAAGTGTATAAACCATTTGAAATACATTGAAAAAGATTAGGTCAAACAAAATAAATATAGTTCTATATGAAATATTTTCATAACACAAGATCCAACATAAAATTTCCATGTAGTAAACATCACCTAATAATTGAATCCATCTGATAGATTCTAACCAAAAAAAAATTTCCAAATCATTAAATAATTTCCACAGGCCTAAAAATACATTTATATATATCAGATTGAGTAAAAAAACATAATAAAAATATAAATATAGAATCTCAAACTCTATAAACGAGGGATAGTTTCAAATTTATTACAAAGGCACAAGGTTCATGTAATCTTATCCTTAATGAACATATATTTTTGTAGTACTAAAGGACCATTTACTTGAATGGTTCACATATTACATTACAAATATAAAATACATAACATAAAACATTATTCCGTCCTCAATATTATATATAATATATATCTTCACATCCGGGGAAAAGAAATAAAATAAAATAGATTGATCAAATCCTCATTAAGGGTTACATACAATGTAATATAACATGAGTATATATAAAATATTCCATGCGCCTAGAAATATAACTAAAAGTCCAATTTAATCGACATCCTAATAATAAAATAAATTCATGGATAACATCAACTATTTAATTTCAAATATAAATAAAACTATAATTTTAATGAATGAAATTCTAAATATTTGATCCCGTGATCTGAGAGATCATGGTATCTATACCATTTATTCTCAATATTAATATAGATTAAAACTATTTTTAGGAGTACACCAAAACCCTATTTAGTCACAACATACTAATTTTTCTCATGACACATGTTGATGAATTAATGGACTATATAATTATGGTCCCTCCAGTCAGTTCATGTTCAATACATCCCTCATATAATGAATGACTGATTTAATTCATGCATATTATGTGTTATCAAAAAATAATCATTGTTGAGAAAATAATATGGATTAATAAATAATTTCTTAGTCAATAAAAATATTCAAAATATTAAATGTGTGTATAAATGGTATACGACTTATAATATAATCATATCCATGAAAAAAGAGTGTGCGGATTTATGGGAAATGAATAATATAATGATAATAAGTAAGTGATTGTGCAATGGATGGTATAATTACAACATATCTTGAGTGTTGAGTAACATAAATAATGGGTTGTTGTAATTAATGAATAAATGTTCTATATAATGATCGTAAAAATATTTGTATGTAAAATAATTTTTAAAAATTGAAAATTACTTCTAAAAAACTAAACAATTCAATAATAATATATATAAATATTCTTTTAAAATTAAATTATATAAATTAATGTTAATAATAAAAAAATTTAATTTTTATTTCATTAGATAATTATTTTTATTTTGTATATTTTTAGAAATATCCTTTGACACATTCATAATAAAAGTACAGTATTTGTAATTTGACAAGAATGTTTTGTTTAATCCATTTGCTAAAAATTTAGAACCATATTAAATATTTAATTTCATAAACCATTGTATTAATATTTTTATAAAAATTAACTAAATTTTAATGAATATATATATATTTTTATTAAAAATATTTCAATTAAAAAGTGAAAAATATCAATTATTCATTTAGATATTTCATTTCATGATTATAATTCCAAAGAGAGAAAATTATTGAAGAAAATTAGCATATTAAATAAAATGGATAACATCAAATGATAATTTTACATTTTGATTATTCATTCATGAATGTTAAATACCTAAATGTGTCACTACAGACACCACATAAAATAATCAACTAAAAATACATAATATATCTCAGGGGACTACAAATTGAGAATAAATCTATTAAATCATGTTAGACCTTTTTTATTAGTGATATAGTCACCAAAATAGAAAAATTTAATTTTTTATAATTAAAATATGTGATCATATTCATATCCATTAAATCATATAATATACTTTAATTGCAATTTATTACAAGTTTTTTAAATCTAATTATTGTAATAATTATTTCAGATGTTAACTCTATTTTTCATGTATGTTTGGATTCTTAAGTCTTGGTATTTTAATATTTATCTTGTCCTCATTATTTGATTAATTGTAATAAATAATTAAATATATTATATATTAAATAAGTATTTTAATAAAATATAGTGATAGAATAAATAGTTACACCATTCACGGAGATAGTAGACCCAACATACCGATGAATGTTTTTATCACATTTTTATGGGAGAAATAAAGAAACAAGAATAATAATTAATCATTAAAGAATAATTATAATATTATATCTATCATAAATATTAAATCAATTTATACCTATAACAATCTATGTAAAACATAAATCAATAACATATCATATTAGTTCAGGGATGTGGTAGTTCGTGTGTATGCACATGTGATGTTATTGTTCTACACATGATTGGAACATAAAAAGGTATATACGACATTATAATTCTAAAAGAAAAAATTTATCATAAATATCATATATATTCATCAGATCAGTATTTATAACCATCCATGTAATACTATATTGAAAAATAAATTACACAACTATGTGGATATCGTAACTATAAAGTAAACATGAGTTATATTTTCTCTCTTCATTGTATCAGAATGATTGGTAATTCAGTTGAAAAATTATAATAATATATTTTCTATATATATATCCATAAATGTATTTATAATCATATTATTTGTTAAGAAAATTTATGAAGTATAAAAATAAATATACGTGAAGGAAAGGGTAACTATGACTACATCTTATACAATGGACTTATTTTAGATATACTTTTAAAGGACCATGGGTATGTATTTTTATATAAATAAATTCCTAAAAAAGATATATATATATTAATAGGTGAATTGGTTATGTTTTTTCCGATCTATATTGACAAATGAAGTGTAAATATTTAATATAAGGGGTGTCATTTTATTAGGGTGAGGAGGTGCATTCTAGGAATTTTATTAATTATAAAATTAATATAAATTATACATATTATCTAAATGGCTCAATATTACTGTAATTAATGGATAATAATATTATTGGTATAATATCTTCAACCAATATAATTGAGATATCTTTGTTTTTTGTTTTCCATTCTCTTTAAATTTTAACCCTTAGTTACATTTGGAAAATTACAACAACATAAATGTATTCTACCATTTATGGTTTAGTAATGTTACTATAAAATTAAAAACTTCAAATATATATGGCATGGATGAATGTTAGGACATTATAAAACTTATTATTCTCAATATATGAATTTCATAAATTTTTTATCTTTTATAAAAATATTAGCTATTATAAAATTACATTAATATAAATTTTGGGACTATTCATAAAATTTTATATTTTCTACCCAAAATAAAACAATAAAATTAGAAAAATCATATAAATAGTTAAATAATATTTCAAATGTGTCTAAAAACATAAAAAATAAAAAAGTCACCCAAATTAACTTTTTATAGTTTCGAATCTCATTTAATTGATTTTTTTATTACATGAACACACACTATGTCAATGTTTCATATGTATGAAAGGAAATTATTTTATTAGTTAAAATTAAATTTAAATTACCATGGTGAAAAAATATCATTTTATTTTTAATGAATATGTATAATTAAAAATATAATTTTTTATTTTCCATGTAAAAAATTGTTGGTAATAAAAAAAGATAATGGCATTTTGACATTTCATTAGATCAAATATTATAATGGTTGAAAATCATTGATAAATAGAATAAAATAGATATATAATCAGAATGTTGAGGATTATGTATGATATCTAATATTAAAATAAAATTACCACTTGATTAAGGAATATTATATAGTTCTTTTCATTTAATTTTTGGCCTTAATTACTTGATTTACCCTTTACCAAGGTAACAAAATAAATAATTTTTCCATTCATAATGTCAAAAAATAAAAGGGACATAACTAAATTATTTAGAGCACCTGATTCTAAATATGAATGATTTTTTAATGAGAAAATTTATATAAATGATAGAAATTAATTTTAATATAAATGCATAAAACTCAATGAAAAATGTTTTTTTAGAAAAAAATGTGTTTAAGAAAAAAATATATAATAAAAAAATATGTAATAATGATGATTGAAATAATTTTCATTAGATTATAGATAATTAAATTATAATTATATTAAATTTATCTAATTTTCATTAAATAGTGGGACTTTTTAGTAAAATTAAAATGGAATTTTTATAACATAATTATTTTTTCACTAGTGAATGAAAAAACCAATAATGTAAAAAAAAATTCATTAAATTTTACCATTAAAGTAATTATTTATGATAATTAAAAAATTCAGATTCATTTTAAAATTTATAATTTTTATAAAAAATTATTATAATATTTTCATATAAAGGTAAGTAAATACAGTTTTTGAAAAAAAAGATATTTTTGAAGAATAAACCGTCTTTACTAAAAATTTAGTGATCATTTCATAAAGAGTTATCAATATGTTTATAGTAAATAGGAAGTTTATATATATTTCATAATTTAATTAATATTATACATACATGAACATTTAATAGCTAGATCATAATGTTCATATTTAGATAATAATATTTTCTGATTTGATTGAGCTCGATGTTGTGTGTCATATATACTAGCATGAAAAATATTATTATTCAAAATATTCATGGTGATGAACTCCCCCCCCACCATTTAAATTATTTCTATAGAATCATCCTTACTAGGGATATAGTTAACGTATTCCATGAGTTAGTGGCTCACATGGATTCAAGTGTGCCTCCTCATATGCTAGAGGTTACCGACTAGCAGCGAGGGTGTAAAGTTGTATAATGTGGTGATTATACCCTCTTTTCAGAGTGGGACAATAGATACATTTGTAAAAATACCCCAATATAAGAAAATATAAATAATAATATATAATAAATATAGCATTCAGATAAAAGATATGATAACAACTAAATAATAATATCGAAATCCACACAACCACTGTCATATACATGGATACATGACAAGATAATTAAAAAAGGATTTATGGGATAGGTTTGAAAAATCATGTTATATAAAAAATTAAAGAAATAAAAAATAAAAAACTTCTCCACTATAATCTATCTCATACTCTTGGTCCTATACTCATATTCTCCATCATTATGTAATTTATATCAAAGACCATATGTACGATGCATTTTTCTGTCAGTACCATCCAGAAAATAATCCTCTTAGGTACTGATGGAATTCCGAGTAGGGTTTGAGATAAAAAATACAGTAGTCTACCAACAATGTTGTCTACTCATTTTCCAAGAAGTGCTCCTAAATAAATAGTGTGAAGGGATAAGTAATAAATTAAAAAATATGAATAAATAAATGGCCACCTGATCTGGTTATGAATATACACCAGGTGGTTTTACCAATTTCATCTCATGAATGTAATTTATTTCCGACCAGTCATAATATATATAATTATATATAATTATATTATAATTATATATATTTCATCCACTTAAATGATTAAATTTTCTATGAATGTAAGTTTCGTTATAACTAGAATACTAGTTATGGTTAAACCCATAAATAACATAGACATCCATAACCAGTCTAACAAGCCTATAATAGCATGAGATAGTGTACATGGACTAAATCTCATAATTAGTTTGTGATGTCATTCTCGTCCCATGAGATGGTGAGTGAAGAAACATTTCAACACCCGAACATGGGATGTGGTTCAAAAATCCTGATGTCTTTCTAGTTTAATTTGTGTTACATGTCATGCTCAACAACTTATGTAAGGGATAACGATACTATCATGATCAACTGAACCCCCACCATCATTCATCATGCTCCATCAACACTTAATAAAATTATTAAATTTTTCATAATGAAATACTTCTCAAGTGTCATGTTCACCAAGGCCATATACGTAAGTAAGGCATTTTCATATATGTAAATAAAAGGAAGAGGAATAACATCACATGCGTCTAATTTATCAAGATTAGTATAAAAGTATTTTAATTGAATTACGAAAATTTATTAATAATAACATAATATGTGTCGGAGTAACCCCCTTATGAGTAAATATATTTGAACCATTCACCTAATTTAAGAAAATAAAAATTCTTGAACAACGATTTTCTTGTAATCAATGAAATTAACTTTCTAAAACATAGAAATCATTTTAGAAGTCTTATTGGGGCATTTAAAATGTTAAATGGACATTAAACGGTTTTTATACATGTGTATGTCCAAGGATATATTTTCCAAATGCATTGTAGGTACCTCGGTTTCTATAATAAAATATATATATAATGGGAAATACGTTTTTATTTTTAATTTAAAAGATAAATATGAATTTTGATCATTTAGATCAATTAAACATGTAGAGAATTTCAACATGGCACAGACAATGGGATTCCATAGTTGATATCAAAAAATTATAAATTCTTAAATAATGATCAGCATGCATATATTATGGTGTGAGGATCAATATAGTACAAAGAACACAATATAAATAGGTAAAATAGATAGAGATAGCATGTAGAACAATTATATATCATTGGGAAACAAAAAAACATGGGTAAAATGACATTATCACCTACCTCAAGGTCATATATTAATCATCCATCTATATCATCCATAGACTTGGATTAGGTTAGGATAAATCTAAGAAAACTTCCCACTCCCTAAAAATTTGGAAAATGAGATTGACCCTAAATTTCATAGTGTATCTGTAAATAAAAATAGATTTATTTTAATAGATAATGAGAGATTATATAGACAGAAATAATTCTTTGGACAGATCACCTTTTTGAGTCTAGATGTGTGTGTTAGTTCAAAGACTATATTTGGGAAAATTGAGAGCTTTGGAAGGAAGGATATCAATTTCATCTACATGATGGAAAGATAGGAAAAGGAATAGCTAAAAATAATTAAAGAGGAGGAAATTGACATTTCAACTCAAAATATAATAATGCACAGTTATGGAACAATGTTTTCTAAACTGTGTGAAATCCACTAATTAATGATTTTCCACAAATGGTTAAGGGACATAGTTAACCAATCTATATGCAAACCATGTGAAATGCCAATATGAATAACCTAAAATTCCTCACGTTTTTTCCATGAGTCCAAATGATCACGTTTTTTCCTTGTTATTCCTGAATTGTAAAGATAAGTTAACATATACTTTTCTCAGATCCTTTTTCATGTTTAGTATTTTGTTTATACCACTAAATACCTGTGTATCACAATCACATAGTTATTCATGTTCATATCGGTATTTTGGTCAATATTCGGAAGTTAAATCGAAAATGAACTTATTTTGATGTAAATTGTCCATGTAGTGACACATACATAATATACATAATGATATTAATGATTTAAATATCATATATATATAGTATGTGTGTATTTATAATAGTCTATATCATTTACAGATAAGAAATGAAATTCCTTGTTAATGGAGACAGTAGGTCTTATGTACACATGAACGCTACATTCATTTCTTTGAAATGATGTTACAATTATAGTATAATATATATGTTTTATATGTGACATATGTTAAATAATTTCATACTTTATACATTCAAGGAATTGATTTAATGAGTCATATCACTTTGTGGGGGCGGTATTATGCACTTCATCATATTCAATTTTTGTATTTACTCATTATAAAAAGAATAAATGATTTTCATAAAAAGAAATTACAAAAGCATTGGGAAAATATAAATATAATGTATGTAATATATATTTATAGTTCTATCATAATGGCCACCGTGAGAGGTGGTAAGAGAAAATTGGTCAATCATCATTTTGTATGGTAGTAGTTCTCCACACACAGAAAGAATATATTCATTTTCATTACATGTAGGTTTGTATAAGTGTAGTTCGAATCCTTATCATAACAACAAACTAGTATATTTAGTATAATTTTGGTGTAATTTAAGCATAAGAAAATATGATCATAGTGAGGGAAGAAGAAAAATTATGTAATGGATCTTTAGAGAAGACGTTACCTATAAAATGTGTAACTCTATTTGATTTGAGCCAAAAGGCTTTTTAGAATTGACTTCTGCCCAAGTTAATGGTTCTAGTAAGAAGGGAGGGATGTTGGGAGATTATTTTAGAAAAATTGGGATGATCCATTGGGCATTTGTGGTGTGAGTCAGTGGGTATAGGTGGTGGACCTCAATTAGAGGTAGGAGGGGAACTTTATGAAATACATGAAATATTATTCTATAATAAATTGATATCTAGTTTTTATTGGTCCTAAAGTATTTAAATTCAAATATATAATGATTTTGGGTAGTATACTCATCATCCAATTAACATTTTACATGTTATGAATTTTTTGTTAACACTTATATTTTTCTTTTAACCTTTATTTTACCCATTTTAATCATACCATGATTTTGTCATTATTTACAATTTTTGGGTTAAATTAATTATGATAAAAGCGGTAGAAACTATTTTTATGTATTTCTCACCATAAAATGGTAGTAAAATGTAATTTTAAAAATATAATAATTTTTATGATTAATATTGTATTCCTTCTCATTTAGAGCCTATACAATTCATTGGATAATTTTTTTAAAAAAATTAAAAATATGTAAAATCATAATATAGTTACTTTCGTTCATTCCCTCCAATAAAATGGCTAGGAATTGACTATGATTTATAATAATAATTTTTTTTGTATTAATTTTTTATATTTCAGTGTTGTGTGAAATATAGTATTTTAGAGAAACCTGTTGTTCATCTCAGTTAAACTATTGTACAAAGCATCCACTTTAACATAAAATAAATATATAATTAATAATTATTAATAGATATAAAAAAAATTTATTCTATAAAAACCTAGGACCATATATCATTTCCCCATTTAGAAATTTCATCCCTATAATTTTACTAACTTATAAAATAGGAGGGTGTATTTATCCATCATAACATTTTTAGATTCCCACATTTCCTCTTCAGCCTTATAGTTTTTTCAAAAAACATTTACCTAATAAATCAACTTATTCTGAAACAAATGATACCAATAGTCAATAATTTGTAATGGTTGTTACACATAAGAAAGATTTTATTCCAAATGATCTTTCTCAAGATTCAAAACTTGATATGGATCAAGAATATACATTCTCATCATTGAATCATTAACAAAATTGTACACCAACGATAAACATGGAGTTAAATACACTCTATAGTCAACTGATCCGAAATTATATTATATTTTATAGGGTCTAATTAACCTCAGATTCATCTCACTTTTATTAACCAAAGGCATCATACTTTTCCATGGTGAAATTTTTTGAAAGGCATGATCACCTTCCTCGAAAAAAAGATCCATCCTCTCGTTATCCACATAATTTTGTTCCTGCTCTTAGTTGTTCTCATGTTATTTTAAATTAAATGAGATTTTTCTTCCATATCTTCTACCAATTCTGTTTCCATCAACTTATATTCACATACTCAATCACAAAAAGATAGATTTCGACACCTCCTTCCATATAATGCATCAAATGTTTCCATTTGTATATTTGAATGAAAATTGTTGTTATAAGAAAAAAAGAACAGAAGTATGATGTCGGTCCCAAATTTATTATAAATCTATTGAACATGAATATATAATATATTACAATGTATAAATTGTTCATTTGGACTTCCCTACCGATTACAGATGAAAAGGTGTTATAAATCAAAATTCAGTACCCAATGACCTCTGAAGGCCCTTCCAAAATATATATGCGAACCTTGTATCACAATAACATTAAATGGAGAGTGTAACTTCATGTAACCTAACTATCTTCTTAATATACAACCGAGAATGTTGATCTTGAGGTAGAGTATCTCAAATAGGAAAAAATGAGGAGATTTATCCAATCGATCAACAATAACCTAGATTGAATTGTTACATTGAAATGTCTTTAGTAATCCCACTAATAAATCCATGGACATATTTTCCCATTTCAACTTGGGCAGTATAAAAAGCTGATGAATCCCTTTCAGTAACATCCCCTCTATATTAACCTGTTTACAAATCAAAAATATCCGAGTAAATTCACTAATATCTCTTTACATTTCATCCCACAAATAATACTTCCAATGATCACTGTACATCTTAGTACTTCTAGAATGAACTAAAAATGGAGAACTATAAGAATCACATAACAACTCCTTCTTTAATTATGCATCACAAGACCGACATAATCTTGTTCCAAACATCAAAACATAGTATTTTTTAGTGTTAAATTCAGGATGCATTCTCTTCTCTCCCAATTTTACCTTTTCCTATAAAAAACTATCATCTTTCTATGATTTCCTAATGATACCTGATAGGGACGATTTCCGTGCCACCAGAATCAAAACAGAGGAATTCCCTACACCAAAAAACTATTCCACAATTCATCAAAAAAATCCAAAATATCTCATTCCAAATTTATCAAGGTTTATATTGAATTACTCATTCGACTAAAAGAATCACCCATTTTATTTTGAATTCCTGGATGGTAATAAATTGTTCAATTATAATCCATGATTAATTATTTAAATATACTCTATCTCATTTTTAATTCTTTCTATGTGAATATATATTTCAATATTTTGTCATCAGTATATATTTTACACTTTACTCTATATAATGGATGCACAAAAATTTATAATGTAAAAAAATAGAAACTAATTTAAAATCATGTGTGTGATGATTTTTTTCATGTGGTTTCAACTAAAGTGAAGCATACAGAATTACCTGATCATTATTCATTTGGACATAATCATTTCCTTTCAATGATGCATCACTGTATATAAATAATTCCCCAATTTTTGTATGTAGGGCCAAAACTAAAGCATTTACCATTCTTATTTTCAATTCCTGAAAATAGTCATGACATTCTTTTTTACAAATGGACTTAACTACCATAAGTGTTAACATAGTATGTGGGATAGATAATCAAGAAATTTTTTTGAAAAATCATCAGTAATAACCCACTAATATAAGAAATCGAAAAAACACTTTGACATTGGCAGTATTGGCCACACATTAACAACTTCTGTTTTAAAAGACTAATAGTTATACCATCTTTAGAAACCATATGACCTTGTTTCTTTAAGGTTATAGAATATACAATAATATCATCTATAAAAACAACCATAAATAGTTCAGTTCTAGATAATATCATCTCAAGATGTTGATCTTGAAGGTTTTTTCCCTATTTATGCCTTTCCAGCATAGATTCTCTATATCCAATGCAGAGTACCATTCCGAACGAACATATCTTCGATGAATCAATGTTGTAATCTTCATATGGTTTATCATTTTGACCATAATGTAAAAATCATTATGTATATTATATTAAAATTATTTTAACTCTTATTGTTATATTAACCATCCTCTGATACCTACTATAAGTCCTCAACCTTGAAAATTTCATAATCTTGATTTTTTATCAATAATTTTTTTTTTTATGTTCTTTTTTAGGTTTCAGGATTTAGAGAATTATGCCATAACTATTACATTACATCTCTAAAATTACAACGTAGTTAGTTCTAGTCTATTAAATTATTTTAAAACTATAAAATACTTTTAATTTGAATTATTTTCTTCATAAAAATATCATTGAATTATTCCTTTCTCATACCCTACCTTATTCCTTGTGAAAAAAAATTTCAAACACATGGTATGACCATTAAAGGCTATGCGAGGGTTATAAAATAATTTAAGGAAACATTAGTCTAGAAATACTTACAAATAAATGAAATCATACTTTTCACCAATAAAAGATATAAGCTTTAATATACATCATGAAATCATACAATTTATGAATAACTCATATAAATAATAAATCATAAAGGTAACTTCTGGAATCCATAACATAAGTACATTCTAGCTTTCATATCTGCATAGGGAGTATCCTTTGTGGTTACATTTGGAATACCCATCCCAGAATATTCCCTAAATCTCCTAGTATAATCCTTAATGATTACATATGTCACATTACCCAATTAAATGGAGATATTTCACAAGAACACCCACCCTCAGATTGTCATGGAAGCACCTGTATGCTTAAACAAAGCACGGGAACCAGAACATAATCATAAAACATGAATAAACAAAAATGAAAAATTATGTTTCCACATTGCAATCAGAAGACATAATTTCAAGATATTGATATAATAAATCCATTATCAAATTCATTTCGAATTCCAAAACACTAATAATATAAATTTGGTACTTAATTTTATTTTTAAAAACATTACGACCTGTTGGGGCATCCCATCATCAAAAAATGCTAGTGGCGGCAGAAAGGTCGTTGTCACCGTTTATGCTATAACGAGACATTCATTTTGTTGTTTAGTAAAATAATTCATAAATAAAATATTCATTTTGAAATAATTTGAATGAAAATAAATTTCAAAGGGGTTGATTGTACACCTTATAAAATAAGTTCATATATAAATCAAAATATGCCTCAATGAAAGGTGATTAAGAAGAAGTCCCTTAAAATGAGACCAAATTGTCACCTATGTTCCATGTTGATTATGAATAAGAAACATAAGTTAATTTGACTTGTTTGAGAGACTTTTAATGATTATTATTCCTTTTTATATCACCTATTACCTTGTTATATCGATCACATAGTTATTCAAGTTTATATCAGTTGCTTTGTCGATATTCCATACATGTGTAGAAACATAACTTGTTTTGATGCTAATAGCCCATGTTATAAAAATTACATCATATCTAGAATGATATTTATGAATTAAATATCATATATATCTATTATATATGTGTTTATAATAGTAAAAAACATTTGGAGATATGAAATAAAATATCTTGATCATGGAGATGGTAGGTCATATGTACGCATGACCGATAATTTTATTTCATTGTCAATTTAAATGAGTGAAAACAAAATGATACATAGTTAATTTAAAATTAATGTATAATATATATATATTATATATGTTACATAAGTTCATTAATTCCATAATTTAGATGTTCCAGGTATGTAATTATATCACTTTGAGGGGCGTTAGTGCACAGTTCCTCAAATGAAATTATTGAATTTACACATTTTGGAAAGAATAAATGTATGTTGTAAAAAAAATTACATAAGAAAAGGGAAAAATAAAAAAAATTATATCATATAAAATTACAGTTCCATCATAATTTCCAGCATGAGTGGTGGTAGGGGAAAATTTACCAATCATCATTTCATGAGTCAATAGATCGTCGTACACAAAAACAATATGATTTTATCATTTAGATAGAGGTGTGTGTAAGTGTTATTATTGTAACAGCCCAAGATTGTATGAAAAATATTCTTTTTAATGTCTTGTGTTGTACGCTACACCAAAAGGAGCTTTCACAACACGCATCCTTGACTTTCCATGCATTACACGCAATCGCAACCTTCCTCGATAGCGTGTGTAGTACGCAATACTGAGTTTCACGAAACAACGATATTCTATTAAAATATTATTAAAACTAGCCGTTATGAATAGTAATACCAAACTTTTTGAAATTTTGTAAATTTTATTTTTCAAAATGGAATTCATTTTTATATTCGGAGTATCGAATTTAGCCTAAGGTGAAATTTTGGTACTTTTCAGATAACATTCATATTCAGATGAATAGTGAAAATTACTAAATTATAATTAAAAACAACTTTTTTAATCAAAATAATTAATAGTGATAAATTATTAATTTGAGTGGTTTTAATGTATAATTAGAATATATTTGTACAATTTAATACAGCGTTGGTCATTGGATGTAATTTCACATTTAAACTAGACATAAACAAGTGTCAATCTTTTGATAGATATTGTTTCTTAAAAACACTCTATTTGTTTTGACAGCGGGATTTAATTATAAAATTAATTAATGAAACTTCAATGTTATGAATTTGGTAAAATAGACTTAATTTTTGAATTCGGAATATGAAATATATCTTAGGATGATATTTTGGCATTGTTCTGAAAAAACATCAATTTTTTATGAATAGTGAAACTACTAAGTGGTAGTTAAAAAAACATAATTTTTCATAAAACATAATTTTACCGCTTCTATGAATGGAATTTCAGAAATCCGAGAGACACGGTTGATGTCAGTAAGTAAAATGTGGTTCAATGAGATGAAAATAATTTTTGGTGAATAGTAACTTTTTACTTTTATTTACCACGGTTAAAAGTAAATAGGGTAATTAAGGGTAAGAATGATATTAATATTACCCTAACACATGTCCTAATTCTATTGGACAAGTGTATCTCGACCAAAAAAACCTTAAGTGTAAAATATTATCATTTAGGCCCACTTGGATTAGATTAGGACATTTATTATTATTTAATTCAAAGAAGAGTTAAAAGTGTTAAAATTAAAGTATATTTACTAAAACATTTTTAATATAGGGTTGTACATAAGATAAATTCGATTTTAAATATTCATTAGAAAGCTAAAAGGATTTCCTACATAATTTAATTTTATTTGTAATTTTTAGACATTAAATAATTTAATTTATTTTTGACACAACGATGATGCAGTAATTATCTTATTAATGAAATATTGACATAATTGATGTTATAAATACCGAAATAAATATAATTTGAGACTTTTTATGAATTACACAAATTTTCTAGGTAATTATGATATATTAGTGTATATTTAATCAACTTGGTTCGAACATATAATTCTTTTATGACTTTCAAAAAAATCATATATCAAATAGTGTCAAAATTGACACAAAATAGTTTTTAAATCAAATATTATATTATTAATTGTTATTTTATTCCTAAAAATATAAGGTTCGGCCAAATGACTTAGATAAGGATATATATATTAATAATAAACAATTTGGGGTTCGTTTGGCATGTTATAGTAAGTGTATTAACCATATAGTGAAAGAAAACAAAAAGACACGGTAAAAGTTAAATTATTTAACTTAGAGTTAAATCTAATTGATAAGGTTAAAATAATACCCTAAACTTGTCTAAATTCTATTGGATGTTAGGATTTCGACTCATCCCAACATTAGCTTCTAAATAAGACCCTTTAAAACCATTATAAACCGATTTTGACTTTAATATAAAATAATATTTTGAGATATTCCTAAAGTGGCCCTCTCCTCCCTTATAAAAGGGCATCTCCTCCCCCTCCTCCTCACACCAATTTGAGCACTCAAGCTCGGCCAACCCCTGCCAAAATCCCTTCTCCACTTCCCTAGTATCATCCTAGAGGTCCTGGTCTTCTTCAAAGACCATCCTTAGTTCTTTAAGTGGAGGCTAAGAAAAGGCGTGTCAAAAAGAGGAGGTTTAGACACTTACAAAGCAAGTCGGACCTAAGGTAAGGGAAATATCACAATCTCATTCTTATCCGATATTGTTTGTACTTTGAACTTTACTGGGGTATATTTTATCATCCACATCCATGTTTCCTCAATATGTAATGTTATTTACATCCACCTACAATTGTTTAAATCCAATTTCACCCTTCGGTGAGTTTTTAGTAAAAGATATGAAAGGAATCTTTTGTCGTTTTTCATACGAGGTAATTTTTGACTTTTCCGACATAAGTACGCGAAGAAAGTTTTTTTTAACTTATACGGCATGAATGAATTTTTAAAACATTATTTCCAAGAAGCTTCCATTACAATTTTTCATGTTTATTTTTAATCAACTTCTTCTAGTTTATAATTGTATGACATGTTAAGAAAAGAAAAAGTGTTTTTGAAGAAGAAAGGATATTTTCCACAAGAATGGATTTCAAGTGTTTTATCAAAATTATTTTCCATATAAGATAATAAAGGGTTCTGTTTTTATCCCTATTATTACATGGATTTGATTATGTTTGGATGGAAACATTTTTTATGAATTCCTTTATCTTATATGAATTGTTTTATGATGTCATGTTTAAGAATCCCATTTTTATTACATGGGTTACGCTATGATGTATGGTTTATGATTATGTGGCACACATAAGAAAGGATTCATTATGAGATGGGTGGGACCTATATCTCCCTCCAATGCATTGGTTAAATATTTTATATCTCATGATATAGATAGGGCTGGAACGGTAGGTTATACCGGTTCAGTGAAACAGGACTGAAACGAGGGTTACTCGATTCAGAAAGGGACTTTGTCCACTAAGATAGTCTTGGAAATGAGTCATGACTAACAAGAAATGATTTTCCATGATTATGTGTGCATGCCACAAAGTTTCAAGTTTTATGTTATGATTATGGGGTTCTCATTTTCACTTCTATGATTTATTCCATGTTAAGATATTATGATCTCTTTTGCAGGTTATGATTTTCAAAATGATATGATATGATTTTTATTTCCTTTATTTACCCTTACTGAGCATTTGAGCTCACCCTTTTATGTTTTCTTTTCCCCAGGATATAAAGAAAGGTTATAGGTATAAAAAAAAGGAAGATATTTATGGGAGATGTTGAAGATCATTCACCAGGATTAGAAGATTATATTCCGAGTTTCCAAAGACACTAAACTATTACGATCCTTGTGTGTGTGTTTTTGTTATTTACTAAGTATTCCGCAAATATAATTTAATGTCAATATACGTCAAGCTTAGGGTCTCTACAGTTGGTATCAGAGGAAAGGTTTAGTCAACCTTTGGAAACTAGGATAAGAAAACATTAGTGAGATCCCTAGAGATATTTCAAAGGTATGTCTAGGGATGTCCCTAAGGATAAGTATACGTATAGGATATAGTCCTAGAACTACGGTAACGATCATAGAATTTAACCTAAGATGTTAGATATTGAAGTTACTCCCCCTTTATTATGATTTTTGCCTCTAACACTATTCTTTTTGGGTTTTAGAAAATGGCTGGAAACAAGATGATTCACAATAATGGAGGATATTATGGACAATGGAATGATATTCTTCCTTAGAAATCAAATGAAATGGGATTTGGAAGTCTAAACATCATTATTATTCCGAATCAGCAATCTCATTTTATGATCAATAAAGTAAAATTTCTTAAGTTTCCTGACTCGGCTAATAAGAGAAAGATGGAGTTTCAAGATGATCATAGAGGAAAGAAAGTTCAATTTCCCCTATGTAAATCATGTGGGAAGAGGAATCAAGGAGAATGTTTCAAAGGAACTAGAAGATGCTTTGGGTGTGGAAAAGAAGGACACAAAGCAAGTAAGTGCAAAGGAAAAGGTTCAGTTAACACCATGGATGAGGATAATGGTATTGCTACGACATCAACAATGGTTAAATGTTTTAAATGTGGAATGTACGGGCATTATGAAAACCAATGACCTAAGGAAAAGTCTCATGAAGAGAATCAGTATGGTCGTATGGGAAGTATTTATGTTGATGATGATGAATAGACTACAAATGATATGTGAGATGAAGGAATTGTTGAATCTTGGTCAATGGTTTAAGAAGGTAGTGGAATGCTTACATGTTTATCAAGTGTAATGTTGTATAAGTAATCTCATGGTACTATGGAATAAAGAGACATCTAAGGATTGTTACACTATTGTATTTCTTAAGTTTTTAAAGTGTATGATTAATGGTACCAGTAACCATGAAATATTATTCAGATATTTTTTGGAAAGTAGATGATAAGCGCATAATGAAGGAATAATAAGATAATGAGGTGTTTGATTGTATTCATGAGCTCATGACTGATATAAGGAGAAGGTTATATAATGGTTTGAGTATATAGAATTTTTGGATTTTGGTATGTGGAAAGAGTTAAACATTAACTGCATTCATGTTTTCACTAAGGTTCAATGGGTATTCAAGAGAATACATGATTAAGGACTTTGAATGTTTGGAATGTGACCAACAAAACATATCTTATGATATATGGGGATCGACGATGGTGTTAAATCTCTGCTAATCGTTTTCACTATGTTATGAGAGTGGACTACAGTATTATGGATATGCCTAAAAATAGGAATGGATTATGTTGGACATAAGATAGTATTGTTTAAGGATAGAAGTTTTTCGATGGGATGTTATAGTAATATAGTTTTAGAAAAAGCACAACCTGCAGGACGGGTGACAGCCCATCGCGTCAGACAAGGCTGTGGAAATCGAACCCACAACCGAAGTGCGACTGGCCTTTATCACCTACCACTAGCCTACAGGAAGTCTCTGTTTATTAGAAACTAGTTTTATTATATTAAGCAGTATGATATATTAAGTATAAAGTCCATTTTAGGAACCATATATGCTTAATCTCACTATAGATCGACTTATGTATATAATTTTTTCTAACATTTTGTTTGAGACAGATGGAATGACCCGTTATTCTATCACATGATCTGCTAACACTTCACGAATAGCAAATTCAACTTCATTTATACAAGAAATGAAGTGGAAATTGTTCAAGGCATGCACAAACAGTGAGATTGTACCAAAATAAAGTAAGTATTTATTCTAATTCAAATTTTCGACTTTAGGGAAATGATCTTGAAAACCAAAAATGTTGTCCTAGTGATCTTATACCTGATGAATCAGATGGTACCTTATATCATCACAAATCTATGGATTTTTTATTACTGGATTTTCCATAGCCATGTTCTCTACCACTCTCCATCAGAACATGATTGTTAGATTTCTCTTCCATATCCATATTTTCACCTATATGGAAACCCAGTGATTAGTTTATTTGGGTAACCGTTAAGTTTCATACTTTTGTTTTTAAAGATTGGTTTTGATATTCCTTTTTACGATGTGGGTTTATTTTAAAGAAACTTTCGAATAGTAAACCATTTATAACCCCGATGAATTTCGAGGGCGAAATTCATTTTTAAGGGGGGTAGAATGTAACAGCCCAAGATTTTATGAAAAATATTCTTTTTAATGTCTTGTGTTGTACGCTACACCAAAAGGAGCTTTCACAACACACATCCTTGACTTGCCATGCATTACATGCAATCGCAACCTTCCACGATAGCGTGTGAAGTACGCAATACTGAGTTTCACGAAACAACGATATTCTATTAAAATATTATTAAAACTAGCCGTTATGAATAGTAATACCAAACTTTTTGAAATTTTGTAAATTTTATTTTTCAAAATGGAATTCATTTTTAGATTCGGAGTATCGAATTTAGCCTAAGGTGAAATTTTGGTACTTTTCGGATAACTTTCATATTCAGATGAATAGTGAAAATTACTAAATTATAATTAAAAACAAATTTTTTAATCAAAATAATTAATATTGATAAATTATTAATTTGAGTGGTTTTAAAGTATAATTAGAATATATTTTTACAATTTAATACAATTTTGGTCATTGGATGTAATTTCACATTTAAACTAGACATAAACAAGTGTTAATCTTTTGATAGATATTGTTTCTTAAAAACACGCTATTTGTTTTGACAGCGGGATTTAATTATAAAATTAATTAATGAAACTTCAATGCTTTGAATTTGGTAAAATAGACTTCATTTTTGAATTCGGAATATGAAATATAGCTTAGGATGAAATTTTGGCATTGTTCTAAAAACATCAATTTTTGATGAATAGTGAAACTACTAAGTGGTAGTTAAAAAAACTGAATTTTTCATAAAACTTAATTTTACCGCTTCTGTGAATGGAATTTCAAAAATCCGAGAGACACGGTTGATGTCAGTAAGTAAAATGAGGTTCAATGAGATGAAAATAATTTTTGGTGAATAGTAACTTTTTACTTTTATTTACCACGGTTAAAAGTAAATAGGGTAATTAAGGGTAAGAATGATATTAATATTACCCTAACACATGTCCTAATTCTATTGGACAAGTGTATATCGACCAAAAATAACCTTAAGTGTAAAATATTATCATTTAGGCCCACTTGGATTAGATTAGGACATTTATTATTATTTAATTCAAAGAAGAGTTAAAAGAGTTAAAATCAAAGTATATTTACTAAAACATTTTTAATATAGGTTTCTACATAAGATAAATTCGACTTTAAATATTCATTAGAAAGATAAAAGGATTTCCTACATAATGGTATTTTATTTGTAATTTTTGGACATTATATAATGTAATTTATTTATGACACAACGATGATGCAGTAATTATCTTATTAATGAAATATTGACATAATTGATGTTATAAATACCCAAATAAATATAATTTGAGACTTTTTATGAATTAAACTAATTTTCTAGGTTATTATGATATATTAGTGTTGATTTAATCAACTTGTTTTGAACATATAATTCTTTTATGACTTTCAAAAAAATCATATATCAAATAGTGTCAAAATTGACACAAAATAGTTTTTAAATCAAATATTATATTATTAATTGTTATTTTATTCTTAAAAATCTAAGGTTCGGAAAAATGACTTAGATAAGGATATATATATTAATAATAAACAATTTGGGGTTCTTTTGGCATGTTATAGTAAGTGTATTAACCATATAGTGAAAGAAAACAAAAAGACACGGTAAAAGTTAAATTATTTAACTTAGAGTTAAATCTAATTGATAAGGTTAATATAATACCCTAAACTTGTCTAAATCCTATTGGATGTTAGGATTTCGACCCATCCCAACTTTAGCTTCGAAATAATACCCTTTTGAACCATTATAAATCGATTTTGACTTTAATATAAAATAATATTTAGAGATATTCCTAAAGTGCCCCTCTCCTCCCTTATAAAAGGGCACCTCCTCCCCCTCCTCCTCACACCAATTTGAGCACTCATGATCGGCCAACCCCTACCAAAATCCCTTCTCCACTTCCCTAGTATCATCCTAGAGGTCCTGTTCTTCTTCAAAGACCATCCATAGTTCTTTAAGTGGAGGCTAAGAAAAGGCGTGTCAAAAAGAGGAGGTTCAGACACTTACAAAGCAAGTTGAACCTAAGGTAAGGGAAATATCACAATCTCATTCTTATCCGAGATTGTTTGTACTTTGAAATTTACTGGGGTATATTTTATCATCCACATCCATGTTTCCTCAATATGTAATGTTATTTACATCCACCTACAATTGTTTAAATCCAATTTCACCCTTTGGTGAGTTTTTAGTAAAAGATATGAAAGGAATCTTTTGTCGTTTTTTCATACGAGTTAATTTTTGACTTTTTCGACAAACGTACGAGAAGAATGTTTTTTTTAACTTATACGGCATGAATGGATTTTTAAAACATTATTTCCAAGAAGATTCCATTACAAGTTTTCAAGTTTATTTTTAATCAACCTCTTCTAGTTTATAATTGTATGACATGTTAAGAAAAGAAAAAGTGTTTTTGAAGAAGAAAGGATATTTTCCTCAAGAATGGATTTCAAGTGTTTTATCAAAATTATTTTCCATCTAAGATAATAAAGGGTTCTGTTTTTATCCCTATTATTACATGGATTTGATTATGTTGTGATGGAAACATTTTTTATGAATTCCTTTATCTTATATGAATTGTTTTATGATGTCATGTTTAAGAATCCCATTTTTATTACATGGGTTACGCTATGATGTATAGTTTATGATTATGTGGCACACATAAGAAATGATTCATTATGAGATGGGTGGGACCTATATCTCCCTCCAATGCATTGGGTAAATATTTTATATCTCATGAGATAGACAGGGCTGGAACGGTAGGTTAAACCGGTTCAGTGAAATAGGACTGAAACGAGGGTTACTCGATTCAGAAAGGCACTTTGTCCACTAAGATAGTCTTGGCAATGAGTCGTGACTAACAAGAAATGATTTTCCATGATTATGTGTGCATGCCACAAAGTTTCAAGTTTTATGTTATGATTATGGGGATCTCATTTTCACTTCTATGATTTATTCCATGTTAAGATATTATGATCTCTTTTGTAGGTTATGATTTTCAAAAAGATATGATATGATTTTTATTTCCTTTATTTACCCTTACTGAGCATTTGAGCTCACCCTTTTATGTTTTCTTTTCCCCAGGATATAAAGAAAGGTTATAGGTATAAAAAAAGAAAGATCTTTATGGGAGATGTTGAAGATCTTTCACCAGGATTAGAAGATTATATTCCGAGTTTCCAAAGACACTAAACTATTACGATCCTTGTGTGTGTGTTTTTGTTATTTACTAAGTATTCCGCAAATATAATGTAATGTCAATGTACGTCAAGCTTAGGGTCTCTACAATTATAATCCATATAATGAAAAAATACTAGTATTTTTAGTATACTGGTGTTTTTATGTAATCATAAAATAATAAGATCATAAGTAGTGAAGAAGGAAAATAATGTAAGGTTACTTTAGCGAAGGCGCTACCTACAAACTGGTAACTCCTTTTAATTTGAGACAAAAGGCTTTCTTGAATTGCCTAAAAACCAATTTAATGCATTTAATAGAAATGTAGGGATTTTGGGAGATTATTTGAGAAGGATTTTTATTATCTATGTGGAATTATAGATGACATTAAGTAGGTAGAGGTGGAGGAATTTTATAAGAGGGCGGAGGGGAACATTTGAAAACTCTTGAAATAATATTTTATTATAAATTGATTTACAATATTTAATGATTAATAATTCATTTATATAAAATATAATTTGATGTCGGGTGGTATATCCATTATCCAATTAAAATTAGATAGGTTCTGAATAATTTATTTACCATTATATTTTTGGTTTAACCTATATGTTACCCTTTTTAATCTTACCATGATAAGTTGTCATTTACACTTTGTGGGTTAATTTAATTACAATAACATGTCAAACGTCCCACAAAATTTCCATTTATGAAATAATTGGAATTATTATAAACATTTAACTAAATCATTTAATTTTTAGAATTTTAAAACATTTAATAAAATATTTTAAATTTTTTTGGTTATGATTTATATCTATTTTGACATAATTCATATGCAACTTTTCAAAAAATTATTAACATTATCACATCAAAAAAATACATGAACATAAGACTAACATGTAATACTCATCCAAAAAAAATTTTTATTACATAAATTAGTTGATATAATATATATTTTAAAATTTATAATATCATTTATTTAATATTTATCTTAGTAAAATAATTACTATATCACTATTGTGTCAATATTTCTCGTAAATAACTAATCTCTAAAAATTAAAAATAAATTCCCATTATTTAACTATTTTATTATCCTAGTATAGGATATTTATTTTTTAAGTTTTGGTCAATTTTATCTCTATATTAATATTATAATACTTATAAGAGATAAGAAACTAACATCTTGTCACATTCTTTTGTTTTAATAATCATTAAATCACTTTCATGGAAAAATTAAACTAAATGAATCTATTCTGACCCATAGGTGATATGGGACAAATTTTAATCTCCCAATAGAATATTTTTGGTGGTAGGATAATTTTATTATCCAAACCATGTTGATGGTTATCATATTTTACCTGATTTTCTTTTAAATGTTTTAAATAACAATTACCAACGTTTCAGTTCAACATGTTCCAAAATAAACGCTATAATTTTTAATAATTTAGATCTTTTTTATTACAAATATAAAATCTATTTTTATAAATTCAATACATAGAAGTTTAATTAATTAATTAAAAATTAATTCCCAATACCAAAATAGGTATACAGGTCTTTAAGAAGTAAAAATGATCCAAAAAATTACATATTTTTATGTCCAATTTAAAATTAAAATTACATACAATGACCACAATTAGATTAAATTATAAATTCATAATACAATTACACATTAAAACCAATTAAAATAATAATCGAACTATATAAATAAATTAATCGAATAGAGTGTTTTGAATAAAAATGCTTTAATTTTCACTATTCATATGTATATAGATTTTATCAGAAAAAATACCAAAATTTATACTGTTGTAAATTCTGAAAATATGCTTCCAAATTAAATGTTAGTGATATAAAATTGAAATTGTATAGGTGATAAAAAAATTAATAAAGTTTCTCTATCAAAAGGAGGTAAAATGACCTTTAATAAATAGTAGAGTATTTAATGCTGAAAATATGATTCATTCTCATTTTAAGATCATATAATTCATATATAAATTAAAAAATATATAAATTCATAATATAGTTAATTCTGTTCATTGCAGGTAATAAAATGGCTAGGTGTAATCTACCACTTAAAATAATAATAATATTATTGTATTCTATTCAGTATAACTCAGTATTGTGTACAACATAAGATTTTATAGAAACACGTTGTTGCATGTTTGGTATGATATCAGACAAAGAAATCCATTTAACAAAAATTAATATATTATTCATAATTATTAATAGATATAAATAAGTATTATTCTATAAATATCTTGGATCCTACATCATTTCCCCTTTTTTAAATTGTGTCTCTGCAATTTTACTAACATATCAAATAAGTGGGATTATTTATCCATTATAGCATTCTCAGATCTCCTCATTTCCTCTTCAGCCATATGGTTTTTCAAAAAAACATTTACCTGAGGACTCTCCTTGTTTCGAAACACAAGCTCTCTATGGTTACGAATTTTTAAAGGTTATTTCTCATAAGAAATATTCTCTTCTAACTGAACTACCTATGTATTCAAAACATGATATGGAACTGGCATATACATTATCAACATTAAAGCATGAAAAACATTGTGTGACAAGGATAAACATGGATTTAAAGACACTATAAAGGAAACTGATCAAATATTGTTTTGGATTTTATAGGTTTTAATTAACCTCAGACTCAATATTCTATTTTTACCAATATGTATCTCACTTTTCCATGGAAAACAGTTGAAAAATACATGATAACCTACCTTGAAATAAAGTTCCTTCCTCCAGTTATCCACATGGCATTTCTTCTTCCGTTGAGTGTTTCTCTTGTTCTTCTGATTCAACTAAACTGTTTTGAGGGTATTTTCCAGCAATTATCATCCCATTAACTTCCTTTCACAAACTCCTTCCCAAAATACTAGATATCGACCCATTTTCCCATATGATGATTCAAATGGTTCCATATTTATATAGGAATGAAAAATTTTATTATAAAATACTCATCCAAATATGATATTGGTCCTAAATTCCCTGGTAATCTATTGAAAAAGCATATAGAACATCATCTAATGTTATAATTGTTCATAATGACATCCCATATTATTGTAGATAAAAAGTTGTACTACATTTATTTTTGTACCTAGCGACTTTTGATGGCCCTTTAACAAGTTATAAGTGATCTTGAGATCACAATCAGATACAATAGTGAGTGAAATATCATATAACATAACTATATCTTTATCATAAAATTGAGATAGTTGATCTAGAGAAAGGGTATATTAAATAGACATAATATGATAATATTCAGTTAATTGTTTAATAATATCCCAAATTTCATCATTTCCTTGAGAATTATTTAGGTATACCACAACGAAATCAATATACAATTTTTCACATTTCCACTATGGAACAAGAAAAGGCAGAAACATTCATTTCAGTAACTGCCTCTCTACTTTAACTTATTTATAAATCAAACATCTCAATGTAATGTCAGCAATATCTATTTTCATTCGATTCCACTAGTAATACTTCGGAATATCTCTATACATCATAGTACTTCCAGGATGAACTGAAAATGGAAAACTATGAGCTTTACATATTAATTATTTCTTCAACTATGAATCCCAAGGCACACATAATCATTTTCAAACCATAAATACACATCATTTAACAATGTTAAATTCAGGTAATATACCCTTCAGAACCAATTCTACCTTTTTCTGGAACTCACTATCTTCTTTTGGAACTTGCTTAATTATATATGATATAGATGATTCCATTACCCCCTGAAAGAAAATAGTATAATTCTCCACACAAAAAACATCCATCCCAAAAATCCTCAAAACAAAAACAAAAAAAATTCATTCCAAATATAGCATGGTTAATATATAATTAATCTTTCATCTCAAATATTTAGACACATTATTTGTCTTTCCATGATGGTTTTGAATCGTTAATCCAAATCCTTGATTAATTATATCCATCTTCTCTGTCTTATGTTTAATTCTTTTTGAGTGAATATATACTTCAAACTTTTTTGATCAGCAAATATTTCAAACTCTATGCCATATAAATGATGCCTTTAAATTTTTAATGCAAAAAAACAGAAGCTATTTCCAAATAATTTTTTGGGTAATTTAACTCCTGAGGTTTCAACTAACATGATGCATAATCAATTATTTGTTCATTCTACATCAACACAAAACCTAGTCCTTTTAATTATGTGTCACTATATATAACAAATTTACCATTTTTGGAAGGTTGTTCGAAAATTGTGGCATCTACCAAACTTATTTTCAATTCATAAAAATATTCATCACATTCTTTTATCTAAATGAACATAACTCGCTTAATTGTTAATGTACTTAGTGGGATAAAAAACTATTTAATGTTTTCAAAAAACCTTTTGTAATAACACGATAATCCTAAAAAACATTGAATCCTAATGATATGGTTCGGTCATAGCCACTCTATGAAAACATTTGTATTTTAGTGTTCAATAGTAAATCCATATTTAGAGACAATATTACCAAATAATTAATTTTTTGGAAACCAAAATTAACTCTTACTAATCTTTCGATATAGTTTCATTATAATTATGGTTTGAAAACAATTTGTATTTGTCTTCCACTTTCCTCCATGATTTTAGAATATACTGAAATATCATCTAAACAGAACCATAAACTGATCAGTTCTGAATCTAAACATCTCTTGATGCTGATTTAGAAGGTTGTTTACCATTATATTTCTTACTAGCAAAGCTGCCCAGTTTCCAATGCGGAAAACCATTCTGAAGAAATATGATTAGATGGAGAAACATGGTAATCTTTAAATGATATATCATTTTTATCATAAAGTAATAAATATTATTGGTATTCTATTAACAATATTCTAACTCCTAATGATATCTAAACCAAACTCTGATACCAACTATAAGGCCCCAACCATAAACATTTCGTAATCTTGATTTTTTATCAAAAATTTACTTTCTTTAACTTTGATGAACATTTTAGATTTAGAGTTATAGACAACTTGGCCATAAATATTACATTAAATATCAAATATTACAAAGTAGACCCTTCTAATCTCTCTAATTATTTCACTACAATAAAATACCTTAAAAATACTTTTAAATTGATAAAATTATTCATGAATTCTTATTTTCTCTTACCCTTCTATATACCCTGTGAAAAACATTTCAAAAAAATCAGATGGGCATAAAAATCTCAGTATGTGTTATAATATAAGGGAAGAAAACATGTGTCCATAAATATATAAAAAACATGGAAATCATTCTTTTTAGTCATAAAACATATTCCCTTTAATATTTTACATGAAATAATAATATTTAGGAATAACTCATAGTAATCATAAATCATAAATTTATCTTCTGGAATCCATTGCATACTTACATTGTATAAATCATAGTTACATAGAAAGTAACCTTCATAGTTATGTTTGGAATACCCATCCCAAAATATTCCTTAAGTCTCAAAGTATTACCCATAATGTTGACCTCTTTTTTGTTACCCAATGCATTGGATAACAATCATAGCGTCACCGGCCCTCGGTTTATCACAGAACCACCCATATTTGTATGAAATTCCCAAAAAACATAACATAATCATAGAACATGAACAAGCATAAATGAAAAATAGCATTTCTATATTTCCATCATAAAACATCATTTCAAGATATTGATATAATAAATCAATTATCAATATAATTTAAAATGCCTAAATACCTAAATATGTAACATGTTATTTACTTTTATTTTTAAACCATTTCTACTTTTATAGGAAGAAAAATATCAAATAATGCTCGTGGTGGAGGAAAGTTTATTGTTGCCGCATACATTAAAAAGAATCATTCCTTTTTTAATTTATTAAAACAATTCGTATAAAAAATATTACTTTTAAAAAATGTTGAATGATATTTACATTCAATTTTTTTGATAATACATCCTATAAAAGAAGGTTGTATATAAATCAAAATATGCCTCAATGAAAGGAGACTAGGACGATATCCCTTAACATGAGTGATAATTGTCACGTATGTTCATTGTTATTTCCGAATAGTAAAAATAATTTTATTTATATTTGTTTCAAAACCTTTTTCATGTTTATTATTTCTTTTAAATAACATATTACCTTGTTATAACAAACACATTATTATTCAAGTTCATATCAATTTTTTTGCCCATATTCTGCACTGAAGTCGAAAATGAACTTGTTTTGATGTAAATTGTCCAGGTAATCAAAATTCCTCCATCTCCATAATGATTTTAATCATTTAAATACTTTCATATTATCTATATAAGTATTTATAAGAGTTAATAACATTTGGAGATAATAAATAAAATGCACATTTCATAGAGAGGGTAGGACGTACATACCGCTAAATGTTACATTCATTTCTCTATCATATTAATTGAATGAAAACTAAATGAAACATATGAATGATAAAATAATAATATAATATCTATGTTATTTATGTGATATAAGTTCATTAATGTTATCATTTATATGTTCCATGTGAGGGATGAATGATTCATATTACTTTGGGGGGGGAGTCCACTCTTCCTCAAATGAAATTATTGGAATTACAAATTTTAGAAAAATCAATGTATGTTGTCAAAAATTTAAAAGAGCATATGGATAATATAAATATAATATTTATCATATATAATTACAATTCCATTATAATATCCCCCATGAGAGGTTGTAGGATAAAATTGAACAATCATTATTTCATGAGACAGTAATTCATCGTACACAGAAACAATATGTTATTATCTATTCACTACAAGAAAACAATGTTTTAGTGGCCATTTTTTCATGACTATTTTAAAAACCATAGATATTTTTTTCCAAATAATAATTAAGAACTCTACTGATTTTTAAAAAAAATTAATTTTCAATTAAAAAATCTTCTAAAAAATAAAAAATAAATAAATTCGGTTTTTTTAAAAATACCACAAATATTAAAAAATATTGTTTATGAAAATTTAAGATTATTAATTATATTTTTATTATATTTTAATATTATTTTTATCTACAATGAAATATAGTTTATTAATGAGAATTTTATATATTTATAATGTATCAATTAATTAATATTTATAATTAATAGTTAATAATATTTTTGACTTGAAAACAAATATTCAATAAGTAGAAGAACAGACTTCAGCATCCAATGACCATAACTTCTGATCCAAAAGACCATTTCTGCTCCACAACCATTCAAATCTATGTTTATCAAATAAGAAAAAACCAAGTGAAATTTATATTATGTGATAATGAACATAAATAATATAATCCTTTTTTATTTATTTATATATTATATCTTTATTTTTTTTTCAATATTAAAAAATTAATTATTATTTAATTAATTATAATTAAAAAATTATTAGTTATTAATTATTAGTTATTAGTTATTATTAATTAGAAATTAAAAATTAATTATTAATCTATTAAATTATTAATCTATTAAATTATTAATCTATTAAATTATTTACCCATTTATTCATTTATTTATTTATAATTTAATATTTAATAATTAATATTTATAACTTATAATTTATAATTTATAATTTATAATTTATTATTTGTTACGTTTTTTTAAATTTACTAAATATTAATTTGTTATTAGTTCATTATTCATTTATTATTTGTTTATTTATTTAATATGTTTTGATTATTAATTAATTATATTTTAGTTAAATGTTAATTATTTATTAAATATTGAATATTAAATATCGCATATTAAATATTAATTACTACTTTTATAAATATCAATTATTAATAATTAGTTATTATTAATTATTAATTATTAATTAATTAGTATTTATTTATTTATTTATCTATTTGTTTAGGTGGGTATTTATTTATTTATATTCTTTATTTTTATTCATTATTCATTATTTTTTATTTTTTATTTTTTATTTTTTTTATTAAATTATTAATAATTTACTAGATATTAATTTATTCTTAGTTCATTTTTTATTTAATATTTATTTATTTATATATTGAGTATTCTTTATTAATTAATTAATTATTAATCAATTATTAATTAATTATTAATAATTTAATAAATTTTTATAAATTTTTAAATATTAAATTTTAATTCCTAATTCTTAATTTTTTATGATCAATTATAAATAATTAGTTATTAGTTATTATTAATTATTAATTATTAATTATTTGTAATATACTATTTATTATATATTATATATTATATATTATATATTATATACTACATATTAGTAATTATTTCTTATTTATCTATTATTTATTAAATTATTATATATTTGTAATTTATTTATCATATATTAAATTATTTTTTAATTAATTTACTATTTATACATTACTTATATATTATATGTTATATATTATTTATTATCAATTATCTATTATCTATTATATATTAACAATTATATATTTTTTATGTAATATGTATTAAACATTATGTATTATCTATTATCTATTATGTATTATATATTAGATAATATATATTATCAAAAATAATATATATATATATGATATATTATATATAATATATACTATATTATGTATTATATATTATATATAATTTATAATTTATTATGACTTATATATTAGATTTTATATATTACATGTTATATATTATATATTATATATTATTAATTATTAATTATTAATTATAGGTTATTGATTATTGATTAATCATTATTGATTGTTAATTATTGATTTATAATTATTTAGTTTGATTTATTTTTTATGTAATAATTTTTTTAATTTAGATATATATGTATAAGTATGTTAAATTTGATTTATTGACCACATGAAGAGCCTGCTATAGTGATAATGTCTTTGAAGAATTAGCAGGAGTTACGGGGTTCAAATCTCACCAAACGCAGCATTTATATTTATGCCATGGGCGTGTGCATGGACATGGACATGTGCATGGACCTGTCCTCATGCATTGAGATAGGCATGTGCGTGGTAATAATAAATAAATAAATAAATAAATAAATAATGAAAATTAAAAAATAAAAAAAATTACTAATATAAAATTTATATATAAAAATTTAAAAAAAATATTAAAAATTATAAAATTAATAAATATAAAAAACTCTTTAGTGACGTTTAAATTGTCATCAAATCTTCATGGATGGATATAAAAAACATCATCTAATTATTTCCCAACATATGATTTAGCAGCGGTTTTCTAAAACCATCACAGAATGATTTAGGGGTTGTTTAAGCAAGTGTTAAATAAAAAAACAACCACTAAATACAAATTTTGGCATAGTGATTAGATCGAGGGTTGTGTAAGGTTAGTATGAGTCATTATTATAAAAACAACCTAGTATATTAAGAATATTGTTGTTGTTAGGTAATAAAATAATATGAAAATCATAGGGAGTGAAGAAGGAAAATAATATAAAGTATCATTAGAGGAAATGATTCCTCTAAAATGGGTAACCCCTTTGGATTTAATCCAAAATGTTTTCTTGAATTGCATTCTTCCAAGTTATGGATTGTATGATGAAGGGAGATATTTGAGGAGAGTATTTGAGTTGAATTTAGACGTTCCAAGGATCATGAGATGTGCGAGTTAATGGGTATATGTGGTGGCATTTTCTAAGAGGGACGAGACTTTATGAAAATCCTGAAATATTATTTTATTATAAACATTATTTCTTCTTATAATGTCCCCAAAGACATTTATTTAAAATATAAGAATATTTTGGGTGGTATAACCATCATCCAATTAAAATTAATAATGTTTTTTATATTTTAAAGCCTTATATTTTTTGTTTAACCTTTATTTTACCATTTTTAATATTACCATGATATTTTTTTATTTACAAAATATTGGTTAATTTAATTAGAAGAAAATTTCAAAAATCACAAAAAAGTTCTATTTATGAAATATTCAGACATATTATATCCATTTGACCTAATCTTCGATTTTAATAATTTTAAAGCATTTAATTAACTATTTATTATTTTATGTTTTAAATTATGTCAATTTTGACACTATTTATATTTGACTTTATAAAAAAATTCATAACAACTATATTACTTTGAAACAAATTCATTAAATAAATCTTAATATGTCATAGTAGTTCGATAAAATTTTGGATGACATAAATTATGTCATATAATACTTATTTAATTTTTTTTAATATCATTTATTTAATATTTCTCTAAATAAGACAATTACTATATCACTGTTGTGTAAATATTTATGGTAATTATTTAATCTATTAAATCCAATAATATATGTACTTTGTTTATATTTATAAATAAAATTTTAGTTTGATGATAATTAATTATCTCTCTACATTAAAATTAATATACTTATAATAGAAATGGGAGAGACATGTTGTCACCTTCTTTTGTTTTAATAATAATTACCTCACTATCATGGAAAAATACTAATTAAATGAATAAATTTCAACCCTTATGTTATATGGGTCGATTTTTATACATCTAATAGGATTTTTTAGGTGTTAGGGTAATTTTATTATACTTCTCATAGTTCTTGTTACCCTAATTTACCAAATTTACCTTTAAATGGGGCAACAAATAATTACCAATGTTAAAATTCATAATGACCAAAATAAAGGGTACATATTTACATATTTTGAAACAGTTGACTCCAAATATTTAATCCATCATTCTATATTAAAAACATAGAATTTGTATAAATTAATTTAAAATCAATTTCTTTTGTCAAATCCACAATACGAGTTTTTAAAATTTAAAAACTATTATAATATTGACATGTGTTTATGTCTAATTTAAATGGGAAATTACTTCAAATAACCATAATTGTATTAATTGATAATAAAATAATCTAATTATACATTAAAAAAAATTAAAACCAAAATATTACTTTATAAATAAATTATATAAAAAATTCAGTTTTGAATTAAAATGATGAATTTTTCACTATTCATAAAAATATGAATTTTATTAGAAAAATACCAAAATTTTAATCCAAGTAAATTTTTTTCTCGATTCTAAATAAGATTTTTATTTTATTAAATATAACATATAAAATAGACAAATACTATTTTTAATAATGGGTTTCCATCTAAATGTGGTGAAACGACGTTTTCAGAATATTAGAGTTTTATATTCATAAAATTAGATCCATTTTCATTTATGACTCTAAAATTAATTTGATAAATATAAAAAAATTATATATCCGTAAAAACATAGTATTTTTAATTCTGATCATTCCAGCCAATACAATGGAAAGGCTTTAACTATCATTTAAAATAAAAATATTATTTTTGTATTATTTTTTGGTATAACTCATTGTTGTGTTCAATGTATGATTTCGGAGAAACACGTTGTTGTTTGTCGATATTCTATAGGAAAAATAATCCCCTATAACATTAAGTTAATACATTATTCAAAAATATTAAAAGATATGAAAAATATATTATTCTATAAATACATGGGATCCTACATAGGGTCATTACAACCTCCCCACTTTAAGTTAAGTCATCTCTGATTTGACATTCTAAGAGTAAATACATGTCGTTAGTAGAGATTTATAGCCACTAAGTTTGTATATCTGTATCTAAATACTAGGTCTCATCCTATAAAAGAATTTTCTACCAAAACACCAACACCAAAGTAACATACATGCATTAGGATGTCTTTAAGATCCAATCAAAAATACGAATTGAATAATCATTGAAATAATCATCTACATCCAATTCAACTTCGTCAGGATGAAGGTCATGTGATGTGTCTGGATGATAAGGGAATATGAGACATGTCAATCACATCATGCATTGATCTGTAACTTTATGGAAGTTCCAACTAGTATGTCACGAGTCTGTTCCATTTCATAACCTCAAAGGGTTCAACGAACCTTGGTGGGAGCACACCCTTCATTGATATATTTATGTGTCCAGTCTTGGGATTGACATTCAAGAAAACCTTGTCTTTGACCTCACTCTTGATAGGTCTTCAACATCTGTTGGTGTAAAATTATTTTTTAGTGATCTATCAATGTGCTCTTTCTAATCAATTGGACCTTATTTTTAGTCTCCTCCACGAAACCTATAAAAATCATAGATGCCTCACCTTCCTCTATCCAAGACAATGATGAGTGTAATTTCCAAATATATAATTATTCGTAATGATCCATCTCTTTGGTATCCTAAAATCTATTTTTCTAATTTAAATCATTGAGGTGAATGAGTTTATCCTAGGCACCCCCAATGTCTTGTAGTCATGCGCAAATAATTTCCTCTAACACGAGGTTCATATGATCTATCTGCCAATAAGTTTGAGGGTCATATTCCATGATCAAAAGTATACACATAACAAAGTCCTCATAAAACCTCTATCAAAATCACCATGTTAGATGAGAGTATCTATCAGATATGATAGAATGAGAGTCCCTATGAAGATTTACAAGCTCTATAACATAAAAAATTCATTTCTTGTATTTGGAGAATGTATCTGGCATGGGTAATATATGTGAAAACATCCTCATGAAATCAATGAAATCCCAAAATGTATCATTACCATGAGGTGATCAAGGCATGCCAGTCACAACGTCCATCGAAACATCGACCCATTTCTCCAAGGAATAGAAAACAATAGTAAATGACCTACCACACACTATTACTATGCCTGCACCTGTTGACATGTAGAACATCAAGTGTTGAGGCCTAGATTCTCATATTTCATAACAGGACACTAATACTAGTGTTGTAGATCATGATACATTTTGGTGATATCGAGGTGAGCCACCCATTCTAAGGCATGTAATTCCTGAAACATATTCTCTATGATTTTATCTAGGACCCATAAATTCATAAGTAATCTTAATGTTTCAAACCCATAAAAAATCCATCCTTAAAATATATCTTCATCTGAAAAGTTTTCACATAGGATGGGGCCCTAGGGATTAGATAACTACCCCATTCATACATGTTTCAGAAGAGTAAATGTAACAACTAATGTTTTGATGATAGTCATACAATGGTCCCCCTAAACTAAAGTTTTAATCTCTAAGAATAAGTCCATGAGCATAAATTCACATATAAAATCTTGAATAGTTAGTGTTTGAGGCTTCTACCTTAGAGCCTCAACCAATGCATTTCCCCTACCATACAAGTAGGAAAATCTTGAATTTTAATGAATTTTGGTTCATGACCGACCAAAACATCATAAGATTGAGATTATATTGATTAAATATGTACTTGAGTATTTTTTGATCATCGGATACCAAAAAAACTCTTAATGTAGATAGACTCTCCAACAGTGTAGAGTATTAACTAGAAAAAATAGCTCAAGGTCATGTGTTGGGTAGTTATACTTATGAGGCATTAACTGAAGAGACCCATAAAAAATGACTCACTAATCCTACATTATAATATATCCAATCCTAATGCCTAATTCATATCACTATACATTATAGATCATTCATACCTTTGGAAGAATTTGAATTTTTTCTTGAAGTCAATATAGTTCATCAAATATGAAAGTATTCTTCATAATAAACTGATATTATAAATTTCACACCCTTATTTTTTAATCCGTTGAGAAATGATTCAAGATTTATGAATTTGTGGTGAAATTTTTGTATTATCTATCAATAAAGAAGAAACACCCTATTTCATTAATGTTATTGGGACACTCCAAAATAAACTATAGCTCTCACTTTATCTAGGTCTTCTGAAATTCCTGAATCTAAAATGACGTGGAACTAGAAGTAGAATTGGTCTATCCAAAAGTAGAATTTAGTAATCTTAGAATATAGATGATTCTCACTCAGTTTATTTAGCAGAAGCTTAATATGGGTTTCATGACTGTCAATACACTACGATATCATCAAAAAAGATATCCATGAATGGACTTATATACTAGCGGGAAACCTGATTCATAAGATCTATAAATAATGTGTGCACATATGTGAGCCCAAACGACATGGCATAGTAATCATATAGAACATACGTTCTCCTAAAATCTATGCGAGGTATGAAATATTCCTTGATGTTCATCTACTCATAGATATAAGTAAAATATATCATTGAAAACACCATCTCACATGAGAGCTAAACAATGATCTAACAACCATGTTTTTTGTAAACATTTTATTATTTAATTAATTTTCATTGATTTCGTACATTTCATGATAAACTATGTTAAAAATTCATTATAGGCTACACCATTCTAATTTATCACTATATGCAACATCTACTTGTCTTATGTTATACAGAGCATCAATTTTCTACAAAATAACATTTAATTTGAATAATTATTAAAATGAGATAGATTTTATCGAAATTTTAAATATAGTAATGTGTATATTAATGACTAATTTTTAAATATTTTCTAAAATGTTTTTATATAAATAAAAAATATTGATAAAAAAACATTTAACATTGGTAATGTCTTTATATGTCTCAAAAATAATATTTCCTCAAATGAACATCGTTTTATATAATTAAATGAAAATTAATGAAAATTATTTTAGAAAATTTTAGAAAATTATTTTGATAAAATAATTTTAATTTTTTAATTAATAATTTTATAATTATCTTAGGGTCAATTTTTTGGACTATTTTGAAAAACAATATTTTTTTATGAATATTAAAATTACAATATTTTATTCCAGAACAAGATTTTCATCTAAATTATTTTTATAGATAAATTATACATTTTACTGAATTTAAATTTTAATGAGGTTAATTTTACATAAGTTATTCATTTCAAGGTCATTGGAACCAATTTCACATTTAAATTGGATATCAAAACATTCCATCCTTTTAATCATTTTTTATAAAAACCTGTTATCACAACCCATCTACGGGATTAAATTAAAATCAATATAAGCCACTTATTTGTTTTGAATTTAGAAAAATGGATTAAAAATTTGGAACAACTATAATTTATAATTTATAATAAGTTCAACATAGTTTTTCACAAAGATTAATTTTGAATGTGATTAAAATTTATTACAATGATTAGGAAATACATTATCATTAAAAAGGAAAAACCATTAAACAAACAACTAAAAATGACATTAAAATTTGATTAAAAGACATTTCATTCTCATATATATATCCTATCCAAAATTTTCTCAGGTTGATACCATTAATGGTGTTACATGTCATAGAAATATCATGGGTTGAATTACCATTTCAAAAATTTGAAAGAATTCCACTCCTCATCCACTATAAAATGGTTCTCAAACCTAACACTTATTCACACCTTTTAATTCCATATCATCAATAGAAATAATCTTAAATAAGATATTAAAATCCCTCACATCATTCTAAAAGTCTCACTTTGGTCATAAATCCATCCATCAAATCCCTTTGTTGAAAACCAAGTGGAGTTACCCAAAGAAGAGGTAACATCATTCCTCAAGCTCTTTTGACATATTTTTATTCTCTACCACCTCATTTCTTCATAATGCATTACTATATATAAACATCATTATAATAAATATACTGTAATGTTTTTATTTTATGGTTTCTACCTAAACATACTCAAACATTCATCTAATTTGTACCGAACACATCATTTTTATTTATGGAGAACTACCACCCACAAAATGATGTTGTTGGTTTTTCTTTACCACCACTCATTGATTGGAATTATGATGGAAACTATATTTTTATATATTTTTTTGTGTTATTTATTATGTATTTATACTTATTTAAATATTATTTAACACATAACTTCTTGCTTTTCAATTCATGTAAATACACTAACTTTGATGGGGGGAGTTTGGACTAAAACCTCATAGAATCGATATGATTAAATCAAATATTAGATTGAATGTATCAAATATGAGTTTAGAAAAATTATATGATAAATAAGACATAATAATTCTATTTTAATTATATTATATATTCATATACATATATTTATTTAATGTTCATTCATTCAATATAAATATAAAACACAAACAGTGTTCCTGCGTACATATGACCTACCGTCTCTAGGAACGTTGTATTCCATTTCATATTTTTATATTATCTTATTATATTAAATTAAATATATAATTCATAATTATGATATTTATGTTACATTTTTAATAAAATTAAATCATGATCTAAGTATACCGATTATGAATAATAAGTCAAAACATGTACAAAGAGCAAAGAGGATGGTACCCAATGTCAAACCATCACACGGAATTATTAATAAATTTTTAATATAAGTTCATAATCAGAACATATATTATATTATATATACTAATATGGTTCCATTAATTTTTTTTAATTATATTATATTTATTATAATTAAGGTTTTAATTAGTACGAGGAGAGTCATTACATAAGCTATGAGAATTTCTAGTCTAACATTAATTTTTGTGAGATTTAATCCTTATTCACCAATCGTGTCTCTTGTGTGGCATAAAGACTACCCATAAATATATTATATTTTTATTATACTTAATTCAATGGGTATATATGTATCTATCTTAGGATCTCTATTTCATGGGGTTTTTGTTTTAGATGTTACAAAATCTGTAAAAGGCTTTTGTCTCAATTTTCCACCTTTGAGACACAAGCCATAAATTTTAAAAACAACATTTAAAAGAATAAAAAAAATTTCAAATAAGATATTTTAATATCATTATCAAAGAAAGAGTAAATTAATAAAAATTAATATTTTTTATGAATATTATTTGTAATATTCAAATTTTTCTCAACGAAATTGGTTTCAAATCATTTTCATCATTTCATTATAAGCATTCAAGTGGTTTTCAAATACATGGTTTTCAAAATGTTATAAATCATTACAATTATATTTTCAATGTTTTTCAATGAATTATATGTCAATAAAAGTATAATTTTATTTATAATTTTTCATGTTTTACTTCAATGAAAATTGATATCAAATTGTTTAATGTTTTAAAAATCATTTTCCAATGAAAAGAACAATTTCTACAAGAAAGGGTTTTAAATGATAGTTCAAAATTGTTTTTCATATCTGATAAAATAAATTGGTGTTAATTGTTCATTTTTGGGTAAATGATACAAAAGTTTAATTCCTATTGTATTTCTGAATTGTTTGTGGTTTGATGGAATTATGTTTATGAACACCTTTAATCATTCATGGGTTATATATTTATGAATCTAGTTTTTTATTCATGGGTTATATTATTATGAAACTTTCCAATATTCAAGGGATATTATTTGATTATATTATAATGAAACATATTAATTTTATCAATGGTAATGATATGATTACATCTTTATTACACCCATTTAATTTTATGGGTTATGATATGACAGTTTGTAATGTTGTTCCACATGTTTGTATGATTTCGTTGTGGGATGGGTGGCACAAAAGGATATCAATAATGAATTGGGTAAAAAATATATATCATGAAATAATGATAGTAATAATATTTATAGTATTGAGCTGCTATGACTTTTTAGGAATCCTTATCCCCTATGAAAATATGGGGAAACCTGGTGCACTATGAGAATATGAGGAATCACGACCCATTACAATGAACAGACTGTGATTGGGGATTGTGGTGTGTAAAACCCATCAGATTTATCCCAATTATAGATCCCTACTACTATTTGGAAATTATTCCTTTCTTATATAGAATTATAGAACATGTGTATGTGTTTTCCATAATTTCATGTCTTATTCCTATGTTATGATTTCTTGGATCATGCTATGGATTCACATATTATTGAAATCTTATGAAATAATAATCATTATTCCATTATTTATGTATATGATATTTGATATACAGGTTATGATATTAACATGTTTTGATAACATTATTGTACTCATACTCCCATGCTTATTTATACATATATTCCTTTTTTACCCACATGGATATTTTGAGGTCACCCCTTTTTATGTTTACTTCCCCTAGATATAAAGATATGTATTACATATAATGTATCATAGAAGGGTTCCTTTTCGGATGAACCTAGAGGGAGATAATGAAGGTTACTTATTTTCCATTTTTATATTTACAGGGTTCCAAAGGCACAATGATAATATTTCCATTTGGAATCTCTTAATTTAATGTATATTTTATAGAAAAAAGTGATGTAATGTAACTTTATGAAAACTGTGATTGATAAATTTTGAATTAATGAAAATTTTTATTTAACCTTATGAAATAGGGATGACATAACCTTAGTGGAAAGTCTATAAAAACGTCTAAGGATTAGTAAAATCACAAATAAAATGTATAGATAAATTTCCTATAATTTTTCTAAATGTTTGAGATAGTGGTTTCCATTAGATACCTCAATGTATAGATACTAAAAGTGGAAATGGTTCTATAATAGATGTACCAAGGGGTAACAACTATGACAATGTGCATTTATCCTGATTCAATCATATCCTGGTACAAAAAAATATTCCATACTATGCATATATGTCGACACACCTAGAGGATATTCATTTGGAAATGAAAATATCATCACAATCAACCATAAAAAATTTAATAATATGTTGTATTTGAATAACCTAGTATAAACCTTGGATGTTATATATTAGTGAATGTGTCATAATTTATACATCTTGTATGATTTTTTTTTGGTTATTTGGTTTCTTAATATGAACACAATTTATTACTCTATACTATTTGGTTTTAGTCAACAGATGAAATCCAAAGGAACCATGCAAATGGTGAGTGTAATGAAAAATGAAACAATTTTCATCTTGAGAAAATGAATTCTCTAAGATATGTAATGAATAATATTATTTCTATGATCACCCAACATTATCAAGCTATGAATAATGATGATATTACAAATAATAAAATTTGGGAATGACATTCTATTGATTCCTACAGGTGGAAACATCCATAATCCTTCTATAGGTCTTATAATCCCCATAATTCTGAAAACAGTATTGGTACCACTATAAAATATTTCTATTCTATAGTTATCATATGATGATAAAGTAATTATTGTTATTTATGTCTTACAAGGTGAAGTATAATAGTGGTGTAATCTAATAAATAATATGAGGAGGAACGATGAAACTGAATCTATATATTGGGATTAGTTTAAGAAATCATTATTCAATATGTAACATCCATGTGTTATGTTAACGAAGATAAAAAATTAGATCCTTCAGTTGAATAAAATGTATTCTAAATCCAGCAATACCAATGAGGATAAGTTCATAAGACTTGTGATCTATGTTCCTATAATTATTTTCCAACACAAAATTACTGTTTGTTGGGTCTTCATAATCTTAAAACCTTATCTCCAAAGGGAGTCATCCATTATAGAGATTAGTTGATATGAAAATATTTTTTTGTTTATAATAAATAATGAAATCAAAGATAAATTAACCTATCAATATAATTGTTTTAATAAGTAGAGGAATATGGGGTTCAAAGGAATAATTTAAAAAACATGGGGAAAAGAAGGTCACATTTCTTTTTATGCTCTATGTGTGAAATGAAGCATGGAAGAAATTGTATTATGGGTTCTAATAAGTATTTATTTGTTTCATTTAAAGACATCATGAAATTTATTTCAATAAATATAGAAAAAACTAGCCAAATGATGAAAATATAGTAAAAGATAAATAGAATAAACTTCTCATACATCAGTAATTCAATTGTAAGGAGGATGGACCTTATGATAACTAGTTCACAAACGAAATGGTTATGGATGATGACCAGTGTCAATAGCTTCATAAATAGAGGGATAAAATGAAATCTCATGTGATAATTGTTTCTAATTAAGAGCATGATAACAAAATTATTAAAGGTAAATAAATAATAAACTATTTATCATCTAATGTTTTATTTTATTATGGACATAACCACACATTAAATTATAAATAATTTTCTATGGGTATTATGATTACACCCAAATGAATAGACGAGGAATCATAAATACAAACCCTTAATGGTATGATGATTTCATATCAAATCTATAATTCATTTCTATTTGATGTTTGTGGGAATGTACATCCCACAAATATTGTCATTATTCCCATGGTTGAATTTGATGTCATATTAGGCATGGCTTGGAATTATCTTCATAAATACCACATAAATTGTTGATGAATGATGGATATGCAAGGCATTTCAAACCAAAATATGATCATATATCAATGTGTTGATATGTATGAACTACCTATGAACATAAATCGGGTGTATGGATATAAATTCCAATTTAAAAGCTATGTTTGTCTCAAATGGTTTTAGGGAAACTTTACGTCATCTATATTCCTAATGATATATAATTTATTTATATGTTACCAAAATATTTTTTTTAGAATTATATGGAAACCATAAGTTGGTTTTTTAAAATAACTCATACGACATTCCTCTCAAATTTCAAAGACTCCCTATATAATATCCCCAAAATAATTGAAGGAATTACAGAACAGTCTCTAAAAAACCATTATAAGATATTCATTCATCCATGTATGAAAACATGGGGAGGACCTGTCCTCATTATGAAAAATAAATATGGATCAGTAAAACTATCTATTTATTATTAGAGTTGAAAAAGATCATGATCAAGAATAATTATTATATTTATCATATTGATGACATGTTTGATCAACTACGCTTGTTCAATAATTATACAAGATTGAACATAATTTTGGATTTCACAAATATATGTTCATGAATAAGGATATACCAAAGATGAGAAGACATAAAAGTTATAGATGTCAGGAATATATATTGAAGCCATTTAGGCATAGTAGTTCCTTAACTGTCATCATTGATTTTATGAATTGAGTCTCTATACATAACCCATATTAGTTTTTTGTTGTCATTATAGTTGAAATAATTATATATTCAAGGAACAAGGAAGAGCATGAAGACTTATTTAGAATTGAAATTAAGACAATATAGATGATGAAGTTGTATGAAAAAATTTCAATGTGTGGATTTGGGTAGAAAAAGGTTTCATTTTGGGCCACATAATATTATTATGTGGAATAGTCGTATATCCATAAAATAATCTGTCTATTGATTGTGGTCCTAGACTAAACACATTGACATAGTTTCATATTTTTCTTCTATTACCATGATTATAATGGTCGTTTTTTTATAATTTCCCATGGTTATATATTCCTCTAACCACGTTTACATAGAAGGGTTCCATGTTCATCTGATAAATTGAATGTGAGGAAAATTTCACAGAACTGAAGAGAAGGTTTGTCAGCACGCCTTTTCATACATTACCCTATATTATAGAAGGGGCTTAATTATATTGTGATGCATCCACTAAAGAATTTGGATGAATTAATACATGGGAAAACATGTTTATATCATATTCCACCTGACATTTGAAGATTCCTAAGAAATATTACCCAACTCATGATTTTAATTTAGTAGCGGCAATATTTGAATTATTGATATGAATTCATTATACTAATGGGGAATGGTGTCATATATATACAAATCATAAAAGTCCGAAAAATATATTTACATAGTCGGGGTTGACCATGTGATAGAGAATATGGTTCAAGATGACAATGTATTATTATTGCTCAGTACATTACCTCCCTAAGAAATATAACATGGTAGCCGATTCATTGAGTCAAATGGATCATGATAGTATATACATGATGTGGATTCTAAAAAATCCAATATTTCGAGATTTCCAAAGGCTGAATTTGTAAATATTAATAGTTGTAGAAAATTATTTTCTTTCACAATTGAATGTTAATCCCTATATCAACGTGATGATCAGAGAGGCGAAGAAGGAATATTTATTGATGAAAAAAAGGTCATAGATATTCCTATGTTTAACCTTGATTAGGATGGAATGATAATTTTTGGCTACTGTGTATATGTTCCATGCATCTCGTATATGAAGAAGGACCTGTTAGAAGAATAAAATAGTTGTTAATTCTCAATTAATCCTAGATGTATGAAGATGTTTAGAGAAATTAATGAAAAAATAATTTGCATATGTCACAAGGATAGATTTTGTCAAGTTTGTATTTCGGTTCGTGGTATTTCAACAAGTTGAGGATGAAATAAAAAATCATAAGGTGATGTTTCAACCATTGCCCATATATAAATGGAAATAGGATAACATCATTGTGGATGTTTTCATTCAAATCCCTAAACAATCAAAATGGATTTGTGATATATGGGTGATATTCAATCACCTTACTAATTCAGATCACTTCATCACTATGAGAGAAGACTTATCTAAGGATCATCCTGTTTGGATATAAATTATGAAAATGGTAAGGTTTCACAATGTGAAAAATTCTATTGTATCTGATCAAGATCTAATGAAAAAATCAATATTCTAGTGATGTCTATAAAAATTACTTGATACAGATTTGAGATTCATAATTACATATAATCCTCTAATAGGTGGTCAGTCTAAATAAAATTAAAAACATTGAAGATGTGGTGAGATCTTGTTTGTTGGATTTCAATGGTGATCAGGATCAACATTACCCACTGCATTATTTGTCATAAAATATCATTAACTAAATAATTAATTTGGATCATTATGAATACCATTATGGGATGAAATGTAGAGCTACAATGTGCAGGGGTGATATTGGGGAACGAAAGCAATTAGGTCATATGATAGCTTAAGAAACAATCATGAAATTTGGAACCATTACACATAATATCAAGGCAGAACAAAGTGGATTGAAATTTTATGATGATAACCATTAGAGTGAACTAGAATTTTATATTTGTAAGATGTTTTTACTAAAAATGTATCCATGGAATAATGTTATGTGGTTCTTGAAAAAGTAAACTAATACCTTGGTATATTGGTCCCTTTGATATTCATGATCATATTATAACGATATCTTTTCATTTTCCACTTCATCTAAATATCTCTAAAGTCCATGATTGGTTATGTATATCACTTATAAATTACAGAAAACATGAACCTTTTGATGTACTAAACATAGGGGTGATTCCACTAGATTCGAATATTTTATATAATGATTAACGAGTTGAAATAATCGATTATATTGAAAAAGTTATATGAAAAAGGCCAAAAACTGAGTTACTGTTTTTTTTGGAAAAATAACCAGTAATTGGTAGTTACATGGGAATTTGAGGTCACTACAAGAAAAGAATATATTCATTTTATTATGTCAGAATTAAGAATATCAAGGGAGAAATTCATTTTAAGTGGTGTATAATATAACACCCTCAGTTTTTGTGATCCTTTTTTGAATAAATTAATTTTAATTGATATCAAGCATTTCACTTTACACTAATTCTAAATTTCATTATACACCATGCCTTTATAATCCTTTATTATATATTTCACTAACTTTTTTTTTGTTATAGGAAACACTACGTTTCTACGAAATGACATTTTATTTTTAAAAATATTTAAACAACATCGTTAAAACTATGCCATTAAAAATTGTAATATGAATATTAATAGATAATTTTAAATCTGTAATTTTAATGGTTTCATATAAATAATAATTATTGGTAATAAAACATGAAATATTTGTAAATCCAATAAATGTTTTAAAATAATATTTACTAAAATGAAATTTTTTTGTCCATGTGTAAATTAATAAAATATAAAAATTCAGTTACATTTTTAAATTTAATTTGATAAAATAATTAACATTTTATAATTATAAATTTCAAAATTATATTATTCGAAAATCTATGAATTTGTCTAGAAAAAATTATTCGTAGATGAATATTGAAAATACTGAATTTTAATTAGAAACATATTTTTCATCTATATTATTTATATAGTAAAATTATATTTAAACTTGGTATTACATTTTAATGAGATAAATGTTATATAAATAAGCCTATTTATGGTCTTTGGAACAAATTTCAGATTAAAATTAATTATCAAAAAAAATTAATCTCTTAAATATTGTTACATAAAATCACCTTTTCATGACTAGTCTGTAGGATTAAATTTAAATTAATTTTTTCCACTCGTTTGATAATAATTTGGAAAAATGGATTCCATATTTGTAATAAGAATAATTTATAATTTATAATAAGTTCCAATTAGTTTTTTTAACTAAAATATTAGTGACCTTGATTAATATTGATTACACTGATTATGAGAAATCTTAACATAACAAAGGACTAAACCATAATCTTATAGCCCAAAATGACATCAAAACATGTCAAAATAGATTTAATGTTTTTAATTGTACCATATAATATGATTTATTATATTGGTACAATTATTTTATTCTCTTTCCATGGGGTAAATGTTGGTGGAATTCCCTTTCCCAAAAATTTACAATAATGTCACTCCTCCACCACTATAAATGGAACTAACACTACCAATTATTCACACCATTTATGAGCTTTTTACATACAATTGTACACTAAAATATTCTCCCATCATCCCTCCCTACATATTATAATACTCTCTTTTGTAATTTATCAATTCAATGAATCTGTGTATTAAAAACCAAGAAGAGTTAACAAGAGAAGATGTGTCATCCTTTATCAAGTACTTTTGTTTTATATTAATTCTCTACCACCTATATTATTCCCATTATATTATTATGAAATAACTTCATTATCCTATATATAAATATATATGTTTTTATTTAACCTAAAATTTCACACACAGTTATTTAATGGGTACCAAACATATCGTTATTGTGTTCAACAAACTACCGATTCACACATAGATGTTGTTTTTTTACTACCTATCATGGTTGGGAATTATTATGAAAACAATGTATTTTTATTACTATTGTTTTATTTATGAGTTTATTAATTAATTACTTATTATATAAAACATAAATTTGTTATTTCCCTTTTTCAAAATATGATAGATTCGTTTTTGGATGTGGGGACTACCACCCCTTCAATGTGATGTGATTCATTCCTAGTTTAAGTGGAATGTATTAAGGATGGCTTAAGTGAAATTATATATTATTTATGAAATAATAACACTACATTAATTATATTATATATATATCATTTAATATTTTCTTTAATTATGAAAATAAAAGGGAAACAACATTCATTCATATGTATGACCTTCCGTATCCATGAACTATTATTCCAATTCATATTTCAATATTTTTTTTATTATTATAAATAAATATATAATGATTATATATGATATTTATATCATGTTTTAAATTTATAAATAATTAATTCGTGATCTATATAAGATGAGAAACTATAATTAGTCAAAATTTGTATGGACTACAAAGTGGATATTACCCAAAGCAAAACCATATCAAGGAATTGTTAATAAGTAGGTAATATAAAGTTATAATAAATCCATATATGGTATTATATAATATAATATGGTTAGATAATGATGTATAAGAAACTTATATTTATTAAACAGAATGTTTTTACAATTATAATGAGAGACAAGACATAAGCTATGGGTATTTATAATATCAATTTTATTTTTGTGAGATATTGGCTTATTCGCTAATCATTTATTTTGTGGGGTGTATATACTACCCATGAATATATTATATTATTATTTTCCTTAAATCACTATGAATTTACATAGCCATTATATTACCTTTCATTCAAGCCTTTTATGTTATAAACGTTACCAAATCGGTAATGTATTTCAATAAAAAATTTCAATATTTTAGACACATTCAAATAATTTCAAAAACCATAATTTAGAAAAACATCCAAAAAACATAAAGAATATTTTTTTGATCAATTTCAAGAAAAATGGTTTTTAGCATTTTTTATGATTTTTAAATAACCATTTTTAAGGATAATGTTTTTCCAACGAAATGTGTTCTCAAATGACTTCAAACATTGTTTACATGTAATCCATATGTTTTTGAAGAAATGGTTTACAAATTTTTTCAAGATTTATTTATAATTTTTAAAATTTTCATTAATAAACTCGATTTAATTATCATTTTTTGAATATTATTTTATATTTTTTCATTTAATTTCCAATGAAATTGGTTTCAAAACGTTTTGAAGAATTATTTATATGTTTCTATCTGCTTTCAATGATATGATTTTCAAAAAAAAACATCATTTGTTAGTTAAAAAGTTTCACATTTCTTTTCAAAGAAAATGGTTTACAATGGGTTTTATGTTTTTAAAAAAACAGGGATGAGTGGATATTTTCTTCAAGAACAATTTAAAAATATGTTTCAAATTTATTTTTCATCTAATATTCCTTCCAATGGTGTTACTAATTCCATTATTGGTAATTTTCCAAAGGATCTATTCATATCCATCCTCTAAATGTTTTACATATTAAATGAATGATTCTTATGAATATGTCTTCCATTTTATGGGTTATATTTTTATTAAAACCATTTCATCTTAATGGGTTATATGATTATTAATCCCACCAATTTTCACACATTATTCATTAATGAAATGATTATTAAACCTATCCATATTTCCACATGTTATTATATGATTACATGTTTATGAAACCCATATCATTTCTTGGGTTGTGATATGACTGTTTATTTTTTTATGACCCCTGTTTATATGATATCATAATGATATTGGTGGGACCTATATCTCGCTCTAGTGAATTTGGTAATTATTAATATACCATGTTATAATGATGGAAATCCAGTTTATGGGCTTGATCCACTAGCGAAGATGAGGAAACCTGATCAACTAGAGGAAGATGGAGAATCATGATCCACTATGGGAAGATAGGGAATAAGGATTCATTGTGGCATGATGGGGAAAACTGATCCTCTATGGGATTTTGGGGAATCCAAATCCCTTAAAATAAAATACTATTATTAGGGATAGTGTTTTTTCCATCCTAGTAGGTGTAGTCCCCATAAAGTTCTAGAATATTTTTTGGAAATTTTCCCTAACTTATAGGGAATGATATTACATTTTTATGTGTATTACACAATTGCATGTCTTATTTCAAGGTTATTCTTTCATGAATCAATATCTGGATTTATATTTGCGATCATTGATATAAAGGTTATGATCATAAAAGGTTATGATCACATTATCATATCCTTATTCTCATATTTATTCCTGCATATCTCAATTTTTTTAACCATACTGACTATATGTGATGACCCATTTTTAAGCTTCCCTCCCTAGGTAATGAATATATGTATTATATATGATGTTCTTAAGAAGTTTTCTAGTCATTAAGTTCCTCAGGAGGGATAATGTATCCGACAAATGTACAAGTGATAATGTTTCCACATTTCGAAAGTAACTAGGATAATATGATCTTTGGGCGTCTACATTTGAAATGTATTATGTATTCGAAAAATTTGATGTAGTGCTGATGTCAGAAAAGATAGAGTTTCTATAAAATATTTGTTTAATTAAATTAATTGGATACCAAATCCTTAATGTTATCTTGTTCAATATATAGTAATCCACACAAAGCATAATGTTATTGTCCTCTTTCTTAGAGAAATGGATGGGTGAACCCAATTGATAAGTGGAGGTGAATATGAATCCATTAGTCTCCATATCATCTAATTGTATCTTGATCTCTTGAATCGCTATAGGTTCCAATCTATAATGAGGAATGGTCCCTAGTGCTTCTCTTGGTAGAAGTGCAATTTTGAATTCTAAATATGGTACTAGATGCAGACAAAAAAATTCTTCAAGATAGATATATTTAAATTCAACACTATAATAGGAAAAAAATTGTGTCGTAACCCCAGGTATTCTAATAAAAGACTGGAATTATGATCTATTACATTACCCATCCACTACTATTATGGTCGTTATTATGTTGCAATGACTTCCCAATCTTCTTTATATATGTGCCTAATTCCCTCTAGTGATGTAAATGTCACCCTTCAATGATAGCAGTCAATACAGGCTCGATAAAAAACGAACAAGACCTTACTTCTTATTACATCAAATTACATAATATCAAGGATGAAACTATTACATAAAAATATATAACCATATATCAAAATAATAAGTCCTTACAATAGAAAACATTGTTTTATCGAATACCTAATGAGGTATCTGGTGCCAAAATTTCGTAGATGTGATTGGTCTCCAGGGACAAAAGTTTTATATAATTCATGGATATAAATGGGAGATACATACTAATATCAATTAAATTAGAAAAAAAATTAGAGGCTATTAAAAGAGTAATTATTATTGTAGAAGGCCTACCAATACTCTCTTCCATCATAAGATGGAACACATGTAACATGCATGAACTGCGGCCACGAGTCATTGTCTGACTACATTTACCAAGCCCACTCTACTGCCACTGAGAATCATAAGTCCGATTGCCTTTTCCTCAACCCACACCTCTACATGATTGGCTAGTTTCATTTAATATTGATTTTTGTCATCATTTAACTTGTCCCACTCTTGATCATGGAGTATTAGTAGACATGAGCTCTCTAGGAATTCATGGGGATGATCCTCAGAAGCGTTGGATATTCCCCATCCCCCCACATTCACTTCATTCTTATGGGTCTCATAATCAGTGATACATCATATTTACTAGATTCTCACACCATATCATAATGATTTCATCATAAGGAACATGACTGCTTCTACCACCACAACTAGCCTAAAAATTGGCTTTTTTTTCTAAAATAAGATGTAGAAATGTGTCTAGTTTCTAAACCTATTGGATACATAACATCATCATATCTCAAATTCATCTCTATAATAGGGTCCTCATTGATGATTTTAGAAATGGTAATCAACCTAAACACATTAAACTATGATCAAACGATGTAGACCAACCCATCCCCAAATCACAAAGTAGTTGTAATATCACCACTATCTAGAGTATGAGTGAACTATTGAATCTCATTGAAATGATCATTGTATTCCATAACAGAAATAAACATATATTATTGGTCTATTTATTATCTAGATCGTATATCCCTCACAGTATAGGGAAATTAGTAGTCATATAAAATCATATGGAATACTTCTCAGAGCAGATTTTGATGCCAATTTTTGTTTGTTATCATGTCCCCCCCACTTTGTAGAATCATGAAGCATATATGTTGTAATTTTACCCTCCTATCTAGAGGAATCAAAAAATTCTTGAATCTAAATGGAAACAATTAGATCCAATTATCATCAACATGAGTTATTCCATCCCCTATAAAGGTGGGAGGATGTTTCTTCTAGAATTGTCAAGTCATTTCTTCCATACTTGAGGCAGGTCGAGAAACACCTTTCATAATTTATATAATATATTTAAATTCCTCATCGAACTTGTTACCATCACCCATAACCATAACAAGAATTTATTTCAGATGTGTCACTATAGTTGTCATCAATAGCAACTCGGGTCTGACTACCTCTGGTTCCAAGTCGTCACGGCCTTTAGAGCATGATTCCGGAAGACGTCGTGATAGAATTATAATAAACTTCCAAATGCATGACTCAAAATATATTTAACAATTGATAATATTTCAGATAGAAACATTGAAATGTGTTAGGAATTCAAAAAATAATGATCATTCCTATTTTCCTACTTATCCATAATAGTCTATGAGGTAAAAGTGACCATAATAGGCCATTGGTTAATAAGATATTCATAAATACCAATACCATGGTCAGGATCTGGTATGTGTATAATTTTCACAATTATAATATAATTATGTTGACATTTGAAATAAAATTAATTATATATTTGTATTGTTCAAATAATTTAATAACATTAAATTATTGAATTTTGTGGACTACCATATTTGATTCATAGAAGACCATACTTTTTATGAATCAGAATATTACATCCACATAACCCAAACTATATCATGTTCCATATCATGTAACCAATGGTCTATGGTTCAACATGTTATAATTGACTTATTATGGTGTCTACATTAAACTATTATAGAAAAAACTGTTATGTTAAGGCATGTAATTAATATATCAATTATGTTTTCGAATCCCCACAAGAAGTGTCATCACATTTAAATAAATATTAAACAAACTATAAATATGAAACAAGAAAATATATGCTATAAAAAGGCTGACATGAAAAAATGTTTGCATATTAGTCATAGTGTTCCTTATAGTGATTCATGGCTTAATAAAAATCCCTCATTTCACAAAACCATAGTAATAAAAACCTAATTTCAATTATACGAAAATCAATAACATAAAAAACAATGGTGTCACCCAACGATGATGTTTTTAACCATAAACGACATAATAAATAATTATAATTACTCACATTATGTATTTGGGGTCTCAACTACTCATGGGTTACAAAAATAGAAGAACATGGAAAACTAAAAATTCTTTTAAATTCTAGTCTCCTATCATATACTCAAATATTATGACAATAGAAAAAACCCCCATGATAACACATTTTAATAACATGACCTATGATCCAGTTAACCTCATCCCCATGCTAATGGGTGATATGGCCCTAACCATGCCTCCCCATATGCTATAGGATACTGAATTGCAGTGAGGTTATAATGGTGGTATGATGTTGAGATTATTCCATCTTCTGAGAGTGTCACATTAGATACATATATAAGCATACAATAGTTGAAGAAGATATAATAAATACATAAAAAATATTGTAGTGGATTAATAAACAACTGAACAACTGAATAATAATATCAAATTCCACTAAGGTAGTGTCATATACATGGATGACTGGTATGCTAATAATAAAAGGAATGTAGGGGACTAAAATATACCACCATTCTATTCCAAAATAAAAAAATACATAAAGTATAAAACTGATCGACTAGAATCTTTAGCATATGCTCAGTCATCTACTACTATGCTCTATCTATAGGCAAATCATATCAAAGACTACAAGAATGGATCTTTCCAATGTCATTTCCTACAGAATGAAAGTATTATATAGTATCATAGAAAACATGAGTATTGTGTGATATAAAAATATTATTAGGAAACCATAAATTGTTTCTACTCGTAAACCTTTAAATTCTCATAACTAAATATAGTGTAGTCATAAGTAATTTATTAACAAAAATGAATAAATAAATGACCAACCAAGGTTCTGAAAGGACACATGGTAGATAATCCTAAACCAGCTCATGTCCAAAATAAAATTATGACCAGTCACTATATATATATATTAATAATATATATAGTATAATTATATATATTAAATCCACATTTATAAAGTAAATATGTGAGAACAGAAGTGACCATATACCTAGAATACTAGTTCCAGCTTTACCAGGGAATAACAAAAAAATCCATGACTGGTCTAATTAGACTATAAGCTCAAGAAATATGGTACATGACCTAAATAACATAATGATTTATAGACAACCTGATCATCACTCAAGATGGTGATTTTTCTATCATGTCAAAACTCAAACAAGGTATGCATAGTGTAATGTCTGACATCCCACTCATCTCAATGGTGGTTGATGTCATGATCAGCAACCAATATAAGGGAGTGTGATACTATCTTCATCAACAAGAACAATTACGATCATGTCATAGCCTCAACAAAGGAATAAACATAATTATACTAATTTTATTGTTATAATACCTCTGATATGTCATGTTCACCAAGCCCATATATATATAAATAATGCATTTTAATATTTGTAAATAAAATCATTTGGAATAACATACCATGGGTCACAATTATGAAAACAAATATAAAAAATAATTTATAATTAAATTAATATATTTTATTTATCATGAATTAATAGTCGTGGTCATACAACCCTTATGATTCATTACATTTAAATAATTAAATTAAATTAATTAAAACCAAGCACCATGAATATGTATTTCCATGTAATAATCCGATTGCATTTTCTAAAACAAGGAAAATTTATTTTTAAGTCCCCATCAGTATTTTAGATGGTGACATCATCATTAAGTTAATTTTTTACGAAGGAAATTCCATGCATTACTGGGCCAAATTCCATGGAGGTGCCAAAGATTCCATAAAAAATATAGAAATAGAAATATCATTTAATTTATATAATGAAATATAATATTGAGTTATGAGAATTTGGATCAACTACCCACTAAAGAGACATAAACATGTAACACCTAAGGTGTGTCCATAAATAAGATTAGCTACTTATAAATTATTATATATAATTCAACATGCATGTAAGAATGAGTAATGCTCAATTTTTTTTTGGAGAAATCAAAATAAATAGGGTTCATAGAAATATCTTGTGTGGGGCACATCTTCATTGATATGTGACATAAGAAATCATGGGAAAATGTAAATGACCTTAAAACCAAGAGATTTGATGATTCGTCCCATGATATCAGCCTCAAATTCAGAGTTCGTTGGGAGATATTAAACAGTCCAACACCATAAAAATAGGTAAAACAAGATTGAACCTAAATAGAACAATGATTCTATAAATAATCATAGACATAATGTTATAGGTGAGGAGAGCTTGATGAGATGGACCAAATGCTTCTGAAGAATTGTCATTACAAGTCTAGAAGTGTGAGTTAGATCAATGCCTTGAGTTAGATAAAATGATATCCATATGTGGAAGGATCATAATTTAATTCGTGAAATGGGAGAATAAGAAATTTAAGTAGCTAAATATATAAAATAGAGGAAAATGACATTTCACCTCAAAATATTAGTGGCTGTGGTTATATCGCTTACTTTTTCAAACCATGTGAAACTATGAGAATGTCACTACTTAATCATTTTTTGTTGAGGCACACAGTTTCCCAAATCGTATAAAAACCATTTGAAATACTGCTATCAAAAACTTAGAGTTCCTCACACATCCACGAACCATGGATTGTATGGTAGGTGACAAACCATGTCGCATATAGGTAACCACTATCTAATATTTCACAGTTTTGGTAAGCTATGAATAAAGACCTATGTTTCTTCTACTAAATATTTATCCCATTATTTTCTCCCCATTTCAGGTCTTCAGGATTTTAATAGACCCTAGATTTTGTTGATAAGTCCTTGACTTGATTAAGAAACTAAATTAATACTGATTAAAAAATATAAATGAAACAAATGATATGTACCTTCAAGAAAAGATAAGTCATTAAATGTATCATATGAATTTTATTCTTAATGTCTTAATAAATCATTTTAAATTTAGGGTCCAACATTTTAAAACATTCAAATAAAACATCCTCTTTGGCAGATATAATTGGAAGTATGAGGGTCTCAATAAAACTAGGTTTTCAAATTGGAGGACTTTTATGGGATGTCAAAATATGGAAATTTAAGGGAAAACTATTCTCCATGATAAAAATGGATCGATATATATAATTCCCATGTTGATGTTAATAATTAATAATGATAAGTATCTGATGGTTTAAAAGGTCATTTATTTCATTGACTTGAAATTAAATAGATAACATTTTTATTTCAATGTCATTAACTTGTGTGTGAGGGAATCTTATAAAATTGAGATAAACCCCTTTAGTAAATAATATTACAAAATTAAATTCCATATCACAATCATTAGAACATACATTAATTTATATCTTACCAATTTTAGCATCATCTATTATTCCATGAAAATTATATTTGAGGTGAAAAGAATTATAATATAACTTTACAACATTTAATGAATTAAAAAATCATAAGTCATTCCTTTTGCATCAAATTATTTACCAAAAGTAAATTGGTAATAATTGGTTATCCCATGTTATAAATCAAAAATTAACCTCAAGTAAATATATCTTAAGTAAAACATAATCCATTTTATAAAAAGTTAAATTTAATAAACAACCAAGATAAAATTGACTACATTCAGAACCTCAAAATTTGACCAAGGATTTATTCATAAGTGGAATAATGTAGTTAATAATAATAGAGTGGAAACATATGAATACCATGATAATATATAGTTTTATGTTCATCAAAAATTGACCATATATTTCTTCCATTTATATTATAAGTCTATAAAAGTAGTAAAATTAACAATGAATTTCTATTTCCCGAAATCACAAACCACATTCAATGTCAAAAAAACTATCCCATTTTTATCATCATAGTCAATATTTCCTAGAACCAATAAAAATACTAACATAACATATATTACATATTAAGTTATATCTTTAAATTATTCACATTCATTTCAAAAAATAACACATCACCAGTAAAACAATTTTTTTGTTTTCTGTACCATAAAAAACTCGTTAAAATTCATAATAAAGATTAATTTAGAAAAACCATTTTATATTTCATTATTATTAAAAACAAAATATCATTTATATAATTTTTAATTTAAATAAACATGATATTTAATCATTATTCTATACCTATAGAAATATAAAAATATAGACCTTGTACCCTTTGATTATTCTAGGATACATAATCTTTGTAATTTGAGAACAAATTTTAATAATACCCCATCACATCATTATTGAATCACTGCATAATATTTTCTTACATGTATTCCATACATTTTTTATCTCAATGACCCTTACCTTTACATATTTATCAAACATCGATAGACATGATGAATTTAACATAATGTCTCTTTCCAAAATTTCCACATCATAGAAATTGATTCATTATATAATTATTATTGGAAGTGTATTCATTTTCCTAATCTCATTGGATCCCTTATTCTCAAGGATTTATATTGATGTATAATATATAGAAATTTATTTTTCCTTAATAATGAAACATGATACTATATCGACATATGATTTTTTGTTTTAAAACATCCACCTTCTGATACATGTCATAATGCCTTCAATGAAATGATTAATTTTTTTTACCTACTTTGTTCTTGACATTATTTTATAATATAGAAATTTTATTCTCCTACTCTACCACATATTGATAACCTTTTTCATTAATATGAGTAACATACTTTCCATTTAAACTCACTCTTCTAATGGGAAGTATTTATAGGTGACAATATATTTAAATGTTCAATATTTTGAACATTCAATTTCATCATCCACATTTTGGTGTTCGGGATAGATGAAAACAATTTATAATCATCACCTTTAAAACTAAAAAATTTATAAATAATACTTTATCATTCATTACATAACTTTTATATTAGCATATTTTTAAAATAAATTTTCCAATTCTCAGCATAAATTGTAGTATTAGTTCAACATAAATATGTTGGCTTATTTGCAATGAATAATTCCAACATAGGAAAAAAATATTTAGAACAAAAGGTTGTTTAATATGAGAATAGTAATTATACATAACCTGAGTCAACAACCCTGACATTGATATGATCAAATCTGTTCCAACAAAATCTATATTGGTTTTCTCAGAAGTAAAATCCCTACATTATCTATGGGTATTGGTTCCCTTTCTACTATTAGGTATCATCCCAAAATATCATAACATAATAAGATAGATCATTACAATCATGTATATTAACCCACTAAATAAAATCTTTTTAAGGTTTGACATTGTCAAATAATATAATGGATTATCAAAATTATCATCATTGATTTATTAATTTAATATAATATTTTTTATTTTTACTAATCATATACAGATAACTTCTATAATAACAAGAACCCAAGATACCCAATGATGGATTCATCTTTATAACATTTTTACTATATATAGTTATGTATATAGTAATATACTATATATTTTAGTAATTTTCAAGCAGTGGATAATACATGAATCACATATTACATTCGGAATATAAAATACATAGCATAAAAACATTCATTCATCCATGATATTATTCATAATTTCATTCTTCAAATCCAATATAAAATTAATCATGTTAAGTGGGATCTTTGATGCTCATTAAGGGTTATTTACAATGTATTCTATCATGAGTCTGAATGGAATAATAAGAATTACTTAACAAATAACTTAGATCAGATTCCCTTTAATCAATAAATTGTGTACAAAAAAAAATACTTGGATAAAATCGATGCAGAAAAATCTGGGATTAAAAAAATTGTATTATAAATAGAGAAAATTTTGAATATTAGAAAACATGATATCAAATATGATGGTATCTATACCATATAGGAATTTTTTAAATGATATATTTAAAATATGTGTAAGAATACACATATAACCCACTTAATTTAATATTATGGATTTCTCCCATGACACCTTTCAGTTCCTCAAAAGGATATAAAATTTCTAATCCTTCATTACCCGCTATTAACAACATGTCAAATGCATCTACCCTATATTATATGATACATTTAATTAAGTAATAATATGACATAGAATTATATAACAATATTGAGTAAAAAATGTTAATTTATTAAAAAATTTCATTTTCAATCAATTTTTTTAAAAGTATAAGGCCATATACAGAAATAGTATACAGTTTAATCAATAATAATATCCATGATAAAAAGAACATGGATTAAGATAACTGTAATATCTAATGATAGATATTAATTTAATGTTTTATATGATTGTATATTTATAATATTTTACATGTTTTAAATAAATAAAATGTGGGTTTGTTTTCAATGTTGAATAAAATAAAAACAAAAATATCATTTAAATCATTTATGAGTAAAATATCATATTCACATTGAAATTAAACATTTATAAACTAAGTTAATTCCAAATATTAATGAAAAAAATTTCATCAAAAATAATTTATTTATCTATTAAACTATGTATAAAAAATAAACTACTAGGGATAGATACGTTTTTTCAAGTAATATAAGTTAAGAATAATTATATTCCTAATTTTATTAAAAAATTAACTCATTCATAAAATGAAATAAAGATTCCTTCATAACAACATTGTAAAAAATCAAACATGGATAAAAGTTATATTTTTTAATTCATTGCATACATTTAAAAAATTAAAAAAAATATTAATAGAAATATGGTTCTGGAAGGAAAATATATTTGATCAATAGATAAAAATGATAATTTTTATATAAAATATTTCTTTTCCCGATTGAGGATCCAAATAGAATCAAAATTTTAAACAATATATAAAGACATTAAAAGGGTAAACTTTAAACATTATTAATTATCAGTAATAAATATGTATTTCCATTAAGCTCAACAATGGGGAAATATTTACACCATATAAAAGTAAACATATGAATAATACCATATATATATATGAAGGATGTCAAAATTATGATGATATATCTTATATGAAGTTAATATTACCTCAAATTTTCTCTATTATCCTTGATAATAAATTAAAAATTATTATACACACATAAAAAACTGCATTCATGTCTATTATTTCATATATGATCTATTTTTGAAATTTTAGGAAATATATGTTAATAATAATATTGTGATTTTATTTTATCAGTCCTTGAATCAATTTAATGGTTAAAAAATAAAAAAAAATTTATACAACATGTAAATTTATAATATATTTAATATATATATATATTTAAAAATATAGAGAGAGAAAAATTATTCACATCATTCAAGGAAGGGGTAGGTCATACGTACAAAAGAACATTGTTTTTCTTTTTTAAAAGATGGAACAAAAGAAATGTGATTAATAATTATTCACATTGAAATAATTATTATATAATATATATAATATATATTAATTAAAAATATCTTTAATACCATTAGAGTAAATAAAATATGAATAATATATCACTTCTTTAGGTGGAGGTGGTAGTCCACATGTAAGAATAAGTGTCGTTACTGATTCACATTTGATTCAATAACATGAAGTTATATATAATATATTATAAGAACATAATAATCATTATATTAGAAATATCATATATATTCATTATTTTCATATTTATATCTATCGAATTGAAATTATAATGAAATCATAATTGTGCTAGAATACTGACCCGATATTTTGTACATACTCAAGAGCGATGTTTACACTTTTCTTATTATGGAAATGAGTTGTAACATTTTGGTCACATAATCACAATAACATCCTAGTATATTAATGATACATTATTTATTATTTTATTATCGGTAAAACAATTTATATGATTGTTAATGGAGAAATATAATTTATGGACTCAATAAAAATGATTGCATCCTCCTCGATAGGCTTTTTTAGGATATCATATTATTGGGGAAAATTTTGGTCTTTTAGAATGACCATAACCTCTATAAATTAGAAATGGATTTTGGGATGATATTTTAAAAGAGTTTTCAAGACCTAGAAGGCCCAATTTGGTGTGAATAATTAGTAGAAGTGATGTCCATTTATAATATCAGTGGAATTTTTTAATCATCATAACATAAGAATTAATAGAAATTATATTTCATCTTGAACTGAATAAAAATTTATTTTATTCGAATATATGATCATGATTAGTGAATATCCACTAATCCAATACAATTATATGAGTTTTAATTTTCATTAAATCATATCTTTTGGGTTTAACCCCTCAGTATCTATTTTTACAATTACAACAATATTAAAATTTTATACCATTTAAGGGTTATTAATATTACCATAAAATGAAAAATTACCATTAAATTGTATATTGATCATATTTAAAACATTATACCATTTATTTTTTTGACTCATTTTTTATGTATTTCAAATCATTTAATACTATATTATTTATTTAAAAATATTATTAATGAAAATATTGAAACTATTCATATCTTTTGACCATTAAAACTAAAATTATATAATGAAATTAAAATAAAATATAGCACACACAATATCATATTTAATTTATATTTAAAATAATTGTAACTCCAAAAATAAATTATATGATAATATTTTTGGAGATTTCAATATCAATTTATTGTTTTCACTGATTGTGCATACACTATGAGAGTATTATATATGATTTTATAGAAATTATTCTTTCACTATAAATTTTAAATAATTTGCCTCGATGGATATTTTTTATTAGTTATAAATTGAATATTTATAAATAAACATATCCCCTTTTATCCGTAGTTAAAATATTCAGTGATCATAAAAAAAGAGAATTTTATTATCATATTTTATATATGTAAAACAATATAAATGGTTTAAATCATGTACAAATAGTCAAAATGAAATATATTTTACTTTTTTTTGTTATGGATGAGATATAAAAATAAAATAATATTTTAGAAAGTGTTAGGGTTATCCTTTAGTCTATATAGTTTAATTTTTAACCATTATTACCTCATTTACCCTTTACACGGGGATAAATATTATTAAAGGTACACATCATATTGTATGAAAATAATAAAGAAATATTTAAAAATATTGGAATTACTAATTTAAAAAATATAATTCATTTCTTATATTTTAATTAACATTGTTTTTATTATTTTATTTTATTATATAATCATTAAGTGCAACACAAAAAATAATTTATAAAAAATGTTAATTTTTTTCAAAATGTTTATATTGAAAAATCTGGTATAACAAGGATTTATATGAAGATAATTATATTATATAAAATAAATTTATACTTATTTGACATTATTATTATATTAAATCAATTCTGTGATTTTTAATTGATGGGAAAACAATAATTTTAAAAATATCATTATTTTTCATTGTTTACATAAAAATTAGTTCATTTCAGAAAATTAAAAAGATTTATCACATTAAGATAATTATGATATAATATATAATAAAATAATTTAAATTTTCAAATTAAAAAAAGGATCCATGAACTATTTATATTTTTTCTCATGAAAAGAAATAAAAACATTTAAAAAATTATTTCTTAAAGAATAAAAAGAATTTACAAAAAATTGGGTTTATTTAATAAGAATATTTCAGCATGTTTATATTGAGATGAATATATACATATATTTATAAATATATATATATATATATATTATATCATAAAAAATGTATTCATATTCATATATATTAATATATGCTTTGGGATACAACATTCATATTTTAATAATAATATCTCATGGTTTGTTTATCATGGTTTTGTGTGATTTATACTCTATCAAAAATAATTTTATTCCTTTAAATAGGTGAGTTGTTATAAAAAAATGGATTTCAATGAATTTTAAAAGAAAAGAATTCTTAATTTATTGTGGAACAATATTAAAAAATTTACCATATTTTGGGGATGAACATCTTAGCAAAGATTCAACCACTATATGTAGAAAATACTAAAATACCAATAAATAGAATGTCCATAAAGTCAAATATCTTGGAGGAAAATATAAATATTTATTAATATTTAATGACATATATATTGAGGATAAGGTAAAAATAAATTATTAATGATGCGAAAGAAATAATGAATACCTATTTGATATCTGATGAAAATAATGTCCCAAATCGAAAGAAGAATAGTGGATGAAACATACACATGAAAACCCCAGTTTGGTAAAAACAATTATAAGATAAATAGTGGGAAAAAATAAATCAAATGTGGAAAAAATAAAAACAGACAATTTTATTAAATTCCCTATTGTATAAATTCTCTTACTGAGTTTTGAAATAAAAAATGTGTAAAAAGTTCATGTGTAATTATATATAAAATCACCCTCAGATGACTTGTAAACATATTTTACAGACCATGTGATAACCATGAAAAAACCAACAATAAAAACTATAAATTGGTAGCACACATGTGACATTTTTTCGTCATGTTTTTCCAATGTCATGAATTAATAGCCTTACTCTATATAGTTCAAATATTTTTTAACATGTTCTCAAACATTGAAAACAGAACATATTGATACCCATTTTAACCATTCTTGCCTTGTAAAAACACCATTAAATGGTACTATGTAAAGTTAGCTTCATGATTTTCCAACAACATGCATCCAAACCATGATAAGAATAAATATGCATATAATATCTATGTTTTTTAAGAAAATATATTAGAAGAAAAAAATTAACTCGAATTGAAGAAAATAATAGGTAATAGTTATTGTTGCGTGTTACACCTTACAATAAATGTGGTTCAAATGGACGTATGATATGTGGTATATGATTATTTTACCCTTCATAATTTGAATAAGGTGGTAATATAGTATTATTTTACTATAATGTAGTAGGTAGAAATATTTTCTTTTCTTCTCCAATGGAGGAAATCACAAGTATTTAGCAATAATATCCAAGTCTATTGTGACCCCATTATTATATTATTCATTTAAATATATCAAAAAAAATTATATACTGGATTACTAATTATGTACTATTTAAAATTATTTACACATTCCTATATAATAATATAAAAACATATAATGAATGTTTTAGGTTTAAAATAAAATAATGTTTATATATCAATGTATGAATTAGATAACAATAAATAGAATTAGGTTTTAACACATATTAATAAATCGATAAAAATTAATATATATTTAAACAGAATTTATTTTTTTGTATTTTAGATGGCATGAGGTATAAATTAGTTCTAATAAGAATTTAATAAACATCGAAATTTAAGATGATATCATGGAATAATAAATTCATACTTATTGATTCATGATACGATGCATGAGAACTGGGGACATAAAAAACACAATTGAGATAGAGGATCCATTTATAAGCCTAGTGACTCATCCTTCTACTATATATTTGGTTGCCAGTTTTTTGGGTTTTTCCCATGTATAGACATTGTCTAAAATCCTCACAAATATAATTTTATATACCTGAAAACAATTTAATTTAAATTTGGTACAACTTTTTTGATGAAAATTAATTTTTAACAAAAATGAAACTTGATTCACATCATCAAAAACACCATAGAGAACATCCATGTAACAGGAGAATGGAATATGTTTCATGGATCATGCGGTTTTGTTGTATGATGTGGTTTTACTCTTTTATAATTGATGTAAATTAAAAAATGTGAATAAATAAAGGAGTAATGACCTAAAAAAGATCATACAAACAAATTATGCCTGAATGTATCAATAAACTCTTGTAAAATAATAATATAAGGAAATAAAATATCATATGATGTGAATATGAATCTCGATATATAATAATTATAAATCACCTAACCTGGTGTTAAGTAATTTCATCAATAAAAAAGAGATATTAATTCATAAATTTGAACACTCAAAGAGGCCTAAAAATAATTTACTTCCCCTTAGTGTAAATACTCATCAAGAATTATTCATATATATTAATCACACATGTATATAGTCCATGCTATTAAAACCCAAAAACAAAATACTGATGAACCAGGAACCATGTATGTGTAATAATAAAAATTTCTACCCATTGAAACATTAAATTATTATATAGTCATTCAATTTTTTACTCAATGATATATAAAATGATTGAAAAAATTATTTTATGAAAACATAACTTTATTTTTTGTTTCACTCAAAAATCTATTTCAGTTCCATGTTTATTTTTTTATTAAAAATATTTCATAAAATTTTAATTTTTAAAATTGTTGAAATATCATATCAAATAAACATTTACCCATTATAGTATTTTTTTAAAAAATTAAATGGATTCTTCCTGGTATTTTTGAAACTATTTAATTTTTTACATTTAACAAAAAATTTCAAAGGAGTCAATGTTATAACATAGTCAGAATATATTGAATTTCCCATAATAATAAAAAATTATTTCTTGGATGAATAATTTTAATATTTACAAGTTTCTATTCAATGAAATACTTCTCTTATATGTTGGTAACATTTAGTTCTTAAAACTAATCTTCAATGTGAAAGGGATTTTTTCCTCCAGAATTTTTATAATGGAAATTTTTGGAATTTCTATTAATTAGTCCAAAAAACATTATTTATCTTTTCCCCCACCTATAATATTAATTATGAAACCATATTTATAGTTTCCATATATGTTTTAAGATCATTATTACAAGGTATATTCAATTCTTATACTATTCAACATATTACACTGATTGGTTGAGTATTATGTCAATTAATTGGGGGAAATATGAAAATAATTGTGATGTTTGTTGAATTCTAGTTAATAAATTAATTTTGTTCATCCCATTTTATATGGGAAATTCATTAGGATTATTTAGTGATGTTAGAGCACCAATCTATCACCTCAATGCATCGTTAGGTCTCATAAGAAACATATCATTCTTTTTTCTAAATTCAAACCCATTTATGTATGATGTCTTAGCATGAGGCAGTGATGGTATGTATGAGATAGAATAAGAATTTTCAGGAAGGCTTCATATGATCATATTTATGCTTTCAATCATTAAGTAATTTGTCACAAATATACATGTGATTATTTGATTATTTAAAATATCCATGAAAAAGTGTCAAACACACACGATTATGTATATAGAATTATTTGACAACAATTTTTTCCTTTCATTTTTTCTTAAAATGAATCTGTTAATCAATTTATTATATTTGGATATTGTGTGGAATATTTTTGAGACTATGTGATGATCGAGTGTGTCATTTCGAGGCCATATGTGCTCAAAATAATTCATTTAAATATATTAAATAAACTAAATAGATAATAGATAAATTTTTCATTAAAATGTTTAATATCTTATAAATGGGGGTCCCATAATAATAATAACATGGAATAGTTTTTTTCACAACATGGTATTTTCCTTTGGTGCGATATAACATTTTTCTTTGTTTGGTGTTTTTGGTAATGTCATCAACAGTGTAAAGTTAATTAAAATAGGATGTAAAATTAAATTATTTATCCATTGTTGTAGTGACATAAAATATTCATTTATAATATAATTATGATGGAATTCTTGGCTTATGTGTGTAATCCTGGAGTAATTGGAAAACCCAGGGAGAGATAATTTGAGGATATACCTTAGAAATAAATCCGTTGAGTTCATGGATAGTCATCATTGCGCAACATGATTTAGATATCTGTCTAACCACAACGATTATTTGTTATATCCCATATGAGTTCTATGGGGAACATTATAGGCTAAATTATATATTGGAATTATGGCTGTGCCTTTACATGTTGACATTTTCTCATTGTTGAGTATTTCTAGATATTCTTATTATGTTCAATATTCGTTTAATCCTGTGTAGAACTAATTTTTATTCATTTATTGCACGAAATATTTGATCCAGAAGGTTCATCCTTTCATCTTGAAGGATATATTCAAATATTACTTTTCAGAGTTGATGTAATTATTGATGATTTATCCCATGTAGATATTTCTAGAGAAAGGTTCCAAGTACATAGTTTTCTATGATATATCATGGACAATATGTGTTTATGTATTGATGGAGATAAATTTGTTGAATACCATTTTTTTATATAAGTTGAGACTATATAAGATGAACCATGTGACCTGTGATCTTGAGTTACGATTGATAGTATCCCCACTAAATTTTTGGCGACAATACCAGATGGGTGAGTGGTTTATCATCTATTATAACCAAATAAACCTCAAGTATATATTATGTTATGGGTATATTAACAAGAGATTGGAAATAAGGATAGTGTTCCTCCAAGAATTAAAATTTTATATTCTCTATTCATAGGGGGAGGGGAATTGGTAGCAGATACTCTTACTATAATGAACTTGTTTACATTTTTGGAATGAGTTGTTAGAGTTGCATGACACATTGAAAGTAATATTTTTGGATGGAGATGGAATAAATTACCTCCAGTCGATGGTTGTTACCCCTCTTCTTTTATAGCTATTCAAGAGGCACAAGTTGGGTATATACATTGTGAGACCCTACATGTGGATATTCCAACTATACATGTTTGTGATGGATATTCTACTGGTGGGGATCATTTCACTATTTTCATAGAATGGGTGATTGTACCAGTGATTTTTTAGAGGGATAATTCATGAGAGTATCATACATCTCCTTTGAAGATGCATATATATGAGGAAAATATGTATCAAGACCTCTAATATCTATTTTGGTCACTAGAGATGAATAAATGATTCTCATAGATTGTCTCCCAATTCCCTAACTACTCTAAAATGATTGTTGGGCATCATGTTCTAGTAGATTTAGTTCACCCCCTTGAGGAGAAAAAGTGGACGTGGGATATGATATCCATGGACTTCAACATGATCATACCATGTACGTCCATAGAAAATGGTTCCATATGGGTTATTATAGACTAACTCATTTTATTGTCCTACTTCTTTGAAAATAAAGAGATGAGTTTTGATGATTGCTCGGGATGACTCTATGTGAAAGATATAGCCTAATTCCACATATTTCCCTGAATGGTAATTTTTGACAATGTTGATCCCTTCACAACTCAGTTATCAAAGTTATTGATGGAATGTTTTGGGACTCAATTAGGTTGGTGAATAGTGTTCCACTAGTAGACTGCTTACTAGACATATCAGACCATTAAAGTCATAGAGGAGATGATGTGGTCTTTCATTATAAATATTGGACATATATGGGAGGATCACATTTATTTTTGGAGTTTCCAAATAAAAATTGATTCCATTTCACCATTTACATGACACCATTCAAGGCTATGTACAAGAGACCATGTAGGTCACTGATTTACAAGAATGACCCTGGAGAGTTAGTAATTATGGGCCCATAGTTTTTGATAATGAAAACTGAGATGTTTAAGATCATCTAGGAGAATATGAGGACATCATAAATCATTAAAAATTATTATAAATATAGAGAAAAGATTCTTTTCGAGTTCTATGAGGAAGGACATGTGTTCTTACTGGTTTCACCAAGATGTGGATTACAATAATTCAGAAATGGAAGTAGGATATATCCATGATTCATGGATCATTCTATATATTGTTTAAAGTTACTGTGGTGGATTACTATGTAGCAATACCACCGTAGATAGACATTGTACATGACATATTCTATGTTTCAATGTTGATGTGGAATATGAATGAACCAACACAAATTATTCACTAGGTTGGGATAGACATAAAGGATGAAATAACCTTGACTAAGTACCCAATATAGTTTAAAGATTGACATGATATGATCTCTTGTATGAAATTTTTTTTAGAGTGTGTCTCATGGTATAACTAGAATCTCCATGAGATCACATGGGACCAAGAGGCACAGATTCTTTCTCAATAACCATGTATCATTCTATTTACCATATTTTGGATTTTCAATCATAAATCCCCAAGGTATAGATAATTTAATGAATTTTTTTACTATCTATTATTTTTAGATATTTTAGGATTACGTTCGAGACCATTTACAAAGACAGATATGGTTTTTGAAGGCCGGTGCTCTTGATCTAAATATTTTAATTAGATTAAATATATTATATACCACGACCAACCATATTTTATAAAAAGGATTAATAACATCTAAAAGGTGTCTAGATTAGGAATATGACAGAACCATTGAGTTGAGAATGTGGTTTATACACTAGGTGCAACATACAATTTTTCGGAATATGGTGTTCCTAAACAATTCATCGTCGGTGTAAAATTAATCCAATAATTAAATAAAATTATTTAATTTATCTGTTGATTAAATGACATAAAATCATCTATATAAATATGGTTCTGATGGACAGTTAGGTTAAACTGAATAACTCTAGAGATATTGGTTTACCCTTAGAGGGAGTTTTGGAGGATATCTCTTAATAGATCATCAACCGAGTCGAACATTAGTGATCAGTGTGCAGTGGGAATTAGTAATCCCCCAATGACGTATACATATGCTCATTAAGCTTCCGAAATCAATCCATCTTTAGGTAGGATCATGTTTTTTTTGTGACCATTCACCATTATGTATTTCTATGATAGAAACATATCAATCACCTAATATATTGATCTATGTATCTTGCGTATTTTGGGATGGGTTAAAATATTCATGAATTTTAAAAATTTTATTATGATGTTTTATATATATTCATTCACTATTATAAAGGAAGTGAATCAATGTTGACAAAAGAATTGAAATTGGTCCATTACCCATTGTTATTCCTTGTGATTTTCTCCTGATACATCATTCATAATTGTAAAATCATTATTGTAGAGGACGACAAATACCATAGTAATCAATTATGGTTCACCTCTTTCATGGATAAATAATTTGATATTCCAGATCAGGGAAAATAATGACTTGAATGTTATGTGATGATTCAATATATTGTTGATAGAATGGTTTTCGGTTTATAATTTATTTTTTCACTAAAATATTGTGGTGGGTGATACTTGCAATGTATTTCAGAGTTATTTGGATGGATATAACCCAATGGTTGACGGTGAAAAGGGTTGGCTACTGTAGATACATTATTCAGGGAGAAATTTAGAACATAATCTGAGGAAGATATGACATGAGCATATACAAGAGGAAGAACATATATATCAACAAAATACCAATGCACACACCCTTTAATCTAATATTACATTGAATATTGGACACATAGTGTGATGAGTATGGTTTCATGTGATTTAAAGGATAACACAACATGTGACCCAAATTAAACATCATGTGGTGCCACACCTAGTGTCTTAGACTATACGTCGAAGGGTACCTGGACAATATATGGAGTACAGGGGAAAAATCACACCAATTAATCCTTTATGGATATGTATTGAATGGGAATACATGGGTTATATTTTTAATGATACAAATGAAAAAGTACATAGGAAAAACCACATTGTGTACAAATACATTGACATGACAACATGTTGTTTAAATTAGTAGGACCTGGGGTCAGAGGAACATGAAATATACCCCAACTATATTTTATGTACTCATTAACTAAAATATTGTTTCCCTTTTCCTTGGAATCATGGATGGGATTCATTAGGGTGTGTTCCCCATATACATTCAATGAATTTATGTATAGAATTTCCTCATGCACAAGGTATAATTATCCCTTCCCCATGAATTATATGATAGAGTTATTGGAAATTTTTAGGTATGAACTGAGATAATCTATCACTTTCATTCTATATGTGGATTTCATGGAGTATTTGTGACTGTAAATTCATGTTCTATGATCCTCTACATAACATGTTATTCAGATTTTGTGTTTTTGTATACCCCATATCATTGGGTATGATTCTCATATACATATCATATCTCTTCATACAATTATATAATACTTATAATGGTTGTACTCGATTAGAAATAAATCTCATATAAAAATTATTAGGTCTATCATACTCGTTGAGTCTTCTCCCGAACAAGTGGAAAGGGTAACATTTAAGATGGAATCTGAAACTATCATTATGGTTGTGAAATCACATTTAGATTGGGTTTCATTGAACAATATATATTAATATTCATGTTATATAAATTTAATACCTATAACATGGTAGTTATATCGATAATTATTTAATTTTTTTCTTTTTTGGTTTCCATTATTCTTACAATGTATTGTTATACACTCATTCTATGGAATTTTCAAAAAAATTTCATGTCTTCGTATATGATGAAACATTCTCTCTAGTGCTAAATATACATGGTCCCTGTGGTTATTAGGGTTATTGGAATGTCCGAGTTGTGTTCATATGGTATCTTGATAGCATTCCACAGGTTATATTAAGGTTAGAAAATTTTCAAACTCTTTATGGGAGGATTTTATTTGGCCTAATTTACATTTCATTACTTCTAATCAAACTCCGGTTGTGGGGTTTATATCTGTGAACACATGGTTGTTCATTTGTATTTACATTTTATAATTGTATTGTCTTGTAGATGTGTGCATGTGTACATATAATTAGGATAAGTCCTCTTATGTTATTGATATGCCTAGCCTCCAATGGTCTCCAACCCCTGGCCTATTTGAGGTGGCATTGTAGAGTTGGGCAATGGGACACATTATGACGGGCACAAAAAGTTCTTCATATTCATATTAATTATTAAATATAATTTGATTTTGTTTTTTTACCATTCTATATTTATTAATCCTCATTTACTCAAGATAGGTTTCATTTTACACATACACTTATTTAAAATCTAATCTCACCATTATCATAAATTATGTTTTTCTTAAATGTTAGAAAATGTTTTGTGATTAACACACAGTTATATAATAATGTAAATAATGTTATACTCAATAAAAATACTATTTTTAATTTTTTTTAATTTTTATATGATATTCAAGTATAGAACTAGTTTACGAAGACGACATACTAATTCAGTCATTTAGAATGTCATTAATTTTACCTAATGCCGATGTAATAATGTATCAACTAACTCTATGATACTAGGGTATGGGTGTTTATAGTTGGAATCAATGGATTATTACTAGAAACAGTGGAATTTTGATATAGGAAACTAAATATTATTGAATATAACATAATTACATACTTATGGGTAATCCAATGTATTAGATAACACACAACAGTTTTGGTAATGTTGATATTATGTTATTCTCATAGAATGTCATCTTTGATAGATATTATAAGTAAACATTGTTATAAGATATCTATAAATTGTTGTAGTAACTCATGAAATAGTGTATCTATATTGACTCGATTGTTACATTGATCATATCAATGAGCCTTACCATACACATTTTTTTAAACTCTTAGGGGATATTATTTGGTTTATACACATTTTCATTATAAAGCATCATGAATGATTTTAAAATATCATAACCATTAATAACACTGGGTTTAAATACAATCTAAAAGATTGAAAATAATCTGTCATGATTTATACATCATGGAAATGATTTTTCCAAATTATATTGATTCCACATTAAATATTTTTTCTCATACATTCTATTATTATTTTAGACTATGGTGGGATCTTGAATGAGATAGGTTATCCAAGAATGTGATATAACTTCTGTTAATGTAAAAATAAATGGTTTTATTACTATATTGAATGATATTTCTATTATAAATTATAAATTATCATGATATATGATAATGACATACCCAATAACTAACCATCATACACACCAAATATGATAATGATAGTGTTAATTAAGATCTCAGTTGGTGGAGTTAATGGAAGAAAATAGACCCACATTCCTAAATGATTAAGTATGGGAATAACCACATAAGGGAATGTATCAAAGGGAAAAATATGTTACTTTATGTCTGAAAAAGAGGGTTATACTGTTATTAATTGCAGGGAAAAAAATAAATTGATTATCTTTCTCAATTTATGAATGTAATTTTTCCCCTATGGATTCCTCAATAGTAAAATTTTATAAATGTGGAACATACGGGAATAATGAAAATAGATTTCTTAAGTTAATATTCACTAAGAGGTTTATAATGGTTCTAAGAGTAATATTTTGTTTATAATGAAGATACTACAAATTAAATTTGAAACGAAGAATTCATTTTTGAATAGGATAATGAATCCTAGTTAATAGATTTAGAATATAAAATATTGATTCATGTTCTTGTTTATTTAGACTAATTAATATTATTGTAAAATAATTTTATCAATGATATCATTATGATAATAATAATAAAACATATAAATATTTTATTTTATTAGTTTTCTATTTTAATTTTTAGACATGTGTGAAATGGTAATGATGACCCAGGAATGTGACTTAATATAATTTTTTTTATGTTTGTAAAACACACGATTGTGGGAGAATAATACATAATATATGACTGTCGTATAGATAATAATGATAATGAGATGTTTATGTGAAAATTATAATTTCCTTGGAATGAGTTATTGATTTCTTTTCAAGTTGGTTTATTTAATAATTAATAGAGGCTTAAATATTATTTATTATATAAAATATATTCAATAATATTGGATATTATGTAACCAATTAGAAGAATACATGTTTTAACTACAGTTTTATAGTTGTACATGTATTCAAATAGTTAGAATGTGACCATATGATCTAATTATTTTTTTTGGAAAATCTTTTGTTATATTGATTTTTAGAATCTTTTATATTACCTATAAATTTATGGACATTTAATTTTCTAAAATATAATATAGAAGTGTAAAATTTTAGTAAATGTACTATATTGAACCTTGGTTGTTACTATTAAGGTTTATTGAACACTGTAATATATTTGATGAATAATGAAAACAAAAATTATTGAAGTAAATAAATAATGTCATGTATAAGGGCATGCTGATATTTTATAGATCATATGATCAGTTAAAAGTTAATTTTAGTTATTTAAGAAATTCAATTATTTTTTTGTTATTAATTTATGGAGTAAAAAATAAATTGGATACAAATAATTACCAAAAAATAATATTGATCCTATGAAATTGAAAGAGATAAAGTATACATATTTTTATGTTTATAGTATATATGTTAAAAGATTCCACAAACATTAGGGAAATGATCATTAAATTAACATGGTATATAATTACGTTAATTTTCATCACATATTTATTACTCTATGGTTGTCTGCTTTATACTGATCAGTCACTTTATTTTGATCAGTTATCTCAATCAATCACCATATGTGTTTGTTATTTTCTTCTATGCAAATGTTTTTATGTCCCACCAATGTTCACATATTTGGAAACCAAATTACATATAATTCTAAATGAAATTAATACATTAAATTCCCTATTATCAATATGATGTTTTATTAATACTTTATACAATTTTGGTATTCAATAATGGTATTTTAATCTATCAAACCCTTAATTAATGCTATATAGATATTATTATGAGGATGTAATTTAATTAGGTGGGGGGGTTTAATGTGACTTCTGAAAATTTTAGAAGAGGGTTATCATGGGTGATAGTATATATGATACATGACTATATTATTATAGAAAAATATAACCACCATAAATATTAATATATATATTTTAAAATAAAAAATATATATTTTACAAATTATAAAGAAAATGACATTTGGATTAAGAGAAACATGATACTCTATTAAAATATTATTTATTAAATACGATCATTATAAAAAATCCATTATGTTAGAGGGTACAAATATGACTAAATAAAATATTAAAATTATATTTTTCAAATACATATAATTTAAATTCAATTTTTATTTATAGATTATCAATAAAATAAGAATAATTTTATGTAAATTTTTATATTTTCTAGAAAAAAATATATTTAGAAAAGGGGCATTATCTCCTCACTCAACACAAAATTCTAATTTATTTTTTACCACTATTAGAAATATTATTTTACAAAATGAAAATCATTATTCAAATCATCATCTAAAAACACTAATCATATCAACCTGAATGTCTCTAAATTTATAATTATATAAATTTTTTATAAGAGTCTCTTTAGATCACATAGGAATTATAGCCATTATTTATCCTTATATAGAATTAGTGTGCGAGTCCTCATCATTTCCATCCTAGTTTAATAAATAAAACTAAAGAACAACATTAACTTATAATTTTGGGTACTAATTATATTATTATCATATTGAAATTATTTTTTAATCCTTTTTAGATTCCATATTTCGATCACTCCTTAAACAAGAATGTATTTGATGTGATATTTCATATGAATGAAAATTTTAAAAGTTTGAATCAGTAGAATCATCAAAAATGAATTTCACAATGTATTTTATTGAATAACAATCCATTATATTATATACTTATAAGTTCATCAGTTAAGATATTCTACCAAATAAACTCATTCCTTGATAAAATAGTGGAAAAATCTCATCATCGATGGTTGATAGTGTTACTTCCGTTTTATGTTTTCATATATATCTTATAAAAATTCTTATGTATGTAAAAAATGTCATGGTAATAAACTAAATTCCTCATTATCCTTTAATGAGTACAATAAAATACCCTCATAATGAATCATCAAGGATAAATAAAAGGGATAATGCATATGATCATTAGTGAAACTATAGTATCCACTTCCACATATCATACTTCTCTTTTCTACACTTTTTTATTAATATACTAACTACTAACACTATTTGAGAAGTGAATAAAATAGTATGAAGCATGAAATACATCAAAAATAAAACCATTGATGTATATAGATCCATTTTAAGTTTAATATCCCATTTTTCTATACATAGTTACTTCAATTTTTATATTATAAAATATATAGAATATAAGATAACGATATGATTTAATTTGTAAATTTTGAACCATTCCATTATAATATAAATGTTCTCTAGTAAACATAAAAAATGTTTCATACATTCAGTCCCCTTAGATCTTCAATCCAAATACCGATCCACATTTATTGAAATATTTTCTCTGTAGCATTATTGAAAAATCAAACATTATTTCTTCAATTGTTTCTTATAATGATCCGCAATGAGAATATCATCCACATACATGAGAATTATGATGGATAAACCATCATTGTACACCATTTGGGATTTTCAATAATATACATTTCACTAGATAAAATTTTTTTCTTACATAAACTCATCAAAGATTACATTTCCCAAAAAGGTTGTTTGATTCACCCAACAATGAAATAATTTTTGTTTGTATTCCATTTTATTTCTAGGTTCCTTGTATCCATACAATTTATCGATATATATTTCTTGATATATATTCAAGAATTTAATTTTTTATTCACATTTAATTATTAAATATAATAGTATTTATTTAAATCCATTTAAAGAACCATTTCAATCATTACGTACATTCCAAATATGGCTAAGAATCCAAAAATTTACAATGTTTCAATTTATTCAAAAATATTAAAAAAATAACATTATTATGGTCACCTCCTATAATTTTCTTCATTCGTCAAATAATAGACTATCACATTTTTTATAACATTTAACACTAATGATTATTTTAAAAGGTCCAATGTGATATAGGCTTGTTTGGAGTGAGAATCCAATTAAATATTCTTTAACAAATTGTTTAATCTGTTGGAAATGATGAATAACATTGACATATATGCTATCATATAACTACAATAAGATGATTATAAATTCATAATATATATTTTTATGACTCTACTAGCTATAGCTGACAAACTCAAATCCTTAGGTTGTGATCAAGATAATATTTCTTGTTTTGAAACACATCAATACTATTTTTCAATTACTGGTAATTACATTATATATATCTCTTGATGAGCCACAAGAATATTTCATTCATCTGAAACTCTTTCATTAGGACAATCGTGTTATTTAATAACACGAGTTCCTCTAGGAATTAATAAAATGTTCAGAAAATTATTCATAAAAACATCACTATATGATTATTATTTCATCTTTTCTATATATTCCCATTAGTTTAAAAAACCCCAAATTACCCCTTCAAAAAATTGGGCAATTCATCATTGGATGACCTTATAAATATCATTATATGATACCCAAAATACAATGTCTTAATTTTTTTTATCATATAAAATAAATATTTGAATTTAATTAAAATATTTACATATAATTGGAATAAATAAATATATATATATATAATAAATACACCCAAAAACATTAAGGCATGATATTACAACCTTTAATCTTGTCCACAAGTAATATGTTTGATCTACCCACAATAAAGTTAAAGGGAATATAATTATGAGTTACAATCACAAAATTCACATCCTTTTCCAAAAAAATATCAGGAAACAGAAAATGATGTATCATGATTCACAACCTATTATGTAACATATGGTTCATTTCTTGTGAGAAATTATTTTCCCCTAAATATTGTGGAACATTTTTCTTAGAAAATAATCCTATCATCTTAAAATTTTGATCGGATAATCTATTTATATATGCCCATAAATGTTGTACCATAAATACATAATATTTAAATGGTTGTAGAATTCCTCCACAACTCTAAATCAAATGAAAGATCCAAATCCCATGTACTCATTCTTGAGAATGTACACTCAATTGTTATTTATTGCATCATCAATCAATTTAAGATCATACAATTAACCTCCACGAGGAATAACTAGAGGATTATCTTCTAATTCAATATGAACCATCTAAATATTTTTTCTCATTTTATATCTTCCATAATATAAACATACCCCTTATTATCTTCCATATGATGTATTCATCACCTTGTCTATACTACACATCATCATGGTTCAATGTTCCCCTTAAATATGATATGTCCATCCCATTTTGATTTACAATCAATGATTATAATTTCACAACATTTAAATTAAAAATCATTTTGAAAAGGGTTATATATTCAATACGTTAGGTGAATAATAGAGTCCAGTCACTCCAATCATTTTCTACCACCAAGAATAGCTGATATATATTCTATCCTATTTCAATAGAACTCATATTGAAACCCCCATAATATTTATTAATAATGGGGAAAACATTTATTAAACATGCATATGTGTTAACTACACATAAGTCAAACAATTACAATATGACAATTACGAAGTCAATAACACCTTATACATAGATCTCAAAAGTTACGTCATCACCAAGACACACATTGTTTAATATACTAGAAAAATAATTTACCATACTACATATATTATATTTTAAGACAAATAAATCTATAAAATATTTATTTAATTACACAAATTGAATTTGGACACAGAGTAATAAATCATGCTCCACATAGGTTGTTACTTTTTTAGGATATTCATGAATTTTAATATATTAAATGTGATATTTTTTCCATATAAAATTTATTCATGTGACATTTTATTCCACAATGATATCATATTGGAGTAGGATTAGCCAATATTCATTATAAATCATCTTATATACCATTCTAACTATTTTATCATTATTAATATCTTCAATTAAGAAATCCCATAGCTTTTGAAAAAAATATCATTATAGTATAACCCTATACAACATTCTTCCATATAACATTATTCGGGAGTATGTCAAAAATCTCATCAAATATCAATTCATTTTCTCCACAACAGTTGCTATTAATGGTAATTATTCCACCATATGAGTCCTTAAGATATTTTAAATAGACTGAGACCCATATTATTTAAATTAACTCAAAATTGTTAAATTCCTGTTAAATCTAAATCATGTTTAATAAATTAACATGATCGACCACTAAGAAACATTTTTATATCCTAATTGATTCTTAATCCATTTTTCATTAAATAATGATTACTATACATGTTTAGTAGTTTCTATATGAGTTCTTAAAATTTCAACAAATCTAAATGAAAACGAATAAATTAATGGGTAACATCATATAAATTAAACTGAGTGTTATTTAGTGAATATCTATCTCTTATTAATTTTATTTTACATTTGATATGACTCCCTTATTTAGATTTTAAATCACCTATGGAATCCTTTTTCCATTAATCGAAATTCTAATTTTTCCAAAATAGAATCCATAAAAAACCACAATAAATAAATTTTATTCTAGTAAATCTATTCTTTATGAAATATTATACTCATATTAAAACTAAAGTCAATATTTAATTTACATCCAAATATCTACAACAAAGCTCTTATAACAATTGTTCGGTTGAGATCCAAAAATCATTAATACATTCTATAAGTCTCACAATAAAATCGATGTCAAATGTTCTATATTAAATATATAATAATAAAAAAAATTGAGAAACTATAATACAAATCCATGTGATGATTCATGTTTATATTTTACTTATTTTATACACAACATAAAATAATAAATGAAGAATTACTCACACTCGTCAAAAGGAACTGATAAAAAGGGGATTTCATTCAAAACCCAATCCTATTTCATTTGTGAATTACTATTTATAATTATATACAACGGAAGATAATGATTACAATATATATTTAGTATGATAACAAGGGATATTGATTAATATTTCTAGATTATTCTCATCGGTATAATGTTTTCCACCACAATAATATTTTTATGAATGACCTCCACTAACTTCTGATCAATGTGGAATGTTTTTATTTTAATCAAGGAATGAAAATTCTATATTAAATAACATAAATTTATGTCATTTATAGTGTACAACAATCAATAAAATTAAATATCCCATGTTAATATTATTACATTATGGAATAGTATTAGATTTATGTTGAACAAATCTAGAGCTCCTTTCACCCATTTTCATCTAGATCTAGGAATCCTCAATAATTTATACATTTTTAGTATTAATATTATTGGATCCCAAGTTTATATTATTTTTACTCCATCATATTATTTAATATATTATTCAAAAATAATATTTTTATATGATACAATTTTATTTCTTAAAAACAATTCCCCCAAAATTCTATATATAAGGAAATATGTTGCGAGAATATCACATGATAGAATTTCATCCCTAATTTATAATAATATAGACATTAATGTATCTGACGTGGACAAAAACAAATAGATAATGACCCAAAGGGTTTGGACATATTTAATTTAGCCTATAATACATATTCTAAATCCATTTATATGAAATTGAAGTATTTAAATGATACTAAATAACATCTCTGGTGATTGTATAGAGACATATGGAATTACACATAAAACATTTCTCCCAACAATTACATTGATTTTAATTTAGAGAAATTTATCAAATGAAATATTTATTTACACATTATAGATGTTATGAGTTGATATTAAAACCATAAAATAAATTTCTATCATTTATCGATTAATATTATAACCTCATGAATGATTAAAATATCTATTATATATATTCATATGAGACATATAATTGTGAATGTTGAATTTATTTCAATCGATGTAATTAGTATTCAAGTATTCAAAATAATATAGAATAATTTCCTTGATATCTACATATTTTAGAATACAAAAATAAAGAGTAGTTAGAAATCTTGTTTAAGATATCCAAGCATTTTATTAATTTTTTTAGTGTTGGAAAAATTCATATAAAATAAAGGATGATTCCGTAAAATATTAATCACATGAATGAGATGGTTCATTATAAAAATTGATTTTATATTTGATTACATATCATGAATTCATAGTATATCTATAATTTAATCGATGTTTTGGGAAGCATGTGTTTTATCAACATTTAGTATGCTCATTAATGATCGTCCATATGATTATTGTGAATTTGGATAGAAGGATATCGCAATAATGATTGTGAGGATGGAAGTATAACATGGTTATTAGAGAAATTCACATGGAATATGGTATCTAGTTGTAGATATCTGTATAATTATAACAAATTAATGTAATCAAATTCTTCTAATAGATATAGTGTCCTATAATCAAAATTTTATGAATTTATCATAACAGAGACCAAAATATTAATCCTTCCATATACATATAAAAAAGTTCATCATATAAACCTAGATGTAATGTAAAATATTAATAATGAATAATATAATGACCACTAAATAAACATTTTTTGTGAAATTAGATGTATTTGAACAGACTTATATGACTAGATCAAAGTTATACATAATCATTTGAATGAATACATTCTTGGTCATATTAGACATATAACTGTGGGTCAATCCATATCATATGTTGTTATGTGATTTGTTCTTCATTTATCAAACCACACAATATCACGTTGATGGTATTAAATATAATTTTTAGATAAATAGAAATGACATTTAATGATATTTCAATTAGTTTCTGTTTAATTCATAGATTAACAATAAATTTTCTGTTTTTTTGTCCTAAAGATATTAACATGATTATGTAACTTAGTGAAACATTTTTTATTTTAAATTACGATGAGAAAATTTAACTTGATTAATTATTTGTATGAGTCCATAAAAAACATGCACAAATATCAATATGTGAAGTAAAAGAGTTTCTAGGGAAAATGGTGAAATGTATTAATGATATTGTTGATAAAGAAATAAAAAATGCATTTTATTATAAAAACAAGGTGATTTATCAGATAGAATCTACTAGAAAAATATTCTCGAATGATCAAGCAAGGGTTTCGTCAAAATTTCCACAGAACAAACAAATTTGAAAAATAATAATATCCTTGTGTGAATAAATTGGTTATATTTTAATAATTAATGTTCATTGAAATATCTTTTCCATGAAATCTCATAATAAAAATGTTACTACAGTTTCATAATAGTATAATTGGAAATGTTTTTGATTCTATTGAATTGGATTGAATTATATGTGTACTTTCATTGGAAATACATTTTTGAAAAAATATAATTCATTTTTCCTCCACCAAATAACATTTTTCATCTTATTTAAAAGAATTTTGTCATATCAATTACATCGTTACGATATTACAATGATGTTTTAATAAAAAAAATATTTTCGAAGGATTTAATTGGTCAGAGGATGAGTCATGAAAACAACTTTGGATATGTTTCTATAATAATTTGATGTAGTCCATAATTATATTATATAAAATTGAAGATTTTATATTAAATTTTAATCCATACAATGTTCAATGAATACTATGATTGTTTCATAATGTCATTAGTCATGTTTTTGTTTTGTTGAATGATTACCAATTCAATAATCATGATTGGAATATTTTGATTAATGTTGATATTTTTTAATGTTTTTATAAGAACATTTGTTGTACAATATATGTATGTTTCCGTTGAATATCATTTCTCTTCAATTATTTAGTATGTTCGAAGGTTGTCAAACAAAGAATGCTTTGATTGGGATTCTAAAATTTTAAGTCCAATGACTCAATTTTCTATACCCATGTCCCATTATAAATTTGGAGAACCAATTCATATATAAATTGGTGATTATGAATTAAGAATGAAGTTATAATATATAGAGTTGGGGGTTTTCTATTGTGAGATTAAATTAATGAACTATAATGAACTGCTGATAAAAATGTTTGATAAAAATTTTCATTTATTTCCAAGCATCTAATGAAGAGGAATCAGATGGAGAAGGGGGTACCAAATGAAGAAAAATATTCCGATAAACTAATATACCATCAAATGGAAAAGGCTTAAAGAGAAAATATTTATGGTTACATGAAATATAATATGATTTTTTATTGCGTAGAGTGCACCAAATGAACATATACTAGATCACAATGTATAAAATGAATGGATAGACTAGATACCATATTGAATTTTTTTATGAATTGGTTATTATATGAACATGAATATGGAGAATGGATATGCTTTTCCAAAGAGCATTTGATATCTAAGACACTTTCTGAGTCATATCCTTTAGAACTTTTATTGCTTGTTCTTATTCTCCACCGGGTTGAGTGTGAAAATATATGATTATAAGAACATGTGGCCACATATCCTTATGTAATCCCAGTGAGAAACATAATGTGAAAAAATCATCCCTATCTAAAACAATAGTGTGAGGGACCCATTGGAGCTGAATGATTTCACAGACATATTGTATTTCTTGCTCATTAACTAATAATGTCTCTCGAATAGGAATAAATTGGGATAATTTCCCCTTTCAGTTAATGATAACCCATAAAACATCATTGCCTCAAGGAGACCTAGGTAAACTGACAAAAATATCCCTAAAATCAACTTCCCATTTCCATTCATGGAGAGGAAGCGGTTCTGAAAATCCTGTATCTCTTTGGTGCTCTTCCATCACCTGCTAACAAGTGGAAAAAATTGTGATAAATCTTGATATCTAATGTTTCATTCCCAGACACCAATATTGGAATCACATTTCTAGATACATCATTAATATTCATGGATTAACATCCCACAGAGAGGTGTGTGACTCTTTCACTAACTCCTCTCTCATGTCAATAGGGACATAGACACATCCATGGATTTGCAGTATATCATCTCTATCTACATACCATTATGGAGAAGGGTTATCTCTTTATATGCTCTTACAGAGTACCAAGACGTCAGGATTAGAAAATTGAATACCCTCTTTGTTATCAAGGATAAAATAGGTAACTGACAAATATGAGAGATTATACTAATTGTTACTACCATGAAACTCTAGATGAAGATCAAAAAAGAGGACCAATATTTCCCATTCATCACTATCTTCCAGAAAGACATGTGTCTATGTTTTCCAACATTGTGCATCTGCAACCACATTACCCTTCACTGGAATATAGTCTTGCTCAAAATAAATGGAATTTAGATATTTTTTCCATATATTATTTCAAAGGTTCAGGTAATTATGATTAATGATATATTTTAGTCCCTTGTGGAATGTGTACACCAAAAAATGCTCACCCAACCAGAAATGTATCTTGCATCGTTGGGCATGGACAGCTACTGCTAGCTCAAGGTCGCTCATCGGGCAATTTCTCTCAGGAGGCCTCAACTATGGAGATCCAAACACAACAAGTATATATTCTTACCTCAATACTTGTTCTAGAATGATTCCTGATACATAATAAAAGATAGTGTAACCTATACCATTCTCTAGATGAGTTAGAACAAGTTCTGAAACAAGCCTTTCTTTCATCACCTGAATGGCTTTGTCACAAGCTTCTAACCAAAGAAACATGACACCCTTCCTTATATTTATATTATGAGGTAAATAAAGACATGATAATACTTTAATTAATTTTTCTTTTAATATTTATCCTTTCCAATGAAACTATGTATATAAAACACATTCCTTGGATACTCTACAGATACTTCAACACTATTTCTAGGATAATAGAGACACCTGATTATGAGATTATATAACCCAAGAAGTGAAAATTGTCAATCTATAAGTTGAACATATCAAGATTGTAATAAATCTGATACTCTATCAGTGTACTTAGAATTATCTCATGATGATTGGAAAGGTCCCTATGAATGTGAGAATACACTAATATATAGTCCAAAAAGGTGATGATAAATGAATCTTATTAGTGGTTGATACCCCTATTCATCAAAGCCATTAAAATAGAGGGTGAATTTGTAAGACGGAATTGCATAACAAGGTACTCATACAGACAATTCATACTACAAAAGTATTTCAATGTTAGTTTGATGGCCTGAATTTCACCCGATGATATCCCAATCTCTAGAAGATCTTTTTGAAGTCCTTAGCTCATTAGAGATGGTCATAGAGATCATCTATACGATTTATTGGATATGATTTCTTGATCATAAGCTAGTTCAACCTTCTTTAATCCATGAAAAAATGTAAGGTCCCACATGCCTTATCAGAAAAAACATGAGTTAACCATTAGAGGATGTACTTGACAATATAAAACATTTGGCCTCTAAATCCACTAAATTTTTCTTCAGCTCTTTAAGCTCTGTAGGTTCCATCTTATATAGGGAAATGAACACTAGAGCTACTCCTAGAATAAGATCGACTGTATTCTATACCCATATGTGAATACGTATTCCAAATAAATTAATTAGAAAGAAATCCTTTAAAATATCCACTACTATTGAGAAATCATATTGTTATAAAACCTATTCATCCATGAAGATATTTTAAATATGGGGTATCACTCCACTTAAACCATGATTCTCTAGTACAACACCACCATCCTAGATATCCCACTCACTCTTATGTAGATAACTGTTTCCCTCTAGTGCTTTAAACTATTCCTCGTGGAGATAACAGTCTATAAAAGCATGGTACAGAATAAACCAATCCATCCCACAAATGACATTGAAGCCTATAATCGCAAGAAATAAGATGTTCCAAAAGGGGACACTTCAATCCTTAAGGGGGAGTCCCTAACCTATGTAGTTCCTTATTTTCATACCCCTAATAGAATATCAAGTGTCATTACACCATTGTAATACTATATATCTGATCCGAAAATTTTGATGATAAATAGTGAGATAAAATTGTTTGAAAAACATGTATCGAGTAAAGCAGATATTGTAGTAGGTTCCACAAGAATAGTATTTCGTATTGATGATATCCCTACACAATAATCCTTCGGTATCTACTATAGTTCGTGCAATTTACATGATCGACAAACCAGTGCAACAGATGGACTACAATGATCATAACTACTCTGTTGGTTCTACTCGTGATAACTGGTATTTCTTCCACAGCCACGAACTCCTCCTTGGCCAGTCCTTCCAATGCTATTCAAACTCCCAAAAATCATGGAATAAATGCACCAAATCATGAATGTGGACCAATCACAAATCCTTTTCCAATATAAGTATGAGGAATGGTCATGCCTAAAATCTATAGATTCCACATTCGGCTGCAATCCCGACAATCCATTGGGTATCTATCATAATGAGTCATCAAGTTCCCCCATAATATATATTGATGAAACAATTTAGATCTATTTAAATGTGAAAATATGTTGTCACCTTTTTGAAGATAGACCTTTATTGAATATTTCCTACCACCGGAAGAACTAATGTCCAAATGCTAAACTTATCCTTTAAAACAGGTTCTATTGTTATCCCTTAGGTTACACTCAAGGATATGATCTTTATTTTCTATTTTATTGCAGGTATGAGGGAAAAATTCATTCACCAATGTATGTATGGCATATACAAGCCCATCCTCAAAGCGTTTAGTATGAGAAAGCTCAACCTTATCTAGAATCGTTGTGATGTGCTTCAACACAGTAAAACATGATGTATAATCCATGACTGAGATAGATCCCTACTCGAGATGCAAGAACTCTCTGTATCTGTCACATCTCAGCATCTAAGGAAATGAAATATCATAGAAGGTAGTCTAGAAATCATCCCATGAAATGCTATGATGATGAATAGTATGTGTAATAACATCACACTAGTGCCTGGCTAAATCCAAAAGCATGTATATGGAAATATTGACCCTCCACTCCAGAGAAACCTCCAGATTCTAAATGATAGATATGGAGGCCTCTAGCCAAGCCTCATCAAAATAAGGAATACCATCCCCTATAAAGATAGTGGTATGTTACTAGTGGATCTCACATGTTTGATCTACCATTATAGGTGCAATTCATGGAGCACTATACATGGAATGCATGAGACATAGGAAACTATCACGAACATGGGACTCAGTGTCCAATTCAAGTAAAAACGGTGGTTCCTCCAATGGCAGTTCTTTTAGTAAGACTGTTGTCTCAGGAACCACCATGTCTGGAGAATAGTCATTTCCACCTTCCCTTCATATGATATGAGGACATCGTGGTGGCATTGGTCTACAAATTCCATGATCATATATCAGAACATGATTAAGAATAATTATTTCATCACTAGAATAAGTTAAACCTAATAAAAATCACTACCAATGGCATACTACTCAAACTACCCACTTAGAAGGCTAGGTATCAGTAATGGCTCAAGTATAAATTTTAGTTTATTTGACATTTAATTTTTAGGTTCACATATTTACATTGAATAAAGAATAAATGTTTGGATTATGACATACATCCAATTCATTTTAGATGTCATGATTCACTTTATAATGCATATCCATTTCCAGGTAATCATTTCTCATTCATCTTATTACTTAAAACGACGCCCATTTATTTATACACTACTACAACTCCCCAGCCTTAAACATTACTTAATATTGAGTTATTCCAAGAATACACACTGAGTATATTTTCAGGTTTAATGTTTTATAGAATTAGATCATAAATCATGCATTACATTCCACATTTAAACAATGTGGTTACATAAAATGTAGTACTCATTTTTTCCATCAATGGAAACATTTTTAAAATAAAACATGGATTCTTTATTGACACTTCCTTGACACTATCATCACATCATGTACGTTTCCCTTGACCAGTGAAAAACATTTCAAAAACTTGGGAAGAGCATAAAAAGTTCAGTAAGGGATATAAAAGTACGAAATGAAAACATTAGTCCATGTATGAAATCATACTTTACTCATAAAATAAAAGCATTTTAACACACATAATCAAATCATGAATAAATCATAGAAATCATAAGACATAAAGGTAACTTGAGGCATTCATAACATTCTTACATAGGGAGTAACCCTCATTGTTACGTTTGGAATACACATCACAGTATATTCCCTTAATCTCTTCGGAGAAACCGTAATTCTTAACCCCTTCATGTTACCCAATTCATTAGAGAGCTATATCGGGATCACCTGGAAATAGTTTATCATGGAACCACCCTTCTTCATAACAATTCCCAAGAACCATAACATAATTGTATCACATAAAAAATGCATAAAGAAACATAACATTTCCACATTTCAATCACAAGATAACAATTCAACACATTGATATAATAAAAAAATTATGAAAATAATTTTCAATACCAAAATTAAATAAAAGTAAAACATGGTATTTATTTTTCATTTAATAAAATTTTATGGTTGGTAGAGGAAGCCGAAACTCAAATAATGGTCACAACGGTGGAGAAGTCGTTGTCGCCGCATACGTATGACAAAAAAATCATTCCTTTTGTCGTTTATTAAAATGCCTCGTATAAAAAAAGGTTCCTTTTGACTAGATTTAAAAGTCAATGGGTTTTATACACCATATAAAATAATGTAGTGTATAGAACAAAATATGCCTGAATGAAAGGAGATTGAGATGAAGTCCCTTACCTCGGGTCCGACTTGACTCGATCGTTCTTTAACCTCTGTAATAATAAATGTGATTTAATTTATACTTTGTTAAGAACCTTTTTCATGTTAATTATTCTTTTTATATCACTTATAACCTTGTCATGAACACTATGTAATTATTTATGATAATAATGGTTGTTTTGTCAATCATTGGTACTTGAGTCAGAAATAAACTTCTTGTAATTACAAGTTGTTCATGTTGTAAGATATCCATTATATACAAAATTATATTCATGATGTTGATATCATATATATCATATATATCCATTAACTACATTCATTTATAATATTATATAACATTTAGAGGTAATAAATTAAATGCACCGTTCATGGAGACGGTAAGCAGTACGTACGCATTAACCCTACTTCCATTTCTATTTCATATTTGATGGAATGGAATAATAATGATATATAGTTATATAATAATTATAGTATAATATCATATATAATATCATTAATTCCATCCTTTATACGTCCCACATATGGTATTAACGAATCAAATCACTTTGAGGGGGTGGTAGTCCGCACTTCCGAAAATGAAGATATCTCGTTTACCCATAATGGAAACATTAAAGGTACTCCATAAATGAAAAATACAGAAGCTCAAAGAAAAAATAAACATATTATATATCATATATAAATATAGTGACATCTTAATGTCCACCTTTGAAGGTGTTAGAAGAATATTGACCAATCATCATTTCGTGAGGCAGAAATTCACCATCCACGGAAACAGTATGTTCTTTAACCATTAGATGAATATGTGTGTAAGTGTAGCACTAATACTTCTCAAAAAGACATCCTAGTATATTGAAGATACTGGTTTTTTACAAAATAAAGGAATAAAAAGATTTTAGGGGGTTGGAGAAGCAAAATAAAACAAAAGAACATAAGTGAAGACATTACCTTTAAATCAGGTAACTCCTCTTGGTTTGAACCAAATGGGTTTCTTGAAGAGATTTATTCCTAAGTTAAGTCTTCTAGGATGAACATAGGGATGTGGAGAGATAAAATGAGAAGATATTGACCAATCAAATGGCATTATAGGTGTGTGTAAAGAGGTATATGTGGAGGCCTTTTATAAGAGGAATGAAGGGGCACTCTTGGAAAGTTATAAAATGTTACTTTATATTAAAATGAGATTCGGATTTTAAAGGTCCCACATTGAAATATTTCTTGGATAAGGTGATAAGGGTTTGAAATATACTCATAAAATAGGTCTTTGACAAGTGTATTTCTTAGATTTTATATTATCTTTTTATTTTATTTAAATAATTCAATAATGAGGTAATCGATGCATCATCATGGTGTCATAAATAATTTAATTTATTAAATGTCTAAACATTATAAAAAATATAGTATGATGTAGGAAATCTTTTTAGATATTAAATTACTATTTATAGTCAATTTTATCATTTATTTAGACAAAATTAAAAATGTTTTACTTGGGTGATACATTCTTTAGTGGTATTCTCCTTTCTTTAAAAATAAAAAGATAATGTGTCACATTCACCCAAAAGTGATTCCATGGGGTCCCAATGTTTGGAACAAGGCATCCCATGGTTGGAGATGACATAACCAGTTGCATTAGGAAACATGTTGGGGTCATTTGTTATTATTATGATATTATTTTATTATCCTAAACTACCCAATTACTAATTAATCATGATAATTAAAGATAATTACCGTCGTTACTATTCATAATGTCCAAAAACAAAAGAGTCTTAATTACATAATCTAGACCTCTTGATTCCAATTATGGAATCCATTTACCAAATTCCAAACATAGAAATTGCAAAAAATAATTTAAAAAATAATTATCGTTGTCAAAACAAATAGCGGGTTTTTTTAAACAATATCTATGAAAAGTTTGGCACTTGTTTATGCCCAATTCCAAATTTAAATTAATTATAATTAATAACATTTTATTAAATGGTAAAAATATATTCTAATTAAAAATTAATACAAATTTATAATATAATCTAACCAAATAATTACATTAAATGAAAAAGCGGTATTGATGTGAAATGCAGTATTTTTTAACTGTTCATTAAAAAAATGAACTTTGTCAAAAAATACCAAATATTTTTCCAAAGTAAATTTTAATGTCCCAATAATAAAGAATAAGTTTATTTTGACAAAAAGATCTTCTAAAATTGTCAAAATGTTGATTTAAGAACGGTTTTCCATCAAAAGGCAGTAATATAATATTTTAAAAATATTAGTGCATTCCATGCTTAAGATTGGATTTATTCTCATTTTAAGCCTCTAAAACACTATCTAATTCATAAATAGACATAGATAAGAAAATCTATTATTCATTACTTACCTGGGATGTTACATAATTCCCCCCATTAGAAAATTGTGTCCCAGCAATTTATTTACATATCAAATAAATAGGCGTATTTATCCCTCATTGCATTTTCAGATTCCAATGTTGTCTCTTCAATCATGTGATTTATTCACAAAACCATTATATGATGAATCACCTTATTCCGCAACACTTTCTCCATATGGTCAAGAATCTAGACTGTTTTTTCCTCATATGATTGATTCTCTTCCATGTGGCCTACCTCTGGACTCAAAACATGAGATGGATCTGGCATGTACTTCTTTAACATTGAAACATGAAAAACATTGTGTACCTGAGATAAACTCGGAGGTAAAGCCACTTGGTATACACCTAATCCAACTCTCTCTAGAATTTTGTATGGTCCAATGAACCTTGAACTTAACTTTCTTTTCTTACCAAATTGCATCAAACTTTTCCATGGAGATACTTTGAGAATAACATGATAGCCTACCTCAAAAGAGAGATCCCTCCTCTTATTGTCTTCATAACCTTTCTGCCTGCTCTGAGCTATTCTCGTGTGTTTCTGTATCAGCTGAAATTTTTCTTCCAACTCTTCTATCAATTCTAGTACCATCAACTTCATTTCACCTACTTCATCTAAAAAAGATGGAGTTTGACACCGCTTCCCATATAATGCCTCAAATGGTTCCATCTGTATTCTTTAATGAAAATTGTTATTATATGAAAAATCAACCAAAGAAAGATGTTGGTCCCAACATCCCTGATAATACATCGAACAAGCACATAAAATATCCTCCAAAGTGAGAATTTTTCATTCTGACTACCCATCTGATTGAGGATAAAAAGATGTACTAAAATTTAATTTAGTACCCAACGACTTCTGAAGGCCTTTCCAAAAGTTTGATGTAAATCTGGGATCACAGTCAGATACAATGGAGAGAGTAACACCATGTAACCTGACAATATCTTTACGATATGAATGGGAAAGTTGATCTAGGTAAAAATTATCTTGTATAGTGAGGAAGTGAGTATATTTAGTCAAGCAATCAACAATAACCCAGATTGCATTATTACCTCGAGGTGTCTTCGACAATCCCACAACGAAGTCCGTGGATAAATTCTACCCCTTCCACTCTGGAACTGGTAAAGGTTGAAGCATCCCTTTCAGTAACTTCCGCTATGCATTAAACTGATGACAAGTCAAACACTTCACAGTAAAGTCAGCAATATTCCTTTTCATTCCATCCCATTAGTAATACTCTGAAAGATCTCTATACATCTTAGTATAGCCTGGATGAACTAAAAATGGAGAACTATCAGCTTCACATAACAATTCTCTCTTCAACTGTGAATCACATGGCACACACAACCTCTTCCCAAATCTCAACACACAATTATTATCAATTTTCAATTTAGGTAACATACCCTTCTGAACAAGCTCTACATTTTTCTGCTACTCACTGTCTTTCTTCTATGCTTGCTTAATTCTATCTTATAGAGAAGACTTCACTGATACCTAAAACAAAACAGAAGGACATCCTGCACCAATAACTTCAATGCCAACGTTCATCAAATCCTTAACCAAATTATCACGTTCCAAACGTAACGTTGTTAATGAGGAATTACTTTTTCGACTCAAAGCATCAGCCACATTATTTGCTCTTCTCAGATGGTAATGAATTGTACAATCATAATACTTGATTAATTCTATCCATCTCCCCTGTCTCATGTTCAATTATTTCTGAGTGAATATATACATTAAAATTTTGTGATCGGTATATATTTCACATTTTACTCCATACAAATTATGCCTCCAAATTTTTTAAGCGAAAACAACAGCAGGTAATTCCAAATCATGTGTAGGGTAATTTTCCTCATGAGTTTTCAACCGACGTGAAGCATAAGCAATTACCTAATCATTCTGCATTAGGACGCAACCAAGTCCATTCAATGAACCATCACTGTAGATAACAAACTCACCATTCCTGGAAGGTAGTGCCAAAACTGGTGCATTCACGAATCTTCTTTTCAATTCCTTCTAACAATCATCACATTATTTTTTCCAAATAAACATAACATCATTCCATGTTAGCTTAGTCATTGGACTAGATAACTGTGATAAATGTTTAAAAAACCTTGGGTAATAGCCTTCCAAACCAAGGAAACAATGAATCTCAATTACATTTGTGGGTCTTGGCCATTCTTCAACAACCTTTGTTTTTGTAGGATCAACAGTTCTTCCATATTTAGAAACAATATAACCAAGGAAAGGAATTTTTTTCAACCAAAACTCACACTTTCTGAATTTAACATACAATTTATTTTCATTTATAAAGTTACCCTTAAATGTATTTCATGCTCCTCTTTACTTTTAGAAAACACCAAAATATCATCAATGTAAACAACCAAAAACTTATCCAAGAAGTCATGGAAAATTCTATTCATAAGGTCCATGAATATAGAAGGTGCATTGGTTAGCCCAAAAGGCATTACTACAAATTCATAATGGCCATATCTTGTACGAAACGTGGTCTTCAGAATATATGCTTCCTTTACCTTCAACTGATGGTACCCCGATCATAGGTCAATCATTGAAAAATACTGAGCTCCCTGGAGTTGATCAAGCAAATCATCGATATGAGGCCAATGATATTTTTTCTTAACAGTGATGTTATTCAAGGCTCTATAATCAAAGAAAAGTCTCATTGAACCAACTTTCTTTTTAACAAATAAAATAGAATCACCCCATGGTGATGTGCTAGGTCAAATGAAACCTTTATCTAATAAATCTTGCAATTTCTCCTTAAACTCTAAAAGTTCAATTTGAGCCATTCGATAAGGGGGTTATGAAATTGGCTTAGCATCAGGAACTAAGTCAACAGTAAATTCAACTTCTCGATCTGGAATTATTCCAGGCAACTCATCAGGAAAAACATCAGGATACTCATTTTCCATTGGAACATCATTAATCTGAACAGTTCCATTGTTTTCAACAACATGTTCATGGTAACATTTATTTCTATCTTTTACATGTTTTTCAGCCTCTTGATATGTTTTCAACAGTGAGGGTTCATTCTTGTACACAAACTGAAAGTATTTCTAAAATGAATCTTCTTTAGCTCTACAATCTATCCTAGCATGGTAAACATAAATCCAATACATACCCATAGTAACATCAAACTCTACTACAGGTAAAAAAATGAGGTTTGGAAGTAGGTTCTTTCCACAGATAAGGATAGGAAGACTCTTATAAATTCTTCTTTCCTCAAAATTTCCCCCAGGTGTTTTTACCACAATTTCAGGAGTCATTTCATGAGATGGAATTTCAAATTTATTAGAAAAATTTTCAGATATGAAAGAATTTGTAGACCCCAAATCAAACAACACTTTTTCATAATCTGAGAAAAAAAATTACCGGATACCACTTCATTTGATGGACCATGATCTGTTGATGTAGTTGCAAAGGATTTCTCCACACCTTTATACTTTTAGTTTGACTACTTTCCATCATTCGAGCTCTTTTTCGAACACTCGTTTTCATAGTGACCCATCTCATTGCACTTGAAACATTTCACTAACTGTAAATCAAATTTGATCTTACCATCACCTTGATCTTTTTCAGTGCAATTAAGAGCCTTATGTCCCATCATACCACATCAGTAGCACTTTCTAGAATTGAAATGACATTCCCTAGTAGGCCTTTTATGACATTTATCACAAACTGGAAACTTAGTTTTCTTATCATCAGACCTTTTTGAAGAATTATTCCCATTCTCATGCCACCTCGGTCTCTTCTTCTGTTGGATTTTATAGAACACATGATCATCGTCAAACTCCAATTCCACCTTGTCATCACATCGAACAAGATTTTCATAAATCTTGAACTCACGATAAGCTAAAGCCCTTCGATATTTTGGCATAAACCCTGAGTAAAAACGATTGAATTTACTATCAATGTCTCAGATAAAATTTGGAGCATACCTTGCCGATCGAGTGAACCTTTCTTCATAAGAAGCCACTATGTCGTCCTCTTGCCTCAATTCCAAGAATTATTTTTCCATCCTAATTCGAGAAGATATAGGAAAATACTTCTCACGAAACATACCTTTGAATTCATCCCAGTCGCGAGAATCAATCGCATTAGCATCCCTGATATTTTTAACCATCGACCACCACTGATCTGCTTCACCCTCCAAACTGTAAATTGCAAGAGTAATCTTTTGATTGTATGAAGACACCATGACATCAGAAATCTTCTCCAATTCTATAATCCACCCTTTATCTATCACAGGGTCAGATGATCCTCTGAATGATGGGGGATGTTGCCTCATGAAATGTTCCACCACTGACATGTTCCTCTACGGTTGATCTGGCTGATCTCATCCATTGATACCACCACAATTTATCACTTGATTAAACTACGCCATTACTATAACAAACTGTTCAGTTCAAATTCTGACCATATTAGGATGCTGATTCGGAAGGTCATTTCCTTCTTTAAGACTTCATAGCACTACATCCCTATTTCAGCAGCGGAAAACCATTCTGAACAAACATCTCTTAGATAAAGCAACATGATAATCTTCAAATGCTATATCATTTCAATTTGAACATAAAAAATATATATTTGGATAATCATTTATTATAATTCTAACTCCTAAATTTATCTAAACCGAACTTTGATACCAACTATAACGCCCCAACATTAAACATTACTTTATCTTGAGTTATTTCAAGAATACACGTTGATGATTTTTTCTGGTTTAGTGTTTTAGATAATTAAATTATAATTCATTCATTACATTCCACATTTAACAATGTGGTTACATAAAATATAGTACTCATTTTTCCCATCAACAGAAATGTCACATACATGAAATATTTAGAGGTATTTTTCATTTAATTTACATCCTTGATTTGTTTTGGTGGGTTTTCATGCATTTTTAAAGGAAATAGTGGGTTTCCAAAATTTGGGCCAACCTAAGAGCCCATTTCCAGTTTTGAAAGTATATTTTGATTCTTTAATAACTCCTTCGTTTTTCATCATTTTTCAACCATTCAACTTCAAAAATGACCTTCATTTAAATATTAAAACCACAAAATAATTTTGGGCCCCTTAAAAATTCATTAGAATCATGGATTTGGGTGATAAAACTAGGTATTGGGCCAACCCGAAAGCCCATTTCCAGTTTTAAAATTGTTTTGTAATTCTTTCATAAAATATTTATTTTTTATCCTTTTTCGGTGATTCCACCTCTCACACATTCCCATCGAACCCAGCCACACCCCCATCTTCGTTTTCGCCTCTTTGGAGCTCATATTGGTCGCGATTTAGGGCCTAACTTCGGTAGCTCGAAAAAACGTCCAGATTTCTCAAGTATGTTGTTTCTCTTCCTTATTCCTCCCTTCTTCTTGGGTTTCTTCCTTTTTTATTGAATCCACAAAAGTCCAGAAGATGGGGTTTCGTACCTAGGGTTTTAGTTTTGAGTGTCTTGGTCCAATCCTCTGGTTTTAGGTTCAATCTTACTCCTTTGTGGTGCGGCGGAGGTGCGGTTGAAGTGAGGCACAAGGATTTGGGGGTTTTGACTCTTTTGGTAGGTGATTTCATATGTAGGTATTGTATAATGAGTTGTCTTTCTGTATTTAGGTTTCCATTATGTTCATAATTCAGTATTTGGATTTCCAAAATTGATTTTGGTAGCATTTTAAATGTGGTAGATTTTTAAGTGCCAATCTTGTGTGAAAATGGGTGTTTTACATGTGTAACCCATATTGTGCCTCTTGGTGTTGTTTTATAATTCAGGTATTGGATTTATAAAATTGTTTTGATTCTGAAATTTATGTTTTGGTATAATATTGGTCTCCATTTGGTTTTAAATATGAGATTTTAGATAAATTTAATGTGCAACATTTGATTAATTTTCTTGAAATTGTTTTTTGGAAATTATAAATGGTTTATTGAGTTATGCAAAAGGTGAAAAGAAGGTGTAGATACTGTTTTGAATGTGTGTGAACAGAACTAATATTTATATGTGAATATTGATTTTGGTATCATGTGGTGACTATTTGAGCACAATACGGGAAACCCGGGTATCTAGGTGAGCTAACGTGTACTAGTGCGCTAGTGAACGGAGGGGTTTTGACCATGGTTCACTTAGCAAGTCTGAAATGGATAACACTAACAAAACTATAATGGAGATGATTGGAGACCACTAGGTTATGGGTATTCTCCCTACTAGTGGCTCGTGCACGAGAACGAATTTCGTTATGGTTACTTTCACCGAGGTACGAGGTACTTGGGGCTCACAACAAACTAGTACCTAGGGGGGTTCCTACGCTTGGTGCTCATGGCTTTTTTGGCATTTAAACATTCTTTATGGTATTATAGGATGTGAAAACCATCAGCTTGAATGTTTTATTCAATTTCACTGATTCTTTATAGTTATCCCCATTGAAAGTTATTTTCTTTTCAAAGTTGCACTTTTAGAAATAAATGCCACTATTATCTATTTATAACTCTGGCAAGCTTTTTATTTTACAATGCCTATCACTTGAAATCCTTGGGTGATATCCTATTGGGATTAGTATCACACACTACTTACACCTTTTGGTGTAAGTAGACTTGATCATGTTTGACACAGGCAAAGGAAATGCCTTGGGCGATGGCGGTTCGGGTTGCTAGTTTCTCTCGATGGTGCGGTGTTGTGGAGACGGCTTGTGGGTGATGACCCCTTGTCGTGTGGAGTCTCTTGGGCTGTTTGCTGCCACTTTTATGTACCTTTGGACCTCTTGTGTCTTGTTTAAACTCATATACTAAGTTCTGAATTTTTATTAATTCTTGTTTGGCATAATTTTTCAGATTTGGTTTGTTGTTTGTTTTTGGTTATCTTATGAACCCAAACTCGGGTAAATCGTTCCCAAATGAATTTTTATGATACCCGGGCACTTGTGCCAGCCCGTGGGGATGGGGAACACCCTCCGGGTCATGTCACGGGCTGGGTCTGGTGCCGGTTTTGGCGGTGACCAGATTCGGTTCGTGACAAAATGGTATCAGAGGAGGTTAATGTTTTTGGGTTATATTGTTATTTTGGGATGAGTCAGGATAGACAGCAGCTAGGACTATCGGGGCTCGGGGTTTTGGTTGTGAGTAGGGTGTCTGGCCCACACCTCTCATGGCATACCCTGAGTCACCAGGGGATGTTGGAATTTAAAGATTGACTTCACTTCCAGGTGAGACGTGTGGGCTGCAGACCACATGTGGACATCATGCGGATGTGTTGTAGTTGTTTATTTTATTACTGAAATGTGTTTTGATTATCTATATTTGAAGCATTTGATTAAAATTGTCAGAATTGTGGTATTGATTATTATTTTGTTACTGTTACATTTTGTAGCAACATGCCTCCCCGGAAAGCTCTCACGCACCCACGGGAGGAAGCCGGAGAGAGTTCTCCCACACCAATTGATGAGAGGCTAGTCGAGGACGTGGTCCGGGCTGTCCAGGCTCTAGGATATGGACCAGCTCCAGTTCCAGCTCCTATTAGAGAGGATGAGACTGGTCCTAGAAAGGACAAGGCCCAGGAGTTCCTGAAAAATAAGCCTCCAACCTTCCGAGGCAGCTCAGAACCCCAAGAAGCAGAGGAATGGATCGAGAAGATCGAGCGTATGTTTGAGTTCCTGGAAACACCCGAGGAGCTCAGGGTGAAGTGTCCCTCCTTTCTGTTGGAGGGTCCCAGCTGTAAATGGTGGGAGTCAGTGCTTCAGTCTGGGAAGAATGAGCAGATGAGCTGGGGAGATTTTAAGGCTGTCTTCAATGAACAGTACTGCCCTGAGGTCTTGGCTTATGGCAGGTCTAAAGAGTTCATGGAACTTGTTCAGGGAAATCTATCTGTGATGGAGTATGCCAACCGTTTCGCTGAGTTGGTTCGGTATGCTCCAGAAATTGTCTCTAATGAGCAAGCGGAGGCCCAGAGGTTTGAGAAAGGCTTGAGACCAGAGATATAATCCCAGGTGTTCTTGTTTAAGCTGAGGACCTATGCTGAGGTCGTTGATCGGGTGTGCATGGTGGAGATTGATAGAAAAGGAAGGGCTGGTTACTATGGTTTTGTATCAGCAGTGGGAAGTGGAAGCTCCTCAGAGAAGAAAAGGAAGCGGGAGGATCATTTGAAGAAAGGATGAGGTAGTTCAGGGAACTCTTCTAGGCAGTTGTCATCAGCGGCTTCTGATGCGAGATCGGTCGTGTGCCACCAGTGTGGGAAGACCGGGCACATCCGTCCAGCATGCCCTCATCCTCCGAAGACCTGTTTCCAGTGTAGAGGTATGGGACACGTGCAACGCTTTTGCGGGATAGCGCGTCCACTTCAAAGTGGGGCAGGATCCATGGCTCCCAGAGGAGTGCCAGCACAGTCTGAGCCGTCGAGGACTGGGGGATCTCGATTTGGTAGTCGTGGTGGTAGGGCTGGGTCATCTTCTGGGCAAAGCCAGTTCAGGGAACAACCACAAACTAGCGGTCGTCTTCAGGCAGAGACTGGACATCTCCATGCGGTGGATCATGCCCCACCAGGATCAGAGGCGGGACCGTCGACTGTTCGAGGTACCGTTTTGATTTCATCTTCTATAGCTACTGCTCTTTTTGATACTGGTGCCTCTGTTTCATTTATTTCATCCCGTTTTGTGGACATTCTGAATCTGCCAACTGATTTGATGTCATTCGCAATGGAGTTGGTGACACCGCTGGGAAAGAAGAAGGAGCAGGGTCGCAGGTGCCCATCTTGTCCGCTTTCTGTGTCAGGGGTTGAGATGGAGTGGGACCTCTTGGTCTTAGATATGAACCTTTTTGATGTCATACTCGGGATGGATTGGCTAGTACACTTCCAGGCACACATCGATTGCTATAGACGGCGTGTGAGTTTCACGGCACCTGATGGGAGTCGTCAGGTTTTTCATGGAGAATGGGATCCTCGGTCAGGTCGCGCAGGGCCTCCACTCCCAGAGTTGGGAAGTGTTATCTTCCAGTTATCTTCTCTTATGCTAGAGGATGGTCTTTCCCCTGAAGTTTCACTGCCTCATGTAGTGAATGAGTTTCCGGAGGTATTCCCTGATGATTTTTATGGTTTGCACCCGGAGCGGGATGTGGAGTTTTCGATTGATTTGGCATCGGGAACATAGCCAATATCTCTTCCCTCTTATCGCATGGCCCCCACCGAGTTGAGGGAATTAAAGATACAACTGGAAGACTTAGAATCTAAAGGATTCATTCACCCGAGCGTCTCTCCTTGGGTCGCTCCTGTGTTGTTTGCAAAAAAGGCTGATGGATCCCTCCGGTTGTGCATTGACTACCGGAAGCTGAATAAGGTAACAATTAAAAACAAATACCCTTTGCCCAGAATAGATGATTTGTTTGATCAGTTGAAGGGGGAAAAGTGGTTCTCAATGATAGACCTACGTTCAGGGTATCATCAACTCAGGGTGAAGGAGTCATATATCCCTAAGACAGCCTTCCGAAGCAGGTACGGCCACTTTGAGTATTTGGTCATGCCCTTCGGATTGACCAATTCTCCAGCAGTATTTATGGCACTTATGAATAGGGTGTTCCATCAGTATCTCGATTCCTTTGTTGTGGTGTTCGTGGATGACATTCTGGTATACTCTTTCTCTGAGGAGGAACACGAACATCACTTGAGGATCGTTTTGGGTACATTACGAGATCACCACCTCTACGCAAAGTTGTCAAAGTGCACTTTTTGAATCAGAGAGGTGAGATTTATGGGGCATGTGATCTCAGATCATGGAGTTTCAGTGGACCCTGAGAAAATTAGTGCATTCCTGTCATGGGAGTAACCGAAGAATGTGTTCGAGATCAGGAGTTTTCTTGGCTTGGCCGGTTATTACAGGCGATTCGTTCGGGATTTCTCTCGGCTTGCTTCACCGATGACTTCCCTCACCTGGAAAGGGGTGAAGTTTGTATGGGGTCCAGAATTTCAGGCATCATTCGAGGAGCTAAAGAGGCGATTGACTACTGCCCCCGTTCTGATTTTACCAGAGGCTGGAAAGGGATATGTGGTTTATTGTGATGCTTCAGGTATGGGTCTTGGGTGCGTGCTTATGCATGATGATCATGTGGTGGCGTATGGCTCTCGCCAACTTCGGCCACACGAAATGAACTACCCAACCCATGACTTGGAGTTGGTGGCAGTGATGCATGCTTTGAAGATGTGGCGTCACTACCTCTTTGGGGAGAAGTTTGTGGTCTATTCTGATCACAAAAGCTTGGATTATATCTTCTCACAAAAGGACCTCAACATGAGGCAGCATCGCTGGATCGAGTACTTACAGGGGTTTGATTTTGACATTGTCTATACCCCAGGTAAGGGTAATGTAGTGGCCGACGCCTTGAGCAGAAGGGTTCCAGTGCAGGCTTTGAGGAAGTCCAGTGATGAGTGGACATTGATGGGGATCTTTTCTCAGATGCATGTGGAGACCAAGGAACATAGTGGAGGGGCATTCTTGGCGAGCATCCAGTTGACTCCTTCTCTGTTGGAGTTGATTCAGCAGGAAAAACCTAGTGATGAGCTTTGTCTGCGATCGAAGCAGTTTCTTCATGGTGGGGAGACATCCTCTGATTGGTCGTCATCTCCCGAGGGCATCTTGTGCATCAAGGGTTGTTCGGTAGTGCCGTTATCTCTACAGAAGGTGGTGATGCAGGATAGCCACCAGTCTCAGTGGGCTGTCCATCCGGGTGCCACTAAGATGTATTATGATGTCCGTCGGCAGTTTTGGTGGCCTGGTATGAGACGGGACATAGAGGACTTTGTGTCGAGATACTACACATGCCAGCAGGTGAAAGCAGAGCACCAAAGGCCCTCCGGTTTGCTCCAACCACTACCCATTCCTACCTGGAAATGGGACGAGGTTGCCATGGACTTCATTGTTGGATTACCTCGTACACCTCGAGCTAAGAATGCCATTTGGGTGGTGATTGATCGTCTAACCAAATCAGCCCACTTCATTCCGATCAGAGATACATCTAAAGTGGATGAGTTGGGCCGTTTGTATCTTCAGGAGGTCATGAGACTCCATGGTGTGCCATAAGCAGTTGTCTCAGATAGAGACCCTCGTTTCACATCTCGATTCTGGGAAGGCCTTCAGAAGGCCTTGGGGTCCCAGATTAAGATGAGCACAGCATACCATCCACAGACGGATGGTCAGACAGAGCGGGCAAATCAGATTTTAGAGGACATGCTTCGTGCATGTGTCCTAGACTTTGGAGGTTCTTGGGATACCCATTTGGGATTGGTTTAGTTTGCTTATAATAACAGTTACCAATCCTCGATTCGAATGGCTCCTTTTGTGGCGCTCTATGGTCGGCCTTGTCGGTCCCCCCTCTGTTGGGATGAGGTAGGTGAGACCTCACTACTGGGGCCGAGTATGGTGCAGGAGACATCTGAGAAGGTAAAATTAATCAGGCAACGTTTATTGACAGCTCAGAGTCGTCATAAATCATATGCTGACCGTAGGCGTCGAGACCTAGAGTTTTCTGTGGGTGATAGAGTATTCTTGAAGGTGGCCCCTCGTTTAGGCCATCGTCGATTGGGGAAGCAAGGTAAGCTGACTCTGCGGTATGTCGGGCCATTTGAGATCATTGAACGTATTGGAAAGGTGGCATATAGGTTGGCCTTACCTTCTCAGTTGACATCCATCCATGATGTCTTCCATGTTTCTCAGTTGAAGAAATACTACCCGGATCCGTCCCATGTGTTGAGTTGGGAAGAATTGGAGATAGAGCCTGACTTGTCTATTGTTGAGAGGCCAGTGAAAATAGTGGACTCCCAAGAGAAGATACTTCGAGGGAAGTCTATTCCATTAGTCCGGGTTCTATGGCAGCATGGTAATGATACACATGAGACATGGGAGCGAAAGTCGTGGGTCGAGGAAGAGTACCCGTTCTTGTTTTCCAATCAAGCCTCATGTTGACTTTCCGGGGCGGAAAGTCCTTCGTGGGGGGGATAATTGTCACATACATGAAATATTTAGAGGTATTTTTCATTTAATTTACATCCTTGATTTGTTTTGGTGGGTTTTCATGCATTTTTAAAGGAAATAGTGGGTTTCCAAAATTTGGGCCAACCTAAGAGCCCATTTCCAGTTTTGAAAGTATATTTTGTTTCTTTAATAACTCCTTCGTTTTTCATCATTTTTCAACCATTCAACTTCAAAAATGACCTTAATTTAAATATTAAAACCACAAAATAATTTTGGGCCCCATAAAAATTCATTAGAATCATGGATTTGGGTGATAAAATTAGGTATTGGGCCAACCCGAAAGCCCATTTCCAGTTTTAAAATTGTTTTGTAATTCTTTCATAAAATATTTATTTTTTATCCTTTTTCGGTGATTCCACCTCTCAAACATTCCCCTCGAACCCAGAGACACCCCCATCTTCGTTTTAGCCTCTTTGGAGCTCATATTGGTCGAGATTTAGGGCCGAACTTCTGTAGCTCGAAAAAACGTCCAGATTTCTCAAGTAAGTTGTTTCTCTTCCTTATTCCTCCCTTCTTCTTAGGGTTTCTTCCTTTTTTATTGAATCCCCAAATGTCCAGAAGATGGGGTTTCGTACCTTGGGTTTTAGTTTTGAGTGTCTTGGTCCAATCCTCTGGTTTTAGGTTCAATCTTACTCCTTTGTGGTGCGGCGGAGGTGCGGTTGAAGTGACGCACAAGGATTTGGGGGTTTTGACTCTTTTGGTAGGTGATTTCATATGTAGGTATTGTATAATGAGTTTTCTTGCTGTATTTAGGTTTCCATTATGTTTATAATTCAGTATTTGTATTTCAAAAATTGATTTGGGTAGCATTTTAAAAGTGGTAGATTTTTAAGTGCCAATCTTGTGTGAAAATGGGTGTTTTACATGTGTAACCCATATTGTGCCTCTTGGTGTTGTTTTATAATTCAGGCATTGGATTTATAAAATTGTTTTTATTCTGAAATTTATGTTTTGGTATAATATTGGTCTCCATTTGGTTTTAAATATGGGATTTTAGATTAATTTAATGTGCAACATTTGATTAATTTTCTTGAAATTGTTTTTTGGAAATTATAAATGGTTTATTGAGTTATGCAAAAGGTGAAAAGAAGGTGTAGATACTGTTTGGAATGTTTTTGAAGAGAACTAATATTTATATGTGAATATTGATTTTGGTATCATGTGGTGACTATTTGAGAACAATACGGGAAACCCGTGTATCTAGGTGAGCTAACGTGTACTAGTACGCTAGTGAACGGAGTGGTTTTGACCATGGTTCACTTAGCAAGTCTGAAATGGATAACACTAACAAAACTATAATGGAGATGATTGGAGACCACTAGGTTATGGGTATTCTCCCTACTAGTGGCTCGTGCACGAGAACGAATTTCGTTATGGTTACTTTCACCGAGGTACGAGGTACTTGGGGCTCACAACAAACTAGTACCTAGGGGGGTTCCTACGCTTGGTGCTCATGGCCTTTTGGAATTTAAACTTTCATTATGGTATTTTAGGATGTGAAAACCATCAGATTGAATGTTTTATTCAATTTCACTGATTCTTTATAGTTATCCCCATTGAAAGTTATTTTCTTTTCAAAGTTTCACTTTTAGAAATAAATGCCACTATTATCTATTTATAACTCTGGCAAGCCTTTTATTTTACAATGCCTATCACTTGAAATCCTTGGGTGATATCCTATTGGGCTTAGTATCACACCCTACTTACACCTTTTGGTGTAAGTAGACTTGATCATGTTTGACACAGGAAAAGGAAAAGCCTTGGGCGATGGCGGTCCGGGTTGCTAGTTTCTCTCGATGGTGCGGTGTTGTGGAGACTGCTTGTGGGTGATGACCCCTTGTCGTGTGGAGTCTCTTGGGCTGTTTGCTGCCACTTTTATGTACCTTTGGACCTCTGGTGTCTTGTTTAAACTCATATACTAAGTTCTGAATTTTTATTAATTCTTGTTTGGCATAATTTTTCAGATTTGGTTTGTTGTTTGTTTTTGGTTATCTTATGAACCCAAACTCGGGTAAATCGTTCCCAAATGAATTTTTATGATACCCGGGCACTTGTGCCAGCCCGTGGGGATGGGGAACACCCTTCGGGTCATGTCACGGGCTGGGTTTGGTGCCGGTTTTGGCGGTGACCAGATTCGTTTCGTGACAAGAAACATATTTAAAATAAAATGTGGATTCTTTCTTGACACTTCCTTGACAGTATCATCACATCATATACCTTTCCCTTGACCTATGAAAAACATTTCAAAAACATGGGATGAGCATAAAAAGTTCATTAAGGGATATAAAAGTACGAAATGAAAACATTAGTCAATGTTTGAAATAATTCTTTACTCATAAAACATAAGCATTTTAACAATCCTCATCAAATCAGGAATAAATCACACAAATCATAAGACATAAAAGTGACTTGAGGCACTCATAACAATCTTATGTAGGGATTAACCCTCATGGTTACGTTTGGAATACCCATCACAGTATATTCCCTAAATCGCTCCGGAGAAACCTTAACATTTAACCCTTCGTGTTTCCCAATGCATTGGAGAGCTATATCGAGCTCACCTGCCCTTAGTTTATCACGGAACCACCCGTCTTCATAACAATTTCCAAGAACCATAACATAATCGTATCACATATAATATGCATAAAGAAAACATAACATTTCCACATTTCAATCACTATATATCAATACAAAAAATTGATATAATAAGAACCTTATGAAAACCATTTTCAATACCAAAATAAAATAAAATTAATCCATGGTATATATTTTTCATTGTTTTTAAAAATTTATGGCTTGTAGAGGAAGCCAAAACTCAAATAATGGTCACAGCGGCGGAGAAGTCGTTGTCTCCCCATATGCACGACAAAAAAAATCCCTTTTTTAATTTAGTAAAACGCTTCGTATAAAAAAAATATTCCTATTGACTAGACGTAAATTTCAAAGGGGTTTATACATTGTATAAAATAATGTTTTGTATAGATCAAAATATGCCTCAATGAAAGGAGATTGAGACGAAGTCCCTTACCTCGGGTCTGACATGACTTGATCGTTCCTTAACCTTCTGAATAATATAATTGAGTTAAGTTATACTTGCTTAAGATCCTTTTTGAAGTTCATTATTCCTTTTATATCACTTATTACCCTGTCATGAACCCTATGTAATTATTTAAGTTAGTAATGGTCATTTTGTCGATCATTGGTACTTGAGTCAAAAATAAACATCTTGTAATTACAAGTTGTTCATGTGGTAAGATATCCATTATATCCAGAATTATATTCATGATTTAGATATTATATATATCATATATATCCAGTATATACATTAATTTATAATATAACATCACATTTAGAGGTAAGAAAATAAATTCACCGTTCATGGAGATGATAAGTCGTACGTACACATGAACACTACTTCAATTTATATTTCTTATTTAACGGAATGGAATCATAATTTTATATATAAATATTATAATTCCAGTATAATATCATATATAATATCATTATCTCCATCCTTTATACATCCCACATATGGCATTAACGAATTAAATCACTTTGATGGGGCGGTATTCCACACTTCCTAAAATGAAGATATCATGTTTACCCATAATGGAAACCGTAAAGGTATGCCATAAATTAAAATTACATAATATCAAGGAAAAAATAAACATATAATATATAATATATAAATATAGTGACATATTAATTCCCACCTTTGAAAGTGTTAGATTAATATTGAACAATCATGGATTCGTGAGGCAGAAATTTGCTATCCACGGAAACAGTATGTTCATTAACCATTAGACGAAGGTTTTTATAAGTGTAGCTAGAATCCATATCATAAAAACATAATAGTATATTTAAGATACTGGTGTTGTTACAAAATAAATTAATAAAAAGAGTTTATGGGGTTGGAGTAGCAAAATAAAACAAAAGAACACAAGTGAAGACATTACCTTTAAATCGGGTAACTCCTCTTGGTTTGAACCAAAAGGGTTTCTTGAAGAGCTTTATGCCTAAGTTAAGGCTTCTAGGATGAATATAGGGATGTGTAGAGATAAAATGAGAAGATATTGGATGAACCAATGTCTTGAGAGGAGTGTGTAAAGATGTAGAGGTGGGGGCCTTTTATAAGAGGAAAGGAGGGGCACTCTTGGAAAGTTATAAAATGTTACTTTATATTAAAATGAGTTTCGGATTTTAAAGGTCAAAAATTGATATATATATATATATATATATAGAGGATAAGGTGATAAAGGTTTGATATATACTTATCCAATAGGTCTTTGAAAGGTTTAAGTCTTAGATTTTACATTATCATTTCATTTTATTTAAATCGTTCATTAATGAGGTAATCGCTGCATCATCATGGTGTCATAAATAATTTCATTTATTTAATGTCTATAAATTATAAAAAAATTAATATGATGTAGGAAATATATTTATATTTACAATTACTATTTATAGTCCAAGGGATAATTTATTTATATAATATTAAAAATGTTTTACTCGAGTGATCCATTCTTTTGGGATATTCTCCTTTCATTAAAAATAAAAAGATAAAGCATCACTTTCACCCAAAAGTGATTCCATGGGGTCCCAAAGTTTATCAAAAGGCATCCCATGGTCGTCCATGACACAACCAGTAGCATTAGGACACATTTTGGGGTCATTTGTTATTATTATGATATTAATTTTTTATCCGTAACTACCCGATTACTAATTAATCACGATAATTAAAGATAATTACCGCCGTTTGTATTCATAATGTCCAAAAACAAAAGCTTATTAATTAAATTATTTGGACCTTCTGATTCCAAATATGGAATCCATATTACCAAATTCCAAAAAAAGAAATTTCAATAATTAATTTAAAAAATAATTCCCATTGTTAAAAAAATAGCAGCTTTTTTTTAAACAATATCTTTGAAAAATTTGGCAATTGTTTATGCCCCATTCCAAAGTAAAATTAATTCTAATGAATAAAATTTGATTAAATTGTAAAAATATATTATAATTACACCTTAAGTCCAATTAAAAATATAATCTAACAATATAATAAAATTAGATGAAAAAGCAGTTTTGATGTGAAATGCGGTATTTTTTCACTATTCATTAAAAATGATCATTGTCAAAAAAATAACAATGATTTACCCAAAGTAAATTTCAATGTCCCAATAATCGATAATAATATTATTTTGAAAAATAGACCTTATAAAATTTTCAAATGTTTGATTTAATAATGGTTTTCCATCAAAAGGTAGTAAAATAATCTTTTAAAAATATTAGTGTATTCAATGCTTAAGATTAGATTTATTCTCATTTTAAGCCTCTAAAAAACTATATAATAAATAAATAAACATATATGTGAAAATATATTATTCATTACTTACTTGGGATGTTACAACTACGCCAAAAACTGGAAAGGGAAGTGCTACCCCTTAATCAATGCTCAAAAAAAGCGTTGATAAAGGGGTCCTTTAACAGCACTCAAGGTTCCTATAATGATGCATGTCAAAATTCTCTTTTCCCTCATATCATTGGGACAATAATGAATGAAAATCCTCAGAAAACCAAATAATCATCAACAAGACCCATCATGTGTGTCACCCAATGGTGAAATAATGTTAATTGTAATAGGAAAAATAGAAAAGAAATTACAATTTTGGGTAACATCGTTATCAAACTGAACCAGGGATCACAACGCCCAAGAATAGTATATGAACAACTTCCAACACATTCCTATTATACAATATATTGTATAAAAATAGTAAAGAAAGAAATTAAAATCACCATTTGATACCACTTTGTGTCACCCTGAAGCTAGATGGCACTTAATAGGTGCCCCGAGCTTGCTAGGCCACATGGACACAAGAAAATATCCCTAATCACCTGAGGTTGCTGACTAGCAGTGAGGTAATATGATGGGACTATTTTGATACTATACCCTCATAAAAAATGTATAGAACAATTGATGAATGTAATCAAAGGTAAACATCAGAATCAATATGACTAAATAAAAGGCAGATTGCCAATAGGAACAATAACAATAATAACTGTAATAATTGAAATAACTGATGATGATAAGTCATGAATCTAGAAAATTGGAAAAATGGATACAAAATAGTAGGAATAACATTTTCCAAAAAATAATTAAGGAAATCAACACTATCCCAAAAATCCCATGCTTCGGCTCGATCATCTACTACCACGATCCATCTTAAACTTTAATAAATCATATTTTTGAATATATAAGCCCCCTTTTATCCACAGTTTCATTCATATAATCTACTCCAATTACCAAATGGCACCACGATGGTGTGTGTGATAAATCTCAGTCAGCCGCAACAAAAGACGTATATAACGTTTGTCCCAAGAAGTGGAATATAAATTTGTGTAATAATGAAAATATAATGTAATGCAATATAATGTAATTAAATACCCATATACCTATAATATCCCTAGGATAGTGTCTGAACATATGACAACTTCCTATAATTATGTATTAAACGATTTATGTTGATAAATCATGTGAATAATTTCCAACACTAAAAACCATTCATGATAATATAAATAGGGTAGGCTCCAAGATGTAATAAGGAAACCATGATAGATGATGTTTAATAATGATGTCCCATGGTAAAACCCAAGGAAAAATAGACCTCAATGGTAACTATATCGGTAGTATCTCTGTGTATTTAAGATTTAAGAGTGTAATCCCTTAAGCATGGTCCATGTAATTCAACAATGAGAATCCAATCAAGTCAAAGGTGTTTATCCAAGGTAAAACATTGTTAATAAATGATCAAGCCCAATAGACTTTAATTAATGAACGTGCTTTAAAATTGTGGATCAAAGGAGAGTATCAAAGTAATATTTTACTACTACATGATAGAACTATGGTGTTATACTGGGAATACAATGTTTTACAAGAATTGGGTTCTAGGTGGGTCTCAACCTAAGCAAGCCGTATATATGAATTTGGAATGTGGTCCTTGAGGGCTCATGGCTTTCCTCGATATAAATTTATGGATATCTCGAGTTAGGAAACTCATATTTTGAAATTATGTCATATGACATTTCATTTGGTTCACTATTTGTGTTTCATTATTGTGATAATCCCATGTTTTATGATACCGTTTAATCAGTTAATTATTTATCAATAAGTCATGTATTTCAAGAATTTCATTTAATTAGTTAGATAAATCGATGTATCATGTAACCCATTATTAAATTCATTTTGGAATTCATAATAATTATGTTTCATTCTGATACCTTCAATTAATGTAGGGAATGGTGCGATAGACATGCAACCTATATTTTATTCAGATTTAATATGGTCAAGTCATATACTTTTTATACATTCCAATTACAATTTTACATTTATTATCAATTTTATTCACTTACCTCAGGTGGGTTAATTTTAAGTGAAATGGTAATTTTCAATTCACCATTACATGATACAACAAGAATTTATGATATGGATGAACACCATTAGTGTGGTCATGCTCGAGCACTGCTGAATAATGGGAAAAAAGTGTCAAAACACTAAAAATTCAGTTATTGAATATCTTCCTACATGGGATGGATGGTGTTGAGGGAAGAACCACAAAAAATTAATCACATATATGGAATGATCATAATCATTCATTTCTAATTATTACATGTATGGCATCTAAATTCAATAAATTTCACCCGATGAAATCGATTTTCCCCATACAATTTTTTCAAAAATCAATGATCATGTGGGAGGAGTTATAGGGAAACCACTATTTGGTTTTACACTCTTTATCATATGTTATAGGCCTCTAATTCATTATATAATGTAGAATATTTGAGAAAAATGAAATTATTCACACACCTCACTTACTTGGATGAGACGATGTCCTGAGAAAAATAGCTTAAAATAATTTGAATACTTACCGTTGCACATCAAAGGTGATGGATGGACGCTCGGTCAGATCCCGAAAAAATGATATCTCTAGAACACTACTTTAATTCTTACCAATGATAAAAATTGAGAGCAAATGGAGTTTTCCCCACTTGATCCAGAGTTGGGGAAAAAGGGGTGGCTTGATTATATCATTAAAAGAAAAATACTCAAATTACCCTAAAATTTTCATGTACATGGTTTGTCCACAAAAATTTGAAAAATAGTCCACAAACCATGCATGTGTACCTGGGAAGTAGGGAACATTCACGGGTAGCCTACATGTTCCAGAACCAACTGTGTGATATGGTTCTTCAAAAAATTGTATCCTCAGTATAGTTTGCAAAATTCTTCTCCAATCATGAGAAAACCATGTGATAAGACCATTATCTCCAAATATATGTGTTATGTGCTTTGAACCAGACTCGAACACCCTTATGACCCTTTCAAACTCATTCTGCATCCATATTAGGTCCAGAAAAAAATAATTAGTCTAAAATTTATCGGATTCATATTTTAGCGAAAACCTGGTTTCTTCCAGTCACAGCCCCTTAAAAGAACTAATCACCAAGTTCACCTTCCAAGGTTGTATAAACACTATCTATGAACAATTATAGACACTAAACATGTATTTCAGCCTAAATCTCTAATGTATCATCCTACAACTGAATATGCTACCATAGCACATGTATTAGTGGGACAGACTGACCTCAAATAACCATCGTGCTCCAATCGATGATGCGTACTAGATACTCATCCAAGGTATCATTAGTATGTAACCCAAATTTATTGGGATCATAGGAATGAGATGGGTTGACATGATAATGTTGAATCTCTCAAAAATGGAAGACTTCGTGCATGGTATGACACCTCTGTGATAGTAGCTTCTGATAGGATACAATCCCAACTCTCTATAGGATCTCAAATGGACATACGTAACAAGGGGGTATCTTCCCTTGATTTCATAACCATATAGACCCTTTCTGGGGAAATACCCGAAGGAAAAAAAATCCATAACCTTGATCTTTATAGGTCATCGATGGCAATTAACATATGATTATTTTCCAGAATGGGTTGAATTTATACACATTCTGATCAGCTAAACCTGTTCTAAAGTCTCTTGAACGAGATGAGGACCTAGTAGGGCTGCCTCGCCTACCTACAGCCCGCACAGGGATGAACAACGTGACCTAACATATAAGACCTAAAGAATATCCATCTAAATTGTCTCTTGAAATCTATTATTATAGGAAAAATCAATGAGACAAATATTTTTTCCCAAGAACTACCAAAATCATGGACACATTCTCGAATCATATCCTCTGGAACCTATATTGTTCATTCAGATTGTCCATCAATCTAAGGGCCAAAATATATTCATAGAATCACCTTTTAACATATCATTCTTCAATATTTTACTAAAACATGATGTGATATCATAATCCCTATCTGAAATGATAGTATGAGGGACCCCATCAGTCATATTATTTCATAAACATGCAATTTTAATATCCCATCAACTGATAAAGCACCTCAAATTGGAATGACGTAGGATAATTTCTCCATTTTATTAATGAAAAATCATGAAACGTCTCTACCTCTATGTGACCTAGGTAAAACGACAAAAATATTTTTATAAATGTCTTCCCATTTCAATTCCACAACTGGAAGAGGTTGTAATAGGCATGCATGTATTTAGGGCTCCACCTTTACCTACTGATAGGTGGAACACCTAGTGATAAAGACTCTATCTCACATTTCATTCCATACCAACAATACTGGATTCGCATGTCTGGATACATCATCAAGATGCTTGGATGAACATCCCACTGAGAGTCATGGGTCTATTTAATCAACTCCCCTCTCTTATTTATAGAGACACAAAAACATCCATAGATATATAGGATCTCATCATTATCTACATAGCAATATAAAGGAGGGTTTTAAACTTATATTCTACCACTTAGTAGCAAGCCATCAGGATATAAAAATTGTTTACCCTTCACATTCTCAAGGAGGGAAGAGGTAACTAGGAATGATGAGAGATAATAATTATTGTGAATATAATGAAGCTCTAGATGTGTCTCAAAAAATATGGCAATTAACATTCATTCATCATTGGGTCCATGTATGACATATTCCTTAGTTTTTTGACCCAGTGCTTCTGCAACCACGTTACCCTTTCTAGGCATATATGTATTCTCAAAGTCAAAGGATTGTAGATATTAGACCCATATATGACATCTAAGTATCAATTCATGTTGATTAAAGATATATTTTCGTCTCTTTGGACTTTGTACACCATAAAGTTATATCCTAATAGATAATTTCTTCAGAAACATATGCCATAGATATCTGTTTCTAGCTCAAGTTTGTGCTTCAGATAATTTCTCTCATGAGTCCTCTACTACCATGATCCATATGTGATGACTCTATCATTCTGCATTAGTACTAACTATAGGATGATTCTTGATGCATCAGAGATAATGGTGTATCCTCTACCTATATCTAACTGAATTAGAATAGGTGTTAAGACAAGCCTCCTTTTGAGATCCTTAATGGCTTTTCCACATGCTTTTGACCAAAATAACATAAAACCCTTCATTGTAAGTCCAATAATAGATAAATCCAATCATGTTAAGTTATGAATGAATTTTTTTTAAATATCTATCTAGAGAAGGAAAATCTATATATCAAAAACATTCTTGGGCTACTCCCAAGAAACTACGACACAAACCTTATCTATGTCAATAGATACACTTGATTCTGAGATAGTATGACCCAATGAGCGAACATTGATGATACAGAAGTGAAATTTAGCAAGCATGAAATAAATATGATCCTATCGCAATGTATGCAGAAAGATCACAGGATGGTTGGAATGTTCAAAACAAGTGTGAGAATAGACTATGATGTCTTCTATAAATACCATGACAAAATATTCCAAACAGGGGTGGAAAAGCCTATTGATTAGATCCATGATAATGGCGGGCCAATTTGAAATACCGAATGGAATAAAAAGCTACTTGTATAGATCATGATTTCCTAAAAAAAGTTATAGAAGGTATGTATGATGGCTTGATTCACACCTGATAATAGCCCGATCTCTGGACGATCATGGAGAATACCTTACTTCATCAGATCAGGTCAAAGAGATCATTTATTTAGTGTAGAGGATACTAGTTTTGGATCGCATGATTGTTCAATATTCTGTAAATATTTCATAAACAAAAAGTTCCATATGATTTCTTATAAAAAATTTGGGTGAACCCCAATAGTATGTACTAGGACATATAAAACATTTGACCTCTAAATCCTCTTACATTTTCATGAGCTCTTGAGGCTCCATAAGTTCTATCCTGTATAGGGAAATGGACACTAGAGTTTATCACGAAATAAGATCAATTGTAAACTCTACCTATCTCTCAATAGGTAAGATAGAAAAATTATTTGGAATGACATCTATATAACTATCTACTAATATAGTCAAATAATCATATAATAAAACCTGATCCTGTATGAAGATATTTTCAATCTTAGCTATCACTCCATCTAGACCATGATTCTATGGTTGTGCACCCCCATCCTAGACATCCTACTCACCCTAATATAGATAAATACTTCTATATGATGATTTAAATGATACCACATGGTGATAGAAGTCTATGAAATCATGATAATAAACCAACCAATCCATCTGAAAAATGAAATTGATGCATGTCATCACGAGAAAAAAGATGTTCAATAAGAATCTGTAACTTCCTACCTCAAGGGGGAAGTCCCTACACTTGCATATTCCCTCGGTTCATATTCCAAATGGTTTATCAAGGGTCATTACAGAAAATTAATTATGTATATATAGTCTAATACATTCCACAATAGATACATAGATACAAGAGTTCAACGAACCTATATGAAATAAAGATGATTCTATAGTATATTCCACTAGAATAGTATGTCATATTATAGATGTCCTTACAACCTGATCCTTAGGTACATACTATAGTGAATGAAATTAACATGAACAATGGACCTATGAAATATATGGACTACCATGATCATAACTGCTCTGTTGGTTCTACTGGTGATTATGATGCTAGCTTCTGCAGCCACGAACTCCTCCTTGGATAATCTTAATAGTTCTATTCCAACTCCATTCCAAACACGGTGAAAATGAACTCACTCTTGATGTTGGAGCTAAAGTGGATCCTTTTCCACTCGATGTAGGAGGAATGGACATGAAAATAAGATGGAAATTTTCCAAACAACATCAAGACTGAAATTTCACTTGGTCTCTATAAAAATGAGACATAAGGTTCCCCCATCATCCGCACTGATGACAGACTTTAGAGCTATCGAAATGGCTACTTTGGTTTTCAACTCTGAGGATAAACCTTTAGAGAACGTTTCCTACCAATGGGAGAACTATTGGTTATATGCAGCACTAATCATTTAAAATTTGTACTATTTTTTTCCCTCAGGATACACTCAGTAATAATATCATGATTTTCTATTATATAGATTGTAGGAAGGTGAAATACATTTACATGTGTTGGGATGGTGTACAAAATACCATCCTTGAAGCATAAATCATGGGAAATGACATCACTGGATAGAAGTAGTTTGAGGATAATCAACATTGTAAAATGTGCTGAATAATACATGACTAACACAGAACCCTGCTCAAGATGCATGAACTCTTTTGCTCTGTCACCTTTACATGTCTGAGGAAATAAATGATCTGGTAAGGTAGTCTTGAATTCAGGCCATGACATGCCCTAATGATGACCATCATAGGTAATCACATCCAACCAGTGCTTCGAAAAATATCGAGGATTTTATGTGGAAATCATGACCATCTTCCTCGGAGGATCCTATAAATTCTCAATGATAGATATGGTGGCCATTATCCAAGACTCATCTGCATGAGGACCATCATCCACTAAAAAGATAGTAGGATGTTTTTTGTGGAAGTCATGAGTTTGATCATCCATCATAGGTGCAATTAGTGGATCACCATGGATGGACTACATTATATGTATGGAAATATCATGAAATTGAGCCTCAGTGTCCCAATCAGGTACAACATGTGGTTTCTCAAGTGGAACTCATGGTATTAAGATTACTGGCTTAGGGACCACCATGTCTGGAGCATGCTTGTTACCACCTACGTGGAATATAATATTTTGATGTCATGGTGGTCTTTGCCTAATAATTCCAAGAAATGACTCAAAATAAGATTAAGCTGAAAGATAGCATCACTAGAGGAAGTTGAATAGAAGAAAAATCACTATTAAAAGAATAATACTCCAACTACCCACATAGACAACCTGGTAACATTATGTGATCAAGTATACATTTTATTTCATTTTACATTTAATTACCTTCTTTACTCATTTACCTTTCATAAACATGACAATGTTGTAAAAGGATGTACAACCAATTCAAAATAGATGCCAGGATTCACCTTATAATGAATAGCCCTTTCCAGGGAATCACTGCCCATACAACTTATCATCAGAAACTGCACCCATTTATTTATAGCATTATGGCTCGACTCAGTAAATTACTCATCCCAACCCATAAGGGTCTATAAACCTCATGAATGGATACAATAAATCACTAAATTCATCCAAGAATAATTCTACCATAACCTATCTATTACAACATCACTCAAAAATCACATGCACATAAAGAAATGAGAAGCATTTAAATTCACATATATGGCATAGAAATATGAATTACATGCGAAATATAGGTTCTTATATTAATTCATTTTACAATTCTCTTTACCCTCATTTAATCGGTCCTAGGGTGAAAGAAAATACTCAAAAAAAATTAAAAATATAAAACACAACACATCATGTGTGTTGTCCAATAGAGCAATAAATTAAATTGTAATAGGAAACCTAGAACAACAATTAAAATTTTGGGTATCTTGGATTTCACAACGAACCTGGGTTCGCGATGCCCAATAAATACATATGGTTGTGTCCCAACACATTTCTAATATACAATATAATATACCCAAAAAGTATAGAACGAAATTAAAAACCTCTTATGACACCAAATTGTGTCGTCACCAACTCGAATGCCACTTAATAGGTTAATCAAGCTCAGTGGGCCACATGGCCTCTAGCACATCTCCCAGAATACCAAAGGCTACCAACTAGCAACGATGGCCTAGTTTGTGACTGTGGGGAGACTACTCCCTCATAACCAATTTATAACATAATAGATAAATGTAATCCAACATAAATAGTAAAATCAATATCAAAAAATAGAATGCACAACAAAAATAGGGAAAATAATAAAAAAAATTTATAGGAACTAAAATAACTAATGATGATATTTCATATATCTAGAAAACTAAAAAACATGGATTCAAAATTGTAATCATAACATTTTCCCCAAAAAATATTAATGAAATCAGTTATATCCTAAAAATCCTGAGAACTAGCTCGATCGTCTACTGTCAATATCCATCCAAATCAACAAGAAATCATGGGATTGAAGTTCCACTCTTCCATTTATCAACACATACATTCATGTAATCTACTAAAGGTAAAAAATGACACCCAGAGTGGGTGTGAGATAAATCACAATGCATCACACCCAATAGTGTCTATAACATCCCACATGTGTAATGGAATATAAATGTCTGTTATATTGTTTATATAAAGATATGAAATAAAATTTAACTAAATACCCATATACCAGCTTCATCCCTAAGATGGTGCCCAAACATTTAACAAATTCATTTAATTAAGTAATTACACATTTATATTTACATGTAATGTGAGGAATATCCAATAATGACATCACCTCAATAAAGTATAAATAGTGAATTCTAAAATATGTAATAAGGAAACCATGATTTATGTTCTTTAATAAATATGTTCAAAGGTAATAACATAGGAGACTTAGACCTCAAGGTCCACTATCTCAGTAGTATATGAGTGTATATAATTTTTAATAGTGTAATCTAAAAATAATTGTCCATGGAATTCCTTAATGAGATGCATATCAAGTGTAAGAGTTCATCCATGGTAGAACATGGATATGAAATGAAAAGTCCTGATGGGATTTAATATTGTAAAGTACTTCTTAATGATGGATCTAATATGTGTGACCAAGTAATCCTATAGTAAAACATTATTGATCCTATAGTGACATATTAGGAATCCAAAATTAGAAAAAATAAGCTTCTAGGTGGTTGTTAGCCTACACAAGTCATATAATTGATTTGAAAATGGTGTCCTTGAATGCTCATGGAATTACTTGATAAGAATCCAAGGTGATCTAGAGTCGGGCCACTCCAATTTTGATAATTAATACATATAATATTTCATTTATTCTAAGAATTTTCTTTCATTAGTGTGATAAGACCGTGTAGCATGCAACCCTTTAATCAATTAGTAATTTTTCAATATGCCATATTTGTTAAAGCATTACCTTTCCTTAGTGAAACAAGGTGCTGTAGAAAGAAAGCCTTTATTAATTCCATTTAATTCATATTCATTAATTAATATTTATACCTCTACCTTCCATTAATATGTTAAGGTGTTCTATAGGAATGAATCATATATTTTATCCATATTTAATTAGGTCATTCCATGTACTTAATATACTAGTCATTTTCCCTTTAACACATAATAATCAATATGATGAACATAACATTGTCTGGTCATGTGGTGGTGATAAGTTATTTTTAATTCCCCATTAATTGAAATGACAAGTATTTTTTATAAGGAATCCTACCAGTTTTTTTGGGAAAATATCGAGCACATATGAACACTAGATCAAATGTTTAAAAACACTTACAATTATTTATGGAATATCATCCTACATGGGATTGATAGATATGATGGTGTAAAAACCACAAACTAATAACATATATGTAATTATCACAATCATATTGTTCTAGTTATTACAATCATAGCATATAAAATCAATAAAGGATACTCGATGGAATTAGTTATCCCGAGACTAAAATTCCAAAATCAATGAACTTGAGGGATGAGTTATAGACTACCCACTATAGGGTTTTATGATATTTATCCTAATTTATTGGCGTTTGATTTGGTTTATAATGGAGTATATTTGAGAAAAATGGAAGAAACCTCGCACCTAGATAACTAGGTCAAGAGCTAGGTAGGAGAAGAATGACTAAAACGGTCTTGTGTAATTACTGTTGAGCATCCAACGTGAAGAACGTACGATCAAAAAGATATTGGATGAAGGATATATCTTGATCCCTATATTATGCCTATAAAAATATCTATGTCGATGGTAAATGGAGTTTCTCCAACTAGATCCCATGTTGGGGAAGAAGGGGTTGATTAATTAGATTTTGCTGGGAAAATTAATAAAATTAACCTAAAATTTTATTATGCACAGTTTGTCATCAAGGTTTGAAAAAATGTGTGCACACCATCCATGTGTACCTGGGAAGATGGGGAACTCCCAATATTAGGCCACATAGGCATGTGTCAACCATGCGATATGGTTCTTCCCAAAAATAGACCATTAGCATAGTTTTCCAAACCATGTGCGAGCTATGCACCAACTATGTGACATGGTTAGTTTCCCTAAAAAGATGTTTTCTGGACCTTTAACAAGCCCCTTGCACCCCTAATACCATTTAAAAATCATTAGGAATCTACTTTATATCTACCCTATTGAATTAGAATGAAATTTAAATGATCCATACTTGAGTGAAAATTTGGGTACTTACAATATAAGTAATGGAAAATGATAGGAAAAAATTGTCCTCCATAAATATATAGGTAATAAGAAAATTAATTAGTTTCTTGATATTTATTTCATAATAATTCATAATTAAAAACATAATCATAAAAAATTCCAATAAAAAATGGTAATAAAACATAAATTTTTTTCCACCTTGGTATCTTTTGAATTTCAATTAACACAAAATGAATTTCCATCAATTGATATTTTATCACATAAATTTAATTATAATAGTAATAAAAATAAAATAGATAAATTTTATGTGTATATAAACCATAATAAAGGAACATGTGGTATATAAGGAATGAGACTGTATGAAATAAAAGTTAAACAATAACCCATTACCTTAAGTATCAAATATCATTATACAAGATTGATAATACTGTATAATAAATATAATATTACTAAAAATAAATTTCATAACCACAAAAATATACACCATCCCATTTATAATATGTTTATAGACTTTTATTTTCTATTTATTAGCAATTCCTTGTAAAAATATCATTTCAGTTAATAAAAACATTAATTTTTTAAACTATTTTTTGTCTTGCTATTTATAGTCCTTTTACTTCGACCATAGATCCATCAGCTCAAAACATTTTACCATAATATAAATATAATATATATTAATTATATATGTATTATGATTAATTTATATGATTTAAATATAGAAACATAATTGCACAGTTCATGGAGGTGATATATCAAACATATATATGAGAATCGTTTCCATTTTCATAAAGGATGGAAGAAAGGAAAGGTAAATAATAATTCACATTTCGCATATTATTATGATTTAATTTATTTCAAATAAATTTATTAAAATTTTACTCATTACCTTCAGTGTAATGAATAATTGAAAACTGAATCACATCGTATCGTGAGGATGTAGTCTCTCGTACACATAAGTGACTTTATCGTAAACCCATGAAATAGATGTTATGAATGTTTTGTGATATTATAATTAAAAAAGAAAAAAATTAAAAACTAATATAAAATTACACTAAATTCATCATTATATCCATCTTTTAGATGTGGCGATGGATAAAAAATTACATTAGTTCGTGAGGTGGTCGTCCACATTAAACATAATCGACAATTTGTTTTAAAATTTTATAAAAGATATCGTTAATATAGGTCATTAAATTTAAATAATAACATATAAATATATGGGATATACCAGTGTTATTATATCTAAAAAATATAATATAACTTAATGTATCTAGTGGAAAAACTAAATTGAAATGAGAAATTTAGAATGATACATCTCTTATAGACAACCTCTTTTGGGTTAAACGATAAATAATTCACTGGAAATATTTTTTTATAAATCTAAGGCCTATAAGATAGAATAAATGATGTTTATAATTTATTTTTTATTTATAATCTAAATAATGTTGTTTTATAAGTTTCAATAATCGAGGTGATGGGGTTCCCATTTATAATTGTTGGTGAGGAGACACATGAAATATTTAACTGAAAAAGGGATAGATGAATTTTTCACATTCTAAAAGCTTTCAAATTGGATCGTTATCAAAAATTATATTATATACGGTCTAAATATATCCGTCCAATTGGATATGGATATGTTTCTACTCTATTTCAGCCATTATCATTATAGTTTAACCCCATAGTAAACCAATTATTACCTTAACCATTATAATTACTTTTTGATGTTTCAAATATTAATTTTGATCAAATTTAAGTTTATTATATTATATAATACTAATGACGATAAAAAATTATAGATTTCATTATTCCAAATTCAATTCACATATATTTAAAATTTATATTTTATATTTAACATGAGGAAGTGTCAAAAAAGTTGTTTTCCAAACAGAATGTTATAAATATGTTTATAAAATTTAAAAATAGAAATTCAATATGAAATTTATCCAAAAGAAATAATTTGGATAAATAATAACAAATATAATCTAATTAAGAATTTAATTATTTTTATGAAATGTTGAATCATATTAAATAAATTAAAAATGGATATTTTTTAATAAATATCAATGTTTTTAACTATTTATTAAAAAATAATTCTTTTCAAAAAACTAGAAAAAAAATCAATTTATGATAATATTGAAATTATTATTCCAAAATTTATTATTTTTTTCAAATACATTTTCTTACATTGTATGTAGAAAATTATTTATCTGTTTAGAAATTAAAATAAGAGTTTTGTTTTTCTAGAAAAGTATTTTCAATGTATATAAAAACATTACTAATAAATAAGAAAATATTTATAAATATATTTTCATTATATGAAAACATTATACCTAATTATAAAATTTTTGTTCTTCTAATTTATAAAATCTAATTTAATGTATAGGTAAAATTAGTGACTAATAATTAGAGTAGCATAACGTGTTTTGTAAAAACATGGTGTTGTGCGTAACATAAGCTAAAAAATATATGATTTATTCATTGAAATCAAAAAATATCATGGTATTACATAATACCCCACATAATATTAAATTCATCCGTGATATTAATCACACTAAAACAAAAAAAGATGATAATTTTGGCTCATCATATCCTTAGGTTCCTACGTAAGATCTTCATATTTGTTCATTTTTCACCTAACATTGATCAGGTGAGTGGTCTTGTTTCATATCACCTTAAAATAAGATATAAAATCACCAAAAGTTGTACCACATAAGGAAAATCATTCTTCATTGTTATTTACTCACAATTCAGTACATACGAATTTCAATATATTTACTTTCTCTTGGGAGATACATGTAACACATAATGGACATAAGATATGTTTAGTGGTATATATAATAAATAAGATATCATCTCAATATGATAAATAATTTGAAATGGATTAATATGACTATGGATTATTTTTACCTTACTATTGAATAACCTTACCTTCATTAATGTAGGTATTCTTGTAAACACCGTGTCATCAACATCAAATTCTTGATCAAACTGCAAATTTTCAAAATAAAATTTTTCTATCGTGATTTTCCATTATCTATTGCTAAATTTTTCAAAACTTGTCATCCATTTATCTACCTATATATAGTCAAAAAAACATTTTTTCACCATCATTAACATACCATTATTGACTTCAATACTTCATTATATACTAGGATTCAAATATATGCATATGAATTATGTAGTGAAATATATTTTTATATAAAAACACTACTAGAGGAAGGTGTTGATCCCAACCACCTTTGAAATACAGAGAATAATTTCTCATAATAACATCTATGGTTTAATTTTTTTTGGTCAAGCGAATCTAAACATCATATATTATATGTAGTGCCAAAATTTAAATCTATATATAGTGTATGCTGAGTTTTTATCTAGAACATTTAGGAAAACCTCGATTCCCAATCAGATTCAATAGAATATGGCACTCCAAATGTGGTACTCCATATAACCTTAACACTTACATAATTAATAACATATAAAGTTGATTTATATATAAATCTTATCTGATATAGATAAATTTTGAAATTTTTTAAGGGGGTCGAATACAACTCATACAACGTTAATCCCCATAGTAATTTTCGGGAGTCCAACATAAAATTCCATGATTATGTTTTCAAATTTCAATTATGGTATCTGTAATGGATATAAAATCCATTTATAACATTGTCTCTCATCCTTAACGTTTTATCATAACAAGAACCTATATAAAATCTCTTTTATATACCTCTTCATATTATCCTGTCCTAAAAGGGAAAACCAAATTTATACACATTTTTTACATCTATGATTAATTGAAAATGATGAACTATTAACCAATTCAACCATTTCCCTCATAAAATCATGTATATAAGGAAGAGATACATGATTCAAAAAACAAATCATTCCATTACAAACTAGGATTATCCTTTTAATATAAATCACTTTTTTTCTAACTCTACATCTTTCATTGATTCCATAGTAATCATCACTTATATAGATGTTTTAACACTAAATTTGCAATGATATTATTTCTACCCATCATTTAGGATTTATTTTTTTATTCTTAGAAGTATATAAAATTATTGGCTCTTCTATGATCCTAATCATAGATAGTTCGGCATGATCCTTTGGACTTGAAATATTAGCTACCACATTCTCTTTCCTATCATGGCAATGTATTGTGCTCTAATATTCATATATCAAATCTAACCACTTTACTTGGTTCATGTTCAAATAATTATGTGTGAATATATACTTTAATATATATTGAAAAGTGTATATTTTACAATTTTCTCTATAAAAATAATGCCATTATATATTTAATGAAAATATTACCACATCTTACACCAAATCATTATATGAGTAATATTTCTCATGTAACTACAATTTCCATCAAGCATAATAAAATGCAATGTCATTATACATGATAACACATCCCAACCCCTTTAATGAATATCCAGAGATAAAAAATCCTTCCCTAATATATGGTAATATAAGAACAGGCACACGAGCTGATCTTCTCCTCAGTTCCCTGAAATTTCCCTCACTTGTGACTCTCTTTGGGGACATGGATCCTTTCAGAGTTTACATTGTGAGTGGATTAAAATTTCATTAGAAAATATCAAAATATTTCCAATAACATCCATAAATACTAATAAAACCATGGTCCTCAACACCCATAGTTATTCTTGGAAAACATTCAATTTCATCTACCTTTAGTATGTCCAATGATGTACACTCTTATGAGAATATATTGCCTAAAAAATAAGCTAATTGTTTCCCAAATTCCTACACTGTAAATTTTAATGGAGCTTCTCTCTCCTTATTATCATCATCTCAATTCTCATCTGATCTTCATTTATATTCTTTAATAATGAACAGTTGTGAAAATTATCTATAATTACGTCCAAAAACTAATCAAGGCCATCGATAAAGTCAATATTCACTATATCTATATTGATATAAGTATAAATAATAAGACCAAATTGAATCACATTATATTAAAAATCTCTTTAACTTATATAGATTTTAGTATGTGGAATATCTCGATTATTGATCCTTAATTAATGATTTCCATAATGAATGTGAATAATAGAAAAATATTGAGATTCTTGCAGTTGATCAAATAATGTATCAATATGGGGTATATAAAACCTGTAATCCATCATAATAATTTTCATATTCATATAATCAAAGTGGTGTCATATAAAAATATCTATATTACTGTTAAATATAACTGGTACAACCCATGGATACACACATTGTCAAAGGAATCAGATGACACATTTTTCAAAGGTTTGATTCTTCAATTCATTCATCTTGATTTGGAAAATAATATAGGGATTCTTTGATATAGTTGATACACCATGTACAAGTTCTATTGAAAATTCAACATCATGATTTCGGGGAAGACTATAATATTATTTTGGAAAGGTATAAATAAACTCTATCCAAAGATTCATAACATCATCTTTGAGTTTCTACATCAACCATTTGATATTAAATCTCATTTTGAATAATAATCACAACCCTAGCTATAAATTTGATTTCCCTCAGAAGATCATATTCATCGTCACACTCATATAAGATCAAATATTGGTTTGGAATATCAAATGTGAATTCCTATCCTCTAAAATTGATGTGGGATTTATATTGGGAAATATAATTTATTCTTAAAGTTATATTAATTCAACATGATGTTGAATAATGAGATATTCATGAAGAAATATCACAAAAACCTAAACATGGAATGAATCATAGTCATAATATTTGATCATCAAACCATTATATTTTTTCCCAACCAATTCCACATAGAATCATTCAGGATATCAATAAAAATACCTTGTTATATTTAATGGAATATATGACCTCATATGGATATTATTAAGTAAGATGATTCAATATTTTAGAATATATTCTATCACCTAATCATTATATCTATATCTTCAATACTATAATATAACAAAAATTGTTCTAATGACCATAATGTATCATTAAATATATTGTAAATCATCAAATATGATCAATTGGATGTCCAAATATGGATATATTATTTTCAATCTATGACACCTTAGGTATAACCATGTTCATTCACGGTCATTATTCAAATCCTTCAGGATTATTTATATAGTGTTTTTAAATTTCCAGAGTATATCCCCTAGGAGTGTAAGACCAAATCTGATAGAAGTCCCATATTCAGGGCCCATGTGATGATAATTTCAAACCAAATTTTCCCATTTTGGAGTTATAACGCCTATGTATAACTATTCTAGATCCACAAACACTTGTAGTATCTATACAGGGATGAAATTTCATAGTAACAACTCACTGTATAATTTCACCAAAATTCCTGTAAATATTTAAATACATTAACATATCATTAATCATATTAATAGAAATATACTTAGGGATATCACTAATTTATTCTCATCCTTGTTTCTAATGGTCTACTAATCCTTTCCTATGATACCAACTATAACAACCCCAAATTTTCAAACATATATATTACATATTAACCAATGAATATTGAATATGTTTTCAAATACAATCCCAATGACCATAAATAATTGGTATCATTAGTGAATATCTACACATTGATGTTATTTCTTGAAATATGTTCATCATATCAAATTAACATCTTCCCATTTTGTAGTCTTCATAGACATTCCATACATAAAACATTCATCACAACCTAGGGAAATGAAAAATATGATATTGTGGGCCCATATGCTCTGTATGTGTAAACATGGAAGATATAAATTGATGATCCTATGAAAGAACATGATAAGAATAGGTGTATGATATTATAAATAATACATAAAAATTTCAGGCCAATCAATCTTAGATCATTTGAATTTCACATAGGATGAATGTTATCAATTAAACATGAATTAACCATAAGAGTGAAAAATAATCCTAAATATTACTTGATGAAGATTCTAACGTCACATTAGATTGTCACCATGATAATTATAATAACATTTTTTATGTTAAGGTTATGTTTCTAGAATATAAAATCATAATGTATTAGGAATCAAAACATGACTCCCATTTCAAAAGGGATTATGAATCACCATTTATTTCTAATATTTGATAAGGAACATCCACTTATTTACCATACTAAACCAAAGAAAATGTCTTGATTCTAATCATTATATCATGAGATGTAAATTATTAACCAATAAATTAGAGTGATTTATATTTCCTACCCATTAAAAATTAATATATTTTTGTCCCACATGATAATAAATTATTTATCATATCAAAATCCAATAAAAAATTTGGTTTTATAAACATCCCAACATTTCATAACCCATTAATAAAATAGGTTATCATAAACATTAAATCAATTCAAAGTGTCATATCCTTTGAAAATTTAATTTGTTTCAAATACATATTTTAGTCATAACCATTAAAATAAATCATCCAATACAAGAATATTAATTGCTTCATTGTAATGTATCCCTATTAAAACACAAGAAACCCAAACTTATGTTGTAATTGGTGAATAGATGATTCATATTATTAAATTAAAACGTTATTTGGGAAAATATCATTCAAATTTTAAATAAAATCATAAAAATATTAAAAATCCCCAACTGTTATGTGAATTTTTTTATTACAAAAAAATTTGAAATTTTTGATGGAATAATTTAATAAAAGAGTTTTTTTTACTATGGAATATTCTTTTCATTACATACATGTTAATAGAATTATTTTATTCACATTTTTATTAAAATTCATGAAGATCCATGTTAAAATATATATAACAATTCATATTATCACATTTTTTTCAAAAAAAGAGTATTGTTAATATTTTAATTAAATATTGATTGAAGAATAGTGAAATTGTTATTTAAATATTTATTGGAAACCTAGAAATGGAAAATAAGTGTTTCGACCAAAGAGAGAAATAAATATGGTATCTACATAAAAAAACTCTTCGGGAATCATGAGTATTTAAAGGGAGAAAAAATAAGGTAAAATGTATTATCATGAAATTAATAGATGAGAATATAAAATTATAATTTATATAGAGGTATATAATTATATATCATCATCATAAACATAGTCATAAGAATCTTGATAAACAAAGAGATTGTGAAATAAAAATTATACCACTTGGGTATATGTTTAATCATAAACCCAATGAAATAAATTAACTTATATTGATATGAATATCCAATGTTTTTGATGAGAATAATCATAAAATATATTCATGGGTAATAATTATACACCACACAATAGAAACAATAGATGTATGGAGCACGTTTCCCAATGAAATAAGAGTTAGAATAAATTCCCTTACCTAAAGTATTAACTTTCATCATACACATTCGAATATCCTATATAATAAATATAATTTAATTATAGATATATTATATAAATATAATCCTATGTATCATTATACATATGAATAATTATGACCATTTATTAATCTTTTTTAACAATTTAGTCAAATCATGTTATCAATAGTAACTCCATTTTTTCTATATATGTTTTGGTTTGGTATTTATCAATAATTTAACTTGATCATAGATCAATAATCTATAGAATTATAAACATGAAATAAAAGTCAAATGTAATATATATATATATTCATCCATAAATGTACGTTATATAATATTAATTACACTATTCATAGAGACGGTAGGTTGTACGTTAACATGAATGTTATTTTTCCTTTTTTAGTAAATTCACATAGTAAAAGTAAAATAAATCTCCATTCTAGAAGAATATAAAAAATTTAATAATAGAACAATGTTATAATATTTATCCATATTTTCTTCCATGTAAATATTCACTGCGAAATGAATATAATCACTTCCTATGTAGAGAGTCCTCCAAACACACATGAGATGTTATAACATTCCCACAAAATGAAATTTATTAAGTTATATGTGATATTATATTTATATAATTATAATAATGTAAAAAATATAAAATATATAATTTAAAATAAAAATTCTGACCATCTTAGAATGTTAATGGATTGTGAGGTAGTATTTATCATACACTTGACTAGCCGTTTCATTTCTAATTTGGAAGAATATGAGGAAAATATTTGTTATTAAATTGAAAAAATATACTATTAGTATATTTTCAATTATTCTTTTATATTATAATCACAATTTATAATAAATTAATTTATTTAAAAAAAATAAATAAAATTTAAATGTCCTATTGAGATGTATAACACTTATTTAGATAACCTTATAGGTTTTCAACAAAATAAATCACAAGAAATTATTATATTTAAAAAAGGCCCATAAGAAGTGAGTAATTAAATTATATGAATAGGTCAACCAAGAACGATGAGGATATATTGTTGTGAATAAGATAGGCAGGGGGTTACCTTTTATAAGTGGGGGAGGGGACACCCATGAATATTTGGACAATAACATGGTGTAAACACGATTTTTACAATCATAGAGGCCCCAAGATATATCATTATCAAACCATATCTATGATAAGGTCAAAAGTTTTCCATTAAATTGGATTTGGTAAATTCTATTGAACATTCTACTTACTATTGTTTTAGTTTAACCTTTTGAAAATTGGTTATATTCTTTGTCATGGTAATTAATTTTAACTATTTTAAAAATTAATTTTCATCAAAAATTTAGATTAAATTACTATATAATATTAGTTATTCTAATTCAAAAGTACTAATTTTTTTTTAAAAATAATATAACTAAAATTATTTTAATTTCAAATCACTTTTAAAGATGATGAAACATTATTAATTCAAAAAATGAAATGGAAGATTCTATTAGATATCATTTGTTTTTTCTATTCACCCAAAAAATTGTTTATTAATAAATTTTAAAAAAAATAAATAATATATAATTTTTAAATGATAATAGATTAAATGATGATAATTTTTAAAAATAATTTTTTTTTAAAAAATGCATTTTTTATTATATCACAAAAGTAAATACTAATATTTTATTGAATTTTTTTTTGAATCCTATAATTTTACTAAAAATTTCATAGTAATTTATAATTTTATTTTATTCATATAAAAACATTATAATTAATTTTAAAAGCATTATTATTATTATTCAAATCACAAAATTTAATTTATATTTAGTAACATTCAACTACAACAACAATAATAATATATCAATGTTTGTTAAAACATGTTGTCATATTTAATGAAATCTATTACATAAAATGCATTTATTTGGAAAAAAATTCAAAAAGTCATAGTGAGTTAGAGTAGTACTATAATATGAATTGATGAATTGATTATTCATACAGGTACTGGACTATGAATTAGGTATCATGTGATGCATAATAACTAGATGGATAGGTAGTGTATATTCACGAACATTAAGAATGTATCATTAAGATAAGAAAGATTTTTCTTTTCAATTGGTGATTTGAAGAACATAATGAAGAATAAGGGATTGGATTGACTTCTAATAGAAAAACTCACATTATATGGATAATAATATGTGAATAAAAAATGTAATAATAAAACTAATTGTAGGTTCGATGAACTATCACTAGAAAAACCATCCATAGATGAACATCCTTAGATGGATTAAATTTTAGGAACAACATTTGAAGGAGAATCCAACATGTGGATTTTTAATGAAGGATGAATAAGAAATTGATTATACATTCCATTACTCTGAATATAATAGTAGAATAAGATGGAAGATAATAAAATTGAATCAATATTACATCAAAAATATGTTTCAATAAGTGTAAGTATTTTTTAATTTTATGAGCTAACTAAAGATGACGAGAACTATCTATAATAGAATTAAAAAGAACTAGAATGTTTATATAGGTTGGAAGAGGTCATCAACAGTGCATGAAAAAATTATTTTTTTCTTATCCCATCTTCTAAATTATAAAAACATACATTTATTAAAAGGATTTTTTAAATCTAAAACACTATAATATGAAATTAATTTTACTATAGAATATTTGTACTGGTTATCACCATATATGAAAAGAAATATCTATTATTATTGAGTTTTTGACAATGGAAAAATAAATTCTTCCATCTTATACCTACATTAATATACATTAATATGAAAAGAAAAATTAAATAAGTGAATCATGATCCTTATAGGTCAAAGAGGTAAAGGGATAAAAAGTTATAATTAAATTAAATGGTCTAAACACTGATTCACCACAGTTGTGGAGAGATTCCCAATATGTTTCCATATAGATTCTATACTATAGATGAATTAAGGGAAAATGTATTTTGTACAGATCTTATGACTATTGTTCTGAAGGTGAGGGGTGTAGGTGTGAAGACTAATCATATATTTAAGAGTATTATGATAAAATTTAAAATGAATACCAATGTAAATGTACAGAAATTCAATTATAAAATAATTCAATGTAATTATAGTGATATTTATAGCATTCAATGATAAATCTCAAAATATAAAAGTGATTGTATGGCTCAGAACTATTTGATACACCTCTATAATAAAAATGATTTCATTTAATTATTTTTTTCATTTTAAATTATTATAACATCTAGTGTACCTCTTGGTTTACGTACTCCCGTATTCCTATGATTTTATCATCATATAACATTCATGGGAAATCCTTTGAGAGGATGTGGTTGTTGTGTTGGGATATCTGAAACTAATTTCATTTGTGTAAAAAATATTCCCATATTAACATGTTATTATCTTTGGGTATGTGTTTTCTATTTTATTACATCATCAATTTTTATTTTCTCAAATATGTGATTGAATAAAAAAATTAACAATTTTTGATGGTTTTACATAATTTTAATATTTTGAATTATTTCGTGATTTCACTAAAAATTTCACTAGCGACGGTTCAAATGACGACCTAGGTATATGGAATAGTGTGATAAATTATTAATATTTGGTCAAATAAAAGTTTTTCTATGAATGTTTTTAGTATTATATAACAATAAATTGGATAATTGGGGTCGATATAAATGATTATTTTTAAATACAATAGATAATCTTCTTTTATTGACTATGCTCATGTTTTTTTTCTCATATTTGAGAATTCTGTAAACTAGTTGATTATTTATATTAATTTATATGAAAATATCTCAAATATTAAAACAATTATATATATATATATAGAGTAGATTTGGGAAAATATTCATTCTTATATTTAAAAATCAATCAATTCTTTTATTCCCATTATCCATGTTTCATGCTAATTATTTTTCTATGAAATATTAATAACTTATGTTTTTATCCAAAATATTATACTGCCTATATTATTTCATTTTCAGAGTGGATATAGCCAAATGGGACACATATAGACCTTTTATATTTGATGAATGTATGTCCTCCATTTCTATTTTGGCCTCCATAAATTATTCTAAATTCCTATGATTTTTCCTTATGATTGTTTGGTATCATCCATGCAATTTTGTATGGAATGATATACACCATTTCCCTCAACATACAACATAACGTCTTATGATAAATGTTTACATTATATGTTTATTTTTCCTTACTAATCCCTTTGATATATAAAAATAGTTTCTCTCACAACCCATTACTATTGAGTATCCCTTACAATTGAAATATATTTTTTACACATGATATTTCCAACTCCTTTTCTCATTATCATCAAAACACCTATCTGAGAACCTAAAAACCCATCATTGTTGTGCCACATCAATTTTATAGTAATGATTTCATCGCACAATGTATTTTTATGATAAGACAGTAATTTGAACACTTTAAATTTATAGATTTTTGGTATGGAGATAGTATAGAGAGATAATAATAGAGGATGTGGTCATTTGATATATTTGACCACTTCCACCAAAACGTTTTCTCTATATTTTATTTTTGGAAAAGATTTCATATTTTTCACGCCCAATGTAAAAAAATTTTATGTTATGATGAGATTGAATTCCAATAGTGATGATCATTTTTTTGAATATTCACTAGAAGTTTCACAGTATTGTTATAGAACTATAAGATAGATCTTTTTTGTATCAGTTACGTGTTATAATAGTATATCAATTTTACCCTAGATGAGGATACCTAAGCACAAAAGATATACATATTACAAAACTTTATATGAATTTAAAATACATAAAAAATAAATTACATCCCAGAACCTATGTGATTATTCATGTTTTGAGATTGACAATGAAAATTATTTTTTAATGAATTATTCATATTTCTACTAGTAGACACCACACATTATACCCTTTTGGACCAAAAAAATATATCAACCATCATTGTAAACTAGGGAATAGTAATATAATATGTGTGATCATAGATTCTTATTAAAGGTAAATGTAAGAGATAAAAATAATGAAAATAAGTGGTTATAATATAAAAATGTGGGTACGAGTATATAAATAGGATAATTAATCTAAATATAATAAATTCATCAACAAAGAAACGTATATCATTATTTTTATGTCAGGAAATGGGTATTTTGGAATAACATAACAATTGATATGGTTTAAAGTAGATGTATGAATCAATAATGATGATATTAGAAAATACAACCAATTAATAAGAATGTGGATTTTACATTAGAAAGGAACATTATTCCTTGAATCATGGATCACATTCAATAGAATCATCACATAGTGAAAATTTTCTTATAGTGGATTATGTTCACTCATGATTCACGTAATCATTTTTGTTAGAGTCCCATAAAAAAATTTGTTAACTCCCATATCCCACACTTTTAATTTACTATGATATAAAACATTTCAAAACTTATTGGTGCACTATAATGGACTCACCCATCACATAATGATAAAACATACATATTTTCTCCATCTGAACCCAGAGACATTCATAATTTAGTCATATAGTAATAAAACCAATGAAACTGAAATGGCTATCATAAAAACCATACCATTATAATATCTTATAAATTGAAAATAAATGGTGATTATATAATGAGATCACATACCTGGTTAATCATAAGAAACATTATAGGATGCAAACAAAGTTTCATTCCTCCCTTATAATATAATTATATATTTTTTTAAAAAATGTGAATAAATATCCATTTATTTTGATAAAATTTATGCTAAAATTGATAAATAAATTTTTTAATAAATATTACATTATAAGTTAATGAAAACAAGTTTATAATGATTCATTATTAAACATTGTATTAAATATGTTAAAAGGGATTCATACAAGGTTCATACAAAAGGATTATTCATGTCACACTTTTTAAATGATATTCAACATCAGTGGAAAAAATTTCCCAAAATATTAAAGGAAGATTAGTTTTGTGATGAAATTCAAATACATTTATTAATACCATATTAAATTATATAAATAGTTATTAATATATTTTAATAAATATTCATGATAATAATGACGTCTCAAAATCTAGAGATAAGGTCCTATATTCATAAAAGTTTCCTATAAGGAGTACTCTGAAAAAAGCTGTGTTGAATCTATAAGGGGATGTTTAAATAATTATTAACCATTATAGAAGAAAAATATTTTTTTTTGAGAGATTAACCATATTAAATTTCTTATATAATAATTTTTTATTTTAAAATGATATTCATAATGAATCCCTTAATATTACACACTAATTCCATGAATGTAGTTCGTATACATAGCAAAAAAAACATGAACTAGAATAAGTTATTCTAGTAATAGAGAATGATTTTAGAGTTATATAATAATAGTAAAATATTCTACTAATATAACTATGATAATATGACCTATTTAAAGTTGATAATATGATTTATAATTTATGTATATGATTAGGAAAATAAAAATCCTTCAAAAAATCACTGATTTATAAATAATGATTCTATTCGTCTTGAAATGGGTTCCATTCGTTCACTGTAACACCCCAAGCTTCCACGGGACGTTTCCCTTTGAATAATGCAATGGCATGCATTGTACGCAACTTCGAGATTCTAACACACCAAAACTAGCCAAACTAGCCGTTATGAATACTAATACCTACATTTTAAAATTTTATAAATATTATCATTTGAAATGGACTTCATTTTTGGATTCTTAATATTGAAATTATCTTAGGGTGAAATTTTGGTACTTTTCGGATTAATTTCGTATTTTGATGAATAGTGAAAATTACTAAATTTTAATTAAAAACAACTTTTTTAATCGAAATAATTAATAGTGATAAATTATAAATTTGAGTGGTTTTAAAGTATATTTAGAATATATTTTTACAATTTAATACAATGTTGGTCATTAGATGAGATTTCACATATAAACCAAACATAAACAAGTGTCAATCTTTTGATAGTTATTATCTCTTAAAAACACGCTATTTGTTTTGACGACGGAAATTAATTTTTAAAATAAATAATGCAACTGATATGTTTTGAATTTGGTAAAATATACATCATTTTGGAATTCATAATATCAAATATATCTTAGGCCTAATTTTTGGTATTTTTCTGGAAATGTTTATTTTTTTTTGAATAGTGAAACCACTAAGTGGTAGTTAAAAAACTTATTTTTTCATAAAACATAATTTTACCACTTCTGTGAGTGGAATTTAGAAAATATGAGAGACATAGTTAATATTAAGGAGTAAAATGTGGTTCATTGAGATGAAAATAATTTTTGGTGAATAGTAATTTTTTTCTTTTATTTACCCCAGGTTAAAAGTAAATAGGGTAATTAAGGGTAAAAAGGATATTAATATTATCCTATCACATGTCCTAATTCTAATGAACAAGTTTATTTCGACCAAAAACAACCTTAGGAATAAAATATTATCAATTTGGTCAACTTGGATTAGATTAGGACATTTATTATTATTTAATTCAAAGAAGAGTTAAAAGAGTTAAAATCAAAGTTTATTTACTAAAATATTTTTAATATATGGTTACACATAAGATAAATTAGATTATAAAAATTCATTAGAAAGATAAAAATATTTCCTACATTATGATATTTTATTTATAATTTTGAGACATTAAATAATTTAGTTTATTTATGACACAATGACCATGCAGTAATTACCATAATAGTGAAAAATTAAAATAATTGATATTATAAATACCCAAATAAATATAATTGGAGATTTTTATTGAATTACACTAATTTAATAGGTTAATATAACATATTAGGATTGATTTAATTGACTTTTTTCGAAGTAATCATTATGTTCTAAGTTTCCTAAAATTCAATTATTGGATTGTGTAAAAATTGACATAAAAGAGTTTTTAAAAATAATATTATATTATTAATTGATATTAAATTCCTAAAAATCTAAGGTTCATCCAAGAGAAATATATCATGAAAGGTGTATCATTAATAGACCACTTGGGGGTTTCTTGGTTGTATATAGTATGTTTATTAACCATATAATATAAAAATACAAAGGGACATTGTAAAAGTGAAACTAATTAACTAAGAGTTAATACTTAAAGATATGGTTAATATAATGACCCAAACCTGAATATATTCTATTGGTTGAGCGGTTTTTAACCTATCCAAACCTTAACCTTTAAATAATACAATTTGGATCCATTAAAAACCGGATATGAATTTATTATAAAATAATATTTCTAGCTTTTCCAAAGGATCCCCTCACCCCTTTTATAAAATGGCACTCCCCCTTCTCCTTAATTCACACCTTCAAAGCCTTTTGGTTCGGCCAAACCATGACCAAATACACTCTCAACTTCCCTCACTACAACCTTGAGGCCTTATTTTGATCAGAAAACCAACCTAGGGATCCCTTTTGATCAAATCAAAAAGAAGAACCCGAATAAGAGGTAATGTTTTTACCACCCCTTTTCAAATTCTTTTCTTCTTCAACTTCTTCTTTCCTTTTTATTCCCATTCTAAAATGATTAATCCAGTATCTCCTATAAACTATAATATTATTATAAATATGGTACAACCATATTCAGTATTCTATCCATCTTTTTAATGACATGTCACCATACGTGTATACGTACACCTTACCGTCTCCACGTCGTGGTGTAATTGTCGTTCAATAATTTATTATTTGGATGGGTATAATAATGATGTTTAATTAATGTAATAAATAAATATAACATGATAATTATTCTGTCTATATGATATACCATCCAATTATATTTTTTTTTAACATCAATAGGATGATATCATCGCTCATGCGTACATACGGACTACCGTCTCCACGAAAGCGATTAGATTCATTCTCCATCGTATCCATTCAAGTATAATTATCATATGATGATTTAAAATTAATGTTTAAGGACTTGATATAATTCTGGATATGAATAAGATACAACCTATCCATAACAATCATGGCTTACGTAATAATGAATATTAAGGAAAATGAGTAAGTTAACACCTGAAATGACGATAATACTAAGATATTATTATCAAATCAATGTTAAAAGATCATATATGATATCATATTAATGTAAATTATTCTTGTATAATTAAATAACAATTATTTCACCATTATAAATAATGTTAACCTACCGTTGACAAGGAAAAAGTAAAACGTAAGGGGTTTCTTATCTCACTTTTAATTTAGTGAGATTTCCATTGTTCGCTAATTATTTATTTCATGTGGTGTGTATACTGCCCATGATTGTATTAATTGTGGAATATTCTTTAAATTTATGGTTATTTACATCATCATTGTATGATCCTTCTTTCATGGGTGCATGTTTCATAAGTTACCAAATCGATAAGGGAATTTGAAATTTCAATTTCCACTCATTCGGCTTTACGAATACTTCATTGATTATTTTACTCCAAGATTATGTGTGGAATCACTATTCATTTGATTATGTCATAATTTCCACTCCCCTTTCGGTGGATATAATTTTTATACACATAATCACTCCATTGATAAATTCTCAAGTCATCGGTATGAACTTGGTAAGAGTAATTTTTACTCAACCTCGATTTTTTGAGATAAACATCCAATTCATTGGTGTTGTTTTTACTAGAATATGTTTGAATGTCCTTTGATTTTTATACACTGAATATCCAATAATATTTAGTGTATTTATATTTTTCACACATAATTATGTCATTGATTTATCCTTAACCTAAGGATACAGCCTTTATGAGAGATTTCATCTCAATTTAAATTCCATTGAGACTTCTTTGTTGTTATACACCAAATCACTATTATGTGGTGTATCTAAAGTACTTTGACAAAGTATATCATGAATATTTTTATTCTCATGAAACTATAAAGTTTTTATTACCTCAATTATTTGTATTCAAGTGTTTCTCTTTTGGTTAGAAACTCTTAATAAAATACCATTTTTAAATGTTTTAAAGACATATTCTTCTAAATCATGCTCATTAATGTCCATGTTTTAAAAAATGGTTTTAAGGATTTATTTATATGGACATTAAAGTGTAAAAATTAAAACTCATTTTAAAAGTTTCAAAGTGGTATGAGACACTTTGATTCTAAAATCTATTTTAAATGGATTCTTGACAAATAGTGTGACTATTAAATGATTTCAAGAAAAAAGGGGGATATTCCACTCTAATTGTTTTGATGGTTATTTTCATCTATGTCAATATCCTTCATCATTCTCGATTGAGGTTATTATGATACAATAAAATCTTTCATATTGTATCGAATGAGTTATGTTTGACTGTGGATGAGCTATTTTTATACCATTCATGGTTTGTGGATAAAGTATTGAAATTTCATATGCTAGTTTTAATACGAATGTTTATGTTATGTTTAAAACTTTTCATATGAGGAATGCATTGGACTTAGTAAGTGATGGGTGGAGCCCTCTATAGCTCCTCGATGCATCGGTAGATTTCACGAGACAAACTAGTGTCTTGGCAAAAGGCCTTGGAAAAGTCTTATTTGTAGTCTTGGCACGAGGCCTTGGCTATGTGGTTATGATAGTCTGGCATTATGCATTCCATCATTATGAAAGTTGTTATTGATATTTTATGTGATAGTTTGACTAGTAAAATATCTAGGTGAATAAGTAAATGGAATTATTTCATTTTATATTTTCCATATAATGCTGAAGTTCATGTTTAAAAAGATTTTGTTGTAGTTATAAATTTCTTTAAGTGTTTATTCGTATCAATGAAAGCTTCTGCTATATTGTTATCCTTACTCAGAATTTGAGCTCACCACTTTCAATGTTTTATTTTTCCCAGGATGTGAAGAAGTAATTTATGAATGACCTGTAGGGATAGTATGAGGGGACATGAAGACAAGGTCTTGTTGTAGTTTTTTTACATTATGATTTAATGATAGACTTATGAATATATCTCGTGTTTCCAAGACTACTAAACTAATCGGTCATTCGAGACATGATCCATTGTGATCATACCAATGTTATGAAATAATGAACCGACATTGGGTATCTAGGGTTGGGGCGTTATAGTTGGTATCGGAGGAAGTTTAGTACAAAACTTGGAAGCCAGATTTAGATAAACTCTGATTAGAGCACATAGACCTAAGATGAAATTTGAGGATTAGTATAAATGAACTTTCTAGAATTTTGGTATTGTAGATATTTTGTGAGTTTTCCGAGAAATACATCCATGTCTGGATACGAGCAGGTAGAGGCGGCTCTAGAACAGATGTACCTAGGGGTAAAACCCGAAAACACCCCTTTGAGCTAGACTCGAACGGGAACCGGTGCACGACAACGAGCCTTGCTGCACTCTTGGTTACGACACTCCCATGGGATATGCTTAGGGTAATTTACATTTTCATTACTAACCGATTTGAAGTATTAAATATATAAGATGAGAGTAAATGACCTTGGTTAATCCTAATGTGTTTCATATTGAGAATATGGTGACATTTTAATCTCTAAATGATTTTATGACTACTGTTACTCACACAATGCTTTCTGGTTTTAGTCAATGGCTAGATTCCAAGGAAGTCATAGTGACGTTGAGAATGATGTACAAGGTGGAAACGGTGGTGTCAATGAGAAAAAAAATGGAATGTTGATAGGCTTAAAAGACATCATCTTTATTCCAAATCAATTTTCCAAAAATATGATCAACAATATATATATTAACAAATTACCAGACTCAAAAAAGAAGAGAAAGGTGATGAATGATAAGTTCTCCATGTAAAGACCCATAAAAATTCAAGGGAATTTTTTTTCTTATTTTTATTTGGAATTTTAAAAGAACGCAGTTTCTGACGAAACCTGATTCCGAGGCCCGGTGTGCCCGGAAACATTTTCCGATGTTTAGCTCATGTATGTTCACTGAACAAATGAGCTGGTTTTTCTAACTTTTGAACCGGTGCAAGGAATCGTATTGCGTGGGAACCGATTGAATTGCAGCATCGGTAATTGCTAAGAAACACCTTTTTCGGAGTTGTGTTTGCTCGGGTGTGGTTTTTTATTTTTTTTTGGGTTAAGTAAATGAATAAAATAAAATGGTGTGAAAAATTTATTTTATTTTATGTCACTTAACCTATTTTAAGTGGATGATGTGAGAACCAAAATATCCTACCCACTTGTTTGGTTATTTGTGAGCTGGGGACCACACGAGCCCCACTGTTTCTTTTCTTCATAAGTAACACACCCGCACCCCCTTTTTAATGATGTAAACTCTTGCGTTTAATCTGGATATTAAACGCCTCATTAATTGGACGGTTTTGAACTCCTCAATTAATTGATCGTTTCTTTCCTTTTTGAAATTCAATCATTGACTTGTGTGTTAATAAAATAAGATGACTCTTATTTTATTAGTCTGGTGGTGTTGAGAGGGTTTGGGAGAAAGAGGGGAGCCTTGAAGATCTTCATCTTCCTCGACGAAGAACGCGAAGAATGCCGAACTCCGACGAAGGTCGATAAGAAAGCTGGATCCTCGGATATCGACGACACAACGCGACGAATCCTTTCTCCGCGACGCGATGACCCTTCTTTCGCGACACTTCTTCCGGGACGTTCCTTCTCTGCGACGCGACGATCTGCCTTCCGCGACGCCTTCTTCCGCGACGTGCTTTTCCGCGACGAACCCTCGCTCAATGAATTCGACATGGTAGGGGTTTTTTTTCAATTTAATCTATGTGATTATACCCTCAGGTTATGTTTAAAATTTGTCGGATGATTTTTTTTAAACTGCTAACGCGGTGGGTGCGGACCAACGAACAAGTCCAAACCCACCGTCTCTTCATTCTTGGTGTGCGAATTGGCGGGCGAAAATGAAGCAGGCCGCACGGGCGTTGTGAGGTCCTCGCAGTGAAGGACGGGTCCCGGGTGGGCCGTTGGTGAAGAAGGCAGGAAAATCTGACCACCAGAGCTCGTCCGGTGGTCCGTGGAGCACTCCTCCGGCGCGCCTCGCCGGCACGGCAGCCGGAGGCGGCGGTGCCCGGCGTGCCGCCGGGATGGGCCGTCGATGCTGAAGTCGTGGTGGTAGGATGATGGTCCCGCAACCACATGGGACCGAAGGAGGTGGGACGCGGCGCTTGGTCGTGCCTGTTGACAAGGAGCGGCCCCCCATGGGGCTGCGATTACATACTGGCGGGGGGGCAGCGTGCCACCCCACACTGCTCGGCCGAAACAGCCGAGCCGCCCGACCAGACCACCAGGACGGTCCGCGCCAACCAGGCTGGGCCGCGCCCCAGCGGGCCGAACCTGGACCCGGGTAGGGTCGACGTGGTTCGGGCCGACCCAGGGGGTACCGGGCCGGGTCGGACCGGGCCCGAACCCCATAATACTGAACTCTTATAGCCTTTTTCCCATAACATGGGATACGAACCTCTGATCGGCGCACCGTTATCTGCGATGCGATCCTTTGATCGAGACGGTCATTTCGGTATATTACACTCATGGTTTCGGAGAACTTTCAGTACGGCCGGGTCGGTTCGGATACGAAACCAACCAGGTCCTCGAAGCGGAAACACTTATATCTCGATCTTTGGACGTCCGATTGATTTTCCGTCGACTTAGTTGGATTCCCCTTGATGAGAAGGAACTTTTGGCATGCTTCTCCTGAGTTTTGGATGCAGTTGGAAAATGTCCGGGTTGGATTGTACCCGGAATCCTACCGGGACCCTCGAACAGAAAGGCTAATAACTTTCAGACCGGACGTCCGCTTGACGAACCGTTAGCAGCGTTGGTGATCACGTTGAAAAATGGTCCCTATGATCATACCCTATTGGATTTTGGGGTACAGTCGAGATACGGCCGAGTTGGTTTTCCCATGAAACCAACCGGGCCCTTAGGATGAAATGAATAGTAACTCATAGACCGGGCGTCCTACTGACGCGCCATCTATTGCGTTGAGACTCTGAAGATGAGGCGGTCTTTTGAGATACCTCTTCATGGAACTTCGTGATACTTAGAGTATCGACCGATAGCTCATGGAGCGGACCCTCCCAGTGACGAGCTAGCCGAGTGCAGAGACCTAGTAGCTGGCTGAGACTTGACGACTGTTGATCTATCAACTCAGTGTATTTCGGATAGCCTAGTGGGGAGCGCTTGGTTGTAGCGGCAGACCCACGACGGAGGAGCTCTTGGTAGTATCGGCAGACCCGTGGTACTCAACATAAGGAATACCTCTTGAGGCTATGAGGGGGAGCGCTTGGTTGCAGCGGCAGACCCAAGTCGGAGGAGAGCTTGGTAGTAGCGGCAGACCCACGGTACTCAATAGAAAGAGTATCTCTTGAGGCTATGAGGGGGAGAACATGGTTGTAGCGGCAGACCCACGGCGGAGGATCGCTTGGTAGTAGTGGGAGACCCGCGGTACTCAACAGAAGGAGTACCTCTGGAGGCTATGAGGGGTAGCGCATGGTTGTAGCGGCATACCCATGGCGGAGGAGCGCTTGGTTGTAGTGGTAGACCTGAGGTACTCAATAGAAGGAGTACCACTGGAGCCTATGAGGGGGAATGCTTTGTTGTAGCAGCAGACCCATGGAGGGAAGAGCTTGGTTGTAGCGACAGGTCCACTGTACTCGACAGAGGTGGAGTTCTCTAGCAGTGGTGGTTTTGAAATCATGAAGAAGTATACCTGTGTGAGCTGAGTCTTGATTTTCAATCCTTATCTTCGATAAGTTTGACTCGATATTCTGTGTGGATTACGTTATGCTTTCCTGTGTGGATTTTGTTTTGTTATCCTGTGTGGACTGGGTTGTACTTGGGCTCGAATGTTGGAGCCGAACGAGAATTGATGACTTTGGTATATGTATGGGAATATAATGAAGTGGTGTCAGATGTTACTTCATGTTTGTATCTTACCTTATGGATTATCCTTTGTAGATTCTGGGAGACCTTAGGGGGTCTCGGGGTCCATACTGAGTAGATTATACTCACCCCTGAATGGGCTATACCCTCACTACGTTGTGTGGGTTGCAGATAACTGACAACGTTGATCGTAGTTGATGCCCGAGGAGCAGGTCAGTACCTGGAGGTGGACCACTAGGCGGAGCGTACTCGGAGCGGACTGCTGGATCCGAGGAGCTGCGAAGATTATCTGTACCCAACCTTCAGGTGGGACTTCCAATGGATGGCTCGACGCTACAGCTTTACTTTTTTGTTGTTGTACTCTCTTTATCAGTTGTACTTTACTTTCAGTTTGGGTTTGTATTCTGGCCCCCTTACATTTCTGCACGTACTGTTGTAACCAGTTTTTACTTAGTGTTTACTTCTGCTTGCTTGCTCTGTGGTGTTTGTTAACTTTCCAAAGGCAATGCCTTCCCTTTTTACCAGTAATTACTTCTTGGTTATAGTCTCCCGCCCCTGGCCTATGGAAGGCGGGCCAGGAGTAGTCACGGCACGGCCCCCGAGGACGGGTAGTGACAAATTGGTATCAGAGAAGTTTGGTTCTACCATAGAACTCAGGACTCTGATCTTTTTCTCCATGAAGAAATAGTGTTAAGAGTATTGAGTGTGGTTATCAGTCTAGAGAGTCTAGTGTTGGTGCGATGACTGATGTATTTTTACACCCGGACCCTGAGCTATGATTTCCAACTTAATGCACGAAAACATTGATTGCATGTGTGTTCCATTTTTTCCTTGTGATTATTTTGTGTCAGCTCACCAGGTATACTGTTTAACCATGGTGCACCTGTTTCTTTTTAGGATGGCCCCACTACGGCAGCCAGCTAGGGTTCTGAGCATTGTATGTGACGACAGCCCACCGAGCGACGAGGCCTCGGTACAGGGCCCTTTGACAGCAGAGGCACCGACGGTACCTCTACCCGCCGAGCCACCGATGCTACCAGCCCCAGCCACCGATGGTGCACGTCGCCTTAGTGCACTGCACAAGTTTCAACGTCAGCGACCGCCCAGGTTCCGTGGGGAGAAAGACCCTCAAGCAGCCGAGGATTGGCTGGAGGCAGTTGTACGAGGTTTCTGTTTAGTAGTTACACTAGCTCACCTTATTGTGGTCCTTGCAGCGAGCCCCCTGCATGTGGCAGCAGGTAGATGGTGGAGCTTGATGCTCCAAGTGCACAACGAGGCATCTCTCCTTTAGACAGGTTTTGAGAGCCTTTTCCACTCAGAGTTCGTCCCAGCCACCCTCCGTGCGGTGCGCATCCATGAGATGCTACAGCTGCGGCAGGGCAGCATGACAGTAGCCCAGTACATGGTGAGGTTTACCGATCTCTCGTGCTATTCTACGGACATGGTACGAGACCCATTCTTCGGAGCCTGAACATTCGAGCAGGGGCTCATGCGAGAGATCAGAGCTTCAGTTGTTTCTCACAACATTCCGACACATACATGGGTGTTGGAGCGAGCCCTCTTACTGGATAGTTTTCTTGCTGAGCAGTCTCCAGCAGCAGGACCCACCACTAGCCGGCATGCGGCAGAGTCTTCTGCAGCGGGCAATAGACAGATGACGTAGGGGTCCAAGAGGACTAGACCTATAGGTGGTCGACCGCATGACATAAGATCGTTTTTGCGAGGCACCTGGGGTGGAAAATGACTTACCATGAGAGGCAAATGTTACTCCTACGGCGGGGTTGGTCACATGGCTCGTGACTATCCGACCCGCCATACGGATGACCAGAAAATGAACAAAGAACTTCTTAGGAAGAGGCAGAGGTTCGATCGAGGTGGACCGCATGAAGTAGGAGACCATGGAAGGGGAGATGGCCATGCAGCTATAGGTGGATGATGATTCGAGGTGTTTCCACGACCACCACCAGGAGGTCCACCCTGACTGCAGGGAACATGTGGACGTGAGAGAGCTCAACTTCAGGCAGCTGAGGTCTACGATCATGGAGCTCCAGGGGCAGATGTACAGGAGTGAGACTAGCTCTATACCTGGAGACTTTTGTTTGTGATGCTTCTTAGCTTTGTTGATGTTTGTTTGTAGATGATTTGTATCTTTGTACTTTGAGCTACAGTAATAAAAGATAACTTTCTTGTGGCGTTTACCTTCATTTCCTCTCTTAATGTTGTTACTAAGAGGTTCTGGTTAAAAAACCGTTGACTTGACCCTCACTTTGAGATACCTACTGGAGGAGACCCTGTGACCACACACTGATGCCGACAGTGTGACTCAACCCTTGGAGGCGAGAGTAACAGTTGGATCTCTTGGTAGTAGCGTCGAGGCCTCACGACGTCATTCTTGGTATGGGTTAGTATCATCCATGTCGGGATTGATTGTATTAGGTAAAGAACGTGGTTCATCCAGGGGATGAGACCAGATTTCTCTTATCAGGAATAAAGAAATCACAGCAGCTCTTGTAGGACCAGAATGTTCCAAGTCATCCAAGAGCGGATGAGGACAACTCAAAGCCGGCAAAAGTCAAGTTCCTACAGGGGGCACAGACCACTAGAGTTCGAGGATGGCGACCACGTTTCCCTACGGGTCTCACCTCGACGTGAGTTACGGAGATGTGGTCGAGGAGACAAGTTAACTTTTGAGGTTCAACGGTCCTTTCTAGGTCCTCAGCAGGGTGGGCGAGGTGGTTTACCGCTTGACCCACCCACCTCAGTTGCACTAGGTGCACGACGACTTCTAGGTATCTCAATTTAGGAGATACGAGATCGACCCTTAGCTTTTCATCGACCATGAGGAGCTATAATTTGGCGATGGGGTGACCCTCACAGAGGTTCCAGTGGGGATCGAGGAACGACAGGAGCGGGTCCTACGAGGACGGGTTGATTATTCAGGTGCGATTTCACTGGCAGTACGGGAACCTCCAGGTGAGTACATGGTAAGCGGACGACTCAAATGCGTGCTCAGTACCACTTTTGTAAACCTAGTTTGTTTTAAAACATTATGAGGATGTAAAGCCCTAAGGTGGGAGTAATATAAAGACCCAGAAAAATTAAAGGGAATTTTTTTTTAATTTCCTTTGTAATTTTTCAAGAACGCAGTTTCTGACGGCACCTCATTCTGAGGCCCGGTGTGCCCGGAATCATTTTCTGAAGCTTTGCTTGGGTACGTTCAGTGAACGAACGAGCGGGTTTTTCTAACTTTTTAACCTTTTCTCGAAATCGAATTCCGAAAGCACCGATGTAATTGTAGCACCGGTAATTGCTTAGAAACACCTTTTCTGGAGTTGTGTTTGCTCGGGTTTGGTTTTTAATTTTTTTTTCGGGTTAGGTAAATGAATAAAATAAAATGGTGCGACCAATTTATTGTATTTTAAGTTGCTTAACTAATGTTAAGTGGATGATGTGGGACCCATAATATCCTACCCACATGGTAGGATATTTGTGAGGTGGGGCCCACATGATCCCCACCGTTTCTTTTCTTCTTAAGAAACGCACCCACACCCACTTTTTGATGAAGTCAAATCCTGTGTTTAATCTGGTTATTAAACGCCTCATTAATTGGGTGGTTTTAAACTCCTCAATTAATTGATCGTTTCATTTGTTTTTGAAATTAATTCATTGACATGTGTGTTAATAAAATAAGACGACTCTTAATTTATTAGTCTGGTGGTGTTGAGAGTGTTTGGGAGAAAGAGGGGAGGCTTGAAGATCTTCATCTTCCTCGACGAAGAACGCGATGAACGCAAAGAACGTGAAGAACGCCGACCTCCGACGAAGGTCGACAAGAATGTCGGATCCTCGGAGATCGACGAAGCGATGTGACGAATCCTTTCTCCACGACACGACGACCCTGCTTCCGCGACACTTCTTCCGTGACATTCCTTCTCCGTGACATGACGATCCCCCTTCCGCGACGCCTTCTTTGACGACGTGCTTTTCCGCGACGAACCCTAGCTCAACAAATTAGATGAGGTAGGGGTTTTTGATCAATTTAATCTATGTGATTATACCAACGGGTTATGTTTAAAATTTTTCGGAAACTTTTTTTAAACCGCTAACACGGTGGGTGCGGACCAACGAACAAGTCTGAACCCACCATCTATTCATTCTTGGTGTGCGGATTGGCGGGTGACGATGAAGTAGGCCACACGGGCGTTGTGAGGTCCTCGAAGTGAAGGACGGGTTCCAGGTGGGCTGTTGGTGAAGACGGCAGGCAAATCCGACCACCGGAGCTAGTCCGATGGTCCGCAGAGCACTCGGCCGGTGCGCCTCGCCGGCACGGCGGCGCCGGCGGCCGGAGGCGTCGACCCCCGGCGCACCGCCGAGATGGCCCGCCGCAGCTGAAACCGCGGCGGCAGGCCGCTAGTCCCATGATCGCGTGGGGTCGAAGGAGCCGGGACGCGGCGCTCAGCCGCGTCTGTTGACAAGGAGCGGCCTCCCATGGGGTCGTGGTTACATACTAGCGGGGGGCAGCATGCCACCCCGCACCGCTCGGCCGAGCCGCCAGACCGGACCACTGGGACGGGCCACGCCAGCTGGGTCGGGCCACACCCAAGTGGGCCAGACCAAGACCCGGGTCGGGTCGACCTGGTTTGGGCTGACCCATGGGGTACCGGGCCGGGTCGGACCGGGCTCGAACCCCCTAATACCGGACTATTACGGTCTTTTTCCCATAACATGTGTTTCAGAGCTCTGATCGACGCACCGTCAGCCGAGATGCGATCCTTGGACAGAGACAGTTGTTTTGGTATATTACACTCTTGGTTTTGAAGAACTTTGAGTATGGCCGGGTTGGTTCGGATTCGAAACCAACCGGGTCCTCGGAGCGGAAACACTTATATCTTGAGCTCCGGACATCCGATTGACGTGTCGTTGACGTAGTTGGATTTCTCTTGATGATACAGAACTTTTTACATGCTTCACATGAGTTTTTGATGCAGTTGGAAAATGGTCGGGTTGGATTGTACCTGAAATCCAACCGGGCTCTTGGAACTGAAAGGCTAATAACTTTCAGACCGGGCGTCCGTTTGATGAACCGTCAGCGGTGTTGGTGAACACGTTGAGAAATGGTCTCTATGAGCATACCCTATGAGATTTAGTGGTACAGTCGAGATACAGCCGGGTTGGTTCTCAAATGAAACCAATCGGGCCCTTGGGATGAAAAGACTAGTAACTCACCGACCGAGCATCTGACTGACGCACCGTCTGTTGCCTTGAGACCCCTAAGACGATGAGGTCTTTTGAGATACTTATTTGTGTAACTTTGTGATACTTGGAGTATCGACCGGTAGCTCGCGGAGTGGACCCTCCCAGTGATGAGCTAGCCGAGTGCAGAGACCTAGTAGCTGGTTGAGACTTGACGACTACTAATCAATAGACTCAGGGTATTTCGGATAGCCCAGTGGGGAGCTCTTGGTTGTAGCGGCAGACCCACAGTGGAGGAGCGCTTGGTAGTAGCGGTAGACCTGCGGTACTCAACATAAGGAGTACCTCTTGAGGCTATGAGGGGAGCGCTTGGTTGTAGCGGCAGACCCACGGTAGAGGAGTGTTTGGTAGTAGCGGCAGACCCTTGGTACTCAACAGAAGGAGTACATCTTGAGGATATGAGGGGATCGCTTGGTTGTAGGGGCATACCCACAGCGGATGAGCGCTTGGTAGTAGCGGCGGACCCACGGTACTCAACAGAAGGAGTACCTCAGTAGGCTATGAGGGGGAGCGCTTGGTTGCAGCGACATTCCCACGACGGAGGAGCGCTTGGTTGTCGCGGCAGACTCTCAGTACTCAACAGAAGGCATACCTCTTGATCCTATGATGGGGAGCGCTTTGTTTTAGCGGCATACACATGGAGGGAAGCGCTTGGATATAGAGGCAGTCCCACTGTATTCGACAGAGGTGGAGTTCTCCAGCAACCGTGGTTTTGACATCATGAAGAAGTATACCTGTGTGAGTTGAGTATTGATTTTCAATCCTTTTCATCGATAAGTTTGACTTGATATCCTGTTGGGATTATGTTATGCTTTCCTGTGTGGATTTTTTTGTGTTATCCTGTGTCGAATGGGTTTTACCTGGGCTCGGATGTTGGATCCGAATGAGAATTGATGACTTAGGTATATGTATGGGCATATACCTAAGTGGTGTCGGATGTTACTTCGTGTTTGGGTCTTACATTGTGGATTATCCTTTGTGGATTCCGAGAGACCTTAGGGGGTCTCGGGGTCCCTTATGAGTAGTGTATACTCACCCCTGCACGGGCTATGCACGTACTACGTTGTGTTGGTTACAGACGATGGACATCGTTGATCTTAGTTGAGGCACGAGGATCAGGTCGGTACCTGGAGGTGGACCACTTGGCAGAGCGTACTCAGAGCAGACGGCTGGATCCGAGGAGCTGTGGAGGCTATCTGTACCCACCCTTCAGGTGGGACTTCCAGTGGATGGCTCGACACTGCGGGTTTACTTTTCTGTTTCTGTACTTTCTTTTTCAGTTGTACGTTACTTTCAATTTGGGTTTGTATTCTGGCCCACTTACTTTTCCGCAATTACTGTTGTACCCAGTTTTTACATAGTGTTTACTTCTGCTTGCTTTCTCTATGGTGTTTGTTTATGTTACAAAGGCAATGCCTTCCCTTTTTACTAGGAATTACGCCTTGGTTCTAGTCGTCATCCCCTAGCCTATGGAAGGCAGGCTTGGGGTAGTCACAGTACGGGCCCTGAGGATGGGTCATGACACTCCAGCAGTGGTGACCATAGAGAAAGGAATTATCAATTTCCATCATGCATGAAATGTGTAAGGAGACTCCCAGGAAAGTGTCTCAATGGGACAAATAAATGCTTTACATGCGGGAAGGAAGGACATAAAGTGAAGAATTTCCGATGAAAAATGATGAGTACTATGAAAGAAGAAAAAAAATGGTCACAAGAGTCCATTTACAGTAATTTGCCGTAAATGTAGTGGACCTGGCCATTACCCGAGTGAATGCCCTATTCTATAGGATATTTTCATGGTCAAAGAAGAAGCTATGTGGAATTAAATGGTTAGAGAAGTGTTTAAAATGTACTAGTTCTCCTTGTTGATGGGTTTACTTTGGAATAATTTTCACTTGTATTTTTAACCCTGCAGTTTTCAATGTGAGAATGATATTTGAAGAAGAATTATCTTTTCTCTTGTGGATATAGTTATAAATTACCATTTGGTTTTATATGATCGTTGGGTTTGAGGCAATTATAAGTTATTATAATTTGGGATGATAATTCAAGGTATGAGATATGATTTGTGGTTAAATTATGTTATGGTTATTTTGAGGAATTTATCTCATTTTGGTAATGTTATAAATATAGTTTTTAAAAAAGGACAACAAGCAGTCCGTGTGACAACCCGTCGTGTCGGACTAAGCTATGGGAGTCGAACCCCCAACCGAAGTGCGATTGGGATTTATCGCCTACCACTGGACTACATGAAGTCCCTAGTTAGTGTGACTATTATTTTTAGTTAAATTATTTTATTGATCAATAATAATTTGATTTGGGATCTTATGTCTTATCACATGAATACCATTAGTATAGGAAAATGATTTGGTGATTAAGAGATAAATGTTATTTTAGATATTGTTCGCTTTGTTGTGAACACTATATTCCCAAGGAAAATAGAATAGTATGGGATTTCATTTGAGGGGTAATGGTGGATTTTAATCTATGTTTTTATTGTGTATTTATATTGATTTGGGATATTTATGGAAATGAGTAGGTTAATTACTTTTATGTATGTGACTTTAAGACTAATTAATGTCATTTGGAGATACAATTTAATGTGGAAGACTACATTATTATATGTTTTGGGTTTAAATATTAGTTTTGATTATTTTGAAGGATTTTAAAGGCAATTTATTATTGAATGGTATTTATATAACTTTGGGGTATTCATGGTTTAATTTTAGAAATTAAGATTACTGTTTTTTTCTCTAATGGAATATCCATTTGGGGGATCATCAGATATTATACTAACCATTTTGGTTTTGATTAATCTTTAAAGACAAGGTAAATATATAGTTTATCCTACATGGATCATTTATTTATATAGAAGTTTATTCTAGCTCTTCCATTGTGACAAAGTCTTCTTGAATACTCGTTGTTCAAAAAAAATGAGTTAGTGGTAAAAATTTATTAAAGAATGAAACTATACATAAAAAGTAAGTATATCTCTTTATGTTATTAGTAAATATCATAAATGAATTCTTCATACTTATGTAATGTAACAAAAAATGCTGTCCGTTTACTTTTCCTACTGGGAGACTAATGATTGTTTGTCCCATCACAAGTTTGTGACTTTCTTATTGTTAAATTTCTCCTGATCATGTTTTCTATCCCTCTCCATCAGAATTTAACACTTAGTTTATCATCCATATCCTTGTTTTTTTACATGAAATCCTTGTATGGGTTATCTTGGGTGACCTTTATACCTCTCTTCCTTTCTTTTAAAGTGATAGTTTTATTGACTCTTTTTCCGATGTGGGACATTCCATTATATTCTCAAGCCCAATTTTTAGAAAATTTCGAGGACACAATTTATTGAAGGAGGGGACAATGTAACACCCCAATCATCAACAGTACGTTTCCCTTTGAATAATGTAATGGCGTGCATTTTACCCAACTTCGAGTTTCTAACACACCACAACCAGTCAAACTAGCCGTTATGAATAGTAATACCTACTTTTTGAAATTTTATAAATTCTATCCTTCGAAATGGACTTCATTTTTTGATTCGTAATATCGAAATTATCTTAGGGTGACATTTTTCTACTTTTTGGATAACTTTCATATTTTGATGAATAGTGAAAATTACTAAATTTTAATTAAAAACAACTTTTTTAATCAAAATAATTAATTGGGATAAATTATTAATTTGAGTGGTTTTAAATTATATTTAGAATATATTTTTAAAATTTAATACAATTTTGGTCATTGGATTAGATTTCACATATAAACTAGACATAAACAAGTGTCAATCTTTTGATAGTTATTATCTCTTAAAAACACACTATTTTTTTGACGACGAGAATTAATTTTTAAATTAATTAATGCAACTGATATGTTATTAATTTGGTAAAATATACATCATTTTTGAATTCCTAATATCAAATATAGCTTAGGCCTATTTTTGGGTATTTTTCTGGAAACTTTCATTTTTTGATGAATAATGAAACCACTAAGTGGTAGTTAAAAAACTGAATTTTTCATAAAACATAATTTTACCACTTCTATGAGTGGAATTTTGAAAATCTGAGAGACACAGTTAATATGAAGGAGTAAAATTTGGTTCATTGAGATGAAAATAATTTTTGGTGAATAGCTACTTATTACTTTTATTTACCACAGTTAAAAGTAAATAGGGTAATTAAGGGTAAAAATGATATTAATATTATCCTAACACATGTCATAATTCAACTGGACAAGTGCATCTCGACCAAAAACAACTTTAGGAATAAAATATTATCATTTAGGTCCACTTGGATTAGATTAGGACATTTATTATTATTTAAATGAAAGAAGAGTTAAAAGAGTTAAAATCAATATTTATTTACTAAAACATTTTTAATATAGGGTTAAACAGAAGAAAAATAAGATTATAAATTTTAATTAGAAATATAAAAAGATTTCCTACATAATGATATTTTATTTATAGTTTATATACATTAAATAATATAATTTATTTGTGACACAATGATGATGCAGTAATTAACATAAAAGTGAAATATTAAAATAATTGATATTATAAATATCCAAATAAATATAATTGGAGATTTTTATTGAATTAAACTAATTTTTTAGGTTAATATGACATATTAGGATTTCTTTAATTAAATTTTTTCTAAGTAATCATACTGTTATGAGTTTCACAAAAATCAATTATTGAATAGTGTCAAAATTGACATAAAAGAGTGTTTAAAACAAATATTATATTATTAATTGATATAAAATTCCTAAAAATTAACGGTTATTCCAAAAGACTTATATCATGATATTTGAATCATTAATGGACCACTTGGGGGTCTCTTTTATGTATATAGTACGTTTATTAAGCATATAATATAAAACTACAAAAAAAACATTGTAAAAGTGAAACTAATTAACTAAGAGTTAATACTTAAAGATAATGTTAATATAATAACCCAAACCTGTCTAAATTCTGTTGGTTAAGTGTTTTTCGACCTATACCCACATTAACCTGTAATAATCATCTTTTGAGCCATTAGAAACCGAATATGAATTTATTATAAAATAATATTTCTAGCTTTTCCAAAGGTGCCCCTCACCCCTCTTATAAAAGGGCACTTGCCCTTGTCATTACTTCACGCCTTCAAAGCCTTTTGGTTCGGCCAAAACCTCCACAAATACTCTCTCAACATCCCTCACTACATCCTATAGGCCTAAGTTTGATCATAAATACAACCTAAGGATCCCTTTTGATCAAATCAAATGGAAGAACCCGAAGAAGAGGTAATGTTTTTACCACCTTTTTTCAAATTCTTTTCTTCTTCAACTTCTTCTTTCCTTGTTATTCCCATTCTAAAATAATGAATCCAGTATCTCCTATATACTATAATATTATTATATATATGGTACAGCCATATTCAGTATTCTATCCATTCTTTGAATGACATGTCACCATACGTGTGTACGTACGGCTTACTGTCTCCAAGTCGTGGTGTAATTGTCATTAAATAAATTATTATTTTGATGGGTATAATAATGATGTGTAATTCATGTAAATAATAAATATAACATGATAATTATTCTGTCTATATGATATAACATACAATTATAAATTATTTTAAAATCAAAAGAAGGTTATTGTCGCCCGTGCGTACGTACGGACTACCGTCTCCACGAAAGCGATGAGATTCATTCTCCATCGTATCCATTCAAGTATAATTATAATTTGATGATTTAAAAATAATGTTTAAGGACTTGATATAATTCTGGATATGAATAAGATACAACCTATCAATAACAAACACGGCTTACGTAACAAAGAATATAAAGGAAAACAAGTATGTTAACACCTGAAATGACGATAATACTAAGATATTATTAACAAATCAATGTTAAAAGATCATATATGATATCATATTAATGTAAATGATTCTTGTATAATTCAATAACAATTATTTCACCATTATACAGGAGGTTAACCTTCCGTCAATCAAGGAAAAAGTACAAAGTAAGGGGTTTCTTATCTCACTTTTAATTCAGTGAGATTTCCATTGTTCACCAATTATTTATTGTATGTGGTTTGTGTACTTCCCATGATTGTATTCATTGTGTAATATACATTAAATTTATGGGTATTTACATCATCATTGTATAATCCTTCTTTCATGGGTTCATTGTAACACCCTGAGATTTTATGAAAAATATTCTTTTAATTTCATTAATGTCTTGTGTTGTATTCTACACCAAGATTACCTTGCGCTATACGCAACACCGTATTAGCTTGCAGTATACGCAACACTATTCTTGGATCGTGTTACACACAATTTTGATAATAGTTATTCTACGCAACATTGAGTATATATATATATATTAAATGTATAAATGAAATATGGTTGGATTCTGTTATACGAAACAATGAAGGATTCTTTCACAAAACGCAACCCTGACTTGGCTTGCATTACACGCAATCGCGACCTTCCTCGATAGCGTGTGTTGTACGCAATACCGGGTTTTAATTAAAAATGTTATATTATTATAATATTGTCATGAACTAGCCGTTATGAATAGTATTAACTAAATTTTGAATTTTATAACATTATTATTCATCTTACACATTTCTAGAACATGGTATAAGAACAAAATAAATTTTTCGGGTAAAATAAGTATTTTTCAAAAAATGCAGTTTTACCGCCTTTTGATGGTGCACCCACTTTAAATATAGTTTTTGACATGTTTATATTTTCAATTTGACAAAATAATATTCTTCTTTTGAATCAGGATGTAAAAATTTTCATTAGATAATGTTTTGATATTTTTCTGACAACTTTCATATTTTAATGAATAGTAAAAACACGCTATATTTTAATTAAAAACAACTTTTTTCATCGTAATATATTATGTGGTTAAATTATAATATTGAATGGTTTTAAAGTATATTTAGAATATATTTTTACCACTTAAAATAATGTTGGTCATTGGACACAATTTTACAATTAAACCGAATATAAACAAGTGTCAATCTTTTGATAGTTATTACCTCTTAAAAACACGCTTTTTGTTTTGACAGCGGGAATTAATTTTAAATTAATTTCTGCCACTTCTGTGTTTTGAATTTAGAAAAATGGATTCCATATTTGGAATCAGGATGTTCAAATTGTGTAAATAGATAACTTTTATTTTTAGACATTTTGAATAATTACCGCGGTAAATATTTTATTTACCATGGTTAAGGGTAAATCCGGTAAATAAGGGTTAAAAAATAATATTATAATAATATTAAATTACCCTAAAACGTGTCTTAACCCCATTGGTTGATACATGGTCGACCATGGGCACCTTTGGGTCGATTTTGGGACCCCATTGATCCACTTGTAAGTGATAATGACACTTTATTTTAATTAAGTTAAAACGAATACAAAAATGACACAAGCATATATATTTTAGAAAAACAATTGTTACATAGGGATATATATGTTGGATTTTAGATTATAAATATTCATTAGAAATCTAAAAAGATTTCCTACATGATGGAAGTTTATTTGTAATTTTTAGACATAAAATAATTTAATTTATTTATGACACAACGATGATGCAGTAATTATCTTATTAATGAAATATTGACATAATTGATGTTATAAACACCAAAATAAATGTAATTTGAGATTTTTTATGAATTACACTAATTTTCTAGGTTACTATGATATATTAATGTTGATTTAATCAACTTTGTTCGAACATTTAATTCTGTTATGGCTTTCACAAAAATCATATATCAAATAGTGTCAAAATTGACACAAAATAGTTTTTAAAATCAAATATTATATTATTAATTGTTATTTTATTCCTAAAAATCTAAGGTTCGGCCAAATGACTTATATAAGGATATATATATTAATAATAAACAATTTGGGGTTCTTTTGGCATGTTATAGTAAGTGTATTAACCATATAGTGAAAGAAAACAAAAGACACGGTAAAAGTTAAATTATTTAACTTGGAGTTAAATCTAATTGATAAGGTTAAAATAATATCCTAAACTTGTCTAAATTCTATTGGTTTATAGGATTGCGACCCATACCCACCTTAGCTTCGAAATAAGACCATTTGGAACCATTATAAACCGATTTTGACTTTAATATAAAATAATATTTTGAGATATTCCTAAGGTGCCCCTCTCCTCCCCTATAAAAGGACACCTCCTCCCCCTCATCCTCACACCAATTTGAGCACTCAAGCTCGGCCAACCCCTGACAAAATCTCTTCTCCACTTCCCTAGCAACATCCTAGAGGTTCTGGTCTTCCTCAAAGACAAATTTTAGTTCCCTAATAGGAGGTCTCAAAGAGGCACTTCAAAGAAGAGGTAATTACCGTTACCAATTCTTTCATCTTTATTTCTTCTTCCACTTCTTCTTCTTAGGTTGTTTCATTATGAAGTAATAACATCAGTATCACTCATATACTGATATGTTATTATAAGTATGAAACAACCCTATTTCACCATCTATCCATCCTACGGAAAAAGAAATCACCGCGCGTGCGTACGTACGGAATACCGTCTCCACGCCGTGGTGTAATCTATTTTCCACCACCACCTTACATGGATGGGTATAATGGTGTAAAGAATAACTATACATAGTTATTACAACATAATATTGATTCTGATATATTGTATAATCCACTCCAATTCAATTCAATATTTATAGAAATGATATCATCGCTCGTGCGTACGTACGGACTACCGTCTCCACGACGCGATGAGATTCATTCTCCATGTTAACCATTTAAGAATGATTATAATGTATATATAAGAAATAATAATGAAATATATGACATTATAAATCTACTGGATTTATGTATATATATACATATGTATGTCATCTACTTACTTCCATTTCAAGACAATAAGGAAAGAAAAACAGCGTTCATGCGTACGTACGGACTACCGTCTCCATGAACGGTGTTTTTCATTTTATTTATCTATCTATTATATATATATATATACTGAATATATATGATATATAAATCATATTTTATATTCTGTAAGTAAGTAAATCATGATATAAGTAATAATGATGTCAAGAACAACAAGTCAAAACACCTACGATAAATGAAACGATTTTACCCAAAACGCTTCTTTAACATGGAATTTACAAAAGAACGGGTAATATAATGTCATAAGTGAACCATATATGATATAATAACAATGAATATGATTCTGTAATAAGTCAATAACATGATTTAAACCATTATACAGGAGCTTTAGACACGAACAAAGCAAATCGGACCTAAGGTAAGGGAAATATCACAATCTCATTTTTATCCGAGATTGTTTATTCGTAAGTATTTATTGGGGTGTACTTTATCATCCACATCCATGTTCCTTCAATATATAATATTGTTTCCATCCACTTACAATAGTTTAAATCCAATTTTACTCTTCGGTGAGTTTTTAGTAAAGAATATGAAAGGAATCTTTTGTCGCTTTTTCATACGAGGTACTTTTTGACTTTTCCGACAAAAGTACGAAGAATGTTTTTTTTACATAAACGGCATGAACGGATTTTTACGGTTTTATAAAGCCTTATTTTCATGAAGCTTCCTCCAAAATATTTCATGACTATTTTTAATAAAATCTCTTTCTTTTAAAATTGCATGATGTCTTGTGAAAAGAAATTGATTTTGAAGAAGAAAGGATATTTTCCTCAAGAATTCATTTCAAGTGTTTTATAAAAATTATTTTCCATCTAAGATAATAAAGGGTTCTGTTTCTATCCATATTTTTACATTGATTTGACTATGTTGTGATGAAATTATGTTTATGAAATCCTTTATCTTATATGAATGGTTTTATGATGTCATGTTCTTTTTAAGAATCCCATTTTTATTACATGGGTTATGAAATGATGTATGATTTATGATTTTGGGGCACACATAAGAATGGTATCATTATGAGATGGATGGGACCTATATCTCCCTCCAATGCATTGGGTAAAGATTTTATATCTCATGAGATAGACATGGCTGAAATGGTAGGTTATACCGGTTCAGTGAAACAGGACTGAAACGAGGGTTACTCGATTCAGAAAGGGACTTTGTCCACTAAGATAGTCTTGGAAATGAGTCATGACTAACAAGAAATGATTTTCTATGATTATGTGTGCATGCCACAAAGTTTCAAGTTTCATGTTATGATTATGGTGATCTCATTTTCACCTCTATGATTTGTTCCATGTTAAGATATTATGATCTCTTTTGCAGGTTATGATTTTCAAAAAGATATGATATGATTTTTATTTCTTTTGTATACCATTACTGAGCATTTGAGCTCACCCTTTTATGTTTTCTTTTCCCCAGGATATAAAGAAAGGTTTTAGGTAAAAAAAATGGAAGATCTTTATGTGAGATATTGAAGATCTTTTACCAGGATTAGAAGATTACGTTCCGAGTTTCCAAAGACACTAAACTATTACGATCCTTTAGTGTGTTTTTTTTTGTTATGTACTAAGTATTCCGCAAATGTAATGTAATGTCCATGTACATCAGGCTTCGGGTCTCTACAGTTGGTATCAGAGGAAAGGTTTAGTCAACCTTTGGAAACTAGGATGCGAAAACGTTAGTGAGATCCCTAGAGATATTTATAAGTTATGTCTAGGGATGTCCCGAAGGATAAGTATACGTATAGGATATAGTCCTAGAACTATGGTAACGATCATAGAATTTAACAGAAGATGTTAGATATTGAGGGTGCTCCCCCTTTATTATGTTGTTTTCCCTAGCATGATTTTTTCCTCTCACAAGATTCTTTTTGTGTTTTTGTTAATGGAGGGAACCAGAAGAAATTCGGTTAACATTGAATCCAATGGACAAATTGGTGACTATGAGCAACAAAATTGTGTAATGCCTAAAGATAAAGATATTGTGATTATGCTGAATCAGTCATCGTGATATATGATTAACAAGGTGAAATTTAGTGGTATGACTAATTAATCAAAGAAGAGGAAGATAAACTATTATGCATGTTCGCATGTTGAGGAGCATAAAGAAAGGAAGATTGAGATTTCTAAAGAAGGGAAGAAGAACCTTGAGGAATACCTCAAATGGAGGGACCGCTGTTATCTGTGTGGAGAAAAGGGTCATAGAGTGACAGAATGTTGTGGAGTTCAATGTCTTATTTGTGGAGAACATGGGCATTACCCAACTCAATGCCCTGACCTAAAAAGTTACTTCTAAATCAAGGAAGGACTTATTCCAGGACAATCATTGAAGTGGATGGACTGAAGTGTTGGTATTCAAGAATAATGTTGTTGAGGTACTTTTATGGTGTATTGGAATATTTATGTATTGGTCTAATGTGGTATTCGAAGTGATTGAGGTATTTTTGGAAAAAGAATGACATGCACATAATGAAAGGATAAGAAGATAATGTGATGTTTGATTGTATTCATGAGCTCATGATTGATATAAGGACTAAGTGATATCATGGTTTGAGTATATAGAATTTTGAGTATTTTGGTATGTGGAAGGTGTTAACTTTTAACTGCATTAATGTTTTCACTAAGGTATTCAAGAGAATACATGATTAAGGACTTTGAATGTTTAGAATGTGACCAACAAGACATATCTTATGGGGATCGATGATGGTGTTAAATCTCTGGTAATCGTTTTCACTATGTTATGAGAGTGGACTGCAGTATTATGGATAATCCTAAAGATTGGAATGGATTATGTTGGACATAAGTTAGTATTGTTTAAGGATAGAAGTTTCTCAATATTATTGATGGGATGTTATAGTAATATAGTTTTAGAAAAAGGACAACCTGCAGGACGGGCGACATCCCATCGCTTCGGACAAGGCTGTAGGAATCGAACCCACAACCGAAGTACGACTGGCCTTTATCGCCTACCACTGACCTACAGGAAGTCCCAGTTTAGTAGAAACTAGTTTTATTATATTAAGCAGTCTGATATATGAAGTATAAGTCCATTTTAGGAACCATATATGATTAATCTCACTATAGATCGACTTATGTAAATAAGTTTTGCTAACCTTTTGTTTGAGACAGATGGAATGACCTGTCATTCTATCACATGATCTGCTAACACATCACGAATAACAAATTCAACTTCATTTCTTTAAGGGAAGAAGTGTAAATTGTTCAATTCACGAACAATAGTGAGATTATACCAAAATCAAGTAAGTATTTCTTCTAATTCAAAATTTTCAACTTTAGGGAAATGATATTGAAAACCAAAAATGTTGTCCTAGTGATCTTATATCTGATGAATCGGATGGTACCTTAGATCGTCACAAATTTATGGCTTTGTGATTGCTAGCTTTTCCATAGCCATGTTCTCTACCACTCTCCATCAGAACATGATTGTTAGATTTCTCTTCCATATCCATATTTTCACCTATGTGGAAACCCAGTGATTAGTTTATTTGGGTAACCGTTACGTTTCATACTTTTGTTTTTAAAGATAAGTTTTGGTATTTTTTTTACGATGTGGGTTTCTATCAAAGAAACTTTCGAATAGTAAACCATTTATAATCCCGACGAATTTCGAGGGCGAAATTCATTTTAAGGGGGGTAGAATGTAACACCCTGAGATTTTATGAAAAATATTCTTTTAATTTCATTAATGTCTTGTGTTGTATTCTACACCAAGATTACCTTGCGCTATACGCAACACCGTATTAGCTTGCAGTATACGCAACACTATTCTTGGATCGTGTTACACACAATTTTGATAATAGTTATTCTACGCAACATTGAGTATATATATATATATATATATATATTAAATGTTTAAATGAAATATGGTTGGATTCTGTTATACGAAACAATGAAGGATTCTTTCACAACACGCAACCCTGACTTGGCTTGCATTACACGCAATCGCGACCTTCCTCGATAGCGTGTGTTGTACGCAATACCGGGTTTTAATAAACAATGTTATATTATTATAATATTGTCATGAACTAGCCGTTATGAATAGTATTAACTAAATTTTGAATTTTATAACATTATTATTCATCTTACACATTTCTAGAACATGGTAGAAGAACAAAATAAATTTTTCGGGTAAAATAAGTATTTTTCAAAAAATGCAGTTTTACCACCTTTTGATGGCGCACCCACTTTAAATATAGTTTTTGACATGTTTATATGTTCAATTTGACAAAATAATATTCTTCTTTTGAATCAGGATGTAAAAATTTACATTAGATAATGTTTTGATATTTTTCTGACAACTTTCATATTTTAATGAATAGTAAAAACACGCTATATTTTAATTAAAAACAACTTTTTTCATCGTAATATATTATGTGGTTAAATTATAATATTGAATGGTTTTAAAGTATATTTAGAATATATTTTTACCACTTAATATAATGTTGGTCATTGGATACAATTTTACAATTAAACCGAACATAAACAAGTGTCAATCTTTTGATAGTTATTACCTCTTAAAAACACGCTTTTTGTTTTGACAGCGGGAATTAATTTTAAATTAATTTCTGCCACTTCTGTGTTTTGAATTTAGAAAAATGGATTCCATATTTGGATTCAGGATGTTCAAATTGTGTAAATAGATAACTTTTATTTTTAGACATTTTGAATAATTACTGCGGTAAATATTTTATTTACCATGGTTAAGGGTAAATCCGGTAAATAAGGGTTAAAAAATAATATTATAATAATATTAAATTACCCTAAAACGTGTCTTAACCCCATTGGTTGATACATGGTCGACCATGGGCACCTTTGGGTCGATTTTGGGACCCCATTGATCCACTTGTAAGTGATAATGACACTTTATTTTAATTAAGTTAAAATGAATACAAAAATGACACAAGCATATATCTTTTAGCAAAACAATTGTTACATATGGTTATATATGTTGGATTTTAGATTATAAATATTCATTAGAAATATAAAAAGATTTCCTACATGATGGTATTTTATTTGTAATTTTTAGACATAAAATAATTTAATTTATTTATGACACAACGATGATGTAGTAATTATCTTATTAATGAAATATTGACATAATTGATGTTATAAACACCAAAATAAATGTAATGTGAGATTTTTTATGAATTCCACTAATTTTCTAGGTTACTATGATATATTAATGTTGATTTAATCCACTTTTTTCGAACATTTAATTCTTTTATGGCTTTCACAAAAATCATATATCAAATAGTGTCAAAATTGACACAAAATAGTTTTTAAAATAAAATATTATATTATTAATTGTTATTTTATTCCTAAAAATCTAAGGTTCGGCCAAATGACTTAGATAAGGATATATATATTAATAATAAACAATTTGGGGTTCGTTTGGCATGTTATAGTAAGTGTATTAACCATATAGTGAAAGAAAACAAAAGACACGGTAAAAGTTAAATTATTTAACTTAGAGTTAAATCTAATTGATAAGGTTAAGATAATAACCTAAACTTGTCTAAATTCTATTGGTTGATAGGATTTCGACCCATCCCCACCTTAGATTCCAAATAAGACCCTTTGGAACCATTATAAACCGATTTTGACTTTAATATAAAATAATATTTTGAGATATTCCTAAGGTGCCCCTCTCCTCCCCTATAAACGGACACCTCCTCCCCCTCCTCCTCACACCAATTTGAGCACTCAAGCTCGGCCAAACCCTGACAAAATCTCTTCTCCACTTCCCTAGCAACATCCTAGAGGTTCTGGTCTTCCTCAAAGACCAATTTTAGTGCCCTAATAGGTGGTCTCAAAGAGGCACTTCAAAGAAGAGGTAATTACCGTTACCAATTCTTTCATCTTTATTTCTTCTTCCACTTCTTCTTCTTAGGTTGTTTCATTATGAAGTAATAACATCAGTATCACTCATATACGGATATGTTATTATAAGTATTAAACAACCCTATTTCACCATCTATCCATCCTACAGAAAAAGAAATCACCGCGCGTGCGTACGTACGGAATACCATCTCCACGCCGTGGTGTAATCTATTTTCCACCACCACCTTACATGGATGGGTATAATGGTGTAAAGAATAACTATACATAGTTATTACAAAATCATATTGATTCTGATATATTGTATAATCCACTCCAATTCAATTCAATATTTATAGAAATGATATCATCGCTCGTGCGTACGTACGGACTACCGTCTCCACGACGCGATGAGATTCATTCTCCATGTTAACCATTTAAGAATGATTATAATGTATATATAAGAAATAATAATGAAATATATGACATTATAAAGCTACTGGATTTATGTATATATATACATATGTATGTCATCTACTTACTTCCATTTCAAGACAATAAGGAAAGAAAAACAGCGTTCATGCGTACGTACGGACTACCGTCTCCATGAACGGTGTTTTTCATTTTATTTATCTATCTATTATATATATATATATATATACTGAATATATATGATATATAAATCATATTTTATATTCTGTAAGTAAGTAAATCATGATATAAGTAATAATGATGTCATGAACAACAAGTCAAAACACCTACGATAAATGAAACGATTTTTCCCAAAACGCTTCTTTAACATGGAATTTACAAAAGAACGGGTAATATAATGTCATAAGTGAACCATATATGATATCATAACAATGAATATGATTCTGTAATAAGTCAATAACATGATTTAAACCATTATATAGGAGCTTCGGACATGAACAAAGCAAATCGGACCTAAGGTAAGGGAAATATCACAATCTCATTTTTATCCGAGATTGTTTATTCGTAAGTATTTACTGGGGTGTATTTTATCATCCACATCCATGTTCCTTCAATATGTAATATTGTTTCCATCCACTTACAATAGTTTAAATCCAATTTTACTCTTCGGTGAGTTTTTAGTAAAGAATATGAAAGGAATCTTTTGTCGCTTTTTCATACGAGGTACTTTTTGACTTTTCCGACAAAAGTACGAAGAATGATTTTTTTTACTTAAACGGCATGAACGGATTTTTACGGTTTTATAAAGCCTTATTTTCATGAAGCCTCCTCCAAAAGATTTCATGACTATTTTTAATAAAATCTCTTTCTTTTAAAATTTCATGATGTCTTGTGAAAAGAAATTGATTTTGACGAAGAAAGGATATTTTCCTCAAGAATTCATTTCAAGTGTTTTATAAAAATTATTTTCCATCTAAGATAATAAAGGGTTCTGTTTCTATCCATATTTTTACGTTGATTTGACTATGTTGTGATGAAATTATGTTTATGAAATCCTTTATCTTATATGAATGGATTTATGATGTCATGTTGTTTTAAGAATCCCATTTTTATTACATGGGTTATGAAATGATGTATGATTTATGATTTTGTGGCACACATAAGAATGGTATCATTATGAGATGGGTGGGACCTATATCTCCCTCCAATGCATTGGGTAAAGATTTTATATCTCATGAGATAGACATGGCTGAAATGGTAGGTTATACCGGTTCAGTGAAACAGGACTGAAACGAGGGTTACTCGATTCAGAAAGGGACTTTGTCCACTAAGATAGTCATGGCAATGAGTCATGACTAACAAGAAATGATTTTCTATGATTATGTGTGCATGCCACAAAGTTTCAAGTTTCATGTTATGATTATGGTGATCTCATTTTCACCTCTATGATTTGTTCCATGTTAAGATATTATGATCTCTTTTGCAGGTTATGATTTTCAAAAAGATATGATATGATTTTTATTTCTTTTGTATACCCTTACTGAGCATTTGAGATCACCCTTTTATGTTTTCTTTTCCCCAGGATTTAAAGAAAGGTTTTAGGTAAAAAAAATGGAAGATCTTTATGGGAGATATTGAAGATCTATCACCAGGATTAGAAGATTATGTTCCGAGTTTCCAAAGACACTAAACTATTACGATCCTTTAGTGTGTGTTTTTTTTGTTATGTACTAAGTATTCCTTAAATGTAATGTAATGTCCATGTACGTCAGGCTTCGGGTCTCTACATTCATGTTTCATATGTTACCAAATCAATAAGGGAAATTGAAATTTAAATTTCCACTCATTCGGCTTTACGCATACTTCATTGATTATTTTACTCCAAGATTATGTGTGGAATCACTATTCATTTGATTATGTCATAATTTCCACTCCCCTTTCTGTGGATATACTTTTTATAAACATAATCACTCCATTGATAAACTCTCAAGTCATCCGTATGAACTTGATAAGAGTAATTTTTACTCAATCTTGATTTGTTGAGATAAACATCCAATTCATTGGTTTTGTTTTTACTAGAATATTTGTGAATGTCCTTTTATTGTTTTACACTGAATATCCAATCATATTTAGTGTATTTATATTTTTCACACAAAATTATGTCTTTGATTTATCCTTAACCTAAGGATACAGCCTTTATGGGAGATTTCATCTCAATTTAAATTCCATAGAGACTTCTTTGTTGTTATACACCAAATCACTTTTATTTGGTGTATATAATGTACTTTGACAAAGTATATCATGAATACCTTTATTCTCATGATATTACAAATTTTTGATTACCTCAATTATTTTTATTCAATTGTCTTTCTTTTGGTTAGAAACTCTAACTATAATACCATTTTTATATGTTTTAAATACTTATTTTTCTAAATCATGCTCATTAATGTCCATGTTTTAAAAAATGGTTTTAAGAATATATTTATGCGGACATTAAAGTTATAAAATTAAAAAACCTTTTAAAAGTTTCAAAGTGGTATGATACACTTTGATTATAAAATCTATTTTAAATGGATTCTTGACAAACAATGTGAATTTTAAATGATTTCAAGAAAAGGGCGATATTTCACTCTAATTGTTTTGATGATTATTTTCATATATGTCAATATCCTTCATCATTATCAATTGTGGTTATTATGATACAATACAATCTTCCATATTGTATCGAATGTGTTATGTTTGACTGTGGATGTGCTATTTTTATACCATTCATGGTTTGTAGATAATGTATTGACATTTAATATGCTAGTTTTAATATGAATGTTTATGTTATGATTAAAACTTTTCCTATGAGGAATGCATTAGACTTAGTAATTGACGGGTGGAGCCCGCTATAGCTCCTCGATGCATCGGTATGTCTCATGAGAGAAACTAGTATATTGGCACAAGGCCTTGGCAAAATCTTATTTGTAGTCTTGGCACGAGGCCTTGGATATGTGGTTATGATAGTCTGGCATAACACATTCCATCCTTATGAAAGTTGTTATTGATAATTCATGTGATTGTTCGACTAGTAGAATATCCATGTGAATAAGTAAATGGCATTATTTTATTTTATCTTTTCCATATTATGATAAATTTAAAGTTTAAAAGGCTTTTGTTTTAGTTATAAATTACTTTAAGTGTTTATTATTATCTATGAAAGCATCTGCTATATTGTCAACCTTACTGAGCATCTGAGCTCACCCCATTCAACGTTTTATTTTTCCCCGGATGTGAATAAGTAATTTATGAATGACATGCAGGGATAGTATTAGGGGATATTAATACAAGATGTTGTTGTAGTTTTTTTACCTTATGATGTAATGTAAGACTTATGAATATATCTAGTGTTTCCAAGACAACTAAACTAATCAGTCGTTCGAGACTTGATCCTTTGTGATCATGCAAATGTTAGGTAATAATGCACCGACTCTGGGTATCTAGAGTCGGGGCGTTACATTCACTGATTCATATTTTATATATGTTACATAAGTACCTTAACTCCATCCTTTATACATTCCATCTATGCCATGAATGAGTTATATCACTTTGAGGGGGCATTGGTCTGCATTTATTGAAATGAAATATTTGTATTTACACATTATAGAAAGCATAAAAGTTTATTGTAAATAAATATTAATGAATTATAGAGAAAATATAAATATAATATATATAAAATAAAATTACAATGTCGTCATTATGGCCACTATGAGTGGTGGAAGGATAAAATTGAACTATCTTCACATTGTGGGGTAGTAGGTCACCAAAAAAAGAAACAATATGTTTCTATACATTAGATAATGGTTCATGTAATTTTTTTCATATCCTTATCATATAAACATCCGACTATATTAAGGATACTGGTGATGTTATTTAATATATGATTAAGAAGAGTATAGGGTTTTGAGAAGGAAAATAAAGGAAATGAAGCTGAGAGAAGACGTTACAACTAAATCGGGTAACTTCTTTTGATTTGAGAGAAAAGGATTTCATAAATTTCACTAAGCCAAAGTTAATGATTATATAATGAAGGGATAGATTTTGGAAAAAAATTACGGTATAATTTGGACTATAGAATTGTTGTTGGAGGTGTAAATAAGAGGGAATATATGTGTCCTTTTTGAAGAGGGTGGAAGGAAAATTTAAGTGTGTCTTGAAATAGTATTTTATTATAAAATTATTTTCTGTTTAAAGAATTATCAAACAAATTTATTTTAATAATAAGTTTTTTTGGGGTCTAAAATCTCTCAACATATTTGTTTTAGGCAAGTTCAGGTCACAAATTTGACCATAACATTTAGCCTTAACGCTTAGTTATAAACATTTTCTCTTACCATGTATTCTTCTATTTTCATAATATATAGTTACTATAGTTTATATAAATTTCCAATAGAACAATAATTATAATATTATTGACATATTAAATATTATATAAGTTCTTTGGTCAAATAATAATTTTTTGGGACAATATTATCATTTATTAAAATATTATTTGTTTTAAAAACTCATTTATGTAAATTTTATAATTTTTTAGTAATTGATTTTTTAAGTCATAAAGACTTGATTCCACCAAACCAAAATAATTAATGGAATGATAATATTTCAATATCATCAAAAAAATTCTTTTATGACATCAAAATAATAAAATTAACTTTACATTATGATTTATAATATCATTTATTGGTATCCTTTATTAATAAATAAATCACTACATCATCATTGTGTAATAATTAAAATTACTTATTTAATATACAAAAATTATAAATAAAATACCATGTTATAGGAAATCACATTATATTCCTAATTTCTATTTATTTTCATATATAAATGTTACATAAAATTATATAAAGTTTTTTTAGTAAACAATACATATTAATGTTATATTTCTCTTTCCTCTAAATATTTTTTTTATAAAAAGTCATTATCACTCCCAAAAGGATCCTAATTGCTAAAAATTTTGGCCAAAGGATGATCATGGTCATATTTATCTCACCTTTTATAAATAAGAGACGTTTTAGTGTAGTTTTATATAATTATAATATTTTTTAACATTATTTACGTGATTTACCATATAACCATGTTAAATAACAATAATTATTGACATTACTATTCATAAGGTCAAAAAAAAAATTTACTGATTTACATAGTTTTGAACTTATGATTTCAAATATAGAATCCATTTTCACAAATTAAAAACACAGGAAATATAGTAATTAATATAAAATTAATTTTTATTTTGAAAACAAGAAAGAATTTTTAAAAAATTTAAAACTACAAATAGATTGAAATTTGTTTATGTCCAATTTCAATGTAAAATGACTTATAATTCCAAAAATTATATTAAATGATTAAAATAAAATCCATTTAAACTGTGAACCATTAAATATGATTTTTGAACCATATAAATTATCTTGATGGAAAAAGTTGTTTTTGGTTAAAATTTAACGTTTTTTATTATTCATCAAAACATGATAGCTTTTAGAAAAAAAATCAAAAAGTTATCCAAAGTAAATTTTGATGTCCCGCTTTTAAATAATAAGTTTCAATTGTAAAATAGATCATATAAAGGTTTTAAAACGAAATTTAAAAAGGGTTCTCCATCAAAAGGTGGTAAAAATTAAATACTAGAAAAATACGTGTTTTATCCGAAAATTTGAATTTGTAAATTTTTCATGTATAAAAATAAAATAAGAAAATTTTATAACATTAAAATTAATATATAACATATATTTTTCATTAAATAAAAATCCAAAAGGTGTGATATTATTTTTCAAATTTAATTATTCTCTTTTTAAATATTTTATCATAAAAACACATCATTTATCTTCAAATGGTTTTTGATTCCATTTCTGATAAATTTGGAAACCAATCAACCATTATTTAAACATGTGTCAACCATATTTTCATAATTCAATTTATTCTATTTTGTCCCACCAATTAAATGGTTAGGCATTAACTACCATTTAGAATAATAACAAAATTATTGTATTAATTGTTTCTATAACTCAATGTTGTGTACAACATAAGATTTCAAAGAAACCAATTATTGCTTGTTGAGAACAATATCAAAAAAGGGTCCCCTTTAATGTAAAATTCATATCTTATTTTTAAATATTATTATAAATGAGATGTTATTCTTTATATATACAGGGGATGTTACATCATTCCCCTGTTTTGGTAATTTTATCTTTGTTATTTTAAAATTGGGCACAATAACTTCATTGAAAATCTCACAAAGGAAAAACATTAAATAAAAAATCACTTAAAAAGATAGAAATAGAAGTAAAAAGGTAACCCAAAATATGACATACAAGGATTCCATGTAAGAGAACATGGATATGGAAGAGAAAACTAACCATCATGTTCTGATGGAGAGTGAAAAAAACATTATCGAGTAAAAGTTAACCACCCAAAAAACCACAAACTTGTATTGGGTTAAACGCTATATGATTTACCAAAATGAAAACTAAAATGGAAAGCTTATTTTTTTTAAGATCCTTTTCCTAATTTCAAGGAATTTATTTATTAGATTGACTTATAACATAAGAAATCATACATACTTTCCATGTAGTGTTTCATTAATTAATTAATAACTACCATAAACTCATATCTTCTCCAAATGATGAGTATTTAAGATGGCATGGTTAAGCCTAATGTTATAGAATCATGTTGTCTAAAATCCCATAATCCATAAAAGATAATATATATATTTAACCTATCATTAAATATTAACCCAAAACCAAAATTTTTAGTACAGGATCATATAATCCCCAAAAAGAATAATCCTTTATAAAAATAAATACTATTCCTGATCTCCAAAATTCATCAAACAATACCAAATATTCACCAAAAACCATTAAAAAAAAATTATCCATAAAATTATTCAAAATAATCCAATATATCATTGAAACCCAACATTAAAATGAATGTTATAACATATTCTTCCATGATAAATCTTAATATTTAACTCCAAATAATGTCGACTACACTTAAAGTCACATATATTAAAGTAAATAACCTAATCATATATTCTCCATGATAGGTTCACCTTTTGAATAAATAACCTAAATCACCATAATTTTAGAATAAAAACATATATTATTCAAAAATAACATTCAACCATTACTCCTTAAATAAAATCCCAAAGTATTTATTTTCATTAGGCATATAGGGTTCCCCAAATTGCAAACTTCCTTCAAAAATAACAATTATAACATAAACAAAAAATCATTTTCCTTTACTAAGGATATACATTTTATAAAATATCAGTTCCCATAATCAACTATATCTTGATCCATTGAATCAATTAAAAAGAATAAGTCAAACTAACCAGGGACTTCATATAGGCTCTTGGTAGGCGATGCTCCCATGTTTCGCTTTAGCTATGGTTTCGATTCATTTGACCTTTCCTGACGGGTTGGGTTGTCACCCACATTACAGTTTGTCCCTTACTATAGAACTCAAAAATACCCCCAACATTTTTTTAACTTAAATGGTTGTCTAATACCTCTCATTTTCATCCCATCTGATTATGATCTCAACATCTTAATTCATAAAATCTTATATATATTGATAATTTTTCTCCTCTATATGTTAAAATAAAAAAACCTCTCAATAGAAATAACGTCATACCTTGACAATGGTGTCCGCCTGATTTCATCATCATATTTCTTATATAAATATAAGGATCATGCATCAGAGAAATTATTTAAAGATTCTTAAAAATAATATCCTTCCTTTAACAAAATACACATTGTACAAATTAGTTTATATGGGTGTTCACTAAAAATATTTTCAGAAAATAATCATGTATGTCATATAATTTAAAAACATCAGATAAAACATGATTTTTATAAAACAGTTTGTCTGATTTTGAGTAAAATCATACAATTAATGGTTATTTTAAAATAGATTAAGTATGCGATGAAATAATATATCTTAAAAGACAGTATAAGTAGGATGTGAAATGGTCTTCTTCTTCCTCACAACCTCTTAAGTCATATTATTATTCAAAATACTTTGATAATGTAAAATATTTTAAAATTCCATTTTAATATTTAACATTCTTGAAAATTTTAGAATGTTGAGAAATATGATTTAGTTAAATACAACCCATGATCCACAATGGAATGGAGCTATAGTTGAGGTTTTTGATATATCAAACAATTTCTTTCAATTAAGTTGTATGTTAAAAATGTTTTAGAATAGTTTGGCCATGACATTTCAAAAATTATTTCTTGAATTTCAATAGTGAAAGAACCCAGACCTTTTTTCAGGTATGTTTTTCCTTTTTTAGGTGTTTTTGGGAAAAGAAGAATTTATGGAAATTTTTCAAGCACATGTCTTGTAATACCTTACCGTAGGAGGCTGTGTGTTGGTCGTGTCATGACAACACACACAGTCGTGTGGGGTGACTTGGAGGCCACCTAAATTGGAGTACTAAAAATATAAGTACACACTGTGTACTTCAAAAGTAAATGTCAGGTATTCTATTTTTTTCATTAAAAGCACATGGGGCGTGTCTGAGAGATAGAATCATCTTATTTTAGGTCTCATTCGTCTGAGAGAACCCGTACAGACACAGATCTTCAATGAACCCCCAAGCCTACGTCTGTCCTCCGAATCGAACACCGTAAATTTCTTTGGAACCGTTCCGGTAAGCTCATCCGTATCCTATATCTTCGTTTCCTGGTTCCTCTTCTTATTAATTTTACCATGGGTTGAACGTTTTTTATTCATTTCATAGATCTACGGTGTTAAAAGACTATTCAAGCCTTAAGGTTCAACTATATTGATCTCCTAACTACGAGGTCAGTGGTTTGTGCCTTTCCATGGAATGTCATTGAATATTTTGTGCAAATTCATCCAATACCCTTGAACGAGCTATTGCATGCTTACCATTTGAGCCCTATTGTTTACATTGATTATATGCTAGAGTAGAGGATTCTTAATTTGACTAGGGTAAATTGTTGTGCTTTAGAAATGTTTTCCATTCATTTTATTCATGTATTGACCATTGGTTCTAGTTTTCCTTTATGATACTATTTACTTTCCATGCCTAGTATTATAGGGTGGTATAATTGTAGTTCTAATGTGCAGATATGCCATAGAATTCTATACAAGTAGTTATTGAGTTTCACTTTGTCCGTTATGCGTGCTATAATTATTTGACCTAAATAGGGTCATGAGAACCTAGTGTAGTAGACCACATGGAGAATGAACGTAAGGGCTTATCTAGAGAGTCTTTATAATTTTATGATGCGAGACCACATGGGTAATTGAAGTTGAGTACTTCCTAAGAGTGGCTCTTATTCCTTGATGTGTGCCACATGGGGAATGAGATGTTGAGTTCTTCCCCAAAGTTCCTTTAGTATGATATGAGATGATTGGGGGAATCGACACTAACTGCTTCCCCAGAGATTCTATACATATCTAAACCATAGGGGTAAAAATATGTGTTCCTCCGAGTGGGTTTCTAATACTTGTTGGTTGATCCATAGGGGCTAGGATGTGATAACTACCCAGAGGGTTAAATGTTTTCTTCTAATTGCTTGAGTAGCTAATTACTTGTTTGTGAATTGAATGCATGAAACTGTGGGTTGTTTACAGTTGAATACCTACCTGTTTACTATTTTCTATACATTTACTACCATATATTCACTGACTATTAGGCACATATCTCATGGTGGTTTCCTACTGGGATTTAGTTTCACACCTTGTTTAGGACATGCTTTTGGGCCCAATCAAATTATATTTCTCCAGTTATAGATATGGGGAAGTGCCCATCTTATTCAGCTACTTGATTATATAAGATCATGAGAGCATGAGACCAAGCGAATGCTTACAATGCTGGGGAGTTGATCATCTGTTTTTCTTTTGTACTTTGGATTAGAACTGTATTCAGCTTCGTGACTTGTTTGTTTTCTTTCATATACATATATGTATCATGCATCTTTTATATATATTTATGCTTCTATTGTTTCATTATGAGTATTCTGTTGTTTACTGTTGTTAGATACATGCTTCTTCTTCTATTGTGTGTTGTTTACTTCCATTGTGTACCCTACCAATGAGGGCATAGATTCACCACTATCACACCAAAGGCCCTTACTACTAGTCAGACGCCTCTAGAGTTCAAGGAAGTCAGCTTGGGGCCATGTGACCAACCAGGTATGGGTCACCTCTGGGTGGCTTCCGGAACCAGGAAGTTACAAAGTTGAATTAGAAGAATTTTTTTCTCAGGACGTACTGTTTGGTGCCTATAGCCAGGTGTAGGACTGAATAGGTACTTGGTAATAAGATGTTCCTGGTATTAGCTAACACATGTACAGGGGAAATCCATACTACCTCATTTATTACAATTTTACTTGTTTTTAATTTTACTATAGACTTTAATTCATCGTTTGGTGATTCACATGTTTTGTGTTGTTACCATTGTTGTCATTATGGTTCTACATCTGCCGTAACCCGATGATATGAGGGTATTCCATCTCATGCAACATATAGGCATGTTTTAGAAAATCACTTTCCATGCATTCTTTCCATTCCGTGTAGGATGCATTAGTGATTTCTTTTTGTTGTGATAGATGTTTTCTAGAATATGAATGATGTTGTGATAGATGCCTTGATAGAAATACCTGGTGTTTGATAGAGTATTGATTGAGCAGTGCATGGTTTGGATGAATTCCAAACTTTGGTTCTTGAGGTTTTATGGGCCCTCATGGACGGGAATTTTGTGGATCATCTCTTTGATTCCTTTTTATAACTTGTATGAGATTACAAACATTGATTCTTGGGGATTATGGGCCCTCACGAATCATAATTTGGAACCTTCATTGTTTATTTCAGTGTTTTCTGGGCTCTAGAGTAGTTTCTGAGGCTTACTATCTTGAACATCCTAGAAAAAAAGTCATGCAGTTTTGACTACATGCCATGGTTTCTTCTATTCGGGATTAAATAGTTTTTAAAAAGTACATGACATCTACATATGTACATGCCATGTAGTCTCTAACTGTGTCTTTGTCCATGTAGGAAGATACACGGGATGGGGAAATCCTTGTGGGAATACGACGTGTAACCATTTAGCACGTTGTGTAGCCTGACCTAGGTACCCGACTCTGTCACGCAAAACAGGGGTTGGTGTTATCATTTCCTATACACGTCGTGTCATGATTATACATGTCGTCTAGTCTGTCTTAGTACCTGTTCGTGTCATGATTATCATGAGTCGGTGTTATCCTTTCTTAGTACACAACGTGTGTGTTTAAAACACGCCGTTTTTGTTTGGAACATGACGTGTTGTGTATCCTCGGTACACAGGCCGTGTCACTAACAATATGGACTGGTGAATCTTGTCTAGTACACATTGTGTGTATCTTGAACACACCATGAATTATTTCCTTATGAGAGTCGCGTGTCTTGATAGTGTAGGAGGAATCAGGTAGGGAATGGGATTCAATTATGCGCCGTGTGTTTTGACAAAAGTCCATGTATTTGTGGTGTTACATGACCAGTTTTTAGCTTAAGTACACACCAATGTGAATGACATAAGGGAACACATCGTGTAGGGAATGTACAGGTCATGTAGTCATGTTTTGAAGAACCCAAGTGCTTTCCTTCTTATGTTCCTTTCTTGTCCTTCCAGTTTTCAATCCCTGATAATCTTGAATCTAAGGTGTGTATTGACCTTGGAGAGTAATTCCACAGATACGTTCTTCAGTTGTTCTCCAGTTGTAGGGAAGTGATCAGATGCCAAGTATGGATGATCAAGGACTTTCTGCAGGTCCTCTTATTATGCATGCCATGGCACCATCAGTGATACCAGTTACAAGAGTCGATGCGCAGTTTACGGAAGGCATTCTGAGGATGATGAAGACTGTCTAGGGAGAACCGCCTCTTGCATAGACTATGGCAGACTTGACGTAAGGTATTTCAGCAGCATCATCCTCCCACCTTCTCAAAGGAAGGAGGAAATCATGCGGTAGAGTCATTTCTAGAAGCCATGCTAATGATCATTGAGAATCTGGAGATACATCCAGAAAGGGGGGTCAATCATGCTGCCTAAATGATATGAGACTCCGCTAAGAGGTTGTGGTACATGATCTCAAAAGAGGTTTATCATCAGGTTTTTTTGTGGGAGGAGTTTCATCACATATTTTATAACTACTTTTTTCTGGAGACCTTGAGGGCTGACTGAGCTCGGGATTTCATGAGTCTAGACCAGGGTACTCTTTAGGTTATGGAATATTCCTCTCATCTAACTGAGCTTCACTGTTTCACACACATCCTAATCGGAGATGAGTTTTTCGTGGAAAGGATGTTTGAGGATGGTCTGAGACGAGAGATCCGCTCGCAGGTGAATATCATAATGTGGACTTCCATCACTTCCATCATCATCCATGCGCTTATCGTGGAGCACAATCTCAATGATTAATATGTTGATAGCCATGGAAGTTCTACTTGAAGATCTAGTGCTCTGCCAGCTTACAGCAGGATGCACCGTATAGAGTCTACGTGTGGTGATCCGAGGCAGCGAGACAAATCATCAGGTATCCTGGTGGTATGCTACATGTGTTGTAAGGCAGGGCATACAAGGTGGCCATGCGAGAGTGACCCAATGGAGAGTTGATCATGTGTCATGTTGGGTCACCATCAGCGCTTTAGTCAGATCATTTCACTAGCAGCTAATGATAGGGGATCTTCTATGACTCCTTGTTTGGGAGAAGCACCACTAGTTTCTCACCAGTCAAGGAACTGGAGTTCTTCTAGCCAATCAGGCCGAGGTGGAGGTCATGGTCATAGTGATCACTAAATGGTCTTTCAGCGACAGTAAATTGGATCATCTCAGAGTGGTCAAGAAGGGTCATTGGGCCGCCGTGCAGGCCAAACATTTGTAATGGAGTAGACCTAGTAGGAGAAGGATCCTAGACCCTCTATATTTCATGGTATGATCTTAGTATCCTCAGTTTTATTGTCTTCAATTTTTGATATAGTGGCTTCCCATATCATTATCTCTATTGCGGTTTTGGAGAGCCTTGGGCTCTTCATCATTTCCTCTACCGATATCTTGATGTTAGACACACAGTTGGGGACTTGGACAACTAGTGTACTTTAGTGCAAGGAGTGCCCTCTAGATGTTGTTGCAGGTTACTTTTAATGGGGCCACTATGTCCTTGAGATGACATGATATAATGTCATTCTCAGGATGGACTGGTTAGTTCCCTTCCAAGAAGTGGTCGACTGTTATCACCACTAGGTGAGCTTCAAATCAACTAAGGGTGGATCTTTTCTTCATAGAGGCGAGTGGGATGTCCATACGAGTAGAGCAGGACCCGAGCATCTTGGGCTAGGAGGAGTTATAATCCATATTTCTAGTCTATATTTGGATGACCAGGGGACTTCGCAGTTAGACATTCCTCCAGTGGTGGATCGTTTCAGGGATGTCTTTCCAGAGGACTTTTAAGGTTTGCCTCCGGAATGTGAGGTAGTTTTTTCTATTGACCACATGCCAGGAGTGTAACCGGTGTCCATTCTTCCTTTTATGATGGCTACACTAGAGTTTCAAGAGGTCAAGAAGAAGTTGGAGGAGTTGTAGGAAAAGGGTTTCATCCTACCCAGAACTTCTCCTTGTGGTTTTCATGTCTTGTTTGTGAAGAAGGCAGATGGTACCCTTAGGATTTGTGTGGATTATCGAATGCTGAACCAGTTTATGGTCATGAACTGATATCCCTTATCAAGGATTGATGATCTCTTTGATCTGTTTCGAGGGGATCAACTGTTCTTGATGATTGACCTGAGATCTGGTTATCATCAGTTGCACGTTAGACCATCTGATATACCTCTTACAGCCTTCCGATGTAGGTTTGGTATATAAAAAAAATATTGTTATTCCATACGGTCTCACAAACGTTCCTACATATTTCATGGCACTGATAAACCAAGTGTTACATCTATACTTGGATTTGTTCATAGTGGTCTTCATGGATGATATCTTGGTGTGCTCTCACACTCGATACGACCATGCTACCCATCTTGAGATCGTTTTGATTACAGTGAAGGAGCATTAGTTATATGCAAATCTGTCATAATTCCACTTTTGGATAGATTATCATCACTTCATGGGTCATGTAATCTCAGAGAAAGGTGTATCAGCAGACTCAGGGAATGTTAGAGCAGTAGTTTCCTGGGAGAAGCTGAAGAAATATTTTGAGATGCGGAGTTTTCTAGGGTTGGCTAGATTCAACAGACATTTTGTAAAATACTTATCATGCTTTGAATCACCGCTGACATGTCTGACCAAGATGGGCAAAAAGTTCTTATGGTCAGATTCTTGTGAGTCAGCCTTTTAAGAGATTAAAGGGAGATTGAATTCAAAACTGATACTAGTCTTTCTAGAGTTGGGAAAGAGCTATAACAATTACTGTAATGCATTTGGTATCGGGCTGGGTGTTGTGCTTATGTAGGGAGATGGATTCATTGCGTTCGGTTCTCGACAGGTGATACCACAAGAGAGTAATTACCCGACACATGATCTATATTTGGCAGTTGTTGTTCATGCACTAGGTTGTTGGAGAAGTTACTATCTGGGTGAGCATTTTGTGGTTTTCACTGACCACAAGAGTCTCATGCACACCTCCACTCTGCATGATATGAATTTGAGACAGTGTAGGTTGGTTGAGTACATATAGTCCTTTGAAATTGAGCTTAACTATAACCCTGGGAAAGGAAAATCAATGGTTGATGCATTGAGAAGGAGGACTCAGATACAAGCAGTTTAGGAGTCCATCAATGAGTGGCGGCTTATGGATCTGTTTACTGACATGCATTTGGAGGTGCACGACAGAAAGGGGAAGAATTTTATATCTTATGTTTTTGTTACCTCTACCCTTCTTGATCATATAATAATGTGGAAGCTATCAAATTCTAATGGCCTAGTCTTACAGGAAAGTCTGTCCGGAGAGGACCCTATTCCTGGGTAGACCATAGGCGAGGATGAGATCTTGTTTTTCCCGGAATGAATATGAGTGCCCACAGATTTATGCAAGGAGCTGATGTGGGAATTTCATTCCCCTGTTTGGGCAGTTCATCATGGGGTCACCAAGATGTATTGTGATCTACACCTCCAGTATTGGTGGCAAGGTATGAAGAGATATGATGGTGGTTTCATCATGAGGTGTTCCACTTGTCAGTATGTGAAGATAGAGTATCAGTGACCATCATGTCTTTTATAGAAAATAACAATTCCTGAGTGGAAGTGGAATGAAATTGCGATAGGATTCATGACATGGGTGTCGAGATCACCTCGATGGAATGATGCTATATGGGTTTTCATTGAAAGAATTACGAAGGATGCACACATCTTTCCGATCAAGGATACCTTCAGTGTGGATGAACTAGGACTGATATACATCTGAGTGATTTTACGTCTTCATGGAGTTCCACACTCTATTGTTTCAGATAGGGATGCACGTTATAATTCTCAGGTCTGGAAGGGGCTTCCAAAGGCTTTGGGTATGCAAGTAATTTTGAGTACAGTATACCATCCCTAGACCGATGGCTTGTCTGAGTGTATGATTCAGTTTCTTGAAGACATGCTCTGAGCATTGCATTCAAAACTTTGGGAGTTCATGGGAGAAGAATATACCTCTAGCGGAGTTTTCCTAAAAAATATTTTTCAGGAAACTATTCAGATGGCACCTTTTGATGCTTTGTACGGTAGGCCATTCTGATCACCCTTGTGTTGGCTGGAGGCCAGAGAGGTAGTTTTGCTGGGACCTCATGTTGTTCAGGATACCATTGATCATATAGATTTGATTTAGAAGAGGATTGCTACTAAACGGTCTCAACAGTATTCATATGTTGATCAATTGAAATTATCTCCGGGGTTCGAGGCCAGGGATCAGGTTTTCCTATGTGTGACACCGAGGATGGAGAACAAAAGGATTAAGAGATATGGTAAGCTTTCACCGAGGTACGTCAGATATTTTGAGGTGATGGAGAGAGTTGGGCCGACTGCCTATATATTCCAGTTACCTCATAGGTACTAGGCTATGCACAATGTTTTTCATGTTTCTCAGCTCCGACATTACTTTTCAGACATGTACCATGTCCTCCAACCCAATGAGATTGAGCAAGATGTGGATGTATCATTTAAAGAGCATCGTATCCAGATTGTTAATTGTAGTACAAAGGTTCTCGGTGGTGGGTCTGTTTATCTGGTACGAGTGATATGGAAGTAGGGGCGGGTATAGGACAAGAATTCGGAGAGGGAGGCCGATTACCAGATCAGTGGCCAGAAATATTCGGGGTTTCTTCATCTACACTACCTTTCTGGGGAAATTCAGGGAAGAATTTATTTAAAGGGGGATGTTTGTAAGAACCCAAAACTTTTTTTCAGGTATGTTTTTCCATTTTCGGGTGTTTTTTAGAAAATAGGTATTTTTGGAAAAAATTTAACTACATGTTATGTACTTTATGAGTACATGACCTGTACTTCATTACCGTTGGAGGCTGTGTGCTGGTCGTGTCATGGCCACACACACGGTTGTGTGGGGTGATATGTAGGCCTCCTAATGCAAAGTACGGAAACAATAGGTACAGGTCATGTACTTCAAAAGTACCTGACATGTATTTTATTTTTTCCAATAAATGCACCCGGGTCCCGTTTGATGGACAAAACCATCTTTTTTTAGGTCTCTTTCTTCCGAGAGAACCCATACGTCCGCAGAACATCGATGAAACCCCGAGCCTCTATCCGTCCTATGAATCATACTCTATCGATTGCGTTGGAACAGCAACGGTAAGCTCTTCCTTTTACTAGATCTTCGTATCTTGATTCTTCTTCTTTTTCATGTTACCATGGGTTGAATGTTTTGTTTTTTTTCATAGATCTACCTAGTTATAAAGAGATTCAAACCTCGGGGATCATGTATATTGATCTCTTAACCACGAGGTAGTTGTTTTGTGACATTCCATTGAATTTCATTGAATATTTTGTGCAAATTCCACCAATACCCTTGAATGGGGTATTACGTGTTTACCATTTTAGCACTATTGTTTTCCTTCATTACATATATGCTAGAGTTAAGGATACTGAATGAGAATAGGGTAAATTGTTATTCTATAGATATTTTTTCCATGCATGTTTTTCCTTTCTGGACCGTTGGTTCTAGTTTTCCTATTTGGCTATTGTTTACTTTCCATGACTAGTATTCTAGGATGGTATGATTGTAGTTATAATATTCTGATATGTCATATAATGCTATCCAAGTACTTCTTGATGATTACTTTGGCCGTTACACATGCTGTACTTATTTGACATACACAGGGCCGTGAGAACCTACTATAGTAGACCATAGGGAGAATGGACGTAAGGGAATCTACAGAGAGTATTTATAATTTTACAATGCAAGACCACATGGGTAATTGACATTGAGTACTTCCTTAGAGTGTCTGTAGTTCCTCAACATGGGCCACAGGAGGAATTAAATGTTTAGTTCTTCCGTAGAGTTCCTTTAGTACGATATGAGTCTATAGGGGGAATTGACGGTGGATGCTTCCCCAGAGAGTCTATACATAGCTAAACCAGATGGTTGAGACTGTGTATGGCTCCTAGCGGGTTGCTAGTACATTTTGGTTGAACCATAGGGGCTAGGATTTGTGAAAGACCAAGAGGGTTACCTTTTTGTTTCTACTTGCTTGAGTAGTAGATTACTTGTTTATGAATTGAATGATTGAAACTAAGGATTGTTTACTATTGAATACTTTATTGATTAATATTTTTTGTTCTTTTACTACCATATATTTACTGACTATTACACACATATCTCGTGGTGGTTTCCTACTGGTATTTTTTCTCAGACCCTGTTTGGGCCCTGCTTTTGTGTCCAAACAGCATATATTTCTACAGGTATAGATAAGGGAAAGCACCCTTCTTCTTCAGGAACCTGATTACATTGGATATAAAGAGCATGTGACCAAGCTGAGGCCTGTGATGCTAAGGAGTTTCTCAACTATTTTCCTTTTGTACATTGGGTTAGTACTATATTCATCATTGTGACTTTTTTGGCTGCATTCTTAGACATATATGTATCATGCATCTCTTATATACATTTATGCTCATGTTGTTTCTTTTTCAGTCTTCCGTTGTTTACTTTTGTTGGATATTTACTCCTTCTTCTATTGTACATTGTTTACTTCCAATGTGTACTCTTCTAGTGAGGGCATAATTTCTCCACTATCACACCCAATTCCCTCAGTGCTAGTCGGCAGCCTCTTGCGTTTGGGGAAATGAACATGAGTCTTTGTGACCAACCGAGTACAGGGCGCCTCTAGATGACTTCCGGACTGGGACATTACAATAAGGAAGATATATGAATTTCATTTGAGATCCTCCTTTTCCATTTTTAACAGGATTTCCATTATCTAAAAAAGTTATAAAAGAAGTATTGAACTTAAATAATAGACATAGAAACTAACCATGTGTTTAACAAAAACTCATAATCCCTAATGTTGTCTAAACCTTTTCTCTAACACCAACTATAAGGCCAATCCTAAATCATTACATAATCATTATTGATGTCAAGAATTAACATTGAGGATCTTTTTATGTATTGTGTTTTAATGAATAAGGCTAGAACTAATATATTTCATCTCAAATAATACAAAGTAGACACTTTCACTCTATCCAAATTTTCACAAAAATAAAATTCCTTAAATTAAGAATGAATTATTTTTGTGATAAAAATATTCCTTAATTATTGTTTTCTCTTACGCTTCACTATAAAAAATTAAAATAATTTAAATAACATGGGATGGGCATAAATATCATAGTAAGGTATATAATATAAGGAAAGAAAACATTGATCCATGAATACATACAAATCAATGAAATGATACACATTACTTAGGAAAAATAACTTCTTTCACATAACTCATGAAATAATTGTATTTATGAATTACTCAAATAAATAATAAATTACAAAGGTAACTTCTGTCATCCATAACAAACTTACTTTTTTTCCTTCACAACTACATAGGGAGTATCTTTCATGGTTACGTTTGGAATACCCATAACAATATATTCCTTAAATATATTATAAGAAACCTTAATGTTTACCTCAGTCATGATACCCAATTAATTAGAGAGCTATCATGGGATCAACTACCCTAGGATTATCCTGGGACCACCTTTTTACATAATCAATTTCCAAGAACTGTAACTTAATCATAACACATAAAACAAGCATAATGGAAAGATAAAATTTCCATATTATAACCAAAATATATCATTTGAAGATAATTTCATAATAAATTCATTCTCAATTCAATTTTAAAAACCAAAATATGTAAAAAGGTTATAAGGTAATTATTTTCCTTTTAAAATTATTACGTCTTTTTAACAAAGCCAAATATTTAATAATTCTCGTTGCAGCAACATGGTTCTTGTCACCACATACGTTAAAATTAAACATTCCTTTTCTAATTCAGTAAATAACATTGTATAAAAATATTATTTTTGAAAATAATTTAATAAAATTAAAAAAATGGTGTAATTATACAGCATATAAAATATGGTCATGTATAAATTATAATATTCCTCAATAAAAGGACATTGAGATGAAGTCCTTTAACTTGAGTTAAACATGTCCCGTTAATTATTTATATTCCAAAATAATAAAGATAGGTTAATTTTAACTTTATTATGAACCTTTTTCATTTTTATTATTCCATAATATCACTTATTAAAAATTATAATAATTACCTAATTATTTAAGTTCATATCAATCATTTTTTCGATATTAGGCACTAGAGTCATAAATGAACTTTTTTTTATATAAATTGTCGCTGTAGACAAAAATAAATCATCAACAGATTTATATTCATGATTTAAGTATCACATATATCTTGTATATATTTATTTATAATATTCCATAACATTTTAAAATAATAAATGAAACACACTATTCATGGAGATGGTAGGTCGTACGTACATATAAAGGATACTTTTATTTTTTTTTATATTAAGGGAATGAAAACTAAATGATATAGAGTTATATTATAATTCCATTTTAATATATAATTATATATATTTCAAATATTTTTATTGACTCAATCCTTTATAAGTTATATTTACGGCATGAATGATTCATATCATCTTGAGAGGGCTGTCATTTTCACTTCCTCATATGAAATTATTGTATTTACGCATCATGGAAAGTATAAAGGTATCATGTAAATAAAAATTACATTAGAATGGAGAAAAAATAAATATAATATATATCACATTTAGATAAAGTTACATTATAATTTCCACCATGATAGGTGGTAGGATAAAATTTAACAATCATCATTTTGTGAGGTAGTAGTTCTCTGATCACAGAAACAACATGTTTTTATCCATTACATTGAGGTGTCTGTAAGTGTAGTTAATGTAATTCTCATAAAAACATCCTAGTATAATTTGGATAATTTTTTTGTTATGTAATATTAGAATAGTAAGAGAATATGGAGTGGATAAGGAATATAATGAAATGAAACTTTAGGGAAGACGTTACCTCTAAATTAGGCAACTTTTTTGATTTGATCCCAAAAGCATTTTTGAATTTTTTTATTCCAATGATATGGATTATAGGAAGAATGAAGTATTGTTATGAGATTATTTTAGTATATTTTTGTTGATCCAAGAGGATATTGAAGTGTTAATACATGGGTAGAGGTGGTGGCCTTTTATATGAGAAAATAAGGGCACTTTTGGAATATCTTGAAATATTATTTTATTATAAATTGATTTGCAATTTTCAATGTGCCCAAACGAACTTTTTTCAAATTATAAGTTATTTTTTGGTTAAAAAAATCAAAAAATATGTTTTATACATGTTTTGGGAAACAATGTTACCTTATCTTTTAGCATTAACCTTTTGTTAAAATCATTAACTCTTACCAAGTCTTCTTTGATTTTCATAATATATGGTTACTATAGATACTATAAAATGCCACAAAAACCCATAATTAGATCATTGATGAAAAGTGTAATATTATATACGTAATATGGAAGATTTTTAAATTTTTAGGAATGTTATATCATTTCATAAAGTAGTATTTTTTTTGAATACTCATTTATGACTATTTTGACAGTATTTAGAAGTTGATTTTTGTTAAATACATGAAAACACAATTCATTTGAACCAAAGTCATTAATAGAAATATAATATTTCAATATAATCGAAAAAATTCATGTATGATATCAAAATTATAAAATTACATATATTGTAATATTTATAATATCATTTATTTGAATTATTTATTAATGAATAAATTATTGCATCACCATTATGTCATAATTAAATTAATTTTTTTAAAAAATAAAAATTATAAATTAAATACTATGATGTAGGAAATAATATTAGCCTTATAATTACTATTTATAGTCACGTATAGCAGTTATATTTCCATATATTAAAATTGTTTTACAAAAATATACATGTTTATGTTATATTTCTCTGCACATTAAATTATTTCTTATAAAATGTCATTATCACTTCAAAATGGCTCCCAAATGCCAAACGTTCATCCTAAGGATGATCATGGTCTTAAATATCTCATAAAAGATGATTAGGACACGTTTTAGGGTAGATTCACATTATTATAATATTATTTGGTTACCTTATTTACCCTATTTTCCTTTTAACCATAGTAATAAAAATAATTCCTAAAGTTAGTATTCATAAACTCCAAAACTAAAATGTAATAATTTTCACAATATTGAGTTTCATACTTCATTAATATTGGGATTAAAATATATGTATATGAATTCTTGAGTGAAATATATTTTTATATAAAAACTCATCTATATAATGCTTTTGATCCCAAACATCATTGAAATCCAAAGAAAAATATCTCCAAATAACATCTGTAGTTTTAGTTTTTTTCTCATGCTAATCATAATTGTAAGGATTATATGCAGTGCAAAATTTAAATAAATATATAGGGTCTTTTGAATTAATTTCTATAGCATTTGGGAAATTTTCAATTCCCAATCAGATACAATAGAATGTGGTACACCAAATAATGTACACCGTATAACCTTGCCACTTACATATGGAATATCATAGAAAGTTGATCTCTATAGAAATAGTTTCTGACATCGATCAATTTGGAAATTTTTTATGGGGGTCGAATACAACTCATACAATGATAGTCACCATAGTAATTTTCTAGAGACCAACATGAAATTCCATGATGATGTTTTCACATTTCTATTATGGTATGTGTAATGGATGTAAAATACATTTATTGTTTTCTCTCTCATCCATAACATGATAACATAAGAAGAGCCTATATAAATACTCTTTGATATCCCTCTTTATACTATCCTATTATAAATAATATTTCGAATCTAAATAATTTTTTTAAATCTATGATGAATTTAAAATGAAGAAATATTATCCACTTCAACCATATCCCTCATAAAATCATTTATATTAAGAACAAATACATGATACCAAAACCTTATCACTCCATCACAATCAAGGATAATCCTTTGAATATTAATCACCTTTTGATCTAACTCTACATCATCCTTTCATGCATTATTAATTATCACATATATTGATGATTTAACCCTCATTTATAGAATTTATGATTTTTCCCATAATTTAGGGTCTCTAGTTTGATACATTGACATATATTTAAATATTGGGTCTTTTATGATCCTCATCCTAAATAAGTTAGCATTATCCTTTGGACTCGAATCATCAGCAACCTTATTCTCTTTTCTATTTGCAATTTATCAATCTATAATAATCATTTATCAAATCTAACCACCTTAATTGGTTATTTTTCAACTCATTATGTGTTAATATTCACTTTGTAATAATGTTATAAGTGTATATTTAAAAATCTTCTCTATATAAATAACTTCTCTATATATTTAATAAAAATATTACTGTATCTAACACCAAATTATTATATGAGTAATTTTTATCATGAAACATTAATTTCAATGAGGAATAAGAAATAAAATGTCATTATACATGATAACACATCCCAACCACTTTTTAATGAATCTCTATAGAAAAAAAATTCTTCCCCAATATAGAGTAATATAAGAATATGCACCCCGGCTGATCTGCTTTATAGTTCTAGGAAATGTCCATCAACATTGTTTCTCTCAAGGAACATTGATCGTCTGATAGTTATCATAGTGAGTGGATTATAATGTTATGAAAAATTATTAACATGTTTTTAATAACATCTAGAAATACAATGAAATCCATGGTCCTCAATAACCACAGTTGTTCTAGGACAACATTCAATGGCCTCTACCATTGATACATCCAATGATATACCCTCGTAAAGGATTATATAACCTAAAAAATAATCTTTTTGTTTCATGAAATCATAGATTTTAAATTTTTAATGGAGTTTCTCCCTCACTATGATCATCATCTCAATTCTCATTTGATCATCATGCACTTACTTTACCATTAAACAACTAAGAAAATCATCTACAAATGACTACGAAAAATCAATCAAGATAATATATAATGTCTTTATTCACTAAATCTATGATGATAGAAGTAGAAGTAATAAGAAAAAATGGAATCACTTTATATTAAAAATTTAAATAAATTATATTGAAATTTTATTTCGAATCTCTCCCAAATTTGACCTCAATTTATGATTTCAAAAATGAAAGTGAATCATTGAAATGAATTAAGATTCATGTAGTTGATCAAATAATGTATCAATATGGGGTATCTGAAACTTTTACTTGACCATAATAATTCCCATTTTATGATAATAAAATATAGAGTCGTATCAAGATATTTATGTTATTATTAAATATAATATTTTCAGTACAAGGTGGCACACTTCGTCAAATGTATCACATGACATGTTTCTCCTATATTTTATTCTTCAACTCATTCAACATTATTAGGGAAATTATAAAGGTATTCATGATTCAGTGGAAGTATAAAAAACTATTTTGGAAGGGAATAAATAAACTCTATCCCTAGAGTCATATCATCATTGTTGTCACGAACCGTCCTAGTGGGGCCCGCGTCATGACTCTCCTAGCCAGCCTCCAACCGGCCAGGGGCTGGGGAGTAGCACCGAGTAGGCATATTAATAACATGGGAGACTTTAACTAAGTACATGTACACACGCACACATCTCGAAGCCCACAAATGCGGAAAAGTAAAACACTAAGGAACAATATGCATGCATACTACTAAACCCAACCAACAGAGTACAACGAAAGGTATAGTAAAAAATGTAAACAAAGCCAGAATACAAGCCCACCAAAAACATGAGTCTGAAAACTGCAGAGTCCAAAATGTGAACACAAAAGGTGTTGGGACTTCTACTAGTAGCCATAGGAACGCCTCAGCCTGTAGGGAACTCAGAAATCTTAGTCCCGTCCTGGTCCGCCCTAGACTCTGTCAAAAGGATTCTCATCTTCACAAGACACCAGACATGCAGGCAAGGCACGTGCAGGGGTGAGTATAACAATACTAAGTAGAGGACCCCGAAAACCACAAAGAAGTAAATAAGTAAATGTGCAGTCATCTATACACATTGTATGTCTACAGAACATATAGAACAAACTAGATACACTAGAAACCAAGACCCGTGGTCTAGAGTGAAATTTCACAACTACATACCCCTAGCTAGGAGTTCAGTGTGAAGATTCTATGAAGCACGCATTCTGGGAGCACACACTCCACGAGTCTTACAACTCTGACGAAATCCGTCCGAGAAGTACCATTCATTAGGAACCATCGCGAGAGGTATTCACACTCATTACGGGAGACACACTCATGACTGGGAAGATTTCAGATAGGTAGATAAACTCATTACGGGAGACACACTCCTGAGTGGGAAAGATCACGATACACAAAAGAGGATCACTGCCTGGGCCATAGCGGATACCGCGACTCAACCGGATTCACCAACTAGGTGACACAGCAGCTAAGTATAGGATCAACTCCCGGTAGAGTTGGTCAGGTCGATGCCTTACTCTACCTATAGTCAAAAAAGGATAGAGGATCTCGATTCATGCCTCTCAGATGGATGCCTAACTCTATCACAGAAAGTCAAGCTAAAAGGATCATACTCATGTGAGAGGAAATGATGCATGACCATCAGGGGAAGAAGAAGAATGGGAACTAAATCAAAAGAAATATTTATGAAAAATGATGAACCAGAGGACCAATCCATTTTCCAAAAATTACATATCATGTAGAAATGTTACACGTCGTGTGGTCTAACATCTGGTAATTCCCATGTAAAACGACCTGTGTCGTAAAGCTGGTCGCATAGAAAAAACTAAGTAAACGGTGTGTAGTACGGTCTACACACCATTTCTGAGTGACTGGGGTTGGCTCCATGTACCATTTCCACATGACCGTACATGGTCTTCAAACCATGTGTTTCAACTCATGTCTGTGTATCCCTGAGATACACGCCGAGTCCTGTATTTTCACTTCTGTCATGTTGTACACGCCGTGCTGCCTGAAGCCGTGTATATCATCCAGTTTCCGTGTATTTCCCAAAGAACACAACAAGATTTGGGGAATGTCCAACACACCGTGTGACCGGGGTCACACGCCGTGTGATTCTTCTCTGGCCCCCAAAACCCTAGCTACCACTGCCAGTTCTACACGGTGTGTTCTTAGGAAGTACACACCATGTATTCTAGAAATTTCCAGAATCACGGACATCCGCCATTGCAGAACTAGTTATGATCCGTTCATTGATCCGGCCACATGATCACCACGAAACCTTCATGTTTTGGTTTCCTCGACACCAAGAAGTTGCTTCTGGTGTTTTCGAACCTCTGATTGGCTCAAAAAACATGATTTGATCTTCCCGCATGAAGAACATTCAAAGAACGCACTTTTTCGATCCGGTCCGATTCACCGTGCGCCATCATTGTAGCACCTCTATTAGGTCGTGGAGGTGTCGAACCTTCAATTTGGTATCGTTGCATCACAAAACAGATGCACAAAGATCCATTTTTCACCCCCCTACAAAGAATGCGAAGAACGTGCGAGAAGAGAATAAGGGGGAAGAATTTCAATAAACATAGTGAGGAACAAACCTCCGCCGTCATTCATCATGGCGTTCATCCACTCCCATTAATATTCTTAAACAGAGAAAGGATCAATAATAGTAAATAGCATGGATTAATTCCCCATAAACTTCCCAAAGAAAAGTCCCTCCCACAAGAACGTACGAATCTTCGGATCAACTTGTTCGTGGTTGATCCATGTTTGACGTTTAAATTCAAGAACATGGAAAGAGGAATGAAATAACATCCACTACCTTTTATAAGGGATCGATTGTTGGCGATGATGTTATGATGCCGACGTCGTCAGGATCCTACAACATTGTTGGTGGAAAAAGTCACATCCTTGATCCATCGTCGTTCGTCACCGAGAATTTCCTCCATAGCACTACGAAATTTTCTCCAGAGCTTCCTCTCAAAAAGAAAATTCATCAAAGACCACCAATCGCTTAACTCCCAAAAAAAGAGTTACGTGTTTGGTATTTAATCATGTGACAACATTAATGACTTTGACATTCCATTCTTGAGTCATTATGACGTGCCATTAATTTAGGAAATATATTTTTCCATCGCCACGCTGTAGCGGATGTTTCCATAAATAAAATTAACATTTAGATATTTATTTTATTTTTATTTTAATAAAACATCTGAAAAAAACATGTTCCCTCAACCTGCGCCGGCCGAGGTTAGGCCTGATCTTGGGTAAAGTCGTCGTCCTAGATGCAACGGTTCCCTCAGATTTTTAATCTGGGCATCTGTTTGGAAACTACCACAACCACGGGCGAGTGCCAACTCACTTAACTTTAAAAGAGTTTCAAACCACCGTCCCAAGCTCACCGGGCCTCAGAATGTGGTTCCGTGTCTGCTCCTGGTCTCTTAATAATTTCAAAAAATATTTTAAAAATAATACACGGTAAATACGAGACATTACATTCTCCCCACCTTGGGGATTTACATCCCCAAAAATCCAAATCAAAGGCTACTCAAAAAGGGGTGGGTACTGGGCATGGATCTGAGCCTCCCGCTCCCACGTGCTCTCTTGAAAATTCTCGTGCTTCCATCAGATGCGTACCAAGGGAATCGATCACCCCCGAAGGATCCTCTCATTATGATCCTCAATCTCCACTGGGTACTCATCAAAGGTCGCTCCATCCTCGATGTCCAGTTCGCCCCATTCGATGAAGTATGATGGGTCGTGCACGTACCTCCACAGTTGCGACATGTGGAAGACATCATATACTCGATGCATCTATGGAGGTAGAGCTAGGTGGTACGCCACCTCACCAACTCTGAAGAGTATCTGAAAGGGTCTGATGATCCTCAGAGATAGCTATCTGCCCTTGCCAAATCTCCCCAACCCTCGTTGAGGTGAGACCCTAAGAAAGACGTGGTCTCCCTCTTCAAACTCTAGAGGTCTCTGTTGTCTTTCACCATAAGGCTTCATCCAGCTCTGTGTAGTATTCATCTGCTCCCGGATGGTCTGCACCTTCTCTGTGGTATCATGCACCAACTCTAGACCCATGAGTGCTGATTCTTTGGGATCAGTCCAGCAATGCGGTGACCGGAAGTGTCTCCAATACAAGGCCTCATATGGTGCCATACAAATTGTGGAGTGTTAGCTTTAGTTGTATGAAAACTCCACGAGAGGTAGGTGGTCCTCCCAACAGTGACCAATGTCCATGATACAGGCCAAAACATATCCTCCAAATCTTGAATGGTCCACTCCGTCTGACCATCAGTCTAGGGACGAAACGATGTGCTCAAGCGTAGCTGAGTCCCAAAAGACTCCTGAAATCCCTTCCACAACCGAGAAGTGAAGCAAGAATATCTATTTGAGACTATAGTAAAGGGAACACCATGTAGACAAACTATCTCCTGCACGTAGAGTCGTCCCAGGCTCTCTACGGAACTGTGCTCCCCGATAGCTAGGAACTGGGCCGATGTGGTGAGTCGGTCAATGATCACCTAGATGGAATCATTCCCCATGGACGTCTGTGGTAAATAGATCATGATGTCCATCAATATTTCATCCTACTTCCACTTTGGATATTCCATGGGGTGAGCTAATCCCGCGGGGACCTGGTGCTCAGCCTTCACCTGGTGGCATGTGAGGCATCGAGAAGTGAACTCCACTACTACATTCTTTATGTATGACCACTAGAACTATTGTCGGAGATTCTGGTACATATTTTCCACTCATGGATATAGCTCTAATGGGGATGTATGAAACTCCCTTTGGACCTCCTCCTGCAATGCCACTGGTACAACATTTCACCCTCTGAAAAGAAGTACGAGCTCCCCACCTTGCGAATATCCATCAGGTGCATGTCCCATGGATAACTAAGCACATAATGCCACATAGTCGACATCCCCATGTTGTTTATCTCTAACTCACTGTAAGAGTGGAGGGGTGACAACCATCGACTATAGGTAAGCTGGAACCTCTCCATCAATGAAGGATAACTGCAACATGGCTATCTGTTGTGTTGCCTCAGTCAACATTTGTTAGCTCGACCTTCTGTTAAGAGAATCTGCCACCTTTTTCCCCTTCCAAAGTGTATAGACGGTCTCAAAATCAAAATCCTAGAGGGACTCTAGCCAATGACTCTACCACATATTCAGATCTCTCTGTGAGAATATGTACATGAGGCTCTTGTGGTAAAAGTAGACTATAAACCACTTGCCCATAAGGTAGTGTCTCTACATCTTCAATGCGAAGACTACCGCATCCAACTCGAGGTCATGGGTTGCATAGTTCAGCTCATGTGGCCTAAGCTGGCATGAACCATAGGAAATTACTACATGTCGCTGCATCAGGACACATCCATGCCCCGTCCCTGATGCTTCACATAAGACTTCGTACTCAACACCATCCTCTGGAAATCTCAAGACTAGGGCGCTCGTCAAACTCTGCCTCAACTGCTCGAAAGCCAGCTGGCCCTTCTCTGTCCATTTGAAGGGTTTCCCTTTCTTGGTACGGGCTTTCATCGATGCTGATATCCAAGAGAAGTCAGGAATGAATCTCCCGTAATATCTTGCCATCCCAAGGAAGCTCTGTACCTCCGTCACGCTACGAGGTGGCTCCATTTCTAACACAGCCTCCACATTGGCTGGGTCTACAACTACTCTGTCTGCTGAGATGACATGTCCCAGAATATGGACCTCCTGAATCTAGAACTGGAACTTCGAGAGCTTCTGCTAAAACTGGTGCTCCCGAAGTTTTTCTAGAACCATCCACAGGTGTCTCGCGTGCTCCTCCTATGATTCTGAGTAAATATGGATGTCATCGATGAAGACAACTACGAACCGGTCCAAGTACAACTAGAAGATATGGTTCATCAGTCCCATGAACACAGCAGGGGAATTTGTTAGGACGAAAGGCATCATCAAGTACTCATTGTGACCGTAGCGGAATCTGAAATCCGTCTTTGGTATATCCTCATCCCTTACCCATAAATGGTGATTTCCTGATCGAAGGACAACCTTCGAGAACCATTGTGACCCTCTTTGGTGATCTAAGAGGTCATTGATCCTTGGAAGTGGATATTTGTTCATTACTGTTACCTGGTTCAGTCACCAGTAATCCACACACATCCTCAGACTCTCGTCGACCTTCTTGGCAATCAAGACTGGGGCCGCCCAAAGTGAAATGCTAGGTCTCACGAAACCCTTTCTCTACAAAACCTCCAACTACACCCTCAGCTCTCGAATCTCTACAAGAGCCATCCGATATGAAAATGAGGAGATCAGTTCTGTCTCAGGGTGTAAGTCGATACAAAAGTCAATTTCCCGGCGTAGAGGTAGTCCTAGAACATCATCGGGAAATACGTCCTCGTACTGAGCCACTACTACTGGGAACTGGGAGATCACAACATCTACTGCTCTGAGGGTATGACTAGCCATCTCATGAGTGATCGCCTGCACCCTCCTATGCATGATCCCATTTTTCATTTCATGGGTCTCCCTTTTTCCATCAAAGGGAAACCTCATCCTATCATGGCGGACACACCGCACTCTTTTCCTAAAATAGTCAATCTGGGCATGGACCGAAGATGACCAATCCATACCGAGAATGACGTCGTAAGGTCTCAAGACTACCACCAAGAGGTTCCAACTAAAACTCTCGCCTCCAAAGGTAAAATCACTCTGTCTTCAATGGTGTGTGATCGTCGAGTCTCCTCCTGTAAGTGACTCCAAGAGTAAGGATCAAGTCAAAGGTTCTACCAGAATCTTGAGGTTTCGTACAAGACACGTGGCTATGAAGGAATGACTAGTACATGTGCCTATAATCACGACAGCTAACATAGAGAAGACATAGATCATACCTCAAATCATCCCTGGAGTCCCACGGTCATACACCTCGACCGCATGCAACTTTCCATGCCCCTGTCCCCCAGCTCCTGGAGCCTGGTGCAGACATCATTGGGGTGGTGGTGGAAGTAAGTCAAAGCATCTGCCACCACTGTTTCTCTCCCTGCTCCTCTACCATGTTAGCCACCTAGGGGGTCTTCATGTTCCGTTCTCTGCCTCTGCCTCGGTGGTCCATCCACCGGTTCCTTGTCAGCATCTCGACGGGATGGGCAGTCTCTAGAGAGATTTCCACTACAGTCGTATGCATAGCATCACTTCTCCATAGGGCGAATGGATCCATCCTGAGAGGAATGGACTATTGATCCCCTATCCTGGGTCATCCCATAACGCTTCCCACATCCAGATCCTTGTTCCTGACGTCGGTTCCCTGCTGTCGGTGTCTCCGCACCTGTCTGCCTACTGCTGACTGTCGGCGGCTATCTCTACTCCTCCAAGACGCTCTCAATCACGAAGTCCCAATCGAGCGCTCCTGCATAAGTCGATATGCTTAGAGTCACGATACTAGCTCGAATGTCTCTTCTTAGACCTCACTCAAAATTCCAATCTCCGAAGTACAGATCCTTGTCCTTATTAATCTAGTACCGAGCAATGTTGGTGAACCTCGTTGAGTAGTCAGCTACTATTATACTGCCCTGCAAGTGCAGGATAATCTCCTTGATGCGCACAGCTCTTAGCATAGCCAGAGAGAACTCCTCCCTAAAGAGATGATCAAACTCCTCCCATGAAAGAGTCTCCTCGTCATGAGTCTGTGTGGTCAGACTCCACCATCATCCCACCGAACCATGAAGAAGGCTCACTCCTAGGATCACCATCTGATCTGCTGGTGTCCTCACTAGACGGAAGACTCTTATCAATGCCTCAAGCCATTCCTCAGCTGCCTAAGGGTCGGGCTAACCTCGGAACCCGAGGGGTCTTTATCTCTAGAACTCATGGAGCGCGCTAAGCCAGCACTCTTTGCCGGCCGGTTCTGCAAGTACCACTGGCTGCTCAACTGGCGGTATAGCAGGTGCGCCACCTGGTGGAAATTAATGTGGAACTAGTCCCTATATCGAAGCCTCGCCACTAAGTGGGTCATCCTCGCGATCGTGCTACTGAATCCTCGTGGGTATGCATCGTTTAGGTATATTGTAAAGAAACATGATATACCATGGTCAATGAGTATTTCTAGATAGATGACACAAGGGACATGGAAAACACAACCCATTTCTATATGATGCATGTACATTTTATTTCCCCACAACTAGTGTTTTTGTGTACCGAGTCGAAATGCAGGTTATCAGAGTCATGGTGTATGGATATGTCAGCTGCTGCACCAACACTGGAGTCTCTGTCCTGAAAGCCGAACTCAAAACACTTAACACTGTTTCCCCAAACCAAAATCACATACTCTTGGTTCTAAGGTAGAATCAACCACCATTGATACCACTCTGTCTTGACCCATCCCTGTGGCGCTAGCGTTGTGACTCCCCAAGCCCACCTCTAATAGGCCAGGGGATGGGGACTAGCACCGAGTAGGCATATTAATAACATGTGAGGCATTGCCTATGTACATGTACACACACACACATCTCCAACCCCAAAAATTCTGAAAATTAAAACACTAAGGAATAATATGAATGAATACAACTAAACCCAACCAACAGATTATGATGAAAGGTAGAGTACAAAATGTAAACTGGGCTACAATACAATCCCACCAAAAACAACTGTATGAAAACTGCAAAGTCCAACCAGTGAACACAAATGTTAAGGGACTACTACTCATAATCATAAGAACACCTCATCATATAGGGAACTCTGAAATCTTGGTCCCGTATTGGTCCGCCCTGGACCCTGTCAAGAGGCTACTCGTCTTCACAAGACCCCAGATGTGTAGGCAAGGCCTGTGCATGTGAGAGTATAACAATACTCAGTAGAGGACCACAAAAACCACAAAGTAGTACATAAGTAAAGGTACAACTAGCTGTGCATAGTGTATGTATCCAGAATATATAGAAAAAACCAGATATACTAAAAACCCAGACTGGTGGTCTAGAGACAAATCACACAACTACATACCCCCCAGCTAGGATTTTAGTGTGAAGATTCCACGAAGCACTCATTCAGGGAGCACACACTCCACGAGTCTTACAACTCTGATGACGTCTGTCCAAGAAGTAATTTTCATCAGGGACTGTCACGAGCGGTAGTCACACTCATTATAAGAGACACACTCTTCAGTAAAAAGATTTCTGATAGGTAGATGCACTCATTATGGGAGACACACTATTGAGTGGGAAAGATCATGATACACAGATGAGGATCACTGTTAGGGCCACGGAGGATACCACAACTCATCCGGATTCACCAACTAGGTGATACACTAGCTAGGTTGAGGATCAATGCCCGGTAGAGTTTGTCACGTCTATACCTGACTCTACCTAGGGTCAGGAAAGGATAGAAGATCTCAATCTGGGCCCCTCGGATGGATGCCTGACTCTATCAAAGAAAGTCTTGCAGAAGGGATCATACTCCTGTGTGAGGAAATGATGCCCGACCTTCAGGGGAATAAGAAGAAGGGGCACTAAACCCAATGAAAGATGTCAGAAAAATAAAGAACAGAAGGACCAAGATGTCTTCCAAAAGGTAGACGACATGTATAAAGGTTACATACATTGTGGTCTGACCCAGGGTACTGCCTGTGTACAATGGCCCATGTCGTAAAGCTGGTCGCATAGAAAAAACATATTACACGACGTATAATACAGTGTACACGCTGTGCCTGAGTGACTAGTGTTGGCTCTGTGTACCCTGGCCATGTGCCTATACATGGTCTTTAACCCATGTGTTTCAACCCGTGTCTGTGTATCCCCATTATACACGTTGAGTCCCGCGTAGCCGCTTTTGTCATGATGTACACGCTGTGCCGCCTGAAGTCGTGTACATCATCCAGTGTCTGTGAATTTCCCAAAGTACCCGCCGAGCTTCAGGGAAAGTCCATCATGCCGTATGATAGGGGTCATAGTCCGTGTGATTCTTCCCTATACCCCAAAACCCTATCCATCGCCTCCAGTACTACACTGCGTGTTCTTAGGATGTACACTCCGTGTATTCTGGAAATTTCCAGAATCATAGACTTCTACCATCGCTCCTCTGGTGATGATCAGTTCATTGATCCGGCTGCCCGATCGCCACGTAACCTTCATGTTTTGGTCACCTCAACACCAAAAAGATGCTTCTGGTGTTTTCAAACCTCTGATCGGCTCCGAAAACATGATTTGATCTTCCTGCACGAAGAACGATCAATGAACGACCTTTTTTGATCAGGTCTGATTTGTCATCAGCCATCGTCGCCGCACCTCTACTAGGTTGTGGCAATGTCAAACCTTCGATTTGGGATTGTTTCGTCGCAGAAAGGATGTGCAACGATCCATTGTTCGTTGCCCCGCAACAAATGTGAAGAATGCGTGAGAAGAGAATAAGGGGGAAGAATTTCAATAAACAACGTGAGGAATAAACCTCTACCGTCATTCATCACGTCGTTGATCCGCTCCCGTTAATAAACTTAAATGCATAAATGATCAAAAATAGTAAATAGTAGTGATTAATTCCCTATATAATTCCTAATGAAAAATCTCTCCCGAATGAATGTACGAATCTGCGGATCAACTTGTTCATGGTTGATCCATGTTCGTCGTTTAAATCAAGAACAAGGAAAGAGGAATGAATTAAAAAAACCCAAACTTTTAGAAGTGATTGATCATTGGATTTGATATAGCACTGCCACTATCACCGGGATCCTTCAACATTGTTGGCATAGCGATTTGAAGCCTCGATCCGTCATTGTTCTTCGGTGAGAATTTCCTCCACGGCTCCACGAACTTTTTTCCAGAGCTTCTTCTCAAAACGAAAATTCATCAATGACCAACAATCGCTTTACTCCCATAAAAAGAGAAATGTGTTTGGAATTTAATCACGCGAAATCATTAATGACTCCGACTATCCATTCTTGTGTCATTATAACGCGCCATTAATTAAGGAAACTGATTTTCCCATCGCCACACTATAGCGGATGTTTCCATAAATAAAACAAACACTTAGATATTTATTTTATTTTTATTTTACTAAAACATCCAAAAATAACATTTTTCCCTCGACCTGCACCGACCAAGGTTAGGCCTGTTCTTGGGTAAATTCGTCATCCCAGACGCAACGGTACCATCAGATTTTTAATCTAGGCATCCGTTTGGAAACAGCCACAACCGGGCACGAGTGCCGACTCACATAACATAAAAGGAGTTTCAAACCACCGTCCCAAGCTTACAATTGCTGAGTTTTTTCTCCAACAACCTGAGATTAAATATCTTTTTGAATATGAATCAAAACCCATGCAACATATTCAATTTTCATCAGAAGATCATATTTATCATCACACTGATATTTACCCATAGGTTGTTTTGAATTAGATAATGTGAATTTCGTTCCTCTAAAATTGATGTTGTATTTATAAAGATAAATATAATTTTGTCCTATGGTAACATTCAATTCGACTTGATGTATAATTACAATTCTTTTAGGTAGAAAAATCACCAAAACATAGACATGGAAAGAATCATTGTCATGAGATGTGATCATCATAAAATTATGGGCTGTCACTACTAATTCAACATCTCATAATTCATGATTAAAAAAATCACTAGTTACATTTCATGAAATACATGTACTGATACGACTATTCATAAATAAAATACCTAAATATTTTAGAATATATTTCATCACCTGAACATTATCTCTATATCATCAATACTATACTATAAAAAAATTGTTTTCCTGGTCATCATGAGTCATTAATCATATTTTAAATCTTCAAATATGATCCATTGGATATCTGAATGAGGATATCTGATTTTTTATCTTTTAAACCATAGTTTTAACCAAGTTCATTCATGGCTATTATTAAAATCCTTCGGGATGGTTAATAATGGTTTGTGAATTTACAAAGCATATCCCCTTGCAGTGTAAGACTAAATGTGATAGAAGGTCCATTTTAGGGCCCATCTGATTATAATTTCCAATAAAGTGTTCACTTTTGGGAGTTATTACATATATATAAAAATATTCTGGATCTGAAAACACTCGTAGTATCTATATAGAGAACCAATATCATAGTAAAAGCACAATATATACGACACTAAAATTTATGTACATTTTCATATAACTTAATGTATTACTAAACATATACATAGAAATATCCTTAGGGAAATCACTAGATTATTCTAATACTAGTTTCTAATGGTCTACTAATTCTTTCCTATGATACCCACTATAACGATCCCAAATTTTCCATAATAGATATTAACTATTAATAGATGGATATTTATTATGTTTCCAAAATACATTCCCAATAACAATAAATTATTGGATTCATTATTAAATTATTAGACGTTCATTATATTTAATGAAATATCTTCAACATATCAAATTAACATCTACCTGTTTTGTACTCTTCATAGACATACACTACGTAAACATTTCTTTAAAACCCGAGGAAAGGAAACATATGATAGTGTGGGACCTTATTCTCATTATTTATTAAAATGGAAGATATCAATCAATGATTGTGTGAATGAACATGATAATAATATGGGTGTGATTTTAGAAATATTACATAAAAATTTCATTCCCAATATATCATGGATCATAATAATTTCCAATGGGATGAAAATAATCTGTTAATACTGAAATAACAACAAGAGTGAAAATTCATCATAAATAATTCATGAAGAAGATGTTAAATTCATTTTATATGGTCACCATGATATGTATAGGAAAAAAAATTATGTCAGGGTTAAGTTTTAAGAACATAATATCATAATGTATTATGAATCAACACATGATTCCCATTTCATAAAATATTATTAATAACCGCTTATTTCTCATAGCAGATAAGGCACACTAACTTATTTCTCATTGCAGACAAAAAAAATATCTTAATTATAATCAATATATCCTGAGATGTAAATTTTTACCCATCAAATTGGAGTGAGTTATATTTCAAAACCATCACAAAATCAATATATTTTTATTCCATAGGATGAGAAATTAATCATCATAACAAAACCCAATAAAATTTTTTATGTATCATAAACATTTCAACATGGAATAACCCATTAAAATAATAGGTTTTCATAAATATTAAATAAATTCAACTTGTCATAAAAATTGAAAAAGTATTGGGTTTCATATTCTAATTTTAATCATTACCTCAAAAATAAACCATACAAACAAGAATAAGAATGGTAGCATTGGATCATATCCCTATTAAAAAAAACAAAATAATGTTGTCATTATGAATATAATTTTCCTAAAATTATATTAATTTTTTATTTGAAAAAATATCCATTATATTTGAATTCAAATAATCATAATGTTAAAAAATCTAACAATTATGTGGAATTGTTTATTTCAATAAAAAATTAAAACGTTTTAATATAATAATTTAATAAATATGTTGTCATGATTACGGAAAATTATATTCATTCCATTAAAGTTAAAATAAGTATTTTATTCAAATTTTAATTAACGTTTCTAAAGATCCATGTTAAAAATAAGAAAAATATTATTCATATTATCCAATTTTTTTAAAATAACATCGTTAAAATTTCTATTTAATCATGTTTGATGAATATTGAAAAGGTTCATTAAATTTATTTTGAAAACATGGAAATATAATATAAGGATTTTGACCGAAGAGAGAAATAAATTTGGGTTTTACATAACAAATTATTTTGGAATCATTAATATGTAAAGGGGGGAAAATAATTGAAAATTTATTATCTTGAAATAAATAGATTGAAATAAAATGTATTAGTTTGTAGAGAGTTATATCATGAGATATCACTCTAATAAAAATAGTCATTAACAATTTTGATAAGGAAAGTGATATTAATATAATAATTTTACCACTTGGGTTAATTTTTAATCATAAACCCCATAAATAAATTACCATATGTAGTTATGAATATACAAAAAAAAATTACGAGAATAGTCATAAAATATATTCTGGGGTATTATTTATACACCACACAATAGAAACACATGGTGTATAAACCATGTATCCCATAAAAATCAAAGTGAGAATAAATTCCCCTACCTCAAGTATAAACCTTCATCATACACATTTGAATATCATATAAAATAAATAAATTTTATAATAAATATATTATATAATAGTAATATTATGTATCATTCAACATACGAATAATTCTGATCATTTAATAAACATTTTTAAAAAATTCCTTGTAAAATCATCATTTTGGTTGTAACTCTTTTGTTTTTGATGTATGTTTTGGTTTGATATTTTTCATTAATTTAACAACATCATTTATCCATAATATATATAATGTTAAACATGATATAAATATCATATATATTCTTTACATATGTATTTATATTCATTCATAAATGTTAGTTACTGAAAATAATTTACAATATTTATAGAGACGGTAGGTTGTATGTTTACATCAATGTTGTTTATATTTTCTTGCTGGATGAATGAAGGAATGGTAAAAAATCAACACCATTGTAGAAGATTTAAAAATTTATAATAATCACATATAGTTATAAAATTTATATGTATTATCTTCCTTGTAAATATTAATTGGGAAACAAATATCATCACTTCAAAAGTCGAGAGTCCTCTATACACCCATGGAATGTTATAATATTAACATATAATGAAATTTATTATGTTATATGAGATATTATAATTACATAAGCATAATAATGTCACAAATAAAAAATTTATAATTTAAATTAAAAATTATTTCCATACTTTATTGGTTATTGTGCAAGATGAATTACAACAGATTGAAATGTAATAACCGCCACACACATGACTGACAGTTTCATTTCTAATTTGACAGAATATGAGGTGAATATTGGTTATTAAATTAACATAATATCCAATAAATATATTATAGATACATTTTTTCTAATATCATCATAATTTTTAATTAATTCATCTATATCCACTAATTAATTAAATAAAAACATTTTTTTGAGAAGTATACCACATAATTAGATAACCACTATTGGTTTACACCAACATACATTACATGAAATCATTATTTTGAAATGAATGTATTTATGAAGTGAGTATGTAAATTATATGAATAGGAAATTCAAGAACCATGAACATATATTAATTTGAATAGGATAGGATAGGAGGTTCCCTTTTATAAGTTGGGGGAGAGGAAACATATGGACTCATTTAAAAGTATATAGTGAAAACTCAATTTGTACAAGCGTAAAGGCCTCAACATGGATCTCTATCAAACCATATATGTGATAATGTCTAAATTTTTCCCTTAAATTGGATTTGGAAAATTTTAATGATTATTTTACTTATTATTTTTTTAGTTTTACATTGGTTAAACCTAATTTTTAATGAGACATGGTAATTAATTTTTACCATTTTTAAAATTCATTTTTATCAAAAAAATTAGATGAAATTATTCTATAATTTTATTTATTCTAATTAAAAATATGTAATATATTTCTCAAAATTCCATTCAATCAGGATGTAAAATTTAGTTTAAAATATATCACGCAAACATGATGAAAAAGCTATTTTCCAACATTAAAATATTCATAACTATAAATATTGTTATAATCAATATTTTTTTGGAAATTTATTCAATAGTACTAAAATGTTTTTAAAATAATATAAATAAAATTATTTTAATTTTAATTCACTTTAAAAAATGATGGATCTTTGTAAATACAAAAAATGAAATTGTTTTTTCTATTATATATCAATCATTTTTAGAATTCAACCAAAAAATTGGGGTTTTCAGAAATTTGTCAAAAAGTCACCCTTATATAAATTTTAAATGTTAATAATAAAATGATGATAATATTTAAAAATAATGTTTTATTTTTATTTCTAAAAAATTTCTTTTATTATTTTTTTACAAAAATAAATACAAATAGTTATTTGAGAATTTTTTTGAAGAATATTAAAATTTCACTAAATATTTTGTAATTATTTGTATCCATATTTTTTCATATAAAACCCTTATAATAAGTTTCAAAAACATTCTTATTCTTATTTGTATAAGAAAATTGAATTTTAATTATATTACATTCAAAACATATAATAATAATATATCATGGTTTGTTAAAACATGTTGTTATATTTAATGTAATCTTTTGTAGAAAATATATTTATTGGAAAATAAATCAAAATTTCATTTTGGTTATAATAATACTACAAGAAGAATGGCTGAATTGATCATACATACAGATATTTGAATAACAACCAGGAATCCTATGATGCAAAATAACTATTTGTATTGGTATTTTATATTCAAGAACATGAAGACTGTATCATTCAGATACCAAATACAATTTTTTATCAATTTGTGATCGGATGAACATAATGATGATGAAGGGATTAGATTATCTTCAAATAAAAAAATTCACATTATAATTATAATAATATGTGATTATGAATTGTATGGATAAACAGTATAATATGTTTGATGAACTATCACAAGGAAAACCATTCGTAGATGAACATCCTTTGATATATTGGATTTTATGAACAAAATTTGATGGTGCATAGAACATGTATATTTTAAAATAAGTAAGAAGAACAATGTTATTTTATTTTGCACTATTATTCATGTAATAGTAGAATAAGATGTATTATAATAACAATGAAACAATATGACATCCAACAAATGTCTCAATATGGGTATGTATTTTTTGTTTTTACAATCTAAATTAATATTTTTGGAACTATCTAGTAAATAATTAAAAAACTATAATGATTATATAGGTTTCAAGAGGTCATCACCAGTGCAGGGAAGATATATTTTTTTCTTATCCCATATTCTATGTTAAATATACCTATATTTATTAAAATGATGCTTTTTGAAGCTAAAACACTATAATATATATCTAATATTACTAGAGAATATATGTACTAGCTATCCCCATAAATGAAAGGATATATCTACTATTGTTGAGTTTTGAATCATATAAAAGTATCATGTTCAAACTTATACCTACATTCATATAAATTTTTATGATGAGGAAAATTAAATAGGTGAATTGGTATCTAAATAGTCCAAAGAGGTAAAGGGATAAAAAATAATAATTGATTTAAATGTTCTAAACACTTATTCACCCCATGTCTGCAGTGTTTCCCAATACATTTCTATATATATTCTATACCCAAATATAATTTTTTTGAAAATTAATTTTTTAGAGATCATCTAACTATTGGTTTGAAGGAGAGGTTGTACGTGTGAAGACTGATCATATGTTTAAGAGTATTATAACTCAATTTAAAGAGAATAGCAAATTAAAATTATATAAATTGAATTATAAAATATTTCAATGTGATTATAGTAAATTTTATACAATTTTATTATAAATTCTAGTATATAATAGTGATTGTATGTCCTAGAACAATTTGATACCCCTATATTATTATTATGATTATTTTCAATGATTTTTTTATGTTTTCAATTAATATAATGTCATGTGTTTCTATTGTTTTATTACTCATGGATTCTAAATACTGTCTCTTCATATAACATACATGGGACACTATATGGGTGATTATGGCTGTTGTGTCGGGATATCTGAAACGGTTTTTATTTTAGCGCAAAATCTTCCACTATAAACAAGTTATGATTTTTGGCTATGTGTTTTCTAATTTTTTTAATTCATGAAAATTCATTTTCTCAATTATGTGTTTGAATATAATTATTTTTTACTATTTAGGGCGTTTTTACCTGTTTATATTAGTTTGAATTATTTTAGGATTTCACAACAAATTTCTGTTTCATTTGTACAAATTAGGACCCCTGTAGGTGGATTAGTAAGATAAATTATTAATATTTTGTAGAATATAATGTTTTTCTTATAATTATTTTAGTAGTATATAATATTAAATTAAATAATTGGGGTTGATATAAACTGTTTTGGTTTATTCGAATGGATAATCATCTTTAATTGATTATACTCAAGTTTATTTTCTTCTTAGATGATAATATTCACAACTAGTTGATTAGTTATATTATTTTATAAAAAAATATCTCAAATATTAAAAGAATTATATATATATTGTGTACATTTGAAAAAATATCCATTCTTATTTTCACACATTATTAAAATAATTTTGATCTCATGATTGATGTTTAATTAAAACAATTTTTCCATGAAATATTAATCATTTATGTTATTATCCAAAATATTAGAATGTCTATATTCATTAATTTTCATAGTAGAAATATTCTAATGGGCCTTATATAGACGTTTTACATTAGATTATTTCACAGTCTCCATTCCTATTTTGGTCCCCCATACAGTAGTCTAAATTCCCTGTATTTTTCCTTATTCTTGTTTGGTATCTTATTTGGAATATTGTATGGATTGATCTACACTATTTTCACCTCACCTTGTAATATAATGTCTTCTGATAAATGTCTAATTTCTATGTTTATTTTTTCTTTCTGTTCCCCATGATCTATAAAATACATTTTCTCTTAACACATTACTTTTGAGTATCCCTCACAAATGATATATATTTTTTCATAAGATACTTAAATCTCATTTCTACATCATCACCCAAACACCTATCCTCCAACCTAAAAACCCATTATTGTTGGCTTTATCAGTTTTATAGTTATGATTTCTCACACATAGTATTTTGAGTATAATACAATTCTTTTAACTCTTTAAATTTATGGTTTTTTGGTCTTTATACAATATAGTGTGATATTAATAAAGCAATTGTTCATCTAATCTATTTAACCACTTCCACCAAAACTAATTCTATATATTTTATTTTTTTAAAAGATTTAAAAAATTTCAAGCCCAATGTAGGAAAATGACCATGTTATTATGAGATTGAATCTTAATAGTGATGGTGATATGTTTGAATATTCCCTAGTAGGTTCCCAGTATAGTTATAGACTTATATAATATATCTTTTTTTTTATCAGTTATGTTTTATTCTGGTATATCAACTTTACCCCTCTATGAGGACACGCAAGTGTGACATATATACATATTATAACATTTTAAATGACTTTAGAATTTATAAAAAAAATAACTTACTTTCCAGAACCAATGTGTTTATTGTGTTTTGATATTGAAAAAGAAAATTAAATTTTTAATGAATTCAAAATTATCTTCTAGTATCCATCTCACATTATTCCCTTTTAGACACATCATATAAAACAATAATAATTGTAAACATGGGAATATAAGTATAAAAGTGGTGATCTTATATTCTTATTTCAGATACACATAAGAGATAAAAATGAATGAAAATAGGTTGGTATAATGTAAGAATGTTAGTATGTGAACATAATCATAATAATTAATCAAAATATAATATATTAATCCCAAAATAAAAATATATAATTATTATTAAGTCATGGAACAAGTATTCTAGCATAACATAACAAATGAGATGGTTTAAAGTATAAGTATGAATAAATAATTATTATATTAGAAACCACAACCAATCAATGACAATGTCGAATGCACATTAGCCTGGAAAATCATTCCATGAATCGTGGATCACATTAAAGAGACTCAGTACATAGTGAAAATAGTTTTATTGTGGATTGGTTTAACTAACTATTTAAATAATCATTGTGGTTAGAGTCCCATAATGGATTGGGTTATGTCCCATAACCCACACAATTCATTTTCTAGGATATATATCTTTTCAAAATATATTGGTGGACTATAATTGAACCACCCATCACATTATGATAAATCATACATATGTGCTCCATGTGAACATTAATACATTTCTAATTTAGACATATCTTAATAAAACCAATGAAACTGAAATGTGTATAATAAAACCCATACAATTATAAGATAATATAAATAGAAAATAAATGGTGATAATATAATAGTATCACATACCTAGTTAATCATAAGAAACATTAATGGATGTAAACCAAGTTTTAATCCCTACATATAAGAGAATTATATATTATTTAAATATATATGAATAAATATCAATTTAATTTGATAACATTTATTATAAAATTAAAAATAAAATTAAAAATTAAAATAAATATTACATTATAAGTTAATGTAAACAAGGTGATGAAGATTCACTATTAAACAATGTATTAAATTTTGTAAAATGGACTCATACATGCTCCATTCAAAATGATGATTTCTGTTACACTTTTGTAATGATATTTAACCATGGTGGAAAAAAATACATTAATTATTAAAAGAGTATTATATTTGTAATGTAATTAAATTTAATTTAGGAATACCAAATTATATTATATAATTAGTTATAAATAACTTTCAATATATAAATTGATGAGAAGTATCTGTTCCCAAGAACTAAAGATAAGGTCTTATCTTCTTACAAATTTCCATTATGATTTATTGGGAACAAAAGTGTGAAGAAATTGTAAGGGGATATGTGAAAACAATATTAACCATTATAAAAGAAAAAATATTTTTTTGAGTTATTAACAATATGTATATTTTTATATAACAGTTGTTGATTTTCAAATGATATTCATAATGAATCCCTTAAAATTACTCTCCAATTTCATGAATGTGCTTCATATATGTAACTGAACCAAAATGAAAGATAATATGTTTTACTAGTCCTTGAATAAGGGTTTAGTGTTATATAATAGTAGAAAAATCATCTCCTAATATAATTATGTTAATATTACATATTTAAATACGATAATTCGATATATAATTTTTGTATATGATAAGGAAATTTAAAATCCTTCAGGAAAACTTATATTCTTACATTATGAGTTTATCCTTCTTGACCTGGGTTCCATTGTAATGATGGGTTTATTTAAATTCATGGAATCATAGTAATCAAATATCAATTAAAGTTTTTTTTAGAGGGAAATTGGAATATAATCAAGTTTTAATTTAATATTTTTAGTGGTTTCTGGGTGGTTTAGGATGTGTCCGTTTATATGTTGGTTTTTATTGTCATTTTACAAATATTAATTCCCCAATGTATTATTTTTTTATTTTGAAGTTAATGTATATAAAAAGTGTAATATGGTTATTATGGTTCATTAATAACCTCCTAAAAAAATTTACTGATATTTTTCCATGAAGTATTATTTTTTTCACTTTGTTTATCATTCTCACATAATTTTATCATTTCAATAGGGACCCAAATTTTTCCATATTAACATAATGTTATACCTAAAAATTAAAATTAAATCTATTACTAATTTCTCAATTATTAATAAAAAATTTAACCCTTTTAATATAATTATATTTCTATTTGTGGTAAATATATCATTTAATGGAAAATATAAAATCAATAAATATAAATAGTTATTGATGAAATATAAATTCTCTAGTATCTTTTCATCCTAATAATATTTAATTTCACATATCATTTAAATGTATGCAATATATGTTTTTTTTTCATTTAAAAAATATTTTATATTAATAATTTAAATTTGATTAATTTAATTTATCAATATATAGAAATAGAATAATATTATTACAAATATCATTAAATAATATAATTTTTTACAGTAAATAATTTTTACCTTGTGCTATAAAAATTATTTATTCATCATCAAACAATTTAACATTATAAATTTAAGGGTATTAAACTATATCATTTAAATTTATAAATAAATCAAAATCCATTTTAAATAATAATATTAATTATATTATATTTATCAAATAATATGAAAATAATTTAATCGAATATTGTGGTTAATTTATTTCTAGAATTTATAATTATATTACTTTTAAATGTTTAATAAATTATAAATTAAATAAATATACATATTGGATATATGAATACTGAAAAACATATCAGATGAATTTATTTACAATGAATTTATTTCATACTTTTATATTTCTAACAATCATATTTATAATACTAGAAGAGATTCAAACATATATTCTTACATGAATTCATACTACCATGCATGCACATGCTTTAATTTTTACTCTACATGTAAATTTTAATTAAAATAACAATCCTTATTTATGTTGTTTAAAAAATAATGATAATGTTAATAAAAAACTGTGATTATGTTGATTTTATATTCATTTTGTTTTTAAATACATTACATTTTATTTACCTTATAATATTCATTATGTTGTTTCACATTGAATATTAATAACATACTAATGTTTATCATTCATTATAATATTTTATCCCAATAGAATTTTTCACATTTTGTTTTTGTCATGTGTTACATGAGAAACAAGTTATTCAACACAATAATTATTTATGTAGAAAATACCGAGTAAAATCAGATGGTCTTACACTCTTCCAACATTAAATTAATTTTCCCTTGATTTTTTTAGCGTAATGATAAAAAATTCAGGTAATTTTGTCTAATTATATTTTTGGGATCACTTATTTCTTTTTAAAAAATATTAATTAATTTGAGAACATTAACCTTTAGAGTTTTCTTATTTCATACTAATTTTTCTCTATGATTTTGGATTTTTATCAACTAAACCACATGATAGATAAAATCATTAAATTTTAAAACATATGTGCTTACCACATGAGGAGGTTAAATTATGTATTTCGTGTTAAGTGATACAAGTTACACATCATGCACATTCAAGTTTTTCTTTGGAAGGAAAACATATAAGTTGATATTGTCCTCATATTATCGAGGAAATAAAAAGAGAAATTCTATTTATTGATAAACATTTCATTCTTTATTAATATCTTAATGTTATACTACATTGATAGTCAAAATGGAACATTATCTGCAATAATAAACTCAAAATTTCGACAATGATTATTTTAAGGCCCCATCCTTAAACATTAAATAATCATTAATTAAGTCAAGAATTCACAATGAGGTTTTTTTTGGTTTACAGTTTTATAGAATTAGTAAATTACTATTACATTACATCTCAAATATTAAAAATTTTACACATCTACTTTATCCAATTATTCACAAAAATAATACTCCTTAAATAAATCAAAATTTTCATTCTATATAATGATACTAATAAATTCATTATTTCTCTTACCCTTCCCTATACACTGTGAAACACATTTAAAATAAATGGGAAGAGCATTAAAATCTTAGTAAAGGTTAAAAAATAAGGAAAACAACAGTAGTCCATGAATACATATAAATCATTAAAATCATAAATATTACTCATAAAACATAATATCTTTAACATACCTCATGAAAATATAAGATTTACGAATAAATCATAAAAATAATAAATCATAGTGGTAAATTGTGGCATCCTAAACATACTTCCTTGTAGCATTCACATCTGCACAGGTTAAAACATCATAGATATGTTTGGAATACCCATCATAGTATATTCCCTAAATCTCATAGGATAAACCTTAACATTTACCTCCATATCATTACCCAATTCATTGGAGAGATATCACTGGCTCTCCCTCCCTTAGTTTATCACGGAAGAACCTGTATATGTAAATAATTCCCAAGAACCATAATTTAATCAAAACATGAGAAATAAGTATAAAGTAAAGATAAAAATTACACAATGAAATCACAATATATCATTTCTAGATATTAACATAATAAATGATTTACAAAAACCAGTATTCATACCCAAATACCTAAAATGGGTATATGGAATTAATTTTCCTTTTAAAAACATTATAGCTTATTTGGGAAGCCAAATATCAAATAATGATCACAATGGTGGGATGGTCATTATCGTTGTGTTTTTCGAAAAGAAATATTCCATAAATCATTTAGTAAAATGCATAGAAGGAAAATATTACATCAGAAAACCATTTAATTAAATTTCAATAAACAAATATATAATTATAATATGTATAAAATAAGGTCATGTTTAAGAAAAATATTCTTTAATGAAAGGAGATTGAGATTAAGTCCCTTACCTTGAGTATGAAATTTTTTTTCGTTTATTATATTCATGAACGATAAACATAGGTAAATTTATACTTAAATCATAAAACTTTTCAAGAATATTATTCCATTTATATCACTTATTACCATCTTATAAAAATTACATTTTTATTTAAGTTAATATCTATTATTTTGTGGATATTAGGAAATTGAGTCATAAATATACTTTTGTTGATGTAAATTGTTCATGTAGAAAAAATTGATTCATCACCAAAATATTATTCATGATTTATTATTACTATATATATTTAGTATATGTGTATTTATAATATTCCATAACATTTGTAGATAATAAATGAATTTAACCGTTCTTGGAGATGGTACGTTGTACATACACATGAAAGCTACATTCATTTATTTGTTATATTAATGGAATTAAAACTAAATGATACATAGGTATATTATAATTAAAATATAATAAAAGATTTTATATAGGTCACATAAGTTCTGTAACACCATCCTTTATACATTCCATGTATGGAATGAACGGGTCATATCACATTGAGGGGGCAGTAGTCCGCACTTCCTCAAAGGATATTATCGTATTTAGACATTATAGAAAGAATAAAGGTATGTTGTGAATAAAAATTACAGAAGTATATAGAAAATATAAATATAATATATATCATATATAAATACAATGTCTTAATAATGGCCACCTTGAGGGGTTTTGGTATAAAATTGAACAATCATCGTTTCGTGAGACAGTAGTTCGCCGAACAAAGAAATAGTATGTTCGTATAAATTAGATGCAGGTGAGTGTAATTTAATTTAAGATACTTATCATAAAAACAAAAGATTATATTTAGGATAATGGGTTTGTTATATAATCAAAGAATAAGTAGAGCATTTTTAGTGGAGAATGAAAATAAACGAAAGGAACATTAGAGAATATGTTACAACTAAATCGGGTAACTTCATTTTATTTTGGACAAAAGGATTTATTGAATTTCTCTAATCACAAGGTAAGGATTATATGATAAAGCGATGGATTTCTTTATGATTATTTTAGTATAATATGTTCTATCCAATAGGTTTTATAGGTTTAAATAAGTGGGTAGATGTGGTGGCCTTTTATAAGATGGAGGAATGTCACTTTAGGAATGTCTTGAAATATTAATTTATTTTAAATTTAATTTCAGTTTAAAATAGCCCCAAACAGATTTATTTCAATGATAAGATGTTTTTGGGTCTAAAATATATCAATAAATATGTTTTAGACATGTTATGCTCACAAATGTAACCATAATATTTATCTTTAACCCTTAGTTAAAAACATTATCTCTTACCTTGTCATCTTCTATTTTCATAATATATGCTTAATTTTGTTACAATAAAATTCCAGAAGAACCATAATTATATCATTAATTTCATTTCTAACATTATATATGTTATTTGGCAGAATCATATATTCAAAAGACAATAATATCATTTACTAAAATTGTATTTGTTTTTAAAACTCATTTATGACAATTTTATCATCATTTAGTAATTAGTTTTTTTAATTCATAAAAACATGATTCTTTCGAAAAAATGAATTTACAAAAATATAATATGTAAATTATTCAAAAAAAATTGTATATGATATCAACATAATCAAATAATATTTACATTAATATTTATAATATCATTTCATGGAATCCTTTATTAATGAAGCAATCACTGCATCATTATTGTGTCATAATTAATTTTATTTATTTTATATCTAAAAAGTATCAATAAGATTTCATGATGTTGGAAATATCATTATATTTATAAAAATTGTTTATAGTCAAATATAAAAGGTATATAACCCTATATGAAAATTGGTTTAGTAAAGGATACATGTTTATGTTATATTTCTCTTTCCTCTAAATTAATTTTTATAAAAAGTCATTATCACTCCCATGTGGCTCCTGATTTGCAAAATTTTTTCATAAGGAATCTTATGGTTGGATTTAACTCATAGATTAGTATAAGGACACGTTTTAGGGTTGTTTTTTATTATTATAATATTATTTTTACCCTTATTTACCTGATTTACCCTATAACCTTGGTAAATAAAAATAATTACTGATGTAAATATTCATAATGAGAAAAAATAAAAGTTAACTATTTAAAAAGATTCAACCTTATTATTTAAAATATGGAATCCATTTTTTAAAATTAAAAACATATAAACTTTTGTAATTAATTTAAAATTAATTCTCCTATTGAAAATTAGAAAGCGTGTTTTTCAGAAGTAAAAACTACCAATAGTTTAACGTGTGTTTATTTCCAATTACAATGTTAAATAACATATAATTACCAAAATTTTATTAAATGATAAATCTGTAATCCATTTATACTTTAAGAAAATAAATAATAAGATTTAACCATAAAAATTATCTTGATGGAAAAGGTTGATTTTGATTAAAGTTTAGGGTATGTTTATTATTCATCAAAACATGATAGCTATTATAATAATATCAAAAAGTCATCCAATTTAAATTTTGATGTCCCACATATAATGAAGATGATTATTTTTTCAAATATAACACATAATGGGTTAATAACTAAATTTAAAAAGGATCACCATTAAAAGGTAGTAAAACTGCATTTATAGAAAAATACTTCGTTTACCCGAAAACTGAATTTGTTATTTTATCACATTTAGAAATCAAATTAGATGATTTTAAAACAATATAGTGAATATATAAAATATATTTTTCATTAAATAAAGATCCATAATGAGTGATATGATTTTATAAGGACAGTTATTCTCTTTTTAAAATTGGTTTTCATAAAAACACATAATTTATATTCAATTAGTTTTTATTTCCATTCCTAATAAATTTCTCTACAACGGAATCATTATTTAATCATATTTATAACATATTTTCATAATTAAATTTATACTATTTATTCCCACAATTATAATTTTTAGGTGTTAACATTGATTTAAAATAATAATAATATTATTGTAATAATTTTCAGTATAACTCAAAAATGTGTGCAACGTATGATTTCGGAGAAACACGCTGCTGTGTGTCGAGTATGCTCTCAGAAGAAATAATTGAATTTAATGTAAAATACATATCTTATTTGTAAATATTAAGAGAAATGAAAAATAATTCTTCTATATATACTTTTTATAGTACATCATTCCCCCTTTTGGAAATTTCATCCTCTTAATTTTAAAATTGGGCTCAGTAACATCACTGAAAATACCACATTGGAAAAATAGTCAATAAAAAAATCACATTAAAAGAATTAAAGTGAAGTTCAAAGGTCACCTTAGATAACACATAATAGGATTCCATATAATATAAGATGGATATATATGAGAAAAATAACCATCATGTTATGATTTAGAGCGATCAAAAATAAGACCATGAGAAAGGTAACAACCAGAAAATCACAAAATTTGGATGGCATTAATGCACATTGATATCACAGTATGTATAGTAAAATGGGAATTGTTTTTTTATGATCCTTTATATAATAAAAAAGAATTAATTTTTGATCATAATTAAGACCATAAGGAATCATACATACTTTCCATGTATAGTTTCATTCATTAATAAATAACTACCATAAACTCATGTCTTCCCCAAATGATGAGTAGTAAATATTACTTTGTTACACCTGAAGTGATAGAATCACCTTCTATAAAATATCATAATCCACAATAGATAATCTATATATTTAACCTGTCATTATACATTAACCCATAATCAAAACTGTTAGTATGAGATCATAAAATCCACAAAAAGAATAATCCTTAATAAACAGAGTTACTAATATTAATCTCTAAAATTCAATAAGAAATAACAAAAGCTTGTATATTTCCATTAAATAAACAATTTCCATTAAAATTCATCAAAATAATCCAATATATGATTTAAACCCATCATTCAGAAAGATTTTATCACATAATCATCCATGATAAATGTAAATATTTATCTCTAAAAGACATCGATTACTCTTAATGTCTCATACATAAAAGTATTTATCCTAATCACATATTCTCAAAGATAGGATTGTCATTTTCATAAATAACCCAAATCACCATATGTATATAATAAAAACATATATTCATCAAAAATAGAATTCAACCATTACTCCTCAAATAAAATCCCATAGTATTCTATTTTCATTAGTTATTTAAGGTTCCCAAAATTATGAACTCCATCCAAAACAAAAATAATAAATTAAAAAAATCATTTTCCAATACTACGTTTATCAATTTGATAAAACAGAAGTTCCCAAATTCAACAATATCTTGATACATAGAATCATTTAGAAAGAGTAAGTTATACTAACCAGGGACTTCACCATCGCATGTGGTAGGAAATACTGCCTTGTCTCCCTTAGGTTGAGGGTTCGATTCATGCGTCCTTTATTGACATGATGGGGTGTCACCTACAATCCAGGTTGTCCCTTTTTATAAAACTAAAAAATAACCCTAACAGATATAAACATTAAAATTTTTATATTCATATCATTTTCATCCCAACACATTTTAAAATCAACATCTTAATTCATTATGTCTTATATGTGTTGACATTTTTCTCCTCCGTATGATAAAATAAAACAATTCCCAATAGAAAAAATATCATACCTTGATCACGGTGTCCACCTGGTTTCATCATCATCTTGATCATGTAAATAGAATGTCTATGCAATAGAAAAAGGATTGATATATCCTTCAAAATAATTTTCTTACTTTATCCAAATAATACTTGTACAAATTGGGCCATATGGGTGTCCATTCAAAATACTTTTAAAAAATCAACATGTTTTTTCTATAATTTCAAAACATCTAATAAAACATAGTTTTTATAAAACAATCCGGTACAGTTTGAGGAGAAACATTCAACCCATTGTCTATTCCAAATACCATAAGTATGTGATGAAAGACTCAATCTTAAATGAAATATAATCAGTTTGTTCAATTATATTTTTATCCCCCAACATTTTGAAAATCATAATATTTTTCAAAATCTTGTGATAAGGTAAAATACTTGAACATTAGTTTATAATATTTACCTTTAGTGAAAATTTGATTATTTTGAGTAATATTATTTTATTAAATAAAATACATGATCCATGATTGTATTAAGGTATTTTAGAGGTGTTTGATATATCAAACAATTTCTTAAATGTGATTTGTATGATTAAAAATGCTTCAGAATCGTCTGAACATGACTTTGCAATAATTATTGAAATAAAGTCATATGTAAGTGATATACATTTCTATTGATATCCTCTTAATTCCATTTGTAACTGACATTCCTTTATCTAAAAATGTTATAAAACAACTCTTTAACTTAAATAATAGACATGCAAATTAAAAATGTGTGTAACGGAAATTCATAATCACTATTGTTGTCTAAACCATTCTAATGATACAAAATACAAGTAAATAGCCTTAAACATTGCATAATATGGAGTGAAGTTAATAATTCACATTGAGGATCTTCTTTAGGTTTAGAGTTTTAGTGAATTAGGCCTGAACTATTACATTACATCTCAAATATTACAAATTAGACACTTCTACTCTATCCAATTTTTTCACAAAAATTTATATCCTTAAATAAAGAGAGATTTATTTTCTCAATAAAAGTCTTCTTGAATTCGTCCTTTCTGTTACCCTTTCCTATATCCGGTGAAAAATATTTATATAATGTTAGATGAGAATTAAAATCCCAGTTAAGTTTATAAAATAAGGAAATAAAACAATTTATCATGAATATATACAAATCAAAGAAACAATAATTTTAAATAATAAAACATAATAACTTTACATAACCCATTAAATAATAATACATATGAATTAATCGATGAAATAATGAATCACTCAGGTAACTTTTGGAATCCCTAACGCACTAACGTTGTAGCTTTGACAACTACGTAGGGAGTAACATTCATAGGTACGTTAGAATACCCATAACAATATATTCACTAAATCTATTAAGAGAAACATAAAAGTTTTACTATATCATGAAACCCAATTAATTAGAGAAATTTCACATGATCAAATGTCCTAGGAATATCATATAACCAACATAAAATGAATTTTTTTTTGAGGAACCAAAACTTAATCATAACATATAAAACAAGCATACAAAAATTTATCATTTCTAAATTTAAATAATAATATATCATTTGAAGATATTGACATAATACATGCTTTATCAAAAACATTTTAAATACCAAATTACATAAACAGTTATAAGGAAATTATATCCTTTTAAGAACATTACCTCTTATTGAGGAAGGAAAATATCAAATAATACTCACGGTGGCAGCAAGGTGGGTATCGCCGTGTATGTTAAAAAGAAATGTTCTTTTTGTATTTATGTAAAATTATTTTTAGATGAATTATCATTTCTGAAATAATTTAATTATATTTAAATAAATATTATTATATTATACACTATATAAAATATGGTCACGTATAAACTAAAATAATCCTTAATGAATGATGATTGAGATGATGTTCCTTGCATTGAGTTCTACTTGTTAGGGTCATTATTTATATTACTAAATAATAATGGTAGGTTAATTTATAAATGCTTGAGAAACTTTTTCAATTTTATTATTCCATTTATATCTTTTATTACCACCATATAAAAATTACATAATTATTTATGTTTATTTCAATCCTTTTGTCTATATTAGGTACATGAGTTGAAAATGATCTTGTTTTGATGTAAATTGTCCATATAAAAAAACTAAATCATTTAAAAAAAGTTATTCATCATTTTAGTATCATCTATATCTAGTAAAAATTTATTTTTAATATTCCATAACATTTGGAAATAATAAATGAAATGCGCCATTCATGGAGATGGTAGGCCGTATGTACGCATGGACACTACATTAATTTATTTTTTATATTAAGTAAATGAAAACTAAATGATACCTAGTTATCTTATAATTTCCTTATAATATAAAATTTTATATATTTTACATATTTTCATTATATCAGTCCTTTATACATTTCATGTATGGAATGAACGAGTCATATAACCTTGAGGGGTGGTAGTCTGTACTTCCTCAAATGGAATTATTATATTTAAACATTATGGAAACCATAATGTTATCCTATAAATAAAAATTATATAAACGTTGAAAATATGTATATATATATATATATAATATATCGTATTTTAGGATAGTTTCATCATAAAGGCCACCATGATAGGTTGTATGATAAAATTGAACAATCAAAAATTCGGGAGGCAATAGTTCGCCGAAAGTAGAAACAATAAGTTTGTATCTATTAGATGGAGGTGTGGGTATGTGTAGTTAAAATACATCACATAAAAAATACTAGTATATTTTGGATAAATCATTTGTTATGTAATATAATAATAAAAATATAATAGGGAATGGATAAGGAAAAAAATGAAATGAACTTCAGAGAAGGCGTTACCTCTAAATTGGGTAACTTTTTCTGATTTGATCCAAAAGGATTTCATGAATTGTATTTTGGCCAAGGTAAGAATTCTAGGATGAAGGGAGTGTTTTTGGAAGGTTATGTGAGAATATTTTGAACAATACAAGAGGCTATATAATGTAAAATAAGTGGGTAGATGTGGTGGCCTTTTATTAGAGGGATGAAGGACACTTTAGGAATTTCTAGAAATATTATTTTATTATAAATTAACATATGGTTTCGAATGGACCCAAACACATTTTTTCAAATATAATGTGTTTTTGGGTTATAAAAAACTCAACCAATATGTTTTATTCAATTTTATGTCACATTTTTTATCTTACATATTATCATTAAGACTTACTTAAAAACATTAACTCTTACCATGTCTTCTTCCATTTTCATAATATATGGTTACTATAGACACTATAAAATTCCTAAAAAACCATAATTGGATAATTAATGACATTTTTAATAGTATACATGTTATTTATATGAATCATATATTTTTAGGACTATTATTCATTTAATAATATTGTATTTGTTTTTGAAAAACCATTTTTGTTAATTTTGACACTATTTATACATTGTTTTTTGTTAAAGTCATGAAAACTTGATTTATTTGAACCAAATACATTATAAGAAATATAATATGTAAATATAATCCTGAAAATTCAAGGATGTTATCAAAAAAATAAAATTATTTATATTTTAATATTTATAATGTCATTTATTTGAATCCTTTATTAATGAATCTATTATTGTATCACCATTGTGTCATAATTAAATTAATATATACAATTTATAAAAAGTATAAATAAAATACCATGATGTAGAAAATATTTTTATCCTTATATTGACTATTTATAGTTATATGTATCATATATATTACAATATATTGAAATTGTTTTAGTAAAAGAAACATGTTTATGTTATATTTCTATTTACATTAATTTAATTCATATAAAATATCATTATCAAACCCAAGTGGCTCCCAAATTCCAAATGTTAACCGTAAGGTTTATAATGGTATGAAATATCTCATAAAATATGATTAGGACACGTATCAGGGTATATTGTATTATTATATTATTTTTTGTTTACCCTTATTTACCTGATTTACATTTTAATCGTCTTAAATAAAAATTATTAATGAAGTTACGATTCCTAAGTTAAAAAAATAAAAGGTGCATATTTTCACAATTTTTAACTTATTATTAAAAATATGGAATATATTTTTCCAAATTCAAATCATTGAAATTGTAGTAATTAATTTTAAATTAATATCCATGGTCAAAACCAGAAAGTTTGTTTTTATGAAATAAAAATTACCTAATGATTAGCAAGTGTTTATGTCCGAATTCAAATTAAAATGACATATAATGACCATAATTAGATTAAATGAAATAAAAATATATAATATTTATACATAAAAACCATTAGATAATATTATTTAAACTAGTAAATTTTCTCGATCTAAAATAGATGTTTTCAACCCAAATTTTTTGTTTTTTTACATTTCATCAAAATATGGTATTTATCATAAAAGTATAAAAATTCATCCAAAGTAATTTTTTATTTTCCTTTTCAGAATATGAAATTTAGTTTTTCAAAGAGAACATAAAATGTTGTCAAAATTTAAATTCAAAATGGGTTCTCTATCAAAAGGTTGTAAAAGTGCATTTTTAGAAAAATAAATCATTTATCCAAAACATTGGATTTTTTCTTTTCTCCTATCTAAAAAACATTTAATATGAATTTAAATAATTATATTGAATGTATAATATATATTTTTAATTGAATAGAAATACATAAAGAGTGGTATGATTTTATAATGAAAAGTATTCTTTTTTTAAATAGTTTTTTTATAAAAACGAATTCTTTATATTCAATTAGTTTTTAATTCCCTTCCTAAAAAATTTGGCAACCTGTCAATAATTATTTATACATTTTCAAAACATATTTTCATTATTCAGTTGGTACTTTTCATTCCACCATTCCTATTACTAGGTGTAAAATACAATTTAAAATAATAATATTATTACTGTATTATTTTTCTGTATAACTCAATGTTGTGTGAAACATAAGATTTCAGACAAACAAATTTTTTGTGTCAACTATGCTATCGGAAAATGAATCCCCCTTAATGTAAAATTAATATCTTATTCTTAAATGTTTAAATAAATGAAAAATATTTATTCTATAAATACCTAGGTCTTTAGAATTTTCATCACTGATCTTATGCCAACTATGTAATTTTTTTATAGGGCATTGATTTTTTTAATCATTTAAATCATTTAAATAATTTAATGAGTAAATTCTTGTCTCATTAGTTTATTACATTAATACAATCCCAACTTATATGTTTTATTTTTATCCTCCTATGCAAGCCCTAATATGGTTCCTATTATTTTATATAATGGAATCAATTTTGATATGACCACTCTTCCATGGTTTGGTGTTAATACTATATTACATCGAAGTTAATTGAACCTGATCATATAATACCCACAAATTATTGAATATTAATTTTGGATTAACCATCATTCTATTGTTAATATGCAGTTTTATACATCAAATATGTTACCAATGATTGTCGAACAGTTTACCAAAACATTGAATTAGACCATAGATCATGATCATATATAACTAAGACGGGATACCTATGTATAATTTTCATATAAAATATATATATATTAGATATATTATCATGAAATAAATCATCTTGGATAGAAATAAATTTAATTTAATTTCTATGGTGATCAACTAAAACCGATATAGTATTATTAAAATTAAAAATATTGAAATGAAATGAAATAAAATATTATTAATGTTCTACCATTTATATGAAGGTATGGAGAATGATTTCATTATCCATATATACTAATTCCATTATCAATTATATCTTTAGCATACCATACACTGAGATAAAATAATTGAAGTCTCCCACTACATATTTTCAAGCACAAATTATTTCAGAGGCCTTTATAAAACTACATGCTTCATGGATGCACATGAAATAATGAAAAAAATTCAATAAACAACATCTCTTTCCGCAATTGTTTACATATGTAACACATAGTAATTTTCAAAATTACATATTTCCATCATAGTCACATTTGAACTCTATAATATTCCATACATTTTTCTGTTGTTCCATATTCTTATTTCATGAATACTTGATATTTAAAAGTATGGATGGTTGAGTATTGATTTTCTAAAGATAGTATATATACTATTCTATATTGATTTGAAATATTATCCATTGTAACATAATTATTATTAGGTCTAATTGAATCTTTTTTATGGATGGCGTAGAATGGTACTTCATTATTAGAGCTTTATTGGACTTGTTTTAAATTTAATAGTGGTAATGTATCATCCCATCATAGTCATTGATCAAATATAACCATATCTTATGGTGTATGTTCATGACCATCCATGTTAATATATACGTTAATCATAATTTTTTTAATGGTACGAGGGTAATCCCATGTTTATTGAATAAGAAAAAATCTCCCTTTTAAGGGAAAAAGGTGGAACCCTAAATAGAGACATATGTAAAACATCTTGAAAAAACAAGGCACGCAGCCGAATAGGAGTCCAAATTTCAGAAAGAAGCAAAAATCTTTATAAGAACAAGCCAGAAATTCTCATCGTAATTGGACACTATATATTTACAAATATTTATCATATATTTATTTCAACCATATCTTTTTCATAAATATCACCCCTATATGTTTTAAACCAAATATTAGGTAATTTTTCTCATCGATCGTTAACAATATCGAGTCATAAGCCCCCATCATTCCATTCTACATATATACACATCATATTACTTTTTTGATGCACTACTGTATATTAGAAACCCTTCTCTACATAATAGGGTAATATGGGTAAAAGTGTATTGACCAATATTCAATTGAGATCATGGAAATTTTCTACTCATTCGTTTTTCGTGTGAAATGTGAAACCATTTACGGTCCACTTGGTTAAATTATTTTATAGTCATCTTATAATTCCTATAGAGTCATTAAAAATATCTATAAATTCTCTGAGAACATCTTATCTCCAATATAATTGTTAGAACATGCCATTCTTTTGTCATCCCATTAATTGAAGGATCCATTTCTATAGCCTCACAAATTAGTATAAGAAAAAAAATATAATTTCATTTGATAGAATCCATTGTTGTTAAATTTTCACTTAAATGTTTCATTTCATGAGGGTTATATCCCAATCTTGAAATAATATTTGTTATCTTCCTAGGTCGTGGAATATGATAGAATATCATTTGTGATAAAAGCCAAAAATTGATGGATGAAATATATAAACACTAATTTCAACAAATCCATGTATATAGTAAGGGTATTTAACAGTCCAATCGAATCACAATGAATTCATAACTCCAAAATCATTTATAGATGGGTAAATTTTAGATGTTCAGTATTTTAGAAGTATTAAGTTCCTCATTGATGATCAAAAAAATTCATCAATATATTGTATGAAATACTTGTTCATGGTAATGATTTTCTTATGTTCAAGATAAAAATTTTGGAGATGCATGGATCTATCATAATTAGTAACAAATAAGAATTATTCTCCCTAGGGTGATAAACATTATTGTATAAAAACCTTGTCCTTATTCTATTGATATTCCCAATGAAATTCCTCTCATTCAATTAGGGTCAGTCTATATGGATTTTTGATGCAATTTTATCATATATATTTATATATATTAATAAATATACAAAATGATCTTGGGTAAGACCAAAAAATTATCAATAAATGAATAGTAATATTCTCACACTATATGAATATCTTCAGTATCATAATTTCCCAAAACATTAGATCATGATACCACTAATGGTTGAGTATTCAGTAATATATAATGGAAATAATTTCCCTATTATGTCCATAGTTATCCATTAATCAATATATGATGAAAATTTGATTTGGTATATGAAATATGACATCAATGGCACAATTTTTTATATGGGATCTATGTAGAGATAGTTAATCAAAGCCCAAAATCAATAAAATTCAAGTAAATGATGAACAATAATATTTCCAAATGTATATTCATATATTCCTCTATATAAGATAGTTTATATACATGGTATAAAATAATAACACTTCTATGATATTTTACAAATTAAAAAAATCTACCCTATTGAATGAATATTATAACACATTAGACTAATTCCCAATTTAATTAGAAGATAGTAAATCTAAAACATGATATCGCATTTTAAGTTATATAGTTGATGATAAGTGTGCCATTAATCATGTTTTTTAGACCCACATGTGCAGTTATGATTTATTTGGATTTACATTTAAGTCTTGGATTTAGAAAGTATTGATATTAATTGTTATCATTAAACATTTTATTGGTAATGTAGTTGGAATAATTTCAATTTTACATATAATTGAAGATTTGGAGCCTTAATTATCAATCACTATAATATTTATATTATTCTATTTAATTTTTTTTCCCAATTCATATTCCTCACTCATTCATTTTCATGATGTTAATTGATTCCAAACAAGAATCAATTACATATACCAGGTGATAATTTTCCAAAATTAATCTTCTTATATTTTAAAAATATGGGAAAAATAGTTTCCTTTTATTCATCGGTTTTATCATTAAGGATTCGACGAAAGTATATTTTCCACTTTTTTTACACATGTACATGATAATTATGGGATACTCAAATAACTTATTCTGCATTTAGAGTTCATCTAACTACATATTCATTTCTTCCTATATCCCCTATAATGAATTACTTTCTATGAACTAGTTTTCTGTTTTCAATGAAATTATCTGATATAATTTAACAATCAATGGTAACACCAATATAATTCAAAAATGATCTAGTGACTTTTTCATTGTAGGTTCCAGTTGATTTGTCCATGATTTTTTAGTTCTAGTAATTCCCTCTCTATTAAAGTGTGATGATTTTGAGAAAGGTATTTATTGATGAACAACTTCATTATCAAAAATCATTCAAAATATATGACTTCTCCCTAATTCAATGAATTAATATTTTGAGTCCACCATTTATTATCCTCACCGTTCAAATGAACATATTCTAAAAAAGTATATTCATTTTTTGTCACTATAGTTTAGAAAATTATTTTTCAATTATTATAATAAATTACTCTTTAATAATAGTGTTTTTATACCCAATTATTGATGGTGTATAATAATTGATATGATTCCCTCTCCATTAAAATAACACAGTGAAAAATTTCCCATAGTTGATTGTGTTCACTCCTAAGACTGATAAATTTAATATCATGATAAATATAATGTTACTCAATGTATTTGAGAGATATAATTTACCCACCCAACACATAATGCTAAACCATATAAATATGATAAACATCATCAAGAAAAAAATAGTAATTACAAGCTATATTATCTATTATCAAAAAAATAAATGGTTTTAATGAAAAAATAACCATCATATAATCATATGAATTTCATACAAATATTGATGATGGTTGCATTAGATAATATCCCCATTTAATAAAATTGTAACTCCCCATTACCATGAAATATATTGTGCTATAATATTTTATTTTTGGATTCATTTTTCATAGGGTGATTATTTTAAACAATTGTATTGGAAGGACATTTATAATGTTGAATTCATGTATTTTTTGTAATTTTCAGCATAAACCAAAGATTTATGCTTTTTTCTGGGTATTTACATGACATGTAATGGGATTACATAGACTAAAATGGACATGGAATTGATCTCATGAGTAGATTACAAGTGTGTGAATTTTACACATCATGTAAGGAAACACTTCTTGTACTATGAAAATTTTGTTTTTAATTAAAAAGGTAGAATGTTTGTCAGTGTAACTTAAAATTATTTAATTTCACAATGTGTAAATTTTTAAAAACCATAAATTTCCATACAATGATAATTATGGGAAATTATTTAGTGTTTGATGCTTCATTCTCTTTTGAATCCTCCTCTTATAAGTAGGACCTCTTAACCAATTTGGTTTTTGTTTACTAATTTCCTTTCGTATTTCTCCATTCAGTGGTTGATAAAAAATCATAGGCAATTTTTCTCATTTAGTTTTTTTCCTTTGTGTTTCATCATCATCTCAAGTTGTGTCCTGAATTTTAATATAGATTTTTGACTAGTTTGTGTTTTTGATAGTCATTTTTAGTCTCATATTTTGGATTTTCTTCTAAAGGAACATCTTCTAGTTTCAAATCACATTTTCCAAATGTAGTTTAGTTTTCAATGTTGTTGAGGTAGGTTGTTCTATTCATTCATTATTATTTTATAAATTTAATTTTTTCTTATTGATTCACTGAAATTTAAAATGGAATATCATATGTTTAAATTTATATGTATAAGTGTTTATTTTTTAAATGTAGTTTTATTTGAAAAAAAATCCATGATTTAGAGAAATAATGATTTTCAAACAATGAAATAGAAAATCCTAGATTTTAAATCATTTTATAAAGAATGTATCATGGTTTTTAAAATGTAAATTGAATAACATTTCGTAGTGGGATCCTAGGTTTCATAGAGAATGAGACATTGGAATCCTAAGTATGTATGACACCACTAGGAGGTAACATATTTCATATAGATGGACTGTGGAAGGATTTCATATTAGTTGTATATGAAGTTATGAATTTATGGGAACAGTGTTGTCTAATATGTATTTTCCCATATGCTAATACCCAAATGGAATGTGAATTATTATTTCTTGTTTACTATTTCATGATTTATTATTTCAAGTGTGTTAGCTCACATGTATATTTATAATACATTATGTATACCTACATTTTTTTATGAAAATAATTTATTTGTATTTGGAAAACATGATATGATATTTTTGGAAATCATATAGATTATTTGATAAATTTTTTACATTTTTTATTGATAAAAAAACATGTAAATAATTACACTTTTAAATTTATAACATGTACATTATTGGTTGTAGAACATGAATAGATTAATTTTCAACTTCAAATTGTGATCTATTTATCACACAATAAGCCATCCATTGGGAGAATATAGGCCTTTATTCATAGTAATGGTGAAGGTATGTAAATTTTTTACCATTCTGGATTATATTTATGTTGATGTTACAATTGGATATTTATTGGAGGTGATAATTGTTCACAAGTTGACATGTAAGATTATAATTTTAATTCATTATTGTTTAGAACAATTGGTTATGTTATATGTCAATTTTCATCCACTTTTTTGTTGTTTATATGTATTGTATTTTTTATATTCAAGAATTTTTCTTGATATTATTGTTATACTACACACCATAATAGGATGAGTTGGGTCACTATTTAGGTTAACCAAAGTTAGTTTCTTACAGTTTTGTATGAAAGGAGTTACTTATCATGAAGTCTATTAACGCTGCCTAAGATGGTTCTTTTTCTTGGGTAGATATGAGTAGGATCCACCAAATATATATAGTAGATGTAGAAAAGGGGTATGGCCAACTCACACTCATGACTGAATTTGAATTGCAATGGTTGGACAGAAAAGCATTACTATGTATTGGACCATCTAATTTGGTTCATTTGAATAAAATTTGTGGATAAATCTATTTAATTTAACCTATCAAGTATGTTTGGGGACTTGGTGATCGTAATGTTCATTTAATAATATATATAAATATTTTATTTATATTGAAATGTTCATTAAAAATGGTATTTATTTTTACGGTAGATTTCATAACATATATAAATTCTTACCATTTTAATGTATTGTTTTGGATTATGAATTTCTGATCAATGGTTATAGAGTTTTCTTGTTACTAGATGGTTATTGTCTTAATTTTTATAGAAAATTCATCCATTGATATATCTTAAAAATATAATAGGGGAATTAGTGAGTCAGTTTTCATGGTAATATACTCTTATGAATCAATTATTGGTCAATGAAATTATATATACCATTAATAATATGGGGTTAGTGAGAGTTATAATCCTGGTAGTTGTATTGGATCATGGATTAGAATTTACCATGAAGCATCCACCTATCCTTTATAGTGACAAAGGAACCCAGTAATTAGTGAAGTTGGTCAAAATGATTGAGAGGATCAACATCTTAAAAATGCATAAATATTCTCATGTGGTGGTTTCCGTGTATATTCTCAAGGGGATATGGAGAAGACAATGGGAATATATAGTGCACGATAACGTAGAAGAGTCATTTTCCTATGTTTGGTTCAATAATATATTTAATTAGATATATTATCCTTATACTTTAAGTGTGGAAATGACCTGGGAGTTTCATACCATGGTGAAATGGGAGAATACCATTATAGAGTACTCCACCAATTTTTATATGTTGGTGTATCAATCAAGAGACAATTTCACTAACAATTACATGAAGGCTTAGAGGTTTGATATGGAGATGAGGGAAAATATTGGGTCGATGTCAGTTATTTTGTTCATTTAGTTTTTTTTGTGTTAGTTGATAAATAGATATTGTCTCAGGGATTAGTATCTAGATGGAATGGTTTGGGTGGAGTTTTTATTGGTGTGGTGGTTTGGAAAGGTGCTTCTTCAAGTCATAAAAAAAGCATCAGAGTGATAATATTTATAAAGTAATAGTTTCACTAGATTATTTAGAGTAGAAATAGGTAATATGATACCAGTGTGGGAGGCTTGATCACACCAGTCCTCATTGCACTTAGTCTACTATAACTTCTCATATTTGGGGATGATTTTTTCATCTAAAAAATTTCTATTAAAATATGTACCAAGGATGTTTGGATGATCCACTTTCACTATGGGACCACAGGTTCACATTAAAGATACAACGGGTGGATGGCCTCACTCTAATGGAAATGTGGAGGTCATAGAATCTATGTCTAGAGAAAATTATTTATTAGAGTATGTTCCTATAGAATATTTAGTAGTGATAGATAGTATTATAGGTACTATGTATATTTCTTCATTTATTTTGGTATCATAATCACATATGGATGATTTTAATTATTTTATATCCTTATTGTTAGTTTATTTCTTAGGTAGTCATATAGAGATTTTATCACTACTGTATGATATTTCCATTCATCCTGGAAAGAGGATCAAATAGGGTTTCAATTTCCTCATGTTTTTGTTGGATATTGCTAACTTTGGGGTGGTTTGGGACATCATAGTGATTTATCTTGACTTCATAAACATCATTATTATCATAGATTACATTATAAATATATTGTTATGGATAAATTATTATCACGTTGATGTATAATTCCTATCATTCGATGGGGCCCCTCGTGTTTCTCAGGTAGAGTGGGTCTCTATATCAGGAAGGGCCATGTATGTTTTCCCTAACACTAGTTTAATTTTATGCAAATTTCCAAAATGATTCCTGATGAAGTAGAATATTTCATGGTTGATCGGCTACCTATTTTTTGTGTGTGCATACCCTAAGGCCTTTCTAGATTACTTTTCTAGTTTATAGCCAATGAATCTGGTCATGTCTACTGTTGACTTGTTACCTTGGATCATTAGCATTTATATTACATCCTATCAAACATAGCCTATAAAGTTAGGGGAACTTTATGTCAATATTGAGTACATTGGGTCATAGTTATTTATTAATCCTAGTGTTACACCATGGGAATAAACTAGGATCTTTTCATAGAAGTGTGATTTAAGTCTTAGTCTTTTATTTACTATCAAAAGTTGATTAGGGTGAAAACTAAGAAAAATTACCATTTACCTATAACTTATGATCTATTTGATCTTATTAGAGAAGGAAATTGGTTTAATAAAATTGAAATTCATTTAGGGTATCACTAGTTGAGATTCCATGATGATGAAATTCCATATATAGTATTTAGGTGTTGAAATAAGATTTTTTTTGTTTCTGGTTTTTCCATTTTGACTCACAGATACTCTGAGAATACTTATGGATTTGATAAACCATATTATTCATCAGTTATTGTACTATTTTATTGTGGTGTTATTATATTATATTTTGGTGTAATCTATGTTAGATAAGGATCATGTGTGCTATTTGGATTTCATTCATTGAATCATTAAATAAAATCACCTATATGGTAATTATTCCAAGAGATAGTTTTGGATATGATAGGTGGTGTTTATTAGGAATTTCATATTCATAGAGGGTAATCTCAGTGGATCCTAAACATGTATGGGTAGATATGTCATATGAAAAGCACAGAAATTTGTTGAAAACATATGATTATTGGGGTTAGAATGTTATTGTAAGTTATATTTTAGGATATATCTTGTATTGTGTCTCCTATGATGTCTTGGACCCTTATGGGTTTATTGTTTTTGTGGGATGGAAAATGTTAGAGATAATATGAGGAGTGGAAAGTGATGTTAACTACATAACTAGTATTGATTCTCTCTGACCCAGGCTCAGGTTATAATGATTTCTATGATTCATTAGGTAAATAGCTAGTATGGGGCTTAATGAAAGGGAAACAGGTTCTGGATTATGGATAATTATTGTTATTCCCTCATGAGGCTTACTTCCCATCCCATGATATTGATTTTTATGTGGTTATGAACTCACTCAGGATGTGGGAAATATATATTTTTGGGTAGTGGTTCACAATGTATTACAATCTCACAATATTGAAGTATTTTTCAATCAGAGGGATATAAACATGAGATAGGGATTATATATTGAGTATCATTATAGAATTTTTATATCATAAATACCGATATGAGAGGAATTGTTTTTGTCAATGTGTTCAGCAGAAGAGTACTTCACAATATATTGAAGGAATAAATTATCTTGTGGTCTGTGATGAGTTTTTTTTTTCAGTTTGAGACTTGGATTGAATGAGGTATGTGGGATGGTGTACATGGCTTCAATAAAGGTTAACTAGTATTTTTATGACAATTTTGTAGTTGATTTTTTGAAAAATAAGGAGAACAGATGCTTAAGAGAAATCCCAATTAGTCGTGATACCTCATGAGAGGGGTCTCAATATCCCAGTTGAGATTTGTGATTTCATAGTAGGTTATTTGTAACCTTTTCCTGAATTCGTTATTTTCTATAAAATGGATAGAAGACATTTTGGTGTGGGCACCCTAGGTCTACAAATATGTACCCCAATTTTTTACATCATAATTGGTGGTCAGGTATGAGGTGGTCTATTGATTATTTTTATAGCGGTGTCTTATTTTTTATAGAGTATATGTAGAATTCCATAAGCCTATAGGCTTTTTTTCATTTAAATTTTTTTTATGGATGTGGGATGAATTTCAATTTATCTCATTAGATTTTAACCATGGATTCCTAGTGGAAATAATGTGATTTGGGTGATTATCTATAGACTAACTAAATCAGCACATTTTAAATGAATAACTAAAATGATGAATGTGAAAAATATTGGGGACTTGTATGTCTTATATATTTTGAGACATAATGGATTATTTTTATAGTAGTTTTTAATATATAATCAAGTATAAATCTAAATTATGGAATGTTTTGAAGGAGTAAATATGTTACCAGATGAAATTGAGTAAGAATTATCATCAACAGATGGATGGATAGACATAGGGGCTATCTAGGGTTTTCACGATATTCTCCATGATTGTGTTCTTGTTGTTATTAGATCTTGGTACATGAATTTACTGTAACACCCTGATATTTTATGAGAAGTATATTTTTTATGAATTATATTATACACAAAGTAATCTTTCACTGCACACATCACCGACTTGGCTTGCAATACACGCAATCACGACTTTCCTCGATAGCGTGTGTAGTATGCAATACCGAGTTTCACAAAACAACGACATATTATTATTGAAAAGATGTTATGAATTGTATTAAATACATTTTTAATTTTATAACATTATTATTCATCTTACCCATTTTCTAGAACATGGTAAGAGAACAAAATAAATTTTTCAGGTAAAATAAGTATTTTTAAAAAAATGCAGTTTTGCCGCCTTTTGATGGCACACCCACATTAAATCTAATTTTTGACATCTTTATAAGTTAATTTTGTCAAAATAAAATTATTATTTTGAATCAGGATATAAAAATTTACTTTGGATAAATGTTTGATATTTTTCTTATAAATTTCATATTTTGATGAATAGTAAAAATACGCTAATTTTTAATTAAAAACATTTTTTTTCATTGAGATAATTTTTATGGTTAAATTATAATATTTAATGGTTTAAAATTTTAAATAGAATATAATTTTACCATTTAATATAATATATGTCATTATAATTCATTTCACATTGAATTCAAAGGTAAAAACATTTCAATCTTTGGCAATGTTTTAACATCTAAAAACCGATTTCTTAACAATGGGATTAATTTTAAATTAACTACTAAAACTTATTTTCTTTTAACATTGAAAAATGGATTCCATATTTGGAATCAGTGATTCCAAATTATGTTAATAGGCTAATTTTTTTTTGTGCATTATGAATAGTAATTACAAAAATTTTATTTACCCTAGTTAAAGGTAAATAAGGTAATTAAGGGTAAATATAAGATTATAAAATTACCCCAAAACCTTCCAAAATACTATTGGATGACTAAACGTCGACGCATATCACCTAAGGGTCGGATTAGATTCATTTAATGGAATTTGTTCCATGAAGATAGTTTAATTATTATTAAATCCAATGAAAGTGACAACATGTCACTTTCTTAAATCTTATAAGTATAATAATTTTAATTTAGTGATAAACTTTATGAAACTTCAAATATTAATAGTCCCCAGAAATCTAATACAAATATCTACATCATATGAATTTATTTATAATTTTTAAAGATTAAATAATTATCATTAATTATGACACAATACTGATGTTGAAATTATTTTATTATTTAAAATATCAAATAAATAAATTTAAAAATATTAAAATAAATATTATATGAACTATTTAATGTTCTAAACTAATTTTCTAGATACATATGACATTTTATGAATCTATTAAAGCTTTTATTTTTGAACATATATTATGTATATATTTTATTTATATTCGAATAAATGAATTGTGTCAAAATTGACACTATTGTTATTTTATAAAAATAACATATCAAAAAATTGTTTAAAAATCACATAAATATTATAAAATTAGAAATTAAAATTTATATGGACGAAAATTTCATAAAGTGTCAAATTATGGGAAACTCCCAACACATATGTAATTATTTATAATAATTTAAAACTTAGAATATTATTACCACAAATAAAATGAAATTGATTAATAAGGATAAATCAAGTTGAAAATGTTTAAAATAAATTCCTAACATGTATAAATTTTATTGGTTGATGATATTACAACCCTATAACATCTAATAATTGGATATCAGTAATTTTTGAAGTTTCTATGTGGGGTAGGGATTCAATATAAACTAATGTTTCTTATATTTCCAAAGGTGCCCCTCTCCTCCCTTATAAAAGGGAACCTCCTCCTTCTCTTCCTCACACCACATTGAGCCTTCAAGATCGGCCAAACAATACCAAATTCTTTTCTCCACTTCCCTAGGAACACCCTTGAGGTCATGGTCTTCTTCAAAGACCAATTTTAGTTCCCTAAGAGGAGGTCTCAAAGAGGCGCTTCAAAGAAGAGGTAATGTTTGTTACCGATTCTTTCAACTTTATTTCTTCTTCCACTTCTTATTTAGTTTTTTCATTGTGAAGTAATAACATAAGTATCACTCATATACTGATACTTTATTATAAGTATGAAACAACCCTATTTTCACCATCTATCCATCCTACGGAAAATGAAATCACTGCACGTGCGTACGTACGGAATACTGTTTCCACGCTGTAGTGTATTCTGGTTTTCCACCAACACCTTACATGGATGGGTATAAACATGTAAATAATAACTATATATTATTATTGTAAAGTGATATTGATTCTGAAATAGTATACATACACTCCAATACAAGTCCACAATCATGGGAACAATATCATCGATCGTGCGTGCGTACAGAATACCGTCTCCGCGATGTGATGCGACTCATTCTACATGATCTTCATTGCATAATGATTATATAAATGAATTGAATTAATAAATATGATATATATTACACTAATACCATTCTGTAAATGAGGTGTCTATAACCTAAAAACAGGAATAAGAATTTATTCGACAAAACACACATACGAACAGAAAGCAATAAACACTCGAATAACAAGTAGCAATGAAATATTACTAATAAGATGATAAGAATATGACCATATATGATATCATAAAAATAAGTATGATTCTGGAATAATTAAATGACATTATATAAATCATTATACAGGAGATTCGGACAGTTACGAAGAAAATCAAACCTAGGGTAAGGAAAATATCACAAACTCATTTTTATCCGAAATTGTTTATACATCAGAATTTACTGGGGAATATTTATCATCCACATCCATGTTTACTGAATATGTAATATTAATTCCATTCACCTAAAATTTTTTAAATCAAATTTTACCCTTCGGTGAGTTTTTAGTAATATATATGAAAGGAATCTTTTGTCGTTTTTTGTTTGAGGTACTTTTTAACTTCTCTGTCCAAAGTACGGGAAGAATGTTTTTTTAACTTATATGGTATGAATGGATTTTTAGAACATTATTTCCATGAATCTTTCTTTACATGTTTTCATGTTTATTTTTAATCAACATATTTTAGTTCAAAATTATATGACGTTTTAAGAAAGGAAAATGTTTTTGAAGTATAAAGGATATATTCCTCAAGAATGGAGTTCAAGTGTCTTATCAAAATTATTTTCTACATAAGATAATATAGGGTTCTGTTTATATCCCTATGTTTTACATTGATTTGATAATGTTGTGATGGAATTATTTTTACGATATCCTTTTATGGATTTTTTATGATGATGTGATGCTTAAGAATCCAATTTTTATTACATGGGTTATGCTATGATGTATGGTTTATGATTCTGTGGAACACATAAGAATGGTATCATTATGATATTTGTGGGACCTATAACTACCTCCAATTAATTGGGTAAAGATTTATATCTCATGAGATAGACATGGCTGGAACGACAGGTTAAACTGGTTCAGTGAAACAGGACTGAAATGAGGAGTGAACTCAGCTCAGAAATGGACTTTTTCCGCTAAGATAGTCTTGGAAATGAGTCTTGACTACTAAGAAATTATTTTATATGATTATGTGTGTATTCCACAATGATTTATGTTTTATGTTATGATTATTCAGAATACACTTCACTTCAGTGATTTATCCCATGTTATGATCTCTTTTGCAGAATAATATTTTCAAAATGTTATGTTCTTATGAATATGATATGTTTGATATTTCTTTTGTTTAACCTTACTGAGAATTTGTGCTCATCCTTTTGTATGTTTTCTTTTCCCTAGGTCAGGAAGAAATAAATTAAGTAGGATATTCCAAAAAGGAACTCTAGATATGATGATATAAATTAGAGACAACATAGAGTATTTATGAACCAGTTTTTTATGTCTCCCAGTTTCTAAAGACAATATACCTATATGGTCCTTTCATGGTTTTGTTATATGTTGTAATAAGTGTGTTTTCAATTTTGAAGCAATAACAATGTATGTAAAGTATGGGTCATTACAGTAGGTATCAGAGGAAAGGTATAGTCAACCTTTGGATACTAGGATGTGAATTCCTTAGTAAGAAACTTTAGGATATGCTTAAGCATAGAACACAATATTAGTGTTTTAAAAATGGCCATGACCAACCTATGATAAGACAATAAGTTTGATATTTTAATCTTTATTATGTGGTTTTCCTATTTTAATTAGTGTTGCTCACACTATTATTCTTGGTCTTAGTCAATGGTTTTAACCCGAAGGAACCGTGTTAATGCGGAATGCGACGGGAAATGCAATGATTGTTCCCCTGAGACACCAAACGTTATGGGAGCCGGAATGCATAATCTTTTAGACATGATCACACAACTTTCTAAAGCTATGAATCAAGCAGGACATCCAAATGAGCAAAGGATGTAGAAACAGTATATTGAATCCTTCATGAGGCAGTGTCCACCTTCATTAAGTGGGTATTCTGATCCATTAGTGGCTGAACAATGGTTCAGTACCACTTAAAAGATATTTTCAGTTCTTTAATGTTTTGAACATGATAAAGTCATCTAAGCAGTATATTGTTTGGAAGGTGATGCTGATCAATGGTGGAATCTTGTTAAGAATAAGAGGCAAATGGTTGAAATTGAGTCCATAGAATGGGATGATTTCAAGAAATTATTTTTCAATAAGCATTTCCCTCGTATTATTCGAACAAAGATGGAGAAATAGATTCTTGAACTAAAGAAAAAGGATAATTAATCCATTGGTACCAACGAAGAAAATTTTACAAGACTTGCAAGGTATGCTTCCAGAATTATTATCCAACCCGAGAGTAAGATCGATCGATTCTTTAGTGGCTAAAAACCAAGCCTTCTAAGGGCATTATCCATAAGGGACTTCAATATCTATGAAGAAATTGTTCGACGTGCTCTCAAGGTTGAGATGGAGATTGGTGTAACCCATCAGTCACATGGGTTTGATAAGAAGAGGGAAATGGAATTCAAAGGAAAATCTAAAGACCACACTGGAAATAAGATGAGTTTTCCCTTAGGCTCAAAGTGTGTAAAGAAATATGAAGGAAATTGTCTTAAGGGGACAAGAAAATTTTATAAGTGTGGAAAAGAAGGTCACAGGGAAATTGAATGTTGAAATAATGGGAAGAAGATGTCTAATGATGAAAACAAAGAAAGGGATACACATAATTAACCTACTACAATTCAATGTTTCAAGTGCAAGGAGATGGGGAATTATGAAAATCAATGCCCACATCCAAGGTTTGATTAGGATGATCGACATCAACAAACTCTTAAGGCCAAAGACAATGGAAAGTAACATGCAATTACTATCGGCGATGTGGAGTATGACAACGAAGTGGTGAGAGGTACACTTACGATCCACTCTAAAGTAGAAAATGTTTTATTAGATTCTGGATCCACCCACTCTTTTATTTATGAAGAATTTTCTATGGGTATCGTTGTATTACCCCAACAATTAGATGTTGAGTTAGATGTGACAACTCCTAATGGAACAACAGTTGCATCAAAAGTTTACAATTCTTCTCTAACTGAAGTTTGTGGGAAAGTGCTTTCTGCAAATCTTGTGATCCTTCCTATAGAATATTTTTATGTGATTCTTGGCATTGATTTGATTTCATTATATGGAGCTCATAACAATTTCCAAAAGAACGGAAGTCACATTTCATATTCCAGATCAATCCATGATCATCTATCGATGCAAGGATGAACATAACCTTCTAGTAGAAATTTCTTCCATCTTATGGGTCTTGATTCTACTACATGAAGGTTATTTATCTCAAATGGTGAGAGAGAAACTCACGATTAAGAATAAACCCATTTTATGGGAGATTGATGATATATTTCCGGTGGAATTTCCTGGTCTTCCACCAAATCTGGAAGTTGAGTTTTCAATAGAACTCATACTGGGTGCTATGCCCATTTCAAGGAGACCTTATAGAATGGCCCCAATTGAGTTGCTGGAATTGAAGAAGAAACTCCAAGAGAATCTTGATAAAGTATTCATAATCCCTAGTGCATCACCTTGGGGGGAACCTATTTTGTTTTTTAAGAAGAAAGATGGATCAATGAGACTCTGCATTTATTATCGAGAACATAACAAGATCACTATCAAGAACGAATATCCTCTCCCACGCATTGATGACCTATTTTACCAACTACGCGGATCTCAATACTTTTCCAAGATTGATCTCCGTTTAGGGTATCGTAAATTAAGGGTCAAAAGGAAGGATATACCAAAGACGACTTTACGTACAAGGTATGGACACTATGAATTTATAGTGATTCCATTTGGTCTAACTAATGTCCCTGCTATCTTCATGGATCTGATTAATATAGTCTTTAGCGACTATCTTTATTAGTTTGTGGTAGTCTTTATATATGATATTCTTGTCTATTCAAAGGGCAAGTAAGAACATGAAGATCAGTTGAGAATTGTATTAAAGACCCCAAGAAAGGATAATCTTTATGCCAAATCTACCAAGTGTGAATTTTGGCATCAAAAAGTTTCATTTTTGGGTCATATAATCTCAAAAGAGGGGATATTTGTGGATCCAGAAAAAATAAAGGTTATCGAAATATGGTTGAGACCAACAACAATAACAGAGATCCAAAGTTTTCATTCCTTGACTAGATATTACAGACGGTTTGTGAAAGAATTTTCAAGGTTATCTAACCCACTCACCAAGTTGACTCGGAAAGGAGTTATGTTTGTTTGGACGGAGGAATGTGAAGAGAATTGCAAAGAGCTAAAAAAAAGGTTAGGCAGTGCACCTGTTCTCACACTAACTTGTAGTGGAGAAAGGTTTGTGATCTACAGTGATGCATCCAATAATGAATTGGGGTGTGTTATCATGCAAAATGATATGGTTATAGCTTATGCCTCACGACAGTTGAAAATCCATGAGCAAAATTACCCAACACAAGATTTGGAGTTAGCTGCGGTAATATTTGCATTAATGATTTGGAGGCATTACCTTTATGGTGAAAGGTGTGATATTTATACTGATCATAAAAGTTTAAAGTATATTTTCACACAAAACCAGCTGAATATGCGTCAAAGAATATGGTTGGAGATGATTAAGGATTACGACTGCTCAATTCATTACCACCCTGGGAAAGCAAACTAGGTAGTAGACGCATTAAGTCGACAAGACCATGCTATCTTATCCATTATGAGGATCACAATAGATCCAATATTTATGGATTTAGAAAGGATGGATCTTGGAATTATAATTGAAGGGGAGAAATCTTATCTTTCTTAAATGAATGTTCAACCATCTATACATGTGAAGATTAAAGAGGCCCAGAAAGAATATGTAGAGTTACAAAAGAAGGTGAGAAATGTTCCTGAATTCAACCATGATTGTGATGGGATAATAAGGTTCAGAAATCGGGTTTTTGTGCCTCCCATCCCAGAATTAAAGAAGGAGATACTGGATGAGGTTCATAGTTCATCATTTTCTATTCATCATGGATGTACAAAGATGTATAGGGACCTGAAAGAGTACTTCTGGTGGGATGGCATGAAAAGAGATGTTGCTGAATATGTCTCTCGATGCTTGGTTTTTCAGAAAGTTGAAGCTGAGAGACAAACGTCTAAGGGGATGTTACAACCATTACCCATACTAGAATGGAAATGGGAAAACGACACTATGTACTTTGTCAGTGGACTTCCTAAAACATCCAAAGGCATTAAGGCTATCTGGGTTATAGTTGATCATCTTACGAAGTCGGCACACTTCATTGCTATTAGATAAAATTTTCCCCTTGATGAGATTTCCAATATATATGTAAAGGAAGCGGAAAGATTGCATGGTGTACCACTTTCCATTATATTTGATCAGCATCCGAGGTTTACCTCGAAATTCTGGCGAAGTCTTCAGCATTCTCTAGATACAGAGTTGAGTTTCAGTACTACTTACCATCCTCAGACAGACGGTCAGTCTAAGAGGACAATTAAAACTCTAGAAGACATGTTGAGAGCATGCTCTATGGATTTCAAAGGTGGTTGGGATTAACACCTAGCATTGGTGTAATTTTCTTATAATAATATCTTTCACTCCAGTATTCATATGGCTCCTTATGAAGACCTCTTTGGAAAGAATTGCATAACTCCAACTTTCTGGGATGAAGTTGGGGAAAGAAAGCTATTAGGACATGATCTTGTTGATGAGATGACAAACAAGGTCAGATCTATTCAACAACACATAAGAGCATCTGAAAGTCGACAATAAATCTATGCTGATAACTGAAGAAAAAACCTAGAGTTTGAAGTGGGTGATAATGTGTTCTTACAAATATCTCCCTGGAAGAGGGTCATGAGATTTGGAAAGAAGGGAAAGTTGATCCCTAGATATATCGATGCTTTCAAAAAACTAGATCGTGTTGGGAAGGTAGCTTACTTATTGGAGCTTCCACCGAATCTCTCTCAACTTCACGATGTGTTCCATGTATCTCTTCTGAGAAAGTACATACCTGATCCTTCACATGTACTCAGCTCAGAATTTGTACCATTGGAGCAAGATCATTCTTATGAAGAACAACCGATAGAGATTCTGGATCGTAGCAAAAAAGTCCTACGAAACAAGACAACTAGCTTGGTGAATGTTTTATAGAGGAACCACCAATTAGAAGAAGCTACATGGTAACTTGAGGATATGATGAGGGAGAGGTATCCTCATCTATTTGTTACGAATTGACGAATTTCAAGGGTGAAATTCATTTTAAGGGGGGTAGAATGTAACACGCTGATATTTTATGAGAATTATATTTTTTTATTCATTATGTTATACGCAAAAAATCTTTCACTGCACACAACACTGAATTGGATTTCATTACACGCAATAACGACCGTCCTCGAAAGCGTGTGTAGTACGCAATACCAGGTTTCACTAAACAATGATATATTATTATTGACTTGCCGTTATGAATATTATTAACTACATTTCTAATTTTATAAAATTATTATTCATCTTACACATTTTCTAGAACATAGTAAGAGAACAAAATAAATTTTTCGGGTAAAATAAGTATTATTCAAAAAATGCAGTTTTTCCGCCTTTTGATGGCGCACCCACATTAAATCTAGTTTTTGAAATGTTTATAAGTTCAATTTGACAATATAAAATTATTCTTTTTAATCAGGGTATAATATTTTACTTTGGATGAATTTTTGATATTTTTCTGATAACTTTCATATTTTGATGAATAGTAATAATGTGCTAATTTGTAATTAAAAACAATTTTTTTCATTGAGATAATTTATATGGTTAAATTATAATATTTAATGGTTTTAAATTATAAATATAATATATTTTTACCATTAAATATAACATATGTCATTATCATTAATTTCACATTGAATTCATAGGTAAAAACATTTCAATCTTTGACAATGTTTTAACTTCGAAAACTCGTTTTCTTAACAATAGGATTAATTTTAAATTAATTACTGCAACTTAGGTGTTTTGAATTTTGAAAAATGGATTCCATATTTGGAATCAGTGGGTCCAAATTATGTTAATAGACTACTTTATATTTTTTTCCATTATGGATAGTAACTATGATAAATTTTATTTACCCTAATTAAAGGTAAATCGGGTAATTAAGGGTAAAAATATTATTATAAAATTACCCGAACACATGCCAAAATCATATTGGATGACTAAAAGTCGAAAAAGATCACCTAAGGGTCGGATTAGATTCATTTAATGGAATTTGGTCCATGAAAATATTTTAATTATTATTAAAACCAATGAAAGTGACAACATGTCACTTTATTAAATCTTATAAGTATAATAATTTTAATATAGTGATAAACTCAATGAAACTTCGAACATGAATAGTCCCAAGAAATATAATACAATTATCTACATCATATAAATTTATTTAGAATTTTTAAGGATTAAATAATTATCATTAAATATGACACAATAGTGATGTTGATATTATTTTATTAATTAAAATATCAAATAAATGGTTTTAAAAATATTAAAATAAATATTATATGAACTATTTAATGTTCTCCACTAATTTTCTAGATACATTTGACATATTATGAATCTATTAAAGCTTTTAGTTTGAACATATATTCTGTATATATTTTATTTAAATTCGAATAAATGAATAGTGTCGAAATTGACACTATTGTTATTTTATTAAAAAAACATATTATAAAATTGTTTAAAATTCACAAAAAATATTTAAAATTTATATATTAAAATTTATATGGTCTAAAAGGTCATAAAGTGTCAAATTATGGAAAAATCACAACACATATGTAATTATTTATAATAATTGAAAATTTAGAATATTATTATTACCACAAATTAAATTAAATTAATAAATAAGAATAAATAATGTTGATAATGTTTAAAATAAATTCCTAACATGTCTAAATTTTATTGGTTGATGAGATTACAACCCTATATCATCTAATATTTGGATATGAGTCATTTTGGATGTTTTCAAGTGGGGATGAAATTTAATATAAACTAATATTTCTTATATTTCCAAAGGTGCCCCTCTCCTCCATTATAAAAGGCCACATCCTCTCTCTCTTCCTCACACTACTTTGAGCCTTCAATATCTGCCAAACCCTACCAATTTCTCTTCTACACTTCCTTATAATCATCCTAGAGTTCATGGTCTTCTTCAAAGACCAATTTTAGTTCCCTAAGAGAAGGTCTCAAATAGGCGCTTCAAAGAAGAGGTAATGTCTGTTACCGATTCTTTCAACTTTATTTCTTCCTCCACATATTCTTATTTAGCTTTTTAATTATGAAGTAATAACATCATTATCACTCATATACGTATATGTAATTATAAGTATGAAACAACCCTATTTCACTATCTATCCATCCTACGGAAAACGAAATCACCGCGTGTGTGTACATACGGAATACCGTCTCTACACCGTGGCGTAAACTGGTTTTCCCCCAACACCTTACATGGATTAGTATAGTGGTGTAAAGAATAACTATATATTATTATTGTAAAGTGATATTGATTCTTAAATAGTATACATACACTCCAATACAATTTCACAATCATGGGAACGATATCATCGCACGTGCGTACGTACGGAATACCGTCTCCACGATGTGATGTGACTCATTCTACATGATCTTCTTTTCATAATGATTATATAAATGAATTGAATGATTAAATATGATATATATAACACTAATACCATTACGGAAATGAGGTTTCTATAACCTAAACAGGGGAATAAGAATTTATTCGACAAAACACACATACGAACATATAGCAATAAACACCCGAATAACAAGTAGCAATGAAATATTACTAATAAGAAGCTAAGAATATGACCATATGTGATATTATAAAAATAAGTATGATTATTTAATATATCAATGACATTATTTAAATCATTATACAGGAGGTTCGGACACTTATGAAGCAAATCGGACCTAAGGTAAGGTAAAATCTCACAATCTCATTTTTATCTGGGATTGTTTATACTTCATAATTTATTGGGGAATATTTATCATCCAAATCCAGGTTTCCTCAATATGTAATATTATTTCCATCCACCTACAATTTTTTAAATCCAATTTTACCCTTCGTTGAGTTTTTAGTAAAAGATATGAAAGGAATGTATTGTTGTTTTTCGTACGAGGTACTTTTTTACTTTTCCATCCAAAGTACGGGGAGAATGTTTTTTAACATATACGGCATGTATGGATTTTTAGAACATTATTTCCATGAAGCCTACTTTACAAGTTTTCAGGTTTATTTTTAATCAACATCTTTTAGATCAAAATTATATGAAGTTTTAAGAAAGTAAAATGTTTATGAAGTAGAAAGGATATTTTCCTCAAGAATGGAGTCAAGTGTTTTATCAAAATTATTTTCAATGTAAGATAATATAGGGTTCTGTTTATATCCCTATTTTTTCATTTATTTTATTATGTTATGATGAAATTATATTTACGATATCCTTTTATGGATTATGTTATGATGACATGATGTTTAAGAATCCCATTTTTATTACATGGGTTATCCTATGATGTATGGTTTATGTTTTTGTGGCACACATATGAATGGTATCATTATGAGATGGGTGAGACCTATATATAACTCCAATTCATTGGGTAAAGATTAATATCTAATGAGATATACCTGGCTGGAATGAAAGGTTAAACCGGTTCAGTGAAACAGGACTGAAACGGGGAGTGAACTCAGTTCAGAAATGGACTTTGTCCGCTAATATAGTCTTGGCAATGAGCCTTGACTACTAAGAAATAATTTTCTGTGATTATCTGTGTATTCCACAAAGCTTCATGTTTTCAGTTATGATTATTGGGAATAAATTTCACTTCTATGATTTATCCCATGTTATTTTATCTTTTGCAGGATAAGATTTTCAAAATGTTGTGTTCTTATGAATATGATATGTTTTATAATTCTTTTTTTACCCTTACTAAGCATTTTCGCTCACCCGTTTGTATGTTTTCTTTTCCCCAGGGCAGGAAGAAGGATATTAAGTAGGATATTACAAAAAGGAACTCTAGATATGATGAAATAAATTGGAGACAACGTAGAGGATTTATGAACCAGTTGTTTATGTTTCCCAGTTTCTAAAGACACTATACCTATACGGTCCTTTCATGGTTTTGTTATATTTTTAATAAGTGTGCTTTCAATTATGAAGCAATAACAATGTATGTAAATTATGGGTCATTATATTTACCATGGTTAATTTTTTACTATAACATAAATTACAATGATTTGATTAGGATAGATCCATTTGTGTATTTGTATGGGAGGCCATGTCGATATCCCCTGTGTGGGTCATATTTGTTTGAGAGGTCCTCTGTTGGATCAAGTAGTATTAACGAGACAAAAGAGATATTTTAGATAATCTAGACCATATGATCCCAATAAAATTTCATCATAAATATTATCATGAATGTCTGCATCAACTGCTAGATATTGTGGTTGGTGATTAGGGTTTTTATCAATGTTTCACACTAATTGGGACTTCATTAAATTGGAGAAAAGGGTAAGTTAGCACTATGATTTCAAGGCCCCTTGGATATTTTTTTAGAGAAAATGGAGAATAGTCTACTATTTGGATGCCAAATCTAGTTTGACTACTTTTTTTTATGTAATTCAGGTTTCCCAATTATGCCAGTATATACCAGATCCTTCTATTTTTATTTTGTGAGAGGATGTACATCTTGAACCTCATATAACATTGTTTTATAATCTTGTTCATATTATGGATTATGAGGATAAATTCATACATTGTCAAATTATCCCCCAAGACTTGGTACTATAAAAGTTAACATATGACCACCACGAAATATGGGAGAGAGATTCATTATTAAGGGATCAATGGCCTTCTATTTTTTTGGATCCAGGGTCTTAACCACTTTATGGGGATACATTTTTTTATGATGAGTAGATTGTAGTGAATCATTACCTTAATGTAACGTATGTTCTAATCATAACATTTGTTATCCCTTTTCATTGGGTGAGTAATGTCAACAATGAAAGTAAAAGGGTTTCTATAATGGTGATGTCAAAGATTCATTGGAGTTTTCAATATAAAACTATAGTTTTTTCTATTATTGGTATTATAAATGATTTGTATTGGGATTAAAACATGATTAATGTCATTTGGAGATATCCCAGGAATTGAATACAAGGTTTGAGAATTTAACTTGTCATGCCAGAGATAATTGAATATTCTCTTTAAATGGATATGTATTTTTTGGCATAACATAAAATAAAAAATGATCACAATTAGTTTTGTTTTACATACTATTTAACCCCAAATTTTCTACTTTTGGGGAACCATATGAGTTTTTGAGGCTTCATTATATATATATCCTCCTCCTATAAGCCAGATCAATTCCATTGGCTACTTTAGGTTAATACCTTCCTTCTAGATCACACCATAAGAGGGATAACCAATAGAGATAGTAATTTAGTCTCTTTGGGTATGAATTACATTTGGTTTCATCATCATTTAGGGTTGTGGAACCAATTATGAAGGATATTTGTGATCAGATTGTGTTTTTCATAAATCATTTCCATTCTCTTATTACACCTTTTCTTATAATGAAATATTTTTTGGTATCCACTCCTCATTTTCAATTTTCATTTGGTTTTCTTTGATCATAGTGTAGAAAGATCTATTCATGGATTCAATTTCTTGAATTTAATGTTTTTTTTATAGACTATATAGAACATGAAATGTAATTTTATATTTTGAAATTGAAAATTTTTTAATTTCATGTTTTTAGCGGGGTTTTTCTTTATAAATGTAATTTCCTATATTTGGATAAAAACTTATTTTAAAACCATAATGTCAATTTTGATGTAATTTTTATTTTTTTTTAAATGTTATCATTGTTTTTAATATGGATATTGATAAATATTTCCTAGAGGATCCCTTAGGTATGTAAATAATGATTCACTGGTAGACTTAGTTTGCGTGACACCACTTGGAGGTAGCCTTTATAATATCGATGGAATGTGGTGGGACTCAATATTATTCTGATAGAACCTTATGAATTTTTTATTATCATGTGTTTATAGTACATATTTTCTCATCATCTGGAGTGCAACATGAAGTTAAATTCTTTTTTATGGTATTATATTACATTATATATTATTTTATGGATATTGTCTCACATGTATAATTATATTTTACTATGTTTCGCAACTTTTTTTTGACTACCATGTTTCTGGCATTTCATAACGTGATATTAAATTTGTTGATACCCAAAAGATTGATTGAGAAATGTTTTAAAACATTTTATCAATAAAAATTATTGTAAAAATATATTTTTTTAAAGTTATAACACGTGCACTAATTATATTATAACTTGTATAAATTAATTAGTTGTTTCCTACTTGGCTCGATTTATAACACCACACTACTTCCTTTCAGTGTTTGTAGTCCTTGTTTTTCTAGATATAAGTAATGTGAATAAAATATTATTGTGTAAATTATTCTTATTATGTTTCTATTACAATTTTGGATGTTTTGGAGATAACGGTTTATCCCATGGATTGTTTGTAGTCTATATTATTCATTCACCTTAGTTTCTCCAATTTTTATTATTTTTCCCCATTGTATTGATGTTTTACATTGGTTGTATGTCTATTTTTTCATATATTGGATAATATTTTTATATATTTTCTATACCTCACATGGTAATGGTATGACATGGGTTACATCTTTGAGGTACCTAGGTTTTTCTACTAAAAATATTTAAAATTTAAGGATGAGAACACATATGAAATTACCATTTGTAAGAGCCTTATAAAATTTCTATGATAAGCAATAATAAATTTTAATTTATTTTAATAATTATTATATTAATGATAATCTTTAATATAATAATTTCAATTGATTGTGCATTTAAAAGGAATTAGATTATGGGGTAAAATCATTCCGAAAAATAGATAAAAAGTGAGAAAATAAATTCCTTATAAAAGCTTTGAATGTGGAATATTATATCCAAATATTTATAAAGAGTGTCAATGTCATTGAAAAAATTCTATAAGAAAAACGTTTAAAAAATATACCATTTGAAAAATGAAATACTATTGAAAATACCATAATACATCATATAATAGTTTATAAATACATATATGCATCATAATAATGAATACGAACATGGGGAAGAATTATTTCTGACCAAAAGGAAGAGATATGGATGATTCTTCTTAATTTTTTTAAAATTGTAAACCAATGTGAGAGTAAATAGTCATTTTTTTAAAAACCCATTAATATATTGATGAGAATAAAATACATTCAAATTTAAATATGATAAAAAATAATGACTTAATATTTATTTTCAAACAAAAATAAACTTCACTTTAATCGTTGATTATTAATTAAACACATAACATTTCTACCAAAATCATTTATTGGAATCTATCCATCAATATAATAAAAATAACCAACATGATAACATAGTTATGTTGAAAATTTATTTCTATTACCATTCATAAATATTTCATTGTAGTAATTCCTTACACAAATAATAATTACTCATGGTTTATTTTCATCATTGGATATTAGTAAAATTGAATATTTCAAATAATGATCATAATGGTGATGTAAGTAATTATTAATTAAAAAAATTTACATCATTAATATAGTACTTAGGTTAGTGGAAACATTCTTATCCAATTTTTTATTTGTTATGAAATTAATTGTTTGAAAACTATGGGTATGTTTCAAGAGAATTGAATCTTTGGGAAATAATTTTTGGGAAATTTATAAATAACAATGAGTTATTTATTATTGGTCTTTGTTTTTCTTAACCCATTAATAATAATATTTATTAAATTTAGTATTCTTAAATAGCATATATTGACATAAATAATGATATAATACCTATTTATGGGGGGATAAGGTTCTTGTTTTTGTAACTATATTAATGTTTTTTGTGGAATTAACCTAACTAAGAACATGTTATTTTAGTGAATGAGTAAGAATTTAGAGTAATATAATATTTTAATAATTTAAAAAGGATCAAATTGATTTCAATATGAAATAATTATTGTAAATAATTGGATTTATAAATACTATAGGCGATATGAAAATTGAAAATGATAGAAAAGAACTTAGAAGCTTGATGAATTGGTCCTTCACAAATTGGGTTCCTTTGAAATGACAGATTTAGGATTTTCTTATAGATTCAATATCTATAAAAATAAAAAAAATTTGAGATGATAGAAATATTTATAAATTCAACATAGAACCTAATGATTATGGTGGCATGGAAGGGGTAGAGGTGAAGTCCTTTTATAGGTGAGTTTTTGTGGAATTTCTAAAAATAATAATTCAATAATGTATAAGGATTTAATTTAAGAGGAAATTGGATAAAAAGTATACAATACATAATAATCCTCAAAAATCACCCTATACAAAAAATTTATAGATAATGCTTCAGGATATTTAATGCCTTTATCACTCAGTTCATACCTTTCTTTCATTCTTCATCTTTACTATGTTACCTAAATTTTTATTTCAATAACTTCCTATATTTTGAAATATGATGTTAAAATACTTGACTAATTTTACAATGATTATTAATATTTGGACACCATTTAATAAAATTATATCTCTAAATATAAAATGTTTAAATTTTTTCCAAAAATTCAAAATTTTTAAATTTAAACTTTTTATTAAAATTATGTTCTTAAACATCATGTTTTCTTATTATTATTAAATATTATTTTATAATAAATATAATTTTAATAAATTTAATTCATTTATTCATTACATGAGGTTCATTATTCTAATGGGTTCAATTTTATTTATTAAGATAAATAAATACAGTAAATTTAAAAATATTTATTTAAACAAATTCACTTTTAACATTAAATAATTTGAAATAAATAATATGTATTTATATTATACACATTTATTGTCATGAATTTATTTTTATTAAATTATTTATATTCAATTTATAATAATGTCAATTCCTTATTTAATAATAATAATACAAAAAAGATAGAAATTATATGAATATTTATTGAATATTTTCCTTTCATTTCATTATAGAATTACAATTATATTATATTAAATGTATTGTCAAAAATTATATAACATTAATTTAGCTATATGAATCATTAATACATAATAAAAATATATCGAGACACTATATTTCAAATGATCATATTTTCCATGGTAATATTTTCAATTCCTCTATTAATAACACTCAGATATCATTCATATATATAATATAAATAACATTTATATGGTCATCCGTATAATTCATTTGCCCCACCCCCACTATGTGTATTATATTTTTAATTCAATACCATTTTTTCATAGTTGTAATCAGGGTTATGATCTCCATAGAAACCCAAGATGATATTGACTTTATTTTCATTCTATTTTTATTTATATTATGTAGAGACCCGAAGCCTAACGTACATTGACATTACATTACTTTGGCGGAATACTTAGTACATAACCAAAACACACACACAAGGATCGAAATAGTTTAGTGTCTTTGGAAACTCGGAATAAAATCTTCTAATCGTGGTGAAAGATCTTCAACATCTCCCATAAAGATCTTCCTTTTTTTTATTACCTAAAACTTTTTTTTTATATCCTGGGGAAATGAAAACATAAATGGGTGACCTCAAATTCTCAGTAAGGGTAAACAAAAGAAATATCAATCACATCGTATTCATAAGAACATAACATTTTGTAAATCATAACCTGCAAAAGAGAGCATAAGTTCATAACATGGGATAAATCATGGTAGTGAAATGTAATCACAATAATCATAACATAAAACATGAAACTTTGTGTCATTCACACATAATCATAGAGAATCATTTCATGTTAGTCAAGACTCATTGCCAAGACTATCTTAGTGGACAAAGTCCCTTTCTGAATCGAGTAACCCTCGTTTCAGTCCTGTTTCACTGAGCCGGTATAACCTACCATTCCAGCCATGTCTATCTCATGAGATATAAAATCTTTACCCAATTCATTTGAGGGAGATATAGGTCCCACCCATCTTATTATGAATCCTTTCTTATGTGTGCCACGTAATCAAAAAATATACATCATCGCATAACACATATAACAAAAATGGGATTCTTGAAACATCATGACATCATAAATAAATTAATATAAGATAAAGGAATTCATAAAAATAATTCCATCACAGCATTATCAAATCAATGTAATAATAGGGATAAAAACATAACCCTTTATTATCTTAGATGGAAAATAATTTTGATAAAACACTTGAACTCCATTCTTGAGGAAAATATCCTTTCTTCTTCAAAAACACTTTTATTTTCTTAACATGTCATACAATTATAAACTAAAATAAGTTGATTAAAAATAAACTTGAAAACTTGTTTAGGAAGCTTCTTGGGAATAATGTTTTAAAAATCCATTCATGCCGTATAAGTTAAAAAAAACATTCTTCGTACTTTTGTCGGAAAAGTCAAAAAGTACCTCGTACGAAAAACGACAAAAGATTCCTTTCTTATTCTTTACTAAAAACTCATCGAAGGGTAAAATTGGTTTTAAAATATTGTAAGTGGATCGAAATAATATTACATATTTAGGAAACATGGATGTGGATGATAAAATACACCCCAGTAAATTACAAAGTATAAACAATCTCGGATAGAAATGAGATTGTGATATTTCCCTTACCTTAGGTCTGATTTGCTTCGTATGTGTCCGAACCTCCTATATAATGATTTAAATATTGTCATTGACTTATTACAGAATCATATTCATTGTTATGATATCATATATTGTTCACTTATGACATTATATTACCCGTTCTTTTGTAAATTCCATGTTAAAGAAGCGTTTTGGGTAAAATCGTTTCATTTATCGTAGGTGTTTTGACTTGTTGTTCTTGACATTATTATTACTTATATCATGATTTACTTACATCCAGAATATAAAATATGATTTATATATCATATATATTCAGTATATATATATATAATATATAGATAAATGAAATGAAAAACACCGTTCATGGAGACGGTAGTCCGTACGTACGCATGAACGCTGTTTTCCTTTCCTTATTGTCTTGAATGGAAGTAAGTAGATGACATACATATATATATATATATACATAAATACAGTAGCTTTATAATGTCATATATTTCATTATTATTTCTTATATATACTTTATAATCATTCTTAAATGGTTAACATGGAGAATGAATCTCATCGTGTCGTGGAGACGGTAGTCCGTACGTACGCACGAGCGATGATATCATTTCCATAAATATTGAATTGAATTGGAGTGGATTATAAAATATATCAGAATCAATATGATGTTGTAATAACTATTTATAGTTATTCTTTACACCATTATACCCATCCATGTAAGGTGGTGGTGGAAAATAGATTACACCACGGCGTGGAGACGGTATTCCGTACGTACGCACGCGCGGTGATTTCTTTTTCCGTAGGATGGATAGATTGTGAAATAGGGTTGTTTCATACTTATAATAACATATCAGTATATGAGTGATACTGATGTTATTACGTCATAATGAAACAACCTAAGAAGTACAAGTGGAAGAAGAAATAATGATGAAACAATTGGTAACGGTAATTACCTCTTCTTTAAAGCGCCTCTTTGAGACCTCCTCTTAGGGCACTAAAATTGGTCTTTGAGGAAGACCAGAACCTCTAGGATGTTTATAGGGAAGTGTAGAAGAGATTTCGGTAGGGTTTGGCCGAGCTTGAGTGCTCAAATTGGTATGAGGAGGAGGGGGAGGAGGCGCCCTTTTATAAGGGAGGAGAGGGGCACCTATGGAATTCTTAAAAATATTAATTTATAATAAATCTATCCCCACATAAAAACCTCCAAAAATGACTCATATTCGAATATTAGATAAGATAAGGTTGTAATATCATCAACCAATAGAATTTATACATGTTAGGAATTTATTTTAAACATTATCAAAATGATTTATCCTTATTTAATCAATTTAATTTTATTGGTGGTAATAACATTCTAATTTTTAAATTATAACAAATAATTACTTATTTGTTGTGAATTGTACATAATTGGATTCTTAATAACATTTTAGATCATATAAATTTAAATTTATAATTTTGAAATATTTTGTGATTTTTAATCAATTTTATAATATGTTGTTTTTTATAAAATAACAATAGTGTCAATTTTGACACTATTCATTTATTTGAATTTAAATAAAATAAATACAGAAGATATGTTCGAACTAAAAGTTTTAATAGATTAATAAAATGTCATATTTATCTTAAAAATTATTGGAGCACAGTAAATAGTTCATATAATATTTATTTTATAATTTTTGAAACCATTTATTTGGTTTATCTCTTAATAAAATAAATACTACAACATTTTTTTATAATTATTTAATATACTTATTTGTTGCATAAAAATTAAAAATAAAATACTATGATGAAAATAAATCTATTAACTTTCACAATAACACTTTTACTCGAATTTATCATCTTAAAATCAAAATATTTAAATTGTTATATTTATTAAATTATGAAGGTGACAACTTTGGCATCATTTAAAATAAAATAATATAAGTGTCATAATCGCTTTTATAAGGCTCCAAATGGTTGCATATTCGACAATTGGATGATTATGGTTTACATTTACATGGAAAATAATTTTTGGTTAGGTATTTTGTGCTTTTTATGGTCACTATTAGTTTAATAAAAACAATATTCTTGATTTTTCACTAGAGAAACAATTTCTGCATCACTATTGTGTCATAATTAATGATAATTATTTAATCCCTAAAAATTATAAATAAATTTATATTATGTAGATAATTCCATTATCTTTCTGTAGACTATTCATGTTTGAAGTTTCATGAAGTTTATCACTAAATTAAAATTAATATACTTATAAGATTTAAGAGAGTGACATGTTGTCACTTTCTTTGGTTTTTATAATAATTAAGTTATTTTCATGGAAAAATGTCCATTAAATGATTCTAATCCGACCCTTAGGTGATATGGGTCGACTTATAGTCATCCAATAGGATTTTGACATTTTTTAGGGTAATTTTAAAATATTATATTTACCCTTAATTACCCGATTTACCTTTAACTATGGTAAATAAAATTTACCGTAGTTACTATTCATAAATCCCAAAAATAAAAAGTAGCTTATTAACATAATTTGGACCCACTGATTCCAAATATGGAATCCATTTTTCCAAATTCGATACAAAAAAGATGCAGAAATTAAATTAAAATTAATCCCGTTGTCGAAAGAAAACGGGTTTTTCTTTAAAACATTGCAAAAGATTTAATTGATTTAACCTACGAAATCAAGGTAAAATCAATGCTAATGACATACATTATATTAAATGGTAAAAATATATTCTATTTATACTTTAAAACCATTAAATATTATAATTTAACCACATAAGATATTACGATGAAAAAAGTTGTTTTTAATTAAAATATAGCGTGTTTTTACTATTCATTAAAATATGAAAGTTATCGGAAAAATATCAAAACATTATCTAATGTAAATTTTTATATCCTGATTCAAAAGAAGAATATTATTTTGTGAAATTGAACATATAAACATGTCAAAAACTATATTTAAAGTGGGTGCACCATCAAAAGGCGGTAAAACTGCATTTTTGGAAAAATACATATTATACCCGAAAAATTTATTTTGTTCTTATACCATGTTCTAGAAATGTGTAAGATGAATAATAATGTTATAAAATTAAAAATTTAGTTAATACTATTCATAACGGCTAGTTCATGACAATACTATAATAATATAACATTGTTTATTAAAACCCGGTATTGCATACAACACACGCTATCGAGGAAGGTCGCGATTGCGTGTAATGCAAGCCAAGTCGGGGTTGCGTGTTGTGAAAGAATCCTACGTTGTTTCGTATAACAGAATCCAACCATATTTCATTTATACATTTAATATATATATATATATATACTCAATGTTGCGTAGAATAACTATTATCAAAATTGTGTGTAACACGGTCCAAGAATAGTGTTGCGTATACTGAAAGCTAATACGGTGTTGCGTATAGCGCAAGGTAATCTTGGTGTAGAATACAACAAAAGACATTAATGAAATTAAAATAATATTTTTCATAAAATCTCGGGGTGTTACATTCTACCCCCCTTAAAATGAATTTCGCCCTCGAAATTCGTCGGGGTTATAAATGGTTTACTATTTGAAAGTTTCTTTGATAGAAACCCACATCGTAAAAAGGAATACCAAAACTTATCTTTAAAAACAAAAGTATGAAATGTAACGGTTACCCAAATAAACTAATCACTGGGTTTCCACATAGGTGAAAATATGGATATGGAAGAGAAATCTAACCATCATGTTCTAATGGAGAGTGGTAGAGAACATGGCTATGGAAAATCCAACAATCACAAATCCATATAATTGTGATGATCTAAGGTACCATCTGATTAATCAGATATAAGAGCACTAGGACAACATTTTTGGTTTTCAAGATCATTTCCCTAAAGTTGATGAATTTGAATTATAATAAATACTTACTTTATTTTGGTACAATATCACTATTGTTTGTGCCTTGAAAAATTTCAACTTCATCTCTTAAATAAATGAAGTTGAATTATTCGTGAAGTGTTAGCAGATCATGTGATATAATGATGGGTCATTCCATCTGTCTCAAACAAAAGGTTAGAAAAGTTATCAAAAAAAATACATAAGTCCATCTATAGTGATATTAATCATATATGGTTCATAAAATGGACTTACACTTCATATATCATACTGCTTAATATAATAAAACTTGTTTCTACTAAACAGGGACTTCCTGTAGGCCAGTGGTAGGCGATAAAGGCCAGTCGCACTTCGGTTGTGGGTTCGATTCCCACAGCCTTGTCCGAAGCGATGGGCTGTCGCTCGTCCTGCAGGTTGTCCTTTTTCTAAAACTATATTACAATAACATCCCATCAATAATATCGAGAAAACTTCTATCCTTAAACAATACTAACTTATGTACAACATAATCCATTCCAATCTTTAGGATTATCCATAATACTGTAGTCCACTCTCATAACATAGTGGAAACGATTACCAGAGATTTAACACCATCGTTGATCCCCATATATCATAAGATATGTCTTGTTGGTCATATTCCAAACATTCAAAGGCCTTAATGATGTATTCTCTTGAATACCCAGTGAACCATAGTGAAAACATGAATGCAGTTAAATGTTAACACTTTACACATACCAAAATCCTCAAAATTCTATATACTAAATCCATGATATCACTTAGTCCTTATATCAATCATGAGCTCATGAATACTGTCAAATATTTCATTTTCTCATTTTCCCTTCATTATGTGCATATCATCTTTTTTCCAAAAATACCTCAATCACTTCGAATACCACATTAGACCAATACATAAATATTCTGATACACCATAAAAGTACCTCAACAACATTATTCTTGAATACTAATACATAAACACTTCAGTCCATCCACTTCAATGACTGTCCTGGAATAAGTCCTTCCTTGATTTAGAAGTACCTTTTTAGGTCCGAGCATTGAGTTGGGTAATGCCCATGTTCTCCACAAATAAGACATTGAACTCCATAACAGTCTGTCACTCTATGACCCTTTTCTCCACACAGATAACATCGGTCCCTCCATTTGAGGTATTCCTCAAGGTTCTTCTTCCCTTCTTTAGAAATCTCAATATTCTTTTCATTATTCTCCTCAACATGAGAACATGAATAATAGTTTATCTTCCTCTTCTTTGATGAATTAGTTATACCACTAAATTTCACCTTGTTAATCATATATCGCGATGACTGATTCGGCATAATCACAATATCTTTATCTCTAGGCATTACACAATTTTGTTGCTCATAGTCACCAATTTGTCCATTGGATTCAATGTTAACCGAATTCCTTCTGGTTCCCTCCATTAACTAAAACAAAAAATGAATTTTGTGAGAGGCGAAATCATGCTAGGGAAGACAACATAGTAAAGGGGGAGCACCCTCAATATCTAACATCTTAGGTTAAATTCTAAGATCGTTACTGTAGTTCTAGGACTATATCCTATACGTATACTTATCCTTAGGGACATCCCTAGTCATACCTTAGAAATATCTCTAGGGATCTCAGTAACGTTTTCGCATCCTAGTTTCCAAAGGTTGACTAAACCTTTCCTCTGATACCAACTGTAGAGACCCGAAGCCTGATGTACATTGACATTACATTACTTTTGCGGAATACATAGTACATAACAAAAACACACACACAAGGATCGTAATAGTTTAGTGTCTTTGGAAACTCAGAATAAAATCTTCTAATCGTGGTGAAAGATCTTCAACATATCCCATAAAGATCTTCCTTTTTTTTACCTAAAACCTCTTTTTTATATCCTGGGGAAAAGAAAACATAAAAGGGTGAGCTCAAATGCTCAGTAAGGGTAAACAAAAGAAATATCAATCACATCGTATTCATAAGAACATAACATTTTGGAAATCATAACCTGCAAAAGAGAGCATAATTTCATAACATGGGATAAATCATGGTAGTGAAATGTAATCACAATAATCATAACTTAAAACATGAAACTTTGTGGAATTCACACATAATCATAGAGAATCATTTCTTGTTAGTCAAAACTCATTGCCAATACTATCTTAGTGGACAAAGTCCCTTTCTGAATCGAGTAACCCTCGTTTCAGTCCTGTTTCACTGAACCGGTATAACCTAACATTTCAGCCATGTATATCTCATGAGATATAAAATCTTTAACCAATGCATTGGAGGGAGATATAGGTCCCACCAATCTTATAATGAATCCTTTCTTATGTGTGCCACATAATCATAAAACATACATCATCGCATAACACATATAACAAAAATGGGATTCTTGAAACATCATGACATTATAAATAAATTCATATAAGATAAAGGAATTCATAAAAATAATTCCATCACAACATGATCGAATCAATGTAATAATAGGGATAAAAACAGAACCCTTTATTATCTTAGATGGAAAATAATTTTTATAAAACACTTGAACTCCATTCTTGAGAAAAATATCCTTTCTTCTTCAAAAACACTTTTCTTTTCTTAACATTTCATACAATTATAAACAAAATAAAGTTGATTAAAAATAAACTTGAAAACTTGTAAAGGAATCTTCTTGGGAATAATGTTTTAAAAATCAATTCATGCCGTATAAGTTAAAAAAACATTCTTCGTACTTTTGTCGGAAAAGTCAAAAAGTACCTCGTACGAAAAACGACAAAAGATTCCTTTCTTATTCTTTACTAAAAACTCACCGAAGGGTAAAATTGGATTTAAACTATTGTAAGTGGATGGAAATAATATTACATATTGAGGAAACATGGATGTGGATGATAAAATACACCCCAGTAAATTACAAAGTATAAACAATCTCGGATAGAAATTAGATTGTGATATTTCCCTTAACATAGGTCCGATTTGCTTCGTATGTGTCCGAACCTCCTGTATAATGATTTAAATAATGTCATTGACTTATTAAAGAATCATATTCATTGTTATGATATCATATATTGTTCACTTATGACATTATATTACCCGTTCTTTTGTAAATTCCATGTTAAAGAAGCGTTTTGGGTAAAATCGTTTCATTTATCGTAGGTGTATTGACTTGTTGTTCTTGACATTATTATTACTTATATCATGATTTACATACTTCCAGAATATAAAATATGATTTATATATCATATATATTCAGTATATATATATATAATATATAGATAAATGAAATGAAAAACACCGTTCATGGAGACGGTAGTCCGTACGTACGCTTGAACGTTGTTTTCCTTTCCTTTTTGTCTTGAATGGAACTAAGTAGATGACATACATACATATATATATATATACATAAATCCAGTAGCTTTATAATGTCATATATTTCATTATTATTTCTTATATATACTTTATAATCATTCTTAAATGGTTAACATGGAGAATGAATCTCATCGTGTCGTGGAGACGGTAGTCCGTACGTACGCACGAGCGATGATATCATTTCCATAAATATTGAATTGAATTGGAGTGGATTATACAATATATCAGAATCAATATTATGTTTTAATAACTATGTATAGTTATTCTTTACACCATTATACCCATCCATGTAAGGTGGTGGTGGAAAATAGATTACACCACGGCGTGGAGACGGTATTCCGTACGTACGCACGCGCGGTGATTTCTTTTTCCGTAGGATGGATAGATTGTGAAATAGGGTTGTTTCATACTTATAATAACATATCAGTATATGAGTGATACTGATTTTATTAATTCATAATGAAACAACCTAAGAAGAAGATGTGGAAGAAGAAATAAAGATGAAAGAATTGGTAACGGTAATTACCTCTTCTTTGAAGCGCCTCTTTGAGACCTCCTTTTAGGGCACTGAAATTGGTCTTTGAGGAAGACCAGAACCTCTAGGATGTTGCTAGGGAAGTGGAGAAGAGATTTTGGAAGGGTTTGGACGAGCTTGAGTGCTCAAATTGGTGTGAGGAGGAGGGGGAGGAGGTGCCCTTTTATAAGGGAGGAGAGGGTCACCTTTGGAATTCTTAAAAATATTAATTTATAATAAATCTAACACCACATAAAAACCTCTAAAAATGACTCATATTCGAATATTAGATAAGATAAGGTTGTAATATCATAAACCAATAGAATTTAGACATGTTAGGAATTTATTTTAAACATTATCAACATGATTTATCCTTATTTAATCAATTTAATTTTATTTGTGGTAATAAAACTCTAATTTTTAAATTATAACAAATAATTACTTATTTATTGTGAATTGTCCATAATTGGATTATTAATAACATTTTAGATCATATAAATTTAAATTTATAATTTTGAAATATTTTGTGATTTTTAATCAATTTTATAATATGTTTTTTTTATAAAATAACAATAGTGTCAATTTTGACACTATTCGTTTATTTGAATTTAAATAAAATAAATACAGAAGATATGTTCGAACTAAAAGTTTTAATAGATTCATAAAATGTAATATGTATCTTAAAAATTATTGGATCACATTAAATAGTTCATATAATATTTATTTTATTATTTTTGAAAACATTTATTTGGTTTATCTCTTAAAAAAATAAATACTACAACATTTTTGTATAATTATTTAATATACTTATTTTTTTCATTAAAATTAAAAATAAAATCCTATGATGAAAATAAATCTATTACCTTTCACAATAATACTTTTACTATAATTTATCATCTTAAAGTCACAATATTTAAATTGTTATAATTATTAAATTATGAAGGTGAAAACTTTGGCATCATTTAAAATAAAATAATATAAGTTTCATAATCGCTTTTATAAGGCTCCAAATGGTCAAATATTCGACAATTGGATGCTTATGTTTTACATTTACATGGAAAATAAGTTTTGGTTAGGTATATTTGCATTTTATGGTCACTATTAGTTTAATAAAAACAATATTCTTGATTTTTCACTAGATAAACAATTTCTGCATCACTATTGTGTCATAATTAATGATAATTATTTAATCCCTAAAAATTATAAATAAATTTATATTATGTAGATAATTCCATTATATTTAAGGAAACTATTCATGTTCGAAGTTTCATGAAGTTCATCACTAAATTAAAATTAATATACTTATAAGATTTAAGAGAGTGACATGTTGTCACTTTCTTTGGTTTTAATAATAATTAAGTTATTTTCATGGACCAATGTCCATTAAATGATTCTAATCCGACCCTTAGGTGATATGGGTCGACTTTTAGTCATCCAATAGGATTTTGAAATTTGTTAGGGTAATTTTAATATATTATATTTACCCTTAATTACCCGATTTACCTTTAACTATGGTAAATAAAATTTACCGTAGTTACTATTCATAATTTCCAAAAAACAAGTAGCTTATTAACATAATTTGGACCCACTGATTCCAAATATGGAATCCATTTTTCCAAATTCAATACACAAAAGATGCAGAAATTAAATTAAAATTAATCCCGTTGTCGAACGAAAACGGGTTTTTCTTTAAAACATTGCAAAAGATTGAATTGATTTAACCTACGAATTCAAGGTAAAATCAATGCTAATGACATACATTATATTAAATTGTAAAAATATATTCTATTTATACTTTAAAACCATTAAATATTATAATTTAACCACATAAGATATTACGATGAAAAAAGTTGTTTTTAATTAAAATATAGCGTGTTTTTACTATTCATTAAAATATTAAAGTTATCGGAAAAATATCAAAACTTTATCTAATGTAAATTTTTATATCCTGATTCAAAAGAAGAATATTATTTTTTCAAATTTAACATATAAACATGTCAAAAACTATATTTAAAGTAGGTGCGCCATCAAAAGGCGGTAAAACTGCATTTTTTGAAAAATACTTATTTTACCCGAAAAATTTATTTTGTTCTTATACCATGTTATAGAAATGTGTAAGATGAATAATAATGTTATAAAATTCAAAATTTAGTTAATAATATTCATAACGGCTAGTTCATGACAATATTATAATAATATAACATTGTTTATTAAAACCCGGTATTGCGTACAACACACGCTATCGAGGAAGGTCGCGATTGCGTGTAATGTAAGCCAAGTCGGGGTTGCGTGTTGTGAAAGAATCCTTCGTTGTTTCGTATAACAGAATCCAACCATATTTCATTTATACATTTAATATATATATATATATATATATACTCAATGTTGCGTAGAATAACTATTATCAAAATTGTGTGTAACACGGTCCAAGAATAGTGTTGCGTATACTGCAAGCTAATACAGTGTTGCATATAGCGCAAGGTAATCTTAGTGTAGAATACAACAAAAGACATTAATGAAATTAAAATAATATTTTTCATAAAATCTCGGGGTGTTACATATTATGTTTGATTACTCCTAATGATTTTCTATTTATTTTTCATAATTAATCATAAAAATTTATTAATAGTGATCATCTACTATAAAATTTTATCTCATTTAAATTTATCACATTGTATCTTACTTCAGTGATGCATGTCAAAAAACCTATTTAATAAAATATTTATTTTAATTAAAAAAATTGTAATATTGTGGTGTTTTAATCCCTATAAGCATGAATGAGGTTTTTCGATTTGTCAGTAGATTTTACTATCCTCGACAAAAGGATGATCCCAATCACTTGGTTTGAAAAGGACTGGTTTCTCAGATTCTGTCTCTAGATGAATTTTTTTTATATAACCTATATTCTTGATCATAATTAGTTTCCTTAAAAATAAAGAATGGTGGAAGTGTATCTACAATGCCTAAATGTCCAAAATTTTCTGAAGTGTGGTATAACTATTTTTTCATAACATTTCTATAGTTTCGTTATTATTTATATTACATTTATTATATTATTATTCTTCATTTAATTTCATATATTTTAGTTTTCATTTATCTTATGAAGTAAATTAATATTTTTGAAGCTCATAATAACTTTTTTTTAGGGGGAACTATGTTTCATTTGTTCTTTCCCATAATAAAATCCATATGAATAATTTCTAATAAATTTTGTAGATTATTCATTCATTCCTATGATACAAAATTATAATTTGATGGAATTTATGTGTAACTAAAATTTGAAACAAAATTTAATACATATTGTTCTTAAACCATATTTTATATAAGATTTTGAGTATAACTTATATATTTTAATTTATTCATTATTCAACCAATAGATTATTAATTAGATAAACCATCAAAAAAATAATATAAAAATCCTTATAAGTTATTCTCTCGCATATAATCATAATAAAATAATTATAAATACAAAAGGAGACAGACCTTTATTGAAGGAATTTTAATATAAGAAAATAATTGACTTAAAAAACATTATAACATGAAAATAATTCTATATATAAAAAGTATGTAATTTTTCCCCCATATCCATAGTCTTAGAAACCATATGTTTTATCATCAAATCAGTTCCAATGTTACAACATTTAAACATTATTTGTAGAATAATGAGTGTTTCTAAATTATTATTTTTTAAAATAAATAACAATTCTTTGATTGATGGAATTACATGAAACACCAATTCACGCTTCTATTGAATACAACAATAGGAAATATATCACTTTATGAAACACTTGGTTATCTTATGTGACACACAATTCTGAGTTTTATCAAAACCTTAACATATTATTGATATAGTCATTTAATCATGAATTTTGTAATATAGCTCTTAGAAATAGAAAAAATGAATAACAAAAAATAATTCTTAAATAATAATTCCAATTTTTTTATATAAAGGAATATATTGAAATTAAAATACATATCATTCAGTAAAATCGTAAAATATTTTAAAATAATTTTTTCTCAAAGATATCATTTGTATCTTTTAGTGGGAAAAATAAAATTCATTTCTAAAACATTTATAAAAATGAATTTGATAAAACAAAATCATTTTTTTCATTCAAAATTTTGAAATTATCTTTGGGTAATTTTTTTTGTTTTCAAGAAAATTTTTAATTTTCTCATCAATAATGAAAAATATTGAGTATTATATATTAATTTATTTTTCATTTAATTTAATTATAATTTTTTATAAACTTTTTTATTTTATTTTAATGAATAATTAGATAAATTATACATATATTAATCGAATTTCGGTCTTTGGAATGAATTTATTATTTAAATTGAATATAAATTAATTTGTAAACATTTAAACATTTTTGCTTTAAAAAACAACTTTCTCATTACACTTGTGGGATTAATTTTTAATTATTCTCTCAACATCTATGATGGAAATTTAGAAAAATTGATTCCGTAATTTTAATCAAAAAAATTTATATTTTCACATAATTAGAACACAATATTTTTACCAATGTTAATTTTGAAAGAAAATAAAATTAAATACAGCTATTAAGGTAAAAACATTATTCAATAGTGGGTAATATTAGAACATAATGTGTAACAACGACACAAAAAATTTCCAAAACTCAGTTTATGGAAATATTTATACCATATCATGTCTATTGTTATCATTTGATGTGTTTTGGACAATTTTTTCATATGAAAAACATTGGGGGAATTCTTTCATTGAAAACATTGTGTGATTTCCTTACACATTCCTTATAAAACAACACAAAATATCACCATCTCTTCACACCATTAAAATAAATTAGATCATCCATGACCATAAAAAATAACATTTCAAAATCCCTACATGTATCCTGATATCTTTACATTTGGTATAATCCAACACAGAAAGTCCTTTGGTTCAAAAGAGGAGATAGCCAATGAATATTTAATGATCAACAATGAACGTTCTTGTTATATTTCTTCCTAAAATAGATTAAAATAAATTTATATAATTGTTATATAATAAAATAGTTATATTATATTATATTATATGTTTTTATGTTAAGGTTAAAACCAAAAACCACACACACCTACCTTAAAAAGATTTTGAAATCATTATTCTTGTATACGGTGGACTACAGCTTGGAGAACTGATGTTATACTTTTTTCCATTTACACATATCATGGTTGGGAATAATGATGTATATTATAATTATATATTATATTTAGGATATTAATTATATTATTATTATTCAATAATTTTAATATCAAAAATAACTTTATTCTTTTGATTTTGTGAGAATATGATATTGGCATTCATGTGTATGACATACTACTACCTTGCAAAGTGATGAGACTCATTCACACATTACATGGAAAGTATTAAGATAGGTTTGAAAATAATTTAGTACATATACTAAATAAATATTATTATATAATTATTTTGTATCATTTTATTTTTTTTCTATCAAATCGATAAGAAAATGATAAATAACATTCATGTATACCTACAGCGTACTATCTCCATGAATGGGGCATTTAATTTCCTATCACTAAATATTAGTGATTACTGTAAATATATTTATGTTAAATATGATGTATAGTTGTATAATTGTTAAAATTTTACATATTATCAATAATGATAATTTAAATAGATTCAAGAATTTAACACCCCATGATTTCATAGTAATTTATTTTCTTTAAATTCAATAGCTTGCGCTACACCGAACACCGAGTTCGAGCGCACCTTGCTAACCAAACTAGCCGATCAAAATATGTTATGAATATTATTAACTAAATTGGGAATTTCATATACTCCATATAATTTTATAATCCATATTATGTGTTTCTTAAAAATAATATAAGAACAAATTCAATTTTTTAGATGAAAGAAGTATTTTAAAAAAAATTAAATTTAACCACCTTTTAATTGAAACCCATTTTAAAACCAATATTTGACACAATTATATTTTAGATATATTGAAATTAAATTATTATTTAGTATCAAGACATAAAAATTTATTTTGGATTAATTTTTTGGTACTTTTCTGATAACTTTCTTATTTTAATGAATACAGAAAAATACTAAATTTTAATTGAAAACAACCATTTTAATAGAAATAACTTATAGTGTTAAATTATGTATTTGAATAGTTTGGAAATATAATTATATTATATTTTTATCATTTAATACAATTTAGATCTTTATAAGTAATTTCGCAATTATATTTGACCTAAACGCATGTCAATATTTTGATTGTTTTTACTTTTTTAAAAACCATCATTTCGGTTTTGACAATGGTAATTAATTTAAAATTAATTAATATAAATTATATGGCTATAATTTGTTAAAATAGTATTAATTTTTTAATTCATTATATCAAAATTATATTAGGGTAAATTTTTGGTATTTTTCTATAAACATGTATTTTTTGAGGAATAGTGAAAAAACACTACTTTATTGGTTAAAATTGAAATTTTATTTAAATAATCAGATATTTTATTTTAATTTATTTTAAGTAAAAATAGATACATTAAACCTATATATTATCAATTTAATTTATTGGAGTCATTTTGTAATATGTTTAGATTTATAAAATTTTATCAAATCTGTTACCGTCTTTTACCTACCTCCTAGTAACATTTGCTAATTTGTATAAAACATAATTTTTCCACTTTTGTGAGTTGAAATTCAAAAATACGAGAGTCATGGTTGATATCAGTAACTAAAATGTGGTTTAATAGGATGAAAAAAATTTGTGGTGAATAGTAACTTTTTACTTTTATTTATCAGATTTAAAAGTAAATAGGGGAATTAAGGGTATAAATGATATTATAATTACTATGAAACATTCCATAATTCTATTGGATATGTTTAATTCCACTGGAAACAACCATAGGAATAAAAAATGATATTTTAGGTCCATTTTTATTTGATTAGGTCAATTATTATTATTTAAATCAAATAAGAGTTAAAAGTGTTAAATTCAATGTTTAATAATTAAACCATTTTTAATACAGGGTTACACATAAGATAAAATGAACTATAAATATTAATTATAAAGTTAAAAATATTTCTTACGTAATGATATTTTATTTGTAATATTTATACTTTAAATAATTAAATTCATTTATGACACAATGACGATGCAGAAATTTCCATATTAATGAATGATTAAAATAATTAATTTTATAAATATCCAAATAAATCTAATTTGAGACTTTAAATTTATTCCACTAATATTATAGGTTAATATTACATGTTTTTATTGATTAAATGTATTATGTTTGATGTAATAAATTTTTTATTACTTTAAAAGAATTCAATTATTAAATAATGTCAAAATTGACATTAATGAGTTTTTTTAAAAAATATAACATTATTGGTTGATATAACAATCCTAAAAATATTATGATCGACCAAAATACTTATATAATAATATTTTAATCAATAATGAACCACTTAGGGTTCTCTTGGATGTTTATAGTAAGTATATTAACCATATAATATAAAAATGCACAGTGACATGGTAAATGTCAAATTGTTTAAATAAGAGTTAAATCTAAATTATAAGGTTAATATAGTGACTCAAACCTATCTAAAACCTATATTATTTGAGTTTTTAAACCCATACCTACCTTATAAATTAAATAATTCATTTATTATCCATTATAATCCGAAAATGATTTTATTATAAAATAATATTTCAATATTTTCCTAAGGTTCCCCTCACCACACTTATAAAAGGGAAATTCCCCTTCTCTCAAATTCACACTTTCATGGCCATTTGGCTCATCCAAACCCTACCCAAATTTCTACCAAACTGTCCAAACATCATTCTAGAGGACTTAATTTAGTATGAAATCCAACTTATGGAGCCCTTTTGAACAAATAAAAAGGAATAACCAGAAGAAGCGGTAAATATTTCATCACCTCTTTCCAGTTATTTTCTTCTTCCACTTCCCTTTTCTTTGTTGTTTCCATTCTAAAATAATAAATCTAGTATACTCTATATACTGTGATTTTATTATAAAAATTTTATAACCATAGTCATTATTCTATCCATCCTATAAATGAAAAAGTCACCATACGTGTGTAAGTACGGATTACCATCTCTACGTCATGGTGTAGTTTGTTAATCAAACACTTTATCATTTTTATTGGTATAATAATTAGTATAAATTATGTAAATAATAAATATAACATTTTAATTATTCTTTATATGATATAATATCCAATTACATACAATTTTAATATAAAAATAATGATATTGTCGCTCATCCGTACGTACCGATTACCGTCTCCACGGACACAATGAGATTCATTCCCCATCATATCCATTCAAGAGAAATTTTTATTTTATGATTTCAAATAATGTTTTTAAATACTTAATATCATTCAGAATACTAATAAGATACATTTTATCCATAACATACATTTCATATTTAACAAATCATATAAAGGAAAATGAATCAGTTAACAACCGAAATGATGATACTATTGAAATATCATTAAAAATGCAATATTTTAAGATCATATATAATATCATATTAATGTATATGGTTCTTGTATAATTTAATAATAATTATTTCACCATTATATAGGAAGATAATCTACCCATGACCAAGTAAAAGTAGAAGGTATGAGATTTTCATCTCACTATTAATCTCGTGAGATTCATGCTATATTTGCCACTATCAACTTTTGTGTGGTGTATTTACTCCCCATGATTGTATATTTTGCATAAAATACATTTATTTATTGGTATATACATAATAATTATATAATCCTTTTTCCATGGGGTATATGTTTCTTATGTTATCAAATCAGTAGGGTAATTTCAAATTTCAATTTCAACTCATTCGGTTTTACGCTAACTTCATTGATTACATTACTCCAAGATTATGTGTGAAATCACTGTTTATTTACTTATGTAGTAATTTCCACTACTGATTGTGTGGATATAAATTTTATACACATAATAACTCCATTGATAAATTCTCAAGTCATTGGTATAAACATGATTATAGTAATTTTAAATCAATTTCTATTCATTGAGTTAAACATCCATGTCATTGGTGTTGTTTTTACTGGAATATTTTTGAATATCCTCTGATTTATTTACACATAATATCCAATAATATTGAGGGTATTTATATTTGTCACACATAATTATGTAATTAATTAATCCTTAACCTAAGGATGTGGTCTTTATAATGGAATTTATCCTAACTAACATTCCATTGATACTTCTTTGTTGGTATGCGCCAATTCACTTTTATTTGGGGTATATACTATAATTTGACATAGTATATCACGAATCCCTTTATTCTCATGATATTATAATTTTTTTAATACCTCAATTATTTGTATTCAATAATCTATCATTTGGTTAGGAACCCTAACTAAAATATCATTTTAAATATTTTAAAATTTCATTCTTCTAAAACGTCTCATTAATGTCCATGTTTAAAAAATGGTTTTAAGGTATTATTTTTTATAGAAATTAATGTTTTAAAATATAAATTCCATTTAAAGGTTTCAAAGACTTATGGGAAAGTTTGATTCAAAAATCTATTTTAAATAGCTTCTTAATAAACAATGAGATTTTTAAATGTTTTCATGAAAAAGGGATATTTCACTAAATGATTTTTACTGATCATTTTCTATTATTTCAAAATACTTTAGAGGATATTATTCTTGACCAAGGTTGTTTTATTTTGAAACAAATATTTTATTCTATATTTAAGGGTTTGTGACATGTTTGACTGTTAATTTGTTATTTTTATACCATTCATGGTTTATGGATAAATTATTGACATTTCGTATGCTAGTTTTAATATGAATGTTTATGATAAGTTTCATATTTTCATATGTAGAATGCATTAGACTTAGTAAGTGATGGGTGGAGCCCGCTATAGTTCTTTGATGCATCAGTGGTTTTATGAGACAAACTCGTGTCTTGGCATAAGGCGTTGAAAAAATCTTATTTGTAGTCTTGGCATGAGGCCTTGAATAAGTGATTATAAAGTCTAGAAATATGAATCCCATCAATATGAAAGTAGTTATTGATATTTCATGTGATTATTCGACTTTTATAATAACCAAGGGAATAATTAAATGGAATTATATGATTTTACCTTTTCCATATTATGTTGATGTTTGAGATAAAAGGATTTTGTTTTATTCTTATACATTTCTTTAAATGCTTATGATTATTTATGAAAGTTTCTGTTATATTTTTGTCCTTACTGACCATATGAGCTCACCCCTTTCTATGTTTAATTTTTTCTTGAATATGAAGAAGTATTGTATGGTTGACAAGTAGGGATAGAAAAAGGATATATGTGTGTTTAAAAAGGGGATAAATTGTTTTTTATGTTTTTATTTCATTATGTAATTTATAACATATGAGTGTATCTAGAAAATCCAAGGCTAATAAACTGATCAATCTTTTAGGACATGATTCCTTGTATCATGAAAATGTTATTTAATAATTCATCAACTCTGAGTAATTGTGTTCCAGATATTATAGTTTGTATCAAAGATAGTTTAGTATAATCCTTGGAAGCTGGATTTAGAAAAACTCTGATTAGAAAACACTTCCCTATGATAGAACATGAGGAATAATATAGAAGAACGTCAAAAAAGATGGTAATGTAAATATTATATGGGTTTTCTATACAATACATCCATGTCTCGATACGAGTTGTTAAAGGATGATCTAGAATAGATGTACCTAGGAGTGACAACTCTGATAAGGTGTTTTGGGCTTGACCCGAGGTATCTTGGTACATGACAACGGGCCATTCTGCACTCTTTGTTACGACACTCATGAGGGATATGATTAGGATAATTCAGATTTTTATTACAAACCAACATGTTGGATATTAAAATAAGATGATAATAAATAACCATGGTTAATCCTAAGGTGTTTTAGATTTAAAATAATGTGTTATGATATTGTCTAAATGATTTTATGACTCACACTATAATTTCTTATGTTAGTCAATGGTTGGATTCCAATGAAGTCATAGTAACGTTGAACATGATGTACAAGGTTGACACGGTGGTTTAAATGAGAAAAAAAATTCATTGTTGATAGGTTTAAAATATATCATGATCATGTTGAATAATTTTTTCAAAAATATGATCAACACATATATATTAAACAACTCCTAGACTCTATAAAGAACAGAAATCCAGACAATGTTTAGAGCTCCAGGAGTGGTGACCATGGAGAAAATAATGTTAAATATCCATCATACCGGAAATGTGGATAGAAACACCTAGGGAAGTTTATGAATGGAAAAAATGATTTTTGTGTGGAAAAGTATGACATAAAGTAAAGAATTGCAGAGGAAAAATGTAGATTACTATGGGAAAATAATAAAAATGATCACAAGAATCCATTTACAGTCATTTTTGGGAAATTTAGTGGACCTGTGCATTACCCGAGTGAATTCCCTATCTTATAGGGTAACCTCTTAGTCATGGATGATCCTATTTTGAAATATATGAATAGTAAAATGTTTAAAAGTATTAGTGCTCTTTGTTTATGGGATTACTTTGGAATACATTTCTATTGTATGTGTAACCCTAGAGTTTGATATGTGTAAATGCAATTTTAGGAAGAACTGTCTTTTCTATTGTTTATATAGTTATAAATAACCAATTGGGTATATATGATCCTTGAATTTGAGGTAATTACATGTTATTAAATTTTGGGATGAAAATGTGAAGTATGAGATAACATTTGTGGTGAAATAATGTTATAGTTTTTTTAGGAATTTATCTCATTTTCGGTGTAACACCCCAAGTAAATAAAGAATATGACATATTCATATTTATCCATATTTGTGAATAAAATATTAATACGACTTTAATGGGGACTCTATGCTCGATGGCGTACCCAACACGCAACAACGAGTTTCTTGGGAATCTTACGTTGCACTCTCATAATAAATTAATATTATTTTAAATGGTAGTTATCATGTAGCCGTTGTATTGGAAGAAATGGATATAAATAACTAAAATATGATTATATCTGTTTTTAAATGTTTTTACATTTATCCAATAAAAGATAAAGGCATAAAATACAGAAAGAATTCAATTTTAGGCGTATATGCCCTAGTTTTCACTAAAGGTTCACTTATCACCTTTTGATGGAGAACCGTCATTAAATATAGTTTTGTTCACTCTTATAAATCCTTTTGGACCAAATAAAACTTTTCTTAAGATTTGGGACATCAAAATTTACTTTGTGTAATTTTTTGGTATCTTTCTGATAAAGTTCATTTTTTAATGAATAGTGTAAAATGTTGAATTTTAATTCAAAACCACTTTTTAATCTAATTTATTTATATGAATATATTATCTTTTGAATTGGTTTTAATGTTAAATTAGAATATATTTTTACCATTAAATCCAATAGTGGTCGTTGGAATTAATTTCACTTTGAAATCAGACTTAAACTAGTGTCAATCTTTTGATACTTATTGTTTCATAAAAACAAGCTATTTGCTCTGACAGCGGGAATTAATTATTAAATTAATTAATGTGACTTATATGTTTTGAATTTTGTAAAATAGACTTCATTTTTGAATTAGGAATATCAAATATATCTTAGGGTGAATTTTGGGGATTTTTCGGAAAAACGTCAATTTTTGATGAATAGTGAGACCACTAAGTGGTACTTATAAAAACTGATTTTTCTGTTTAAATGAAATTATTCCATATTTGTGTTTTGAATTTCAGAAATCCTACATACATGGTTGTCATTGAGAAGTAAAATGTGGTTCAATGGGATAAAAATAATTTTTTTGGTGAATAGTAACTTATTAAGTTTTTAATCGCGATTAGAGGTAATTAGTGTAGTTTAAGGTAAAAATAAGGTTTTAATAATATGAAATGAACTTGACACATGTCCTAACCTCATTGGATGTGTCGTGGCCGACCAAGAAAACCCATGGGTCAACTTGGGGACCCCATGAAGCCACTTTGGTTGGAAAATGACATTAATATCCTTTTATTTAAAGTTAAAGTAAAAATGAGACAAACATGAAATGTTTTACTAAAACAATTTTTACATGGGGTTATAAAAATAATATTTTTGACTATAAATATTCATTGGAAAGATAAAACTATTTCATAGATCATAATATTTGTTTTATAATTTTTAGACATTAAATAAATTAAATTATTTATGACATCATGATGATGCAGCGATGACCTCATTATTTAACGATTTAAATAAAATGGAAAGATAATATAATATGTAAGACCTAAACATGTCCAAAACCTATTGGATGAGTGGATTTAGAACTCTTATCACCTTATCCTCGAAAAAAGTCATTGTGGGACCTCTTAAATTTGAATACCATTTTAATATAAAGTGACTTTTCTTTACCTTCCAAGAGTGCCCCTCCTCTCCTCTTATAAAAGGCCCCCACCTCTACCTCTTTACCCACACTCCCAAAGTCTTTGGCTCGGCGAAACTCTACCCATTTTGTCTCTCCACTTCCCTCTTTTACTCCTTGAAGCCTCACTTTGGGCAGAAGTCTTTTCAAGGAAGCCTTTGTGCTCAAACCAACGGGAGTTACCCAATTTTAAGGCAATGTCTTCACTTGAGTCCTTTTGTTTTATTTTGCTTCTCCAACCCCATAAACTCTTTTTATTCATTTATTTTGTAACAACTCCAGTATCATCAATATACTAGGATGTTTTTATAAGATGTATTCGAGCTACAATTTCACACACCTACATCTAATGGTTGAAGAACATACTGTTTCTGTGGATGGTGAATTTCAGCCTCCCGAAACGATGATTGTTCAACATTCTTTTAACAGCATCAATGGTGGACATTAAGATGACACTATACTTGTATATAATATATAATATGTTTATGTTTTCCTTAAGATTCTTTATTTTTCATTTTGGGCATACCTTTATGGTTTCCATTATGGGTAAACGTGATATCTTCATTTATGGAAGTGCAGACTAACACCGCCTCAAAGTGATGTGATTCGTTAAGGCCATATGTGGGACGTATAAAGGATGGATTTAAAGTTATTATATATGATGTTATACTGGAATTATAATATACCTCTATATCATTATTTTTCCATTCCATAAAAATATGAAATAGAAATGAAAGTGGTGTTCATGCATACGTACGGCTCACCGTCTCCATGAACGGTGCATTTCATTTCTTATCCCCAAATGTAATGTACTATTATAAGTACATGTATATAATGTATATATATGATTAATGATACATATAAATGATGAATATAATTCTGGAATTAAAATATACATACCTCTCATTTAGTTTTAATACCATTAATATGACATAGAAATGAAAGTAGCGTTCATGCGTACGTAAGGCTTGCCGTCTCCATGAACGGTGCATTTCATTTCTTACCTCTAAATGATTATGTAATATTATAAATGCATGTATATACTGGATATATATGATATATACATAATGATTATAATTCTGGATATAATGGATACATGAACAACTTGTAATTATAAAGGGTTTATTTTTGACTCAAGTACCAATGATCGTTAAAACAACCGTTATTAACTTAAATAATTACATAGTGTTCATGACATGGAAATAAGTGATATAAAAGTAATAATGAACTAGAAAAAGGATCTTAATTAAGTGGAAATTAACTCAAGTTTATTATTCAGGACGTTAAAGAATGATTGAGTCAAGTCGGACCCGAGGTAAGGGATCATACTCCTCTCTTTCTTTTTAAGTACACTCTTTTATGCCATTCCTTTTAAGCTCATATTTCTTGTGATTGGGAAGTTCTTTTATATTACTCTTACTGTAATTTTTTTTGTTCATATGATGAGAGACCCTATTCTATCTCATCAATCCATTTGGAAGTTTTGAGTGGCGCCGTTAGGCTGCCGAATTTTCATAAGAGATCTAACCACTCTCTTTCTTTTTAAGTACTCTCCTTTAAGTCAATTATTTTAAGCTCCTCTTTGTTATGATGGGGGATGTTCTTTTATATTACTATTTCTGTACATTTTATTGTAATGTGATTAGATACCCTATTTGATCTCATCAATCCATTTTTGGAAGTTTTAATGGCGTCGTTAGGCTGCCGAGTTTTCTTAAGGGGTTTTTCATCTCACTTTTATTCCCGTGAGATTTATGCTACATATGCCACAATTTCCTTTGAGTGGTGTATGTACTGACCATTTTTTTACTCATTGTGTAATATTCGTTCATTTATGAGTATTTACATCAATTTTGTATTGTCCTTCTTTCATGGTGCGTATGTTTCGAAAGATACCCATGTTGGTAAGGGAACCTTTCACCCTCCTCTTTTTAAAAGAATTATTTTATTATGTCTTTTAATTCACATAATATTATTTTGGGATATGTTCTTCTATCTCGTTATTGAAGTAAATTTTATGTCCAAGTGATGAGATACCCTTTTTATCTCTCATCAACTCTTTTTCTAAATTTTGATGTGACGCCGTTAGGCTGTCTAATTATTGCAAAGGAACTTCTTAACCCAATTTTGATTCTTTGGGATAAACTTGTACACCTTGAATATGTCTTTCTATGATTATGTGTGAATGTCCTCTGATTGTTTTACACTTAATACCCACTTATATTTCATGTATTCGTTTGTCACACATAGTTATGTAACTGATTTATCCTTAATCCAAGGATAATGTCTTTGTATGGGTCTTCGTCTCAATCTCCTTTCATTGAGGCATATTTTGTTTTATACACAACCTTCTTTTATATGGTGTATAAATCCCTTTGACTTTTACGTTTATCCAAAAGGAATCTTTTTTTTTGTAAGTGTTTACTAAACGACAAAAGGGAATGTTTTTGTAGTACGTATGCGGCAAAAACGACTTTCCGCCGCCGTGACCATTATTTGAGTTTCCGCTTCCTCTACAAGCCATACCTTTTTTTTTAAAAAAAAATACCATGTTTTTATTTTCTTTTATTTTGGTATTGAAAATGGTTTTCATAATGTATTAATATCAATGTGTTGTATTGATATCTTGTGATTTAAAGGTGTAAATGTTATGTTTCCTTTATGCATGTTTTATGTGATACGATTATGTTGAGGTTCTTGGGAATTATTATGAAGACGGGTGGTTTCGTGATAAACTAAGGGCGGGTGAGCCCGATATAGCTCTCTAATGCATTGGGTAACGCGAAGGAGTGAAACATTAAGGTTTCTCCGAAAAGATTTAGGGAATATACTGTGATGGGTATTCCAAACGTAACCAAGAGGGTTAATCCATATGTAAGAATGTTATGAACGCCTCAAGTTACCTTTATGTATTATGATTTATATGATTTATTCATGATTTGATGAGGTATGTTAAAGTGCTTATATTTTATGGGTAAAGTATGATTTAATTCTTATGTATATATGTACCCGTGTTTCCTTTCCATATTTTTATATCCCTTACTGAGCTTTTTATGCTCATCACAAGTTTTTTTGAAATGTTTTTCACAGGTCAAGGGAAAGGTACATGATACGATGATAGTGTCAAGAAAGTGTCAAGAAAGAATCCATGTTTTATTTTAATTATGTTTCCATTGATGGGGTAGAATAATACTGTCTTTATGTAACCACATTGTTTATATGTGGAATGTAATGTACGTTTTATGGTCTAATTCTCTAAAACTCTAAACCCAAAAAGATTCTCAATGTGTAATCTTGTAATAACTCAAGATTAAGTAAGGTTTAAGGCTGGGGCATTATATTGGGAACGTTATAAAATATATTTTTTGAAAAAGGACCACATGCAGACCGTGGGACTACTCATCAAGTCGAACAAAGCTGTGGGATTCAAACCCACATCCATAGTGTGATTGGGATTTATCACTTACCATTGGACTACGTGAATTCCCTAGTTTGTGTGACTAATTCTTTTTAGTTAACTGATTTTATTTATCAATAATAATATGATTTTGGATCTTATGTCTCATCCAATGGATATCCTTTGAATGGGAAAATGATTTGGTGATTATGTGATAAATGTTATTTTGGAAGACGTTCACTCTATTGGGTATAATTTATGCCTATGGAAAATAATATACTATGGGATATCATTTGTAGAGTAATTATGGATTCTTATATATGTTTTATTGTTGATTCATAGCGATTTGTGTTATTTATGGAAATTATTAACCTATCATATAGAATATGTGATTAGTTTAATTACTTTTATGTATATGAATTTAAGAGTAATAGTTGTTATTTGGAGATAAAATTTAACGTGGAATATTGTGTAATGAAATTCTTCTATGTATTGGATTTAAATTTGAGTTTTGATTATATATAAGTATTTTTAGGACAATTTTTTATTGAATGGTATTTATTGAACTTTGGGTATTGTTGATTTAATTTTATAAATTAAGATTAGTTTTTATTTATAAAAAGGATTAACCTTTTGGGGATCATCTGATCTTGTACTAACCATTTTGGTTTTTGTTAATCTCTAAAGACAAGGTAAATATATATAGTTTATCCTTTTTAAATTATGTGATTCTATAGATGTTTATTCTACCTCTTCAGTTGTGAACAATTATTCTTGAATACTCATCATTTGAAAAAAAATGATGCGTTTGTGGTAAAATTTTATTAATGAATGAAAATCTACTAAAAATGTAAGTTTATCTCTTTATGTTCTTATTCAATCTCAAAAATGAATTCTTTAAATTATGAAATGGAACATAAGACAAAAAATGTTATCTGTTTACTTTTTCTTACTAGGAAACTAATGAATGTTTATCCCATCACAAGATTATGGTTTTCTTGTTCTTAACTTTTTCTTGATCTTGTTTTCTATCACTCTCCCCCAGAACATTACACATAGTTTATCTTCCATATACATGATTTCATACATGTAATCCTAGTATGGTATATCTCAGTTGATCATTGTAATTATCTTTCATTATTTTAAAGAGATATTTTTATTGACTCTTTTATGATGTGGGACTTCTAATGATGTTGCTAAGCCAAATTTTAAAATTGTGAGGAAAAAATTTCCAGAAGTGGGGAAGAATGTAACACCCCAATATTTCATAGTAAATTATTTTCTTTAATTTCAATAGCTTGCGCTACACACAACACCGCATTCAAGCGCACCATGACATTCCAAACTAGACGTTCAATAGCGATTATGAATATTATAAACTGAATTTGTAATTTTATATACTCCATATATTTTTAGAATCCATATTAAGTGTTTCTTTGACATAATATAAGAACAAAGTAATTTTATCAGATAAAAGAAGTATTTTTCAAAAAATAAATTTTTAACTCCTTTTAATAGAAAACCCATTTTAAAACTAATATATGAATCTTGTATATATTCAATTTAATTAAATAAAATTATTCATTGGAAGCAGGACATAAAAATTTATTTTGGATTAATTTTCGGTACTTTTCTGATAACATTCATATTTTGATGAATACTGAAAAATACAAAATTTTAATTGAAAACAACTTTTTTAATCGAAATAATTTATATTGAAAAATTATATATTTTAATAGTTTGGAAGTATAATTAGATTATATTTTTATTATTTAATAAAATTTTGGTCATTATAAGTAATTTGAAATTTAAATTTGACATAAAACATGTCAATATTTTGATAGTTTTTACATTTTAAGAAACCCACTTTTCAATTTTGACAATTGGATTTTATTTTAAATTAATTAATGAAACATCTATGTTTTGAATTTGGTAAAATAGAATTCATTTTGGAATTCATGATATCAAAATTAGTTGAGGGTTAATATTTTGTTTTCTGAAAACTTTAAATTTTTTATGAAGAGTGAAAACCACTACGTTATTGGTTAAAATCAAGTTTTTATTTAAATAATTAGTTATATTATTTTAATTTATTATAGGTCATTGTAGATACATAATATCTATATATGTTCAATTTAATTCATTGGATTAATTTTATAATACGTTTAGAGATATTAAATTTTATTGAATTATTTTCGTCTTTTACCCACCTACTAGGTGCATTTGAAAATTTGTATAAAACCATAATTTACCACTTTTTTGAGTTGAATTTAAAAAATCCATGAGACACGGTTGATATATATAATTAAAATATGGTTCAATAATTTTAAATTATATTTTGGTGAATAGTATCTTTTTACTTTTATTTACCACAGTTAAAAGTAAATAGGGTAATTAAAGGTAAATATGATATTATTAATACCCTAACACATGATATAACTCTATTTGATATGTTTAATTAAAAAAATAAAATTATAGGGATAAATATGATCCTTTAGGTCCACATGGAATATATTAGGAAATTTAATATTATTTTATTCAATGAAAAATTAAAAGTGTTAAATTCAATGTTTAATAACTAAACCATTTTCAATATAGGGTTACACATAAGATAGATTCGACTATAACTATTCATTAGAAATATAAATGTATTACCAAAATAATAGTATTTTATTTATAATTTTTGGACAATAAATAATTAAATTTATTTATGACACATTGATGATGTAGTAATTACCATATTAATGACTGATTAAAATAATTGATATTATAAATATTTAATAAATCTAATTTGAGACTTTTAATGAATTTAAATATTTTTCTAGTATAATATTAATTTTTAGGATTGATTAAATGTATTTATTTCAATTTATTAAAAATTTTAGGGCTCTATCAAAAATCAATTGTTAAATAATGTCAAAATTTACAAAAATGATATTTTAAAACAAATACAATATTATTGGTTGAGATAATAATCATAAAAATCTAAGGATCGGCCAAATGACTTATATAATGATTTTTGAATCATTAGTGATCCACTTGGGGTTCTTTTGGATGTTTATAATATGTTTATTAACTATATAATATAAAAATACAAAGAGACATGGTAAATGTAAAACTATTTAACTAAGAGTTAAATCTAAAAGATAAGGTTAATATAGTGACCCAAACCTCTAAAAAACCTATTGGTTGAGAGGTTTGCGACCCATCCCCACCTGAGGTTTTAAATAATTAATTTTGGAGCCATTAGAAACAAAAAATGATTTTATTATATATTAATATTTCTATCTTTTCTTATGGTGCCCATCACCCCTCCTATAAAAAGGCACTTCTCGTTCTATCAAATTCACACCTTCAAAGCCATTTGGATTGGCCAATACCATCCCATATATACTAGAAATTTTCCTCCCTTAATCTTATAGGCCTTCCAGTAGTCATAAATCTATCCTAAGGAACACTTTTGATCAAATCAAAAGGAAGAACCTGAAAAAGATGTAAATTTATCATCACCTCTTTCATGTTATTTTCTTCTTCCACTTCCTCTTTCTTTGTTGATTCTATTATAAAATAAATAATCTAGTATCTTATATATACTGTTATGTTATTATAAAAATGGTACAACCCTATCCAATATTCTATCCATCCTATAAATGAAAATGTCACAATACGTGTGTAGGTACGGTTTACAGTCTCCACGTCATGGTGTAGTTATTTATTCAAACACTCTATCATATTTATGAGTATACTAATGAGTATAAATGATGTAAATAAAAAAATATGACATGATAATGATTTTTCATATGATATACCATCCAATTATATACGATTTTAATACCCAAAAAAATGATATTGTCACACGTGCGTACGTACGGATTACCATCTCCACGAACGCGATGAGATTCATTCCCCATCGTATCCATTCAAGACTAATTTTAATTTTATGATTAATAATAATTTTTTTGAAAACATAATATCATTCGGAATATGAATAAGAAACATTCTATCCATATCAAACATTAAAAACTAAACAAATAAAATAAAGGAAAATGAATCAGTTAACACCCAAAACGATGATATTACTGAAATATCATTAACAAAGAAATATTAGAAGATCATATATGATATCATATTAATGTATATGGTTCTATTATGATTTAATAAGAATTATTTTACCATTATATAGGAGGATAATCATGTATCCTTCTAGGTAAACAAAGAATAAGATATTTTCATATTTATTAATATTTGTGAATTAAATATTAATTTTTCTTTTAAAGGGTTTCTATGTTAGATAGCTTACCCGATACGCAACAACGGGTTTCATTGAAATCATACATTGCACACTAATAAAATAATATTATTATTTAAAATGGAAGTTCACTCCTTGTCGTTGTATTTGCGTGAATGAACAAAACTAACCAAAATATGATTATACATGTTAGTTAATTATATTTACTTTTATCCAATAAAACATTATAGTCTTAAAATGTGAATGAATCTAATTTTAATCATAATTTACATTAAAAGTATGATTTACCTCTTTTTAATGGGTACACCTCTATAAATATAGTTTTGGTCACATTAATACATTCTGTTTGACCAAATAAAATCCTTCTTTATAATGGTTACATTTAAATTTAGTTTGTGTAAAATTTTGGAATTTTTCTGATAAAGTTCATTTTTAATGGATAGTGAAAAATATTGCATTTTAATTCAACACTGTGTTTAAATCTAACTTAATTATATGAATATATTATCTTATTAATTGTTTCTAAATTGTAATTAGAATATATTTTTACCATTTAATCCAATTTTAGTCATTGGAATTAATTTCACTTTGAAATTGGACACAAACAAGTATCAATCTTTTGATAGTTATTATTTCTTAAAAACACGATATTTGTTTTTACAATGGGAATTAATAATATAATTAATTAATGACACTTTTATGTTTTGAATTCGGAAAAATAAACATCAATTTTTAATTTAGAATATCAAATAATTCTTTGGCTGAATTTTTGGTATTTTTCAGAAAAACTTCAATTTTTGATGAATAATGAAACCACTTAGTAGTAGTTAAAAAACTGACATTTTGATTTAAATGAAATTTTACCAGTTATGTGAATTTAATTTCGAAAATCTAACATACATGGTTGTTATCAAGAACCAAATGTGGTTGAATAAAATGAAATAATTTTTGGGGAATAGTAACTTTTGACTTTTATTTACCACGGTAAAAGGTTAATATTGTAATAAAAGGTAAAAATATTAGAATAATTCAAAATTAACATAAAACTTGTTCAAAACATATTGGTTGACTTATTTACGACAAAGGGCATATCTGGGTTGATTTTGGGTCCCCATTGAGCCACTTGGGAGTGATAATGACAATTTGGATTAACTAATTTAATGTAAAGACAAAATTGACATTAACAAAAATCTTTTAGTAATTAATATTTATATGGTCTTATATAAGTCATATTTTCAACTATAGATATTCATTATAAATATAAAACTATTTCATACATCATGGTATTTTTCGTATAATTTTTAGACATCAAATAAAATAGATTATTTAAGACACAATAACGATGCGGTATTTACCTCATTAATAAATTATTTAAATAAATAAAATTATAATGATTTAAATATTATCGAAAACATGTCCAATTTTGATTGTATGATTTTATTTCGACCATGAGTCATATTATCCTCATATTTAATGGTTTTTTGACCTTTTTAAACTGAATTCAATTATATAATAAAATAATATTTTCACTCTTTCCTAAAGAGCCCCTCCTCCCCCTTATAAAAGGAGACCACTTTGAACCAATTCCTCATACCTCTTAAGCCATTTGTCTCATCTAAACTCTACCCAATTAAGCTACCTATATACCTATCCTCCTCCCATAAGCTTTAAATTTTGAAAAAGGCACTTCAAGAAGTCCTTTTGGTTCCAACCAATTGAAGTTACCACAATTAAAGGTAATAGTTTCTCTTAACTGGTTTTATTTTATTTTACGTCTCCAGCCCCCTCAAATCTTTTTATACCTTTCTTTTGTAACAATAGAAGGATCCTAAATATAATAGGATGATTTTATGAGAAACATTCTAACTACACTTACACACACATCCATCTAATGGGTGAAAAACATAATGTTTCTGTGGATGGAAATCTAATGCATCACGATTCGATGACTGTTCGATTATCTCCTACCACCGCTCATGGTAGCCATTATGATGAGACTGTATTTATATATGATTAATATTATGTTAATGTTATCTTTATTCTTCTGTAATTTCCATTTATATCACACCTTTATGGTTTCCATAGTGGGTAAATAAGATAATCTCATTTGAGGAAGTGCGGACTACCGCCTCCTCAAAGTGACGTGACTCGTTAATGCTTTATATGGGATGTATAAATGATGGAATTAGTGATATTATATATGATTATATACTGTAATTATAATATACCTATATATAATTATGTTTTAATTCCATAAAAATTAGAAATAGAAATGGAAGTAGCGTCATGCGTACGTACAGCTTACTGTATCCATGAACGGTGCATTTCATTTCATAAATCTAAAGGTTATGTACTATTATAAATAAATGTATATGATGGATATATATGATATCTATGATATCCAAATCATGAATATCATTATGTAAATATTGAACCTTTGACCACATGAACAATATGTAATTATAAGAGGTCCATTTTTGACTCAAGTACCAAATATCGAAAAAACGAACATTATTAACATAAATGATTACCCAATGTTTATAAAATGGTAAAAAGTGATATAAATTGAATAATAAACATTAAAATGTTCTTAATAAAGTAGAAATTAACTTTGTTTTATTATTCAGGAGATTAATGAACGATCAAGTCAAGTCGTACATGAGGTAAGGGACTTAATATCAATCTCCATTCATTAAGGCATATTTTGTTTTAATACACAACTTTCATTTATATGATGTATAAACACCGTTGATTTTTCAAAGGGAATATATTTCTACAAAGCGTTTTACTAAACATAAAAAACAATGTTCCTTTTAACGTAATCTGTGATAACGACCTTTTACGCCACCGCCTGTATTATTTTATCATTACCTTCCTCAACAAGCTGTAAGGTTTTGAAAAGATAATAAATACCTTATACTGTTTTACAAATATTTGGTACTAAAAATGGTTTTGAAAATTGATTTTTTGTGTCAATATATTTATGTGATATATTGTGATTGAAGTGTGGAAATTTTTTCATTCCTTTATATTTTTTTATGTCTTATGATTTTATAATGGTACTTGGATAATTGTCGGGTGGTTACGTGATAAACCAAATGACGGGTGGTTCCATGAATACCAAGATGGGTGGTTAAGTTATAACCTTTAATGCATTGGGTATGGAAGTGGGCCGTATAGCTATTCCATTTAATGATATGTATGGAATTCCACTGTATTGTTATTCCATTTATGTATAATTATGTCCCAAGTTACCTTTATAAGTTATGTATCCTTTATATGGTTTTTATGGTAATATTTTGGTTACAAAAGGGTAAGTAATTATCTTATATTTAGTGAAGTGTATTTCCTACTTCATAAAGGTGAAAAGTATTACTTATGATAAAGTATTCAGGTTTTACCTATTGTTTTGAAAAACTAACAGTTTTCCTTATTTGTTTATCCCTTACTATGCTTTTTTATGATCATCCCATGTTTTTTAAATGTTTTTCACATTTCAAAATGTGGAATAGGGTCAATGATGTGATCAAGGAAAAGTCATGATATCTTAAACATGGAACTAGACATGAATCTTTTTTTCAAGATTTTATATTTTATGAAAAAATAGAAATTGTGTAGCAGTGTCTACTTTGTATTTGAAATGAAATGTAATAGCTTTTTAATAATTCTCTAAAACTGTAAATCTGAAAGGATCCTCAATTTGAATTATTAATCTAATTCAAGATTATGTAATTTTTTAAGGTCGAGTCCTTATAGTTAGTATCAGATGTCTATTTAGATAACTTTATAATTTAAGGTATGATTAAATTAAAATCCACAAAGTAATTTATGTTAATATGGAAATCATATAAGATTTTCATATTACCATGTTGCTTCGTATAAGATATTTCTATGTTGAGAATGGTTTTTTGTAGAGAAAATATGGCAGTTGTGATGGGATGTCAAACAGAGGGAATTGACCTTACGAATCAGCATCCAAAGATGGCCAGAATCAGAACTGAATAGTCCACTACAGTGATGGCTCAATTGATTCAAGGGATAAACGGTGGTTTTGCTTGTTGATGATATTTTGGATTATTCCAAATTTATGGATGAACATGATTGTCATTTAAGGTTTGTATAGAAAACAATAAATGAAAAGAAACTATTTGGGAATTTCAACAAGTGTGAGTTTGGTTTACAAAATATTTATTTCCTTTGTCACATTGTTTCAAAAAATGGAATAACTGTTGATTCTGATAAAACCAATGTTGTTTAAGAATGGCCAAGACCCAAAAATATAGCCGAGATTCATATTTGTTTTTGGTTTGGTAGGTTTTTACCGGAGGTTTGTTGAAAATTTTGAACATTTATCTAGTCAAATGACTATGTTAACTCGAAAAGGTATTATGTTCATTTGGAAAAAAGAATGTGATGATTGTGTTCAGGAATTGAAATAAATATTGGTTAATACTCTATTTTTGGCACTGCCATCCAAAAATAATGAGTATGTTATCCACAGTGATGCTTCATTGAAAGGACATGGATGTGTCCTTATGTTGAATGATAAGGTAATTGCTTATGCTTCAAGTCATTTGAAACCACATGAGTTACGTTACCCTACACAAGATTTGGAATTAGGTGGTGTTGTTTTTGCTTTAAAAATTTGGAGGCATCATTTGTATTGAAAAAAGTGTGAAATATATACTGATCACAAAAGTTGTAAGTATATATTCACTCAATAAGAATTGAACATGAGACAGATGAGATGGTTGGAATTAATCAAGGATTCTGATTGCACGATCCATTGCCGTCTGGGAAAATCAAATAAAGTGGCTGATGCTTTAGTCGAAAAAGTAATGCTCCATTAACCATACAAAGATTGTAACTAGAACCTTTGGTTTTTGATTTGATGAATTATTGAATAGAAGTTGTTGGTGAACGAAATTATTCTGTTTTGTATCAGGTGTCAGTGAGAACATCTCTATCAGACAGAATAAAGAAAGTAGAGAAAGAAGATAGAGAGTAGCATAGAAAGGTAGAGTTGGTTTAGAAGGGTAATTTTCGGTATTTTAACATTGGTAATGATTGTGTTTTGAGTTTTGGGAATATATTATTTGTTCCTTATGATTCACCGTTGAAGAAGGAGTTGTTATGTGAAGCTCATAGTTATCGGTTCTCTTTTCATCTTGGAAGTACTAAGATGTACATAAATCATCGAGAGTATTACTGGTGGGATGGAATGAAATAAGATATTTCTGAATTTACTGTGAAGCATTTGACTTGTCAGAAGGTTAATGCAGTGTGACAGTTACCTCAAGGGATGCTTCAGCCTCTACCGCTGCCAGAGTGGAAATGGGAAAATCTATCCATGGAGTTAGTTGTGGGATTACCAAAGACATCTCGAGGTTATAATGAAATCTAGGTTATAGTTTATTGATTGACTAAATATTCTCATTTCATTTTTATTTGAGATACTTTGTCTCTAAATCAACTTGCTCGGTTGTATATTGAAGAGGTGGTTAGGTTTCATGGAGTTTCTCTCTCCATTGTATCTCAACATGATCCCAGGTTTTCTTCTAACTTTTGGAAAGGCCTTCACAATTCATTAGGTACTGAATTAAAATTTAGTACAACTTTTCACCCTCAATTATATGGGAAATATGAACGAACAATTCAGACATTGGAAGATATGATACGTGCTTTCTCGATGGATTATCAGGGATGTTGGGACCAACATATTTCTTTGGTTGAATTTTCTTCTAATAATAGTTTTTATTCTAGTATACAGTGGCTCCATTTGAGGAATTATATGGAAATCATTGTTGAATTATATCATTTTGGGATGAAATATGTGAAAGGATGCTGTTGGGAGTAGAATTGGTAGATTAGATGGAAGAGAAAGTTCAGTTGATTCAGAAGCACACGAGAACAAATCAGAGTAGACAAAAAAGTTATGCAGATAACCAGAGAAAGGATCTTTATTTTAAGGTAGTTGATAATGTATTTTTCTCAAAAGTTTTCCATGGAAAAGTGTGATGTGTTTTGGTAAAAAGGGAACATTGAGTCCGAGGTTCATTGGACCTTATGAAATTCAAGAGAAAGTTGGATCAGCTTCATACAAAGTGGATTTACCTCCAATTTTATCTCAATTACACAATGTTTTTCATGTTTTGACGTTGAGAAATTATATGTCAGATCCATCTCTTGTTTTGAGTCCAGAGGTAGTTCAGTTGGAATAGAATCTCTCTTATAGAGAACAACTAGCTCGGATTCTGGACCGTAGTGATAATTTGTTGTGGAATAAGTTAATTCAGCAGGTAAAAGTTTTATGGGGAAACCATATGGTTGAAGAGTCTACGTGGCAATCTAAAAATTAATTGAGGGATAAATACCCCCACTTATATTAATATGTGAATAAAAATTGCGAGTACGCGATTTTCAAAATGAGGTAAGGATGTAACATCCTAGGTAAATAAAGAATAATAGATTTTCATATTTTTTAATATTTGTGAATTAAATATTAATTTTACATTAAAAGGGATTCTATGTTCGATAGCATACACAATACGCCACAACTGGTTTCTTTGAAATCATACATTGCACACTAATAATATAATATTATTATTTTCAATGGATGTTAACTCCTAGCCCTTGTATTTGAGGGAATGGACAAAACTAACTGAAATATGATTATACATGTTTGTTAAATATATTTACATTTATCCAATAAAAATTTACAGTCTAAAATTTTGAATGAATATAATTTTAAGCATAATTTACATTAAAAGGTCGATATACCCCCTTTTAATGGTGAACCATCTTTATATCCAGATTTGGTAACTTTAAAATATTTTATTTGACCAAATAAAAATCTTCTTTAGAATGGTTCATTAAAATTACATTTTTGTAAATTTTTTGGAATTTTTCCGATAAAGTGCATTTTCAAATAACAGTGAAAAATATTGTATTTTAATTCAAAACTGTGTTTTAATATAATTATTTTATATGCATAGATTATATTTTTAATTGGTTTTAAAGTTTAATTAGAATATATTTTTAACATTTAATTCAATTTTGGTCATTGAATTAATTTCACTTTGAAATTGGACACAAGAAAGTATCAAACTTTTGATTGTTATTGTTTCTTAAAAACACGCTATTTTTTTAACAATGGAAATTAATATTAAATTAATTAATGAAACTTTTATGTGTAGAATTTGGATGAATAAAAATCATTTTCGAATTCAGAATATCAAATAATTCTTAGGCCGAATTTTTTGTATTTTTCTGAAAAGCATTAATTTTTAGATTTATAGTGAAACCACTTAGTAGTAGTTAAAAAACTGACTTTTTGATTTAAATAAAATTTTACCACTTCTGTGAATTGAATTTCTATAATTTGGAATACATGGTTTTTATCATGAACTAAAATTTGGATCAATAAGATGAAAATAAGTTTGGTTGAATAGTAACTTTTGACTTTTATTTACCACGATTAAAGGTAAATTAGGTAATTCAAGGTAAAACGAATTTTAGAATAATTCAAAATTACCTTCACACTTTACCAACCCATATTGGTTGAGTCATTTAAGACCAAGGGAATATTTGGTTCTATTTTGGTACCCCATTGAACCACATGGGAATGATAACGACAATTTGGATTAATTAATTTAATTTAACGACAAAATTAACAATAACAAAAAACAATTGTAGTTAATTTTTATACGGTGTTATATAAGTCAAATTTTCGACAATAAATATTCCATGGAAAACTAAAAACATTTCCTACATCATAGAAGTTTTTTTATAATTTTTAGACATTATATATATTTAATTATTTATGATACAATAACGATGCAGTATTTACCTGATTAACAAATCATTTAAATAAATAATATTATAATGATTATAATATTATCCAAAACATGTAAAATTCAGATTGGGTTATTTTATTTCAACCAAGAGTCATCTTATCTTCATCGTTAATGATTTTTGTATCTTTTGAAAACGAATATTATTATATAATAAAATAATATGTCTACACTTTCCTGAAGAGCCCCTCCTCCCCCGTATAAAAGGAGACCACTTCTAACAAATTCCTGACACCTCTCAAGAAAGTTGGATCACCCACTATCTGCCCAATTAATCTCCCTACATCCCTATCCTCCTCCTAGTATCCTTACTCTAATCATACAGAATTTCTAGAAATCCTTTTGGTTCAAACCAAACGAAGTTACCCAAATTAATGGTAATGATTTCTCTTAACTTGTTTTCATTTGTTTTACATCTCTAGCCCCCTAAAATCTTTTTATACATTTCTTTTGTAACAAAACCAGTATACAAAATATAATAGGATTTTATTATGAGAAGTATTATAACTATAATTACCTGCACCTCCATCTAATGGGTGAAGAACATAATGTTTTTGTGGATGACAACCTAACGCCTCACGAAACGATGATTGTTCGATTATCCTCTACGACCTATCATGGTGGAAATTATGATGAAACTGTATTTAAATATGATATATATTATATTTATGTTATATTTGTGCTTATTTAATTTCCATTTATAGAACTCCTTTATGGTTTCATAGTGGGTAAATACGATAATATCATTTGAGGAAGTGCGGACTACCACCCCGTCAAAGTAATGTGACTCGTTAATGACTTATGTAGGATGTATAAAGGATGGAGTTAATGATATTATATAATATATTATACTATAATTATAATATAACAATGTTTCATTATGTTTTAATTACATTAAAATATGAAATAGGAATGGAAGTAGTGTTTATGCGTATGTACATCTTACCGTCTCCCGGAACTATGCATTTCATTTCATACCTATAAATGTTATGTACTATTATAAATACATGTATATGCTTGATATATATGATATATATGATATCAAAATCATTAATATCATTCTGAATATAGTGAACCTTTGACAACATGAACAACAAGTAATTATAAGAAGTCCATTTTTGACTCAAGTACCAAATATCGACAAAATGATTATTATTAACATAAATGATTACATAATGTTTATAACATGATAATAAGTGATAAAAAAGGAATAATAAACTTGAAAAAGGTTCCTAAGAAGTTATAAATTAACTTTGGTTTATTATTCAGGGGATTAAATAACGATCGAGTCAATTCGTACACGAGGTAAGGGACATCGTCTCAATCTCCTTTCATTTAGTCTTATTTTGTTTTGATACAAAACTTCTTTTTATATGTTGTATAAACACCCTTGATTTTTAAAAGGGAATATTTTTCTAAGAATCATTTTAAAAAACAACAAAAAGAATGTTCCTTTTAACATAAGCGGTGACAACGACCTTTTCCACCGCCACGAGTATTATATGATCATTGGCTTCCTCAACAAGCCGTAATGTTGTTAAAAGAAAATAAATACCATATACACTTTTATGAATTTTTTCTATTGAAAATGGTTTTGAAAATTTATTTGTTTTGTCAATATGTTTAAGTGATATATTTTTACTGAAATGTGGAAATGTTTTCTTTCCTTTATATTTTTTTATGTATTATGATTTTATATTGGTACATAGAAATTTGACGGGTGGTAACGTGATAAACCAAATGACGAGTGGTACTGTGAATACCAGGATGGGTGGTTACATTATAACCACCAATTCATTGGGTGAAGAAGTCGGTCGTATGGATATTACATTTAGTGATATGTTTGGAAGTCGATCGTATGGTTATTCCATTTAAGTATGTTTAAGTAATAAGTTACTTTTATATGTTATGTATCCTTTATATGGGTTTATGATAATATTTTGGTTACAAAAGGGTAAGTACTGATCTTTTATTCAGTGAATTGTATTTACTATATCATAAAGGTGAAATTTATTACTTATGATAATGTATTCATGGTTTACCTGTTGTTTTTAAAAAGTAACAGTTTTCCTTCTTTTTGTATCCCTTACTGAGCTTTTTATGCTCATCCCAAGTTTTGGAAATTTGTTTCCTTGAAAAAAATGTGGAGTTTGGTCAATGATGGAATTATGGAAAAGTCATTTTGTTTTAAACATGGTACTAGACATGACTCTTTTTTACAAGTGTTTTTATATTATGAAAAAATGCAAATTGTGTATATATGTCTACTTTGTATTTTAAATGAAATGTAATATTTATGACCTAACTCCCTAAAACACTAAACCTGAAAAGATCCTCAGTGTGAATTATTCATTAAATTCATGATTATGTAATGTTTTAAGGTCAGTTCCTTATAGTTGGTATCATAGGTCGGTTTATATGACATTAGTGGTTAGGTATTGTAAAATTAATATCCATAAAGTAATTTATTTAATATGGACATCATATAGAATTTAAATATTACCATGTTGCTTCGCCTAAGATATTTTTGTGTTGAGAATGGGTTTTCATAGAGAAAATATGGCAATTGTGATGGGAATTCATACAAAAGGAAATGACCTTCCAAATCAGCATCCAGAGATGGTCAGAATCCGAACTTAATGGTTTATTACAGTGATGATCAGTTTATTCAGGTGAGAAATTATGGTTTTGTTTATTGATGATATTTTGGTTTCTTCCAAAAGTAAGAAGGAACATGAAAGTTATTTAAGGGTTGTATTACAAACACTAAAAGAAAAGAAACTATTTGGGAAATTCAGTAAGGGTGAGTTTTGGTTACAACAAATTTCATTCCTTGGTCACATTGTTTTATAAAATGGAAGAACTGTTTATCCTGATAAAACCAAAGTTGTTGAAAAATATCCAAGACCCACAAATATAGATGAGATTGATATTTTTCTTGGTTTGGAGGGTTATTACTAGAGGTTTGTTGAAAATTTTGCACAATTATCCAGTCCAATGACTATATTAACTCAAAAAGGTGTTAAGTTCATCTGGACAAAATAATGTGATGATTGTTTTCAGGAATTGAATAAAATATTGGTGAATGCTCTAGTTTTGGAACTCCCATCCAGAAATGGTGAGTTCGTTATCTATAGTGATGCTTCGTTGAACGGAATTATATTTTTCCTTTTGAAAAATGATAAGTTAATTTATTATGGTTCACGTTAGTTGAAACCATATGAGTTAAATTACCCTACACAATATTTGGTATTAGCTGCTGTTGTTTTTGCTTTAAAAATTTGGAGGCATTGTTATTATGGAGTGAAGTGTGAAATATATACTTATAACAATTGTTTAGAGTATATATTCACTATAAAATAATTGAACATGATACATAGGAGATAGTAGTAATTAATTAAGGATTATTATTGCACGATCCAATACCATCTAGGAAAATCAAATAATGTGGCTGAAGCTTTGAGTCGAAAAAGTAATGCTTCATTAACCATAATACGTTTGGAAAGTGATCCTTTGTTTTTTGATTTGATGAATTATGGAATAGAAGTTCTTGGAGTAGGAAATTATTCTGTTTTGTATCTGTTGTCAGTGAGATCATCTCTAACTGACAGAATAAAGAAATTACAGAAAGAAGATAGTGAGTTGTAGAAAAAGGAAGAGTTGGTTCAGAAGGGTAATTTGCCTGATTTTAACGTTGATAATGATAGTGTTTCGAGTTTTTGTAAGAGATTATGTGTTCGTTGTGATCCACAGTTGAAGAATGAGTAGTTATGTGAAGCTCATAGTTCTCTGTTCACAGTTCATCCTGGATGTACTATGATGTATAGAGATCTTGGAGAGTATTACAAGCGGGATGGAATGAAATGTGATATTGCTGATTTTACTGTGATGTTTTTTACTTGTTCAGAAGGTTAAAGTAGAGCGGCAGTTACCTAAAGGGATGCTTCAGCCTCTACTAGTGCCAGAGTGGAAATGGAAAAATATATCCATGGACTTCATTGTGGGATTACCAAAGACATATTGAGGTAATAATGAAATCTGGGTTATAGTTGATCGATTGACTAAATCTTATCATTTCTGTCCTATTCGAGATACTTTGTCTTTAGATCAACTTACACGGTTGTATGTTAAAGAGGTTTTCATGTTGCATGGAGTTACTCTCTCTATTGTATCTCATCGTGATCCCATGTTTACTTATAAATTTTTGAAATTCCATCAGAAGTCATTGGGTTATAAATTAAATTTTAGTATAGCTTTTCACTCTCAATCAGATGAGAAATCAGAATAAAAAATTCAGTCATTGGAGGATATGGTGCGTGTTTTCTATATGGATTATCAGGGATTTTGGGACCAACATCTTTCTTTGGTTGAATATTTTTATAATAGCAGTTTTCATTCTAGTATACATATGGCTCTGTTTTAGGCATTATATGGAAAGTAGTGTCATGTTCCATATTTTTGGGATGAATTAGGTGAAAGGAAGCTGATTAGACTAGAATTGGTAGAAGAGATGGCATATAAAGTTCAGTTGATTCAGAAGCACATGAGAACAGCTCAGAGAAGATAGAAAAGTTGTCCAGATAACCGGAGAAATGATCTTTATTTTGAGGTAGGTGATCATGTCTTTCTCAAAGATTCTCCATGGAAAACTGTGATCCATTTTGGTAAGAAGATAATGTTGAGTATGAGGTTCATTAGACCTTATGAAATTCTATAGAAAGTTGGATCTGTGGTGTACAGAGTGGATTTACTACCAATATTATCTAAGGTACACAACGTTTTTCATCTTTCGATATTGAGAAAGTATATGTCAGATGCATCTCATGTTTTGAGTCCAGAGGTAGTTCAGTTGGAAGATAATATCTCTTATGAAGAACAACCAGTCCAAATTATTGACCATAGAGAGAATGTGTTTCAGAATAAGGTAATTCACCCGGTAATGGTTTTGTGTAAAAACCATTTGGTTGAAGAGGTAATGCGGGAATCTGAAAATTCATTGAAGGATAAATACCCCCACATATTTTGATAAGTGAATAAAAATTGTGAGGACACAATTTCCAAAAGGGGGAAGGATGTAACATCCCAGGTAAATAAAGAATAAGAGGTTTTTATTTTTATAAATATTTGTGAATTAAATATTAATTTTAATTTAAAAGGGTTTCTATGTTTGATAGCGTATCAAATATGGAACCACAAGTTTCTTTGAAATCTTCCATTACAAAATAATAATATATTATTATTATTATAAATGGAATTTAACTCCTAGCCGTTGTATTGGAGGGAATGAACAAAACCAACTAAAATATGATTATACACGTTTGTAAAATATATTTACTTTTATCCAATAAAAATTTAGAGGCTTAAAATGTGAATGAATCAAATTTTAAGCATAATTTATGTTAAAAGGTAAATTGACAGCATTTTAATGGAGAACCCTCTTTAAATATAGTTCTTTTTCATTTTAATACATTCTATTTGGCCAAATAAAACCCTTTCTTAGAATGGTGACATAAAAATTTACATTGTGTAAACTTTTGGAATTTTTCTGATAAAGTTCATTTTTAATGAATAGTGAAAAATATTTTATTTTAATTCAAAATTGTGTTTTAAACTATTTATTTATATTCTTAGATTTACTTTTTAATTCGTTTTAAAGTGAAATTAGAAACTATTTTTACCATTTAATCCAATGTTGGTCATTTGAATTAATTTTACATTGAAATTGGACACAAACAAGTATCAATATTTTAATAGTTATTGTTTCTTAAAAACACGATATTTGTTTAACAATAGGGAATTAATTTTAAAATTAATTAATGACACTATTATGTTTTAATTTTTAAATGTAAACATAATTTTTGAATTCATATTATCAATTAATTCTTAGGCTGAATTTTGGGTGTTTTTATGAAAATCTTTAATTTTTGATTAATAGTGAAACCACTTAGTAGGAGTTAAAAAACTGACTTTTAGATTTAAATGAAATTTTACCACATCTGTGAATTTAATTTTGAAAATAAGACATACATGGTTGTTATCAAGTACTAAAATTTGGTTCAATAAGATAATAATAATTTTTGGTGAATAGTAACTTTTGACTTTTCTTTACCACGGTTAAAAGTAAATAAGGTAATTCAAGGTAAAAAAGAATATTAGAATAATTCATAATTACCTTAACACCAGTCCAAACCTTATTGGTTTAGTCATTTACGACCAAGGGAATCTTTGAGTCGATATTGGGACCCTATTGAGTCACTTGGGAGTGATAATGACAATTTGGATTAATTAATTTAACGTAAAGACAAAATTGGCATTAACAAAAATCTTTTAGTAACTAATTTTTATATGGTGTTATATAATTCTTATTTTACACACTAAATATTCATTTAAAATATAAAAAGATTTCATACATCATGGTATTTGTTTTATAATATTTAGACCTCATATATATTAAATTATTTCAAACACAATAACAATGCAGTATTTACCTCATTAATAAGTCATTTAAAAAAATATGATTATAATGATTAAAATATTATCCAAAACATGTCCAATTCTGATTGGATAATTTTATTTCAACCATGAGTAATATTATCTTAAACTGTAATGATTTTTAGACCTTTTGAAACCGAATATCATTATATAATAAAATAATATTTTCACACTTTCCTAAAGAGCCCCTACTCCCCCTTATAAAAGGATATCACTGATAACCAATTCCTCACACCTCTCAAGACATTTGGCTCATCCAACATTTGCTCAATAAAGCTCCCTATATCCCTATACTCCTCCTAGAAGGATTACCTTAGGCATAAGGCACTTCAAGAAGTCTTTTTTGTTCAAACCAAAGGAAGTTTCTCAAATGAAAGGTAACATTTTCTCTTAACTTGTTTTCTATTATTTTACATCTCTATCCCCCTAAACACTTGTTATACCATTCTTTTGTAACAAAAATAGTATCATAAATATACTAGGATGTTGTTATGAGAAGGATTATAACTATACTTACATAAAACTCCATCTAATTGGTGAAGAACATAATGTTTCTATGGATGGAAATCGAACGCCTCACGAAACGATGATAGTTCGATTATCTCCAACTACCTCACATAGTGGATATTATAATGACACTATATTTATATATGACATATTTTATGATTATTTTATCTTTATGATTATTTAATTTCCAATTATATCACACCTTTATTTTTTCCATAGTGGGTAAATATGATAATCTCATTTTAGGAAGTGCAGACTACCACCCTCTAAATGTGATGTGTCTCGTTAATGACTTATGTGGGATGTATAAAGGATGGAGTTAGTGATATTATATATGATATTATAAGGTATTTATAATATACCCACTTATCATTATGTTTTAATTCAATTAAAATATGAAATATAAATTGAAGTAGCGTTCATGCCTACTTATGGCTTACCGTCTCAATGAACGGTGCATTTAATTTCGTATCTCTAAATGTTATGTACTACTATAAATACATGTATATGTGGGTTATATATGATATATATTATATCCAAATCATGCATATCATTATGAATATAGTGATCCTTTGACACATGAACAACATGTAATTATAAGAAGTCTATGTTTGGATCAAGTACCAAATATCGACAAAACGAACATTATTAACTTAAATGATTACATAATGTGTATAAGATGATAATAGGAGATATAAAAGGAATAATAAACATGAAAAAGATTCTTAAGCAAGTAGATATTATCTTAGGATTATTATTCAGTAGATTAAAGAATGATCGAGTCAAGTCGTACACGAGGTATGAGACTTCGTCTCAATCTCCTTTCATTGAGGCATATTTTGTTTTAATACACAACTTTATTTTATAAGCTGAATAAACACCCTTGATATTTCAAAGGTAATCATTTTAAATGAAGCGTTTTACTAAATGAAAAAAATTAATATTCCTTTTTATGTAAGCGGTGACAATGACCTTTTACGCCGCCGTGAGTATTACTTGATATTTTGTTTGCACATCAAGATGTATTGCTTTTAAAATAAAATAAATACCTTATAATCTTTTAAGAATTTTTTGTATTGAAAATGCTTTTGAAAATGGATTTGTTATGTCAGTATATTTAATTGATATATTTTGATTGAAATGTGAAAATGTTTTCATTACTTTATCTTTGTTTTATGTCTTCCGATTTTATAATGGTACTCGGACATTCAACGGGTGGTTACGTGATAAACCAAATGATGGGTGGTGCCATGAATACCAGGATAGGTGGTTACGTTATAAACTCCAATGCATTGGCTATGGAATTCGGCCGTATGGCTATTCCATTTAGTGATATGTGTGGAAGTCGACCGCATGGTTATTCCATTTAAGTATGTTTATGTCCCAAGTTACCTTTTTATGTTATGTATCCTATATATGGGTTTTATGGTAATATTTTGGTTACAAAAGGGAAAGTAATGATATATTATTCAGTGAAGAGTATTTACTACTTCAAAAAGGTGAAACGTATTACTTATGGTTTGCCTGTTATTTTGAAAAACTAATAGTTTTCATTCATTGTGTATCACTTACTGGGCTTTTTATGATTATCCCACGTTTTTGAAATGTTTTTCACATTAAAATATGAGGAATAGGGTCAAGGATGGGATCAAGGAAAATTAATGCCATCTTAAACATGGACCTATATATGACTGTTTTTTTCAAGCGTTTTTATTTAATGAAAAAAATGGAAATTGTGTAGAAGTGTCTACTTTGTATTTGGAATGAAATGTGATAGTTATTTCATAATTATCTAAAACCCTAAATCTGAAAATATTTTCAATGTTAATTATTCATTTAATTCTAGATTGTAAAATGTTTTAAGGTCGTGTCCCTACAAATCTACCCTCAACCAAGGAAATGTACAGGGTAAGGGGTTTTCATATCAGTTTTATTCCTCTGATATTCATGCTATATTTTCCACTATTACATTTTGTGAGGATTATGTACTAACCATGACTATTTGGATTGCATAATATAATTTAATTTATGGGTATTTACATCATCATTGGATGATCTTTCTTTAATGGGGTGTATGTTTTATATTTTACCAAATAGGTAAGGAAATTTTATATTTCAATTTCCACTCATTCGGTTTTACCCAAAAATCATTGATTACTTTACTCCAAGATTTTGTGTGAAAATACTATTTATTTAATTATTTAGTAATTTCCACTCCCCATTGTGTGTATATACATTGGATACACATAATCACTTCATTTATAAATTCTCAATTCATCAGTATAAACTTGATAAGAGTAATTTTCAGTAAATTTCTATTCATTGAGTTAAACATCCTTTCCATTACTGTTGTTTTTACAAGAATATGAGTGAATATCCTATTATTGATTTACATTGAATATCCAATCATATTGAGTGTATTTATATTTGTCTCACATAATTATTTCATTTATTTATCCTTAACCTAAGGATACAATCTTTATAAATGAATTCACCTCAACTTACATTCCATTGAGACTTCTTTGATGTTATGCGTCAATTCACATTTATTTGGGGTATATTATGTACTTTGACATTGTATATCATGAATCCCTGTATTATCATGATATTATAATGTTTTTATTACCTCAATTATTTTAATTCAAGAATCTCTCATTTGTGTTGGAACTCTAACTAAAATATCATTTTAAATGATTTAAAAATTTATTATTCTAAATAATCCTCATTAATGTCCATATTTAAAAAAATTTAGTAACGTTTAATTTATATGGAAATTAATGTTTTTAAAATTAAAATTACTTTTCAAAATTTCAATGTCCTATGGGAAACTGTGATTCAAAAATCTATTTTTAACAACATCATGATAAATAGTGATAATTTTAATTTTTTTCTTGAAAATGGGATATTTCCGTCAAAATATTTTACTAATCATTTTCAACTATGTCTAAATCATTTACAAGATATTATTCTTGATTGAGGTAGGTTTATTTTGAAAAAAATCTTTCATAATATATATAAGTTTTTATTTATATGTTTCATTATGGATTTGTTATTTTTATTCCAATCATGGTTTATGGATAAAGTATTGACAGTTTGTTTGCTAGGTTTAATATGAATATTTATCATATGTTTCAAACTTTTCATATGAGGAATTAATTAGACATAGTATGTTATGGGAGGTTCCCACTATATCTTCTTGATCCATAATTAGGTCTAATGATACAAACAAGTGTCTTGGCTCAAGGCCTTGACAAAATATTATATGTAGACTTGGCATAAGGACTTGACTATGTGGTTATGAAGTTTGGCATTATGAATTCCATCATTATGAAAGTAGCTATTAATATTTCATGTGATTATTAGACTAGTAGAATATCCATGGGAATAAGTAAATGTAATTATTCGATTTTACCTTTTCCATATTATGTTGAAGTTTGTGTTAAAAGGCTTTGGTTTTATTCTTATTCGTTGCCAAAAATGTTTGTGATTATTTATGAACGTTTTTACTATATTCTTATCCTGACTGACTATCTGAGATCACCCCTTTCTATGTTTTATTTTTCCTAGGATGTGGAAAATTATTTTATGGTTGACCTGATGGGATATTCTAAGGATATAAGTGTGTTTAAAAAGGGGGAAAATGTTTTTGATATTTTTATTTCATGATGTAATGTAAAACTTATGAGTGTATCTAATACTTCCAAGGCTAAAAAACTGATTGATCATTCGGGACATGATTCCTTTTATCATTCCAATGTTATTTAATAATGCATCGAAGCTGGGTAACTTGGGTCGAGGAAGTATAAAAAATCAAAAAAAAAATCTAAAATTATACAAAGAACAATGTGTTCAATACTCGAAGCCTACATTTAACATTGTAATATTAATTAACCAGAAACAAATGGTCATAAGAAAAAAGAAATGATATAATATATTTAAATTTGGTTCAATAATATATATAAAAAAATATTATAAAAATATATTTATTATACTATATGAATGATTAAGTACAGTGATATTCAATACTTAAGGTATGAGATTTCAATCTCAATTTTACTTTTAGTTATCCAACTGACATGTTAACCACATGTTTCTTTTATGGGGTTTATATATTAACTTGGAATATAATTTATGATTATTATAATAAATTTTACTAGTATTAAAATATCGATTTTATTATGTTTTATTAATGGGATTTAAAATTAAAATGTTTCCAAATTGGTAAATATTTTTGTCTCACTTTTCCTTTTCTAAGATCTATGTTATGATGTGCCCCTGCATTCATTAATTAGGTGTATATATAGACCAATTGAAATTTTATGCAAAGACATTATACATAATAATGAAATTTAATGTTCCATTTTATTTTATTACTTCATTGATCATATGATTTTTTTACCAATGTGTAAATTATTATATTTTACAACCTCATCGTTTATCGAGATTCTTTAAGATTATGATTCTGATGACAAAAAAATATTATTTATCTATAAATATTTTATTAATTATCATTCTTTATATTTATTCATGAAATCATAATCTAGTGGTACAATTATCATCATATTTTTTGTATAAATTATGTGAGAAAATGATTATAAAAAAACCTAAATTATTTATCTCATTGGTGGAATATATATTTTAATTAAAAGAGGAATTCAAAAATGGTTTATAAAATGTATTATAACAATATTATTATTTTTTAAAATTATTTTTTGGAAATTTTTTACATTTAAAAAAATTGTTATGAATGGAATATTCATGTTATTTTCAGAAATAATTCACAATTGCCTTTTACTAAAAATTTTAAAAGAGTCTTCATTTTTAATTTTATGGCACAAACAGAAGTTTCTGACATCATTATCAATCATGGCTTCAAAAATTACACAATATTATTTTTTATTTATCTACAATCAAATTTTTTTTATACATTTTTAATCTTAAAAAATTCAATGAAATATTATATTTTCCTCAGTAAATGTTTTAAATGATAATTCAAAATCATTTTCCTTCTATAATGAAATCTATTCGTGTAACCTATTAATTAATGGTGACAATATCAAAGAATACCATTCATATTAATTTAGAAAATGGATTATGATTTCATGTAAAATTATTTATGAAACCCATTTATATTCCATGAGTTATACAAAGAGGAAATTCCTATAAATATCCCTTCATTTATAAGATAATTATTATATATAATGATTATGAAAAAAATTAGTTTCTATATGTTACGATATGATAAATTGTTTATAATACTCATTTCATTATATGGGTATGAAATGATGAATGTTACTGTTCTTGTAGAATACAAAAACGAGGATTCAATTCTATGATATGTGGGACCTATATCTCCCTCCAATGCTTTGGGTAACGATTTATATATCTCATTAGAGAGAAATTGATGGAAGGGGTTTTGAACTAGGTATAGTATAACATGGATGAAACTATGGATGGTAATTTTTCATTCCCAGTTCATGTATCCAAATAAGTTTGAACCTAATTATAAGATCACAAAGACACTTAGGAAGCTGATTAAATTATAACAATGTTATGAGTGAACCATATTACATGATAAAAATTATATTTCTGGATATTTCGTCATGTCCATAAGATTTAGTGAGTTCTTAATTTAATATCTTTATCCTAATTAGGGAACCTATTTCTATTTACAAATGGTCACAATGTCATAATCAATATTTATTCCATTCATCTATTCCTTATTACAATGATATGCTCTCATAACTCATATTCATTGATTTTTTATGATTCAAGTATTATAAACATCCAATAATGTTTCAATGATTCGTATTTATAATCCTGGATATGCAGTGTTTTTTTTCAATTTTATTCTCATTTTCTCAATCCCTTCTTCTTATTTTATTATTATGTATTTTCCTTTTTTACCCTAACTAGGAATATGGTCTTCCTGATTATTATATATCCATTCACTATGATATGTTGACAGTGTTTTTGGATGGTATTTATGAGAATAATACTAATGTCGGTGATCATTATGGGATATGTTGAACTTATTTCACTATGTTATAAGATATTGTTCCTATGTTTCCAAATGAAATAAAATATTATAGTCCTCATAAAATATTTTTTACAATGTAATGAATATTTATTTAAAAAGATTCAATATACATGTATTATATTTCTAGGTTGTTTTAGTTTGTATCATAGTAAGAGTTCCATTGAAATTTTGAATCAAATATGTGAAAAAATAGTGAGATCCCATAGGATAATTTTAATGATATATATAGGGATGTATCTAATGATAACTATAAGGATGTGTTAATGTTTTGGAAAATTCAGTATATTTTTTTGTGAAGAAAAGAGAGAGTGGATTATTATAAATTACATATATGTCTACATAATGTAATTTTATGTATCTCTAGAATACATTTTCCCTTGGCATACAACCCTAAAAATACCATATTGATCTAGAATCGATTGGGAACAATTGAACGACATTGGTTATTGTTTAACACATGGTTTGAAACTCTGAGGTGATATGATTTAGAAATTTACAAAATAATTATGTACCATCATGAAGGTTTTATATTGATGATTCATATGAAAAATTTAGGATAAAACTGATATGTAACATTTTAAAAGACAATGTACTTTTTTAAACATCCAATATGAATTTTTCAAAAAAATATATTTTCTATAATGATTACATTTTCTCACACAATTATTTCTAGTCTTATTTTATTTATAAAACTCAAATTAACTATGTTATGGATGAATGAAATGAAAATTAAATTGATTTTCCTACATAGAAACTGTGTATTATGGTGTAGATTATAATAACACACTTTTTAAGATCAAACAATGTTCTAAAGCAATGAATAATTCTAACGATACAAAATATCAGAGGAGTTAAGAATTTTTTGTTTGTTTATTCATGAGGATAAACCAAAAATCACTCACTGAGTCCATGGATCCATTAGTTGTAGAGAAATGGATCAGTACCACAAAAAAAATAATTTCTATTGTCCACAATATAGAATATGAAAATGATTATCTTTATATCTACGATTTATATGTTGAATTAGATCAATGGTGGAATATTATTAACAATATAAGAAAACGAGAGGAAATTTAATACATAAAGAGAGATGAGCTTGAAATATTATTTTACAATAAAAAAATTCCTTATGTTCTTCATAAAAAATGGATATGGAATTCCAAGAGAATAAGATTAAGGATGATGAATATTTTGGTTCCATTGATGAAAAGACTTCAAGATATATAAGATAATATTCATGTATTATAATTCATCCTGAAAATATGGTTGCATTATTTATCAGTGGCTGGAAACGAAATCTCAAATAAGAATTATCCATAACGGTCTTTGGATTCATTGTGAACTAAAAATAGAAATAGAATATGGAAACCATCTTAGTTTAGTTGAAAATAAAAAATAGGGTTTTAGGGAAATTTGTATGATATATCACATGGTGGTATTTTCATGCCCTTTCAGAGTAGGGCCCATGCTGTGACTCCCCTAGCCCACCTCCAATAAGCTAGGGGGTGCTGATTAGCACTGAGTATGAATATCCCTAATCATGGGAGTCATTTCCTACATACATGTACACACGCACACATCTCCAAGCCCACAAATTCTGAAATGTAAAACCACTATGGAATGAAATGAATGCATACAACTAAACCCAACCAACAGAGTATGACAGAAGGTAATGTATGGAATGTAAAGAATGCCAGAATAGAAGCCCACCAAAAAAAGTCTGAAAACAGCAAAGTCCAACCTGTAAACACAAAAGGTACCTGGAATGCTGCCCGTATCCATAGGAATGACTCGGCCATTAGGGAACTCAGAAAGACAAGTCACACAACCGAATACCCCCAACTAAGGGTTCATTTCGAAGATTCCACAAATCGATCATTACGGGGGAACACACTCCATGAGTCTTATAGCTCTGATGACGTTCGTACGAGATGTTCTATTCATTGGGTACCATCACAAGAGGTAGTTACACTCATTATGGGAGATATACTCTTGAGTTGGAAGGATCACAATAGATTGAAGTACTCATTATAGGAGACACACACTTGAGTGTAAAGATCACGATACACAGATGAGGATCACTTCCAGGGCCCTGGTGGATACTGCGACTCATCAGGAATTCAACTTCTAGGTAGAGGATCGACACCCGGTGGAGTTGGTCATGTCGATTCTGAACTCTACCTAGTGTCAAGAATGGATATATGATCTTGATCTGGGCCTCTCAGATGGATGCCCGACTCTATCACAGAAAGTCCTGCTGAAGGGATCATACTCCTGTTGATGGAAATGATGGCTGACCTTCAGGGGAACGAGATAATGGGTCACTAACCCAAATGAATGATTTCTATGATGAGGTGAACAAGAGGACCATGATGGTTTTCAAAAATTACACGGTGTGTAGAAGAGTTACACACCGTGTTGTCTAACCCCGGGTACTTCCCATGTACGACAACCCATGTCGTAAGGCTGGTCGTGTAGAAAGACTGAGGACACGACTTGTATTACGGTGTTCACGCCATGTCTGAGTGACTGGGGTTGGCACCGTGTACGCTAGCCGTGTTCCCGTACACGGTCATCAACCGTGTAATCGGTACATGGGGTGTCCCACGTTACGTTCCTTTTCTGACCATGTGAGGGAGTACACAGTCGTGTACTCCATCCCATGTCTGTGTACCCCCTTGATACACGCCGGGTTCCACATAGCCGCCTCTATCATGATGTACACGTTGTGTCTCATGAAGTAGTGTAGTCAATCCCATGTCTGTGTACTTCCCAAAATATATTCCAAGATTTGTAGAAAGTATAACACGCCGTGTGACCAGGGTCACATGACATGTGATTCCCCTCCGACCCTCGAAACCCTTGTCACTGACACCAGTAATACACAGAGTGTTCCTCATACGTACATGCTGTTTATTATTGAACTTTCCAGAAACACAGACCTCCACCATTGCGCCTTACGAGCTTCCTCATTCATTGATCTGACCATCCAATCACCATGAAACTCCCGGGTTTCGTCTCCCCGACACCACAAATCCGCTTATGGTGTTTTTGGACCTCCAATCGGCTCTAAAAACACGTTTTGATCTTCCCGCATAAAGAATTACCAAAGAATGACCCTTCCCATTCTGATCAGATTCATCATCCACTGTCATATTCACACCTCCACATGGTCATTGGGGTGTCGATTCTTCAATTTTGGAACGTTGCATTGTATAAAGGATGCACAACGATCCATTGTTCGTCGCCCCGCGATGAATGCACTAGAGGATATAGAGAAAGAAAATCCAATAAAAAACACGGGGAATGAACCTCTGTTGTTGTTCATCACGAAATTGATATACTCCCATTAGTAGTACTAAACATGGCAGAATCAAACAAAAAATCAATATGGATCAATTTCCCAAATCATCCTGATAAAACCCTCTTGAAAAATGAACGAATCTAAGGATCAAATTGTTCGTGTTTGATCCGTGTTCATTTTTAAAATACAAATCGGGGAAAGGAAAAATTAAATAACAAAACCCTACCCCAAACTGTTTGATGAACGATCATCACGTCACATATCTGTCATCATCAAGATCCTTCAACTTTGTTGGCTCAATGATTCAAAGCTTCAATTCATCGTCGTTTGTCACCGAGAGTTTCCTCCACGACTCCACAAATTTTTTTTCCAAAGCTTCCCCTCAAAAATTCATCAATGACCACCAATCTCGTAACCCATTAGAAATGGAAATGTGATTCAGCATTCTGTTACGCTACGGAATTAATGAGACAAGATAATGTTTCTGAAGCCATAATGACATGGCATTTATTTAGGAAACATCATCTTTGTTGTCGTGATGCAGCAGAGGTTTCCATAAATGAAATAAAAGAAACTTCTGATTTTATTTTATTTTATTTTATTTTATGTAAAATGTCTGAAAATTGTCTTTTTTCCCTCGACCCTCGTCGGTCGAGGTTAGGCTCATTCATAGGATAAGTCATCACCCCAGACGCAATTGTGTCCTCAAATTTTAAATTTGGGCATCCGTTTGGAAACTGCCACAACCGCTTACAAGTGTTGACTCACTTAACTAAAAAAAGATCAAACCACCATTTTGGGCTCACAGGGCCTCAGAATGATGTGTCGTATTCGTGCCCGGTCACTAAATAATTCCATATAATATTTAGAAAAATAATACACGGAAAATATGAGATATTACATTCTCCCCACCTTGGGTATTTACGTCCTCAAAAACCCAAAACAATGGCTACTCAAAAATATGTGGGTATTGGGAATAGATTTGAGCCTACCGCTCCCATGTGATCTCTTGTAGATTTTTTTGTTTTCATCGGATGTACACCAAGGGAATCGTTCTCCAACGAATGATCCTCTTCTTCCTATCCTTAATCTCGACCGGGTACTCAGCAATGGGAACACCATCCTCAATGCCCAGCTCTCCCTAGTCGATGACATGCGATGGGACTTGCATGTACCTCCTCAGCTGTGATACGTGGAAGAAATAATGTTACTAATGCAACTGTGGAGGCAGAGCTAGGTGGTACACCACTTTTCCAACTCTGCATAGTATCTGGAAAGGTCTGATGATCCTCGGAGATAGGTCACCACCCTAGCCAAATCTATGTAACCCTCATCGAGGTGAGACCTGAAGAAAGATGTGGTCTCCCTATTCAAATTCTAGTGGTATTCGACGTCTATCAGCATAATACTTCTACTAGCTCTGTGCAGTCTTCATCAGCTCATGGATGATCTGCACCTTCTCTATGGTATCTCGCACCAACTCTAGACCCATGAGTGCTGACTCTTCGGGGTCGGTCCAGCAAAGCGGTGACCATCAGGGTCTCCCATACAAGGCCTCAAATGGTTCCCTACCAATGGTGGAGTGGTAGATATTTTTGTACACAAACTCCATCAATGTTAGGTGGTCTACCCAACTACAACCTAAGTCCATGACAGAGGCCCGCAACATATCCTATAGAACCAGAATGGTCCTATCTATCTGACCATCTGTCTGGGGATGAAATTCTGTCATCAAGCGTACCTAAGTCCAAAAAACCTCCTGCAATTCCTTCCTAAACCGGGATGTAGAGTGGTCAACTCAGTCCGAGACTATCATCGAGGGGACTCCATGAAGCCGAACTGTCTCTTTCATGTAGAGGCATCCTAGGCTCTCTATGAAACTCTGATCCGTAACGGCTAGAAAGTTGGTCGACATGGTGAGTCGGTCAATGATCTCCCATATAGAATCACGCCCCTTGGATGTCTGTGGTAAGACTATCGTGAATTCCATTGATATTCCATCCCACATCCACTTTGTAACAACCATGGGTGATCTAATCCTGTGGGAACCTGGTGCTCGTCCTTCACCTACTGGCATATAAGGCTTCGAGAAACGAACTATACTACTGCCTTCATCATGACTGACCCCCAGAACTGTCATCGGAGGTCCTGGTACATTTTTACCACTCTAGGATGAACCGCTATAGGGGATGTATGAAACTCCCTCAGGACCTCCTCCAGCAATTCCACTGGTATAAAAATCATCCTATGAAAAGAAGTGAATTCTCCCCACCATTCGAATGTCCATCAAGAGCATGTTCTGTTGATAACAGAGCATTCAAGGCCACACAGTCGACGTCTCTTAGTTGCAACTCCCTAACCCATTATAAGAGTGGAGGGGAAACAACCTTCGACTATAGGTAAGATTTACCATCTACATCCACAAAGTATAACTAAAACGTGGATAAATGCTCTATAGCCTCACTCAACAGTTGTGAGCTCGACCTCCTGCTAAAAGCATCCGCCACCCTATTCCCCTTCTCTGGACTATAGATGATCTCAAAATCATAATCCTAGAGGAACTCCTACCAAAGTCTATGCCTTATACTCAGATCCTTCTGTGAGAATATGTACTTGAGGCTCTTATGGTCAAAGTAGATGATAAACTACTTGCCCATAAGGTAGTGTCACCGTATATTCAATGAGAAGACTACCGCTGCCAACTCGAGATCATGGGTCTCATATTTCGGCCCATGTGGCCTATGATGGACCGAACTATAAGAAATCACCGCTTGCCTCTACATCATGACACAACCCAGCCCGGTCCCTGATGCGTCGCAGAAAACTATGTACTCGACCCCCTCCTCTGGAAATCTCAAGACTAGGACGCTCATCAAACACTATCTCAACTGCTCGAAATCCTACTAGCACTTCTTTTTCCACATGAAGGGTTTCCCCTTCTTGGTCAAGGCTGTCATTAGTGCTGATATCTAGGAGAAATCAGGAATGAATCTCCAGTAATATCTTGCCAACCCAAGGAAGCTCTGTATCTCCATCACGCTCTAAGGTGGCTCCCATGCTATCACAACCTCCACCTTGGATGGGTCTACAGCAACTCCATCTACGGAGATGACATGTCCCAGAATGTGGACCTCTTGAATCTAAAAATTTCACTTTGAGAGCTTCACATAAAGCATGTGCTTCCGAATGACGTCTAGAATCACCCGCATGTGTCTCGCATGCTCCTATTCTGACGCCGAGTATACAAGTATGTCGTCTATGAAGACCACTACGAACCGGTCCATGTACAGCTGGAATATCTGGTTCATCAGCTCCATGAACACTGTAGGGGAGTTAGTCAAGCCAAAAGGCATCACCATGTACTCGTAACTGGTGATATCCTGATTGAAGGTCAACCTTCGAGAACCACTGTTCCCTTCTTAGTTGATCGAAGAGGTGATCGATCCATGGCAGTGGATACTTGTTCTCCACTGTCAACTGGTTTAGGAACCAGTAATCCACACACAACATCAGACTCTCGTCTACCATCTTGGAAAACAAGACTGGGGCCACCCATGGAGAAACATTGGGTCTCATGAAACCCTTGCTCTGCAAATCCTCCGAATGCACCCTCATATCTTGAAGCTCGTAAGGATCCATCTGATATGCTGATGAAGAAATCGGTTCCATCCCGGTGTGTATGTTGATGCCGAAGTCAATTTCCCGGTGGGGAGGTAATCCTGGAACATCTTTGGGAAAGACGTCCCCATACTCCACCACTACTGATGGGAACTTGGATCTCACAACATCCACTACTCTGATGGAAAGGCTAGCAAAATCATGATCGATTGGCTACACCCTCTTTTGCATAAGCCCATTCTTTGCGGCCTGAGATTCCCTTTCTCCGACAATGGAAAACCTTGTTCCATCACATCGGACACACTGCACTCTTCGCCTAAAATAGTCAATCCAGGCATGGACCATGGATAACCAATCCATACCAATACTGATGTCGTAAGGCCTCAACGCTATCACCAAGAGGTTCCAACCAAAAATGTCACCTCCAGGGTTAAGATAACATTTTCTGAAAAGGTGTGTGATCATTGAATCTCCTCTCGTAGGTGTCTCTAAGCATAAAGAATGAGTCAAGGGTTCTACCGGAATATCAAGGTTTCTTACAAGACATTTGGCTTTGAAAAAATGACTGGATCTTGTGTCTATAAGTATGACAGTTAAGGTAGAAAATAAACAGATCATACAATGAATCATCCCTGGATCCCCTGGGTCATAAGCCTCAACCGCATGCAGCTATCCCCACCCATGTCACCTAGCTCCCTAAGCCTGGTGCAGACCTCCTGAGGGTGGTGGTGGATGTAAGTCAAAACGTCTACCACCACCTACATCTCTCCTTTCTCCTCAGCCACATCCTCTGCCCAGCGGGTCGGTCTACTCCACACTTTCCCTCTACAATGGTGGTCCATAGACCTCTTCCCTATCAGCATCTTGATAGGTTGGGCAATCTCTAATGAGATATCCCCGTCCATCACACGCATAAAATCAATTCTCCCTAGGGTGACTAGATCCACCCTGAGAGACTTGGACTATCGATCCTTTATCCTAGGTCCTCCTATGATGCTTCCCACATCCAGATCCCTAGGCCTAATGTCGGCTCCCTTCTACCGGGGTCTTCACACCTGTCTTCCAACTGCTGACCGTCATTGGCTATTTCTACTCTGCAAACAGGCTATCAATCACCAAGGGTTGCTTGATGACTCTATCACAAGTTGATATACATATAGGCACGACACTAGCTTGGATGTCTCATCATAGAACTCGCTCGATGGTCCGAGATATGAAGTACTGATCCCTGGCCATATCCATCGAGTACCGGGAAAGGTTGGTGAACCTCGATGAATAGTCAGCTATTGTCATACTACCCTGCTAGAGCTAAAGAAGATCTTGGATGCATACCACACTCATCATAAACAGAGAGAACTCCTCCCTGAAGAGTCGCTCACACTTCGTCCACGAAATAGACTCTACATCGTGAGTCTTTGTGGTTAGACACCATCATCGTACCGCTGAACCCTCAAAAAGGCTCACTCCTAGGATAACCATCTGGTATACCAGTGTCCTCACTAGATGGAAAACTATGCACACCACCTGAATCTAGTCCTCAGCTGCCTGGGGATCGAGCTCGCCTCAGAACTTGAGGGGTATCTGTCTCTGGAACACATGGAGCGCGCTAAGCCTACGCTCCTCATCGGTCTATACTGTAGATACCAATGGCTGCTCCACTGGTGGTGGAATAGCAGGTGAACCACCTAGCGGTAACGCCTAGGGAATATGTCCCTGTATCAAAGCCTTGTGACAATTGGGGTCATCCTCATGATCACGCTACCAAATCCTATCAGGTATGTGTCACGGAGGCATCATGTAACGAAACAAGATGTACTATTGTCAATGAGTATATATGGATATCTAACACAAAGGATTTAGAAAACACAACCCATTCCTATATGATGCATGTACCTTTATTTTATTTCCCCAGAACTACTATTTTTATGTACCGAGTCAAAAAGTAGGTTATCAGAGTCTTGGTGTATGGATACGTTGGCCGCAGCTAAAACATTGGAGTCTCTGGCCTGAAATCCATACTCAAAACACTTAACACTGTTTCCCCAAACCAAACTCATGGACTCGTGGTCCTAAAGTAGAACTGACAACCTTTGATACCACTCTGTCACAACCCGTCCCAGTGGGGCCCATGACGTGACTCCCAAATCCCACCCCCAATAGGCCAGTGGCTAGTGACTAGAACCGAGTTAGCATATTACTAATCATGTGAGGCATTGCCTCAGTACCTGTACACATGCACCCATATCCAAGCCCACAAATGCAGAAATGTAAAACATTAAGGAACAAAATTCATGCACACAACAAAACCCAACCAATACAGTATGACGAAAGGTAAAGTACTGAAAGTAAACGGGTCTATAATACAAGCCCAACAAGAACCCATCTGAAAACTAAAAAGTACAACCTCTAAACATAAAAGGTACTGGGACTGCCACCCGTAGAAGTATGAATGCCTCTGCATGTAGGGAACTCAGAAAGCTCGGTCCTATCCCTATCCTCCCTGGACTCTATCAAAAGGATGCTCATCAGCACAAGGTACGACACGTGTGGGCCAAGCCCGTGAAGGAGTGAGTACTACAATACTCAGTAGAGGACCCCAAAATCCACAAAGCAGTACACAAAGTAAAGGTACAACATGCTATGCACAGTATATGTCTACAAAACATATAGCACAAACCACATACACTCAAAACCTAGACCCATAGTCTAGAGAAATGTCACACAACCACATACCCCCTTCTAGGGGTTTAGTTCGATGATTCCATGATGTAATCATTCTGGGAGATCAAACTCCATGAGTCTCATAGCTCTAAGGACATATTTATGAGAAGTACTATTCATTTTGAACCATCATGAGAGGTAGTTACACTTATTATGGGAGATACACTCTTTAGTGGGAAGGATCACGATAGATAGAAGTATTCATTATGGGAGACACACTCCTGAGCAGGAAATATCACACTACATAGATGAGGATTACTGTTAGGGCCATGGCGGATACCGTGACTCATCCCGGATTCACCGGATAGGTAGAGAATCGACCCACGGTGGAGTTGATCACGTTGATGTCGGACTCTACCTAGGGTCATGAATGGATAGAGGATATCGATTTGGGCCTCTCGGATGGATGCCTAGCTATATCACAGAAAGTTCTGCTGAAGGGATCATAATTTTGTAGAGGGAAACGATCCATGAACTTTAGGGGGACGAGAAGAATGGGCACTAACCCAAAAAAAAAAGATATCCAAGAAGCGGTGAACAAGGGGACCATACTATTTCCAAAATGTACATGTCATGTAGAAGAGTTACACGCCGTGTTGTCTGACCCCGGGTAATGCCCGTGTATAATCACATGTGTCGTAAGCCAGAAGTGTAGAATGAAAAAGTACACGACGTGTAGTAAGGTGTACATGAAATTTCCATGTGACTTGGGTTTTCTCCTTTTACGCTTGTCGGGTGCCCATACACATTCATCAACCAGTGTACTCCAACAAATGTAGTCGGTACACGAGGGTCCTACATTACTGGCCTCGCCTTTCCATGTGATGGATTACATGGTGGTGTACTCTATCCCCTGTCCATATACCCCCTAGATACACATCGAGTTCTGAGTATCCGACTCTTCTATGCTATACACGCCGTGTCACCTGATGCCGTGTAGTCCAACCCTTGTCCGTGTACTTCCCAAAATACACTCCGAGCATTAGGGAAAGTCTAAAATGATGTGTGACTAGGTTTACACACCATTTGATTCCCCTATGACCCCCAAAACCCTAGCCGTTACCACTATTACTACATGGTGTGTTCCTAGGATGTACACATCATGTATTCTGGAAATTTCTAGAAACACGGACTTCCACCGTAATGCCTTCCGGGCTACCCCGTTCATCGATCCGGCCATCCGATCACCACGAAACACCGAGGTTTTGGTTTCCCTAACACCACGAAGTTGTTTCCGGTGTTTTCAAACCTCCAATAAATTTTGATAACAGATTTTCATCTTTTTGCGTGAAGAACGCTTGATGAATAGCTCTTCCCGATCCAGACCGATTAATCGTCAGTAATCATCGTTGCACCTCTGTAAGGTCGTTGGGGTGTCAATTCTTCAATTTATGATCGTTGCGTCGCAGAACGGGTGCTAAAGGATCTTTTTTCATCACCCCATGAAGAATAATAAGAACACATGAGAGGAAATAGGAAAACAAAATTTAATAAATCAACATGAGGAACGAACCTCCACCGCCATTCATTACGAAATTGATATGCTCCAATTATCAGGCTTAAACGAGGTAGAATCAAACAAAAAAATCAACATAGGTCAATTCCCCGAATCAACCCAATAAAACCCTCCCGTAATAATGAGCAAATCCGTGGATCAACTTGTTCGTGGTTGATCCATGTTCATCATTTAAATCGAAAGCAGGGAAAAGAAACATAAAATAATAAACCCCTACCTCAAACTAGTTGAGTAATGACTGTCGCATCGCATTTCCATTGTCGTCGATATCCTTAATCATCGTCTGGGCAGTGATTCACATCTTCTATTCATATTAATTTGCCTATGAGAGTTTCCTCCAAGGATCCACGAATTTTTTCCAGAGCTTCCCCTAAAAATTTTGTCACTGACCACCAATCGCTTAACCCATTAAAAATGGAAATGTGATTCATAATTCTGTTACGCTGCGAAATTAATGAGTCATGTTGCTTTTTCATAATCCATTATGACATGGAATTTATTTAGAAAATAGTTTCCATGTTGTCACGCTGCAATGGATGATTCCATAAAATAAATAAAATAAAAATGCGAATTTATTTTATTTTATTTTACATAAAATGTCCAAAAATTAACATTTTCCCTCAACCCACACTGTCCATGGTTAGGAACATTATTAGTTGAAGTTGTCACCCCAGATTTAATGGTGCCCTCAGATTTTTAATCTGAGCATCTTTTAGGAAACATCCTCAACTACGCCCATGTGCCGAATAACTTATCATAAAAAAAGTTCAATCCATCATTTCGGGATCACAGGGTCATGGAATGATGTGCCGTCTTCCCTCCTAGTCTCGAAATAATTCTATATAATATTTAAAAAATAATAGATGGAAAATTTGAGATATTACAGGTAAGAAAAATTTCAAGCTAATATTTTCCAAAACTAAGGGAACAAGAACATTGTTGGGCCTCTAAAACTAATATGAAGATATTTCCAGTGTGTTAAGTCTGTACTACATGTAGTATAATGCAGAATTGGATTAAAGGGGACAATCAATTAAATAACTATTGAAAGAGATCAATATATTTCACCACCAACACTTTAGTGTTTCTTTTTAATGGATTTTTGGAATTATAAATATAAATGGATTAAACCAAGGGATCATATGGATTATAAGAGGCAAACCCAATGAAGAATAATGTTAAATGGATATATTATTTAGTAATAATAGATAATGTGGAGCTTGATAATCAGGGGAAACATATTAAACACTCGTTTTTTGTGTATTTCATCATTTATTTTCTATGAATGATCCCCATGAAAATTTTATTATATATTGTTTAGTGAAATTTCTTGGGTTTATCTCCATCTATATGAATTATGGATTAATGAAATCACATTTGATATTATATTAGTTCATTTAGGATTCCATGATTACAATGATTTTGTTTTGGATAATATCTGATCTTATATAATAAATGAAGGAAAATAAACTTTTGTAAGATTTTATTTCACTTTATAATATAAACATAATAACTATGTGTCCATTCATTGGTTTTTGGGTTTATGGTTAAAAATTATGATCAAAGTCATTGAAACCAGTTTTTGAGGATTCATGTAATTTGAGTTTATTATATATTAGGATATTTTAACATAAATTGATGGTCGTTCAACTAATAATTGAAAATAAACATATACGCATCGTTTGGAACCATGGATATAGCCTACAAGGCCATAGGTATTGGCTATACCCACAGTTTAGAGAACCATGGGAGATTAAGGCATCTATAAGACTTTAAGCTATACCTAAAGTTTAAAAAAAATTACCATAAATTTTGAATTAAAGGAATATGTGTAAGGGAAATTTTCCACTATTTAAATAAAAATATACCAAAGGTTATTAAAAAATGGATATAGGATTCAAAAAATTCGCACAACTATATTTGAAACCTACACCTCCACTTCCAAACTGACGCGCCAGACCACAACCCCAGGAATTCTTATGGTTATATAAATATATATATATATATATATAAAAACTATGTATATAGTTATGAAACCATGAGTATATGTTTTCTGAAATAAACTTTTGTTCTGTGAAATTTTTTCTCCAACACCTTCACGGGAAATCTATACATTTGGTTTCTATAAGAACCATTGGTAGTGATCTTGAACTGAACCAAATAACCACATTTTAAAAAAAACCCCATGGGTATATTTGGGAGTATATCCATGGTTCTTGAAAAAAAATGGGTGTGAGTTGAAATTTGATTCTCATTTACACAATTTACCAAAACCGTGGGTATAGATTCCAAACCAATATATATACCCATGATTTTTTGAAAACTATGGTTAAAGGTGTGACTTATACCCATAGTTTTATCTATAGAGATTTGTATAGAGTAGTTATTGAGTAGTGAATCCATTTATTTTCTATTTTTTAGTGAAAATGAAATTTAATTAATATTCTGTTTACACATTATAAGAATAATATTAATGCTACTAGTATACATTAATTGTTAAATTATCTTTGTTGTTGAAGTAATTATGGTCATTAGTCGATCACCTTATAGTACATGTATCATTCATCGCTATTAGAAATCATATATCATTAGATATTCTATCCAAAATTTATATTAATGAAGTGTTATAGATGTATATATTACCAAATTTAATTTTATCTGATAACGATTTGGTGCTTACCATAATTATTTGGAAAATTATTCCCAAATTTCTTGAAAAAGAGTTGAGTTTCATCATTGCGATAATTATTCAAAACATAGAGGATATGCTAAGATATTTTTAAATGTATTTTTCATGTGGTAGGTATGAATACCATCCTCATGTTGGGTTATCTTAAATGAATGCTTTCAATTGATAATTCATAGTGATTTTTATGAATTAATTTATAGATGTGGGTATAAAATTATAACTTAATTGAATGATGTTGAAGAAAGGATTCTATTGGGACTAGAGAAATATGATGATATGGAAGAGAATGAGTTCAAAATGTTTATTTATATTTTATACAGATAACCATATATATGATATATTATTTAATTTCCACAAGAATTTATTTCTACACATTTTCTCCCTTGAATAAGGAAGGGAAGACAACAACCTAGGTTTATCAGTCCCATTAAAATACATGAGAGTAATTTATCGTTTGAAGACTTTTATGAACCGCTCTATGGTTAATTATGGGTTACATATATCGCTCGAAAGAAATTACACGCCTTACCATTCTTATGTACTAAACATAGTGGTCATACCGTAATAGAAATATTGTTACACTGAATTACATCTGATGTAGATTCTGGACCACGAAGAGAAACATATGTAAAAGAAGATAAATGACCTTGTAAATGTGTTGTATCTAATAAAATAGTTTGATAAGGATAATTAGTTACTTGAGAAAATTATGAGGTCGAGTTATATTCATTTATTATATTAGAGGGACTTATTTAATGGGAGAAATTCACATTCTGTGGTGTATAATGTAACACCCCATGTTTTTATGAATTTCATTTTTTCTATCCAATTAAATTTCATTAATGGTTTGTGATACTCAAAAAAAATTCATTATTTTAATAGATGAAAAAATAGGTTTTCATTCACTTTTATCAACACTTATTTTTCGTGTGGGATTCATTGAAACTATGTTTTTTAAATCCCTCAAAATATTAATAATATATACATTTAATCTTCAACGTTATAGGATAGTCATTAGACATAGAATAATGAATAGTAACAACAAAATTTTAAATATTAAATATAATTTTTTATATAAATGAAAAATATTGTCAATAAAATACATAATATTCTGTAAATAGTTTTATATTTTAAAATAATATTTTGTTAAATAACTCTATTTATATCATTTGTAAATAGTAAAAAAATTTATTATTTCCACATTTAGAAAGTTAATTTGATAAAATTAACATCATATTGGACTTCACTATGTTATAATTATCATATAATGATTATTTTTATGAAAAGTTTTATTTTTTCATGAATATTGAAAAATATGGAGTTTTAATTTAAAACAACAATTCGGTATAATTTATTTAAATAGATAAATAACATATTGTTTTTTATTAATTTATATTTAGTTCATATATATATATATATATAACATTTATGTTATTAGAATAGACTTCATATTGAAATTAAATTTCATATCATTGAAAACATTTGATAATTGTATCTTTAAAACTCCACTTCCTCATCATGTTTGCTGGATTAATTTTAAATTAATTTTTTCATATTATGCGATTATAATTGGGAAAATTTTGTTACACAATTATAAACATAATAGTTAATTATTTTTTAGTGGTTAAAAAATTTATTCAATGTGATTGGATGCAATTAAAATTAATTATATTGTTTAATGAATAAAAAGATTACATGGTGGTCAATCATAGAACACATGGTTTAAAAACCACCTTTCGCATTTAAAAAACCAATTGGATGGACATATTTCTACCAAATCATGCCTCAAGAACTAATTTTAGCAATTTTGGAGAATTGTCTTTTTGTATAATGTTGATGGAATCAATCTTTTAAAAAATTGAATGTTTTCCACTCACCTTCTTTATAAAAGTCCACCCTCCATCCCTCTATCTTCGAACATTCAAAACCAATTTCATCCATAACCTACCAAAATAACTAATCGACTTCCATCATCGAATCTTAGAATCCTTTAATTATGCAGAAGGCTGACCAAGGAAGGAATTGGGTTCAAATGAAAGGAATATTCCCGAAAAGGGACAAAATTCATCAATAAAAGATTTTTTTTTATTTCAACATCAATCCCATTAAAATATATTATATAATTATTATATAATGAACTATGTATTTTTAATATAATTATATTATTTAATAATTATTAAATAACATCCAACTAGTCACACCTCCATGAAATTGGTTCTGAAATCATCATTCATGTAAATGAAAGACTACCACCTCAAGAATATATGTAATATATTTTTCAATTAATACCGAAAAAGGTTAGTAAATATGATGGAAATACTATTTTTATTTGATATATATGATATTGGTGATATTATTATTCTTCTATAATAGTTATATCACAGACACCATCATGCTATAAATTTTCATGGAATATGATAACGTCGTTGGTGCGTATATAGGACTACTACATTGTGAAGTGATGTGATTCATTCATGCTTTACATGTAATGTATTAAGGATAACTTTGATGAAAACATGTGATATATATTTAATAAAAATTATTCAATATTATTAATATATCATTACTTTTCATTCATTCAAACCAATAAGAAAATGAAAAATAATGTTCATGTGTACGTATAACCAAACATCTACATGAACAGTGAATTTCATTTCCCTTCCCTAAATATTATGGATTATGAAAAATACATATATTTTAAATATATATTATATGTTAATAATGGTTTACATTTTTGATATGTTGAAATAATTATCATAGTAATAGATCACAAAAAATAATAAAATCTAAACATACATGATAAGTAAAAATATTATTACAAGAAAAGTGACATTAACATGGTATTGTTAATAAAAATTTAATAAATGGTCATAATCCTACAATACATGGTAACATATATTTTAACATAGTTATTTAATTTAGGTTTAATTATATTATATTCTTTAATTCCCCAACCCAATATGCTCAGAGTCAATGCATTATTTTACTACATCAGTATGATTACATTGAATCAAATCCCATTAGACAGAGCAATTTAGTAGTACTGGAAATAAAGATAACATTAATGATAACAATTATACTTTGGTAAATATAATATAAAAACATATTACAAAATAAAATAAAATAAACTACATCCTTGAATACATATTCAATGATTTCATCTTCATAACATGTGGAAAAGAATCATATTAAGGGTGAGCTCAAACACTCAGTTGGGGTATATAAAGTGGCATAAAATAATTAAAAATTTTAAATAAACCAACATGGAATTGTAATTAATTGATTTATATTCCATTAAAATAACAAAATAAGGAAAATTAATATGGTCAGGTAAGAAACTAAAACAGCTTTAGTTTATTCAATAAACTAAAAATTAAACATTTAAAAAAATATGATAATGAAAAATATTATGGATGAATAAGAATTTAAATACCTATGATTGAAGTTTATAATTATGGATATCTATAAAATACCATTGAGTATTTGTGCCAAGTATATAATACTATCAAGGATTCATTCCATGAATCTATTACATTTAATGATTAATACAAAAAATATTATATATTCCTAGATGCATGCCATGAGTCAAATATTTTCAAGGATTCGTGAAAATAGTCCCACAAGTTCAAGTCTTTGTGTCAAGAATTAATTACTATTAGGGCTCTATGACATTAATCTAATACTATTAAGGATTCATTCTAGGAATCTAATACTATCAATGTGAACATCGTCTGAAAATGGTAAATGATATAAGAAATAATAATATCCATTCTATGAGAATAAGGATATTAAATAATGTTTGTAATGAAAATGATTACAAAAAATTTATTGTTTCATTATTAATTTAATGGGAACAAAATGAATTTAGATTTAAAGGATAATCATAATAAAAATATAATTAATATTATTATCATTAATCATTCTCAAATGTCTCATACCACATTGAAACATATAAATAATAATTCCCATGAAGTAATAATAGTAATTTAAACATATAAAATTATTAAACTATTTATGATAATGATATAACATGTCAAAAGGTAGTATATATTCCAAATAAAATTGATTTTTTTCATAATATCAAATAAATCGAAATGAAATGTAAATTTAGAATATATTTTATTACTACCTGAGCATATTTCAAATGATGGGATCCAAAAATTATTAATAATAAATATAAATATTTAATATCATGAAATAAAGAGAAATAAAGATATAATATATCAAATTGGGAATTAGGTATAACACTGAAAATAAGTGAGTGGTGAATTTGACATTTATCTCAAAGGTGTAAAAAGTGAGATGAAAATCCATTTCGGTAAACATCCTCTATTTTTAGTGTCTTATTTATCCTTAATTATAGTGGTTTAAAATGTGTAACTAACTTATACAAGAACCATAATAAGGTTTATAATATCATATACTTACTCTTTATAATATTTTATTACTCATTTGTTAACAATATTTTATTATTTTAAATATTTCAAGTGATAATTGTATAGTTTTCTCAAGTTTGTTTTTGTATGTTATTGGCTTCTACTATTACATAGATCATGATTTAATCATTTAAATAATGTAAAACATGAAATTATTATCTTATTCATTAATGACATATATATTTATAATTATCTATAATTTTTTGTTAGAAAATGAAATGCATCATTCATTGAGACGATAGGCGGTATGTACACATGAACAATACTTTCATTATGATTCTATTTTGAATGACTGAATAATAAATGATACATATGCATACTATAATATTATTATTTTATATATGTTATATATGTTACATATATTTATTAACATCATCCTTAATATGTTCCATGTATTGTATGAATGAATCACATCACTTTGAGGGGGCAGTTGTGCACACTTCCTCAAACGATGAAATCGCATTAACGCAAAATGGGATGTATTAAATTCATGTGTTATAAAAGGATTAATAAATAATAAATACATAATAATTTACATATATATCATATATAAATAGATTTTCTATCATGATGTGCACCATGATAGGTGGTATTGGATTAATAAACAAACATCATTTCGTGAGGCTTTAGTTCACCGTACACAGACACAATATGTTTGTTACACATTAGATAGAGGTATGGGTAAGTATATGTCTAAAAATATCAGGAAAAGATACTAATATATTTAGTATTCTTATTTCATATAAAATCATAAAATAATAATACTTTATGGATTGGATAAAGTAAATAAGTCTAATAAACATAACGAAGAATGTTACCTCTTAACCTGGAAACTCCTTTTGGTTTAAACCAAAGGGCTTTATTGGATTGACTTCTGAAAATGGATAATATTATATAATGAGGTTAGGGATACTGGGGAACTATTTGGGAATATTTTGTTCAAACCAATGTCTATTGAGGGGTGTAATTATGGGATATATTACATGGCTTTTTATGATGGAAGGGGAGTGGAACTCATGTAAATTCCCAAAGGTATTCATTATTGGGAGATCAACCCTACCTAAACAGAATCCTAAATGGAAAAAATAATTAATTAATGTGGAATAATGGTTTATTTAATCCTAAAAAAACAAATATATGTTCATTATAATAATTTGGTTCCTTAACATCTGAGATTCCTAAATTTTATCATTTTTGTTTTTATTAAATAATGTAGTTTTCTAACCTATGTAATTTAACCAGTATGACAAAAATAATGTGAAAAAATATTATAAAATATAAATAAATTCAATTAGGAGTACAATATATAATTTATTAAATAAAAAGTCATGTGATTTTGAAATTAATTTAGAAATAAGCTCATGTGATGCACTAAACACTACTTATACCCGGACCATGTTAGCAAAAATTTTACAATATATGGTCCATTATGATAATTATAAAGGACACATTAGTCCATTAATAGAACATATTTAATATTTATTTAAATTAAAAAACAATTTGAAAAAATATAGGATATCTATTACATTTAAATAATTTAGTAAAATATCTTTTATTCTTAAATAAAAAAATGTCAATTTTGACATTTTATTTAATTTTAATTTTAAAATATAAAAAATGAATTAAAATATTGTTTTTATTTTTTGGTAACATTATAAATTCATAAAAAATTAATTTAATTCAATAATACAATCAATATACCTTTATTTTAATATTCTTATTATCATTTATTTTAGTTAATTATTAACTAATTCATTAAAATATTAGCATATCTTACGCCTTTTAATTGAATAAACCATTTTTTATATTTATTTATAAATTATTAAGTTTTCAATAACTCATTTGTCTTAAAAAATTATACGTAATACTTAAAATTTATATTTATTACATATTTCAAAGTTTTATAAATGATAAAGGTAAAAAATGTTCCCCTTTTCATGTTCCTTATATAACTTTTTTTAAAGGGAGCGTCCATTTAATTATATCCCCAAAACACATAAAACTAGAAAAAAGTGGGGATATAGTTGTATATTTGGAATCCAACTACTTATGAACAAGTATCTATGTTATTTTAGTCCTAAATATTAAGGGGTTGTACTTTATTAAGCTAAATCTTTCTTTAATCACTGTAATTAATTTTAAACACAGTCCCTAATATTATTCTAAAAAAAATTAAATCAACATTATTATACAAAAAAATTGTATTAATTAAAACTAGGTATTAAATTTTTTTAATATTCAAATAACAGAAGTGGATAATTTGTGATTAACTCTTAGCTCGTACATGTGGCAGAATTCAACTTCTTAAAGTAAATCTATTCGGAGGGGAAATATTTTATTATCTTAAATTTCTATATTGGAATGCTTAAAATAACCTAAATTGGATTAATATATGAATTATTGATCTGTTGAGACTTTAAAACCAATTTTAAATATAATTTATCCTTAATAATTATTTAAATGAAATTATTGTTTCCATCTAAAAGGCATTATTTTTCACTGTCCATAAAAAATGAAACTTTATAGAAAAATACAATAAAAACATCCCTAAGAAATTTTTTAAAATTTGTAATTATAAATGATGTTCCAATTGATAAATATAATTTAATTAATTTCCAAATTTTAATTTAAAAATAAGAGCTCTAATAAAAGGTGTAAAAACGCATTATTGCATGGAACATATGATATCATAGTGTGGGATGTAGCGTATGTTTAACATCATGTTGGGTATAAATATAGAAAAAATAATATTTATTCTAACATAAATATATTTTAATTTGTTATTGGGTAACATTATCCCCTCCATAATTAAATTATGTCCTCATAATTTAAACATGACCTTAGTAATCAAAGAATTGATATTTGAAAATATTAATATTGAAAAAAAAAATTAATATGGGTAAATAAACCCTATTTTTATTATGATGGAAAATGAAATGAATTTTTCAATAAAAAACTATGATTTTGAATATGATAAAATCAGAAATAAATTTGATACATAAGAGAAATATGAATATCATATTCTGATGGAATCTAATATAGAACATGTTCAAATAAATATTGTAGACCAAAAAACCATAAACCCATGAATTGAGTAAATAAAGTTGATATATTGAACTAATGACATATTTAGGATAATGTTTTGGTTTTAATATACTTTTCCTAATGTTTATAAATTCATTCACTCTATGTAATATAAGTAAATATATGTTTCTATAAACAAAAATACAATTTGATACATTTGTTATAGCTTGAACTATTTTTGTTTCTTCGCATAGAACAATATTCATCATATAGATATATAATATATCAATATATAAATCCGGATTCAATGTTGATCATATACTATTCCATATATGGTAAAAATTTCTAAAATATTTTTATCCAACACTTTGAAAAGAAGGTCACTAAATTTCTACAATGATAATACCATTTTATTTTAATCAATATGAAGCATCTCTATATTTTCAAAATCCAAACATGTGGATACCATCATCATGTATCCACATGAAATATGGTAATAAAATGAATCATCATTAAAACATATTGTTAAAATTTATTCTTCATTATTTCTTATATAATCCTCCTTTTGTCGGAATCATTTATTAATTTAAAAATTGTTTCAAACCCGATCAATGATAGATTATACCACTTGTCTAAAGTTCATTAATATGTTCAAGATAATTATAAATTATCAAAATCGATTATTTCATCATCATTATCTCAACATTGTAAATCTTCTAAAGGTTATCTTCACTTCAATCTTGTGTTCTCATGAAATGCAATCATTATATGGAATATAGTTTCTCAGAAATATTTAGCATATAGTCTAAAATAAATATTTAAAAGTTAATACAATAAAATCCTTACATATTTAAAAAATCATATGATGAAAAAATACATTTAGGACATATTTATAATATCAAAATACAGAAGTAAATTAATCATTCTAATTTGGATGTATCAAAAAATTATTCTTGACATTGATCCCTTAACATCTTCTTGAGTATATTCTCTTGGTTCCTCGATAATTCAATTGCACAGTACCCCATATCACTATAGATAAAGCATTGAATATTAGAAATAAATTTATCACCTTTTCAATCCTGTGCAAGGTGGAATTTTTTCCTACACATCAAGAAAACTCATTTCTCATTTATGCATTATCGAAGGTGTTTCCTTCAACAAGTATAACATGTTGAAAAAAAATTCCTTCACTTTTTCCCATTATCCAGAAATTTATTTACATTCCTCTTATTATCTTTCCTAATTTTTGAATCAATAAGTCTTAGATAATTATTTATCTATTTTGAAACCATGTAAAACTATTTCATCATATAATTAAATGGGTTGAGGTACTATCAACCTTCAATGTCTTATCTCATATACTTCAAATGAATGACCGATCATGGATTATGTTTTGCATATGATATCAGTAGGATAGCATTCTACCATTGTAAATGTAGCTTCATACTATGAATAATTTTAATCTTTTTTTTCATTAATCTAAGTAACTTTCTCTTGATCTCAATTTAGTTATCATGAGGTGTGTATTTATTGATTAATTTCTTTTTTAAATTTTTCCATTCTGTGAGTTGTACCTCTTCTTCTTCCCTAGTTTTTTTGATTAGTGACCACCACTAATCAACATCATCTCTAAGACAATATACTACATGTGAAACTTTTTCCTTTTTTAAATAACCCAATTCTATATATATATTATCCAAATACTAAATCCATTGATCAATAGTAATTTGATAGGTAGTCCCACAACTATATGGGGGCCTCTATATCAAAATTAAATCCATCATTGGTGTGTATTATTATTAAAAGTATCCTCTTTCTGGGAAATGTTATATCTCATAATATGGTTAATCTAACATAATATTTCCATAACATTATGAGTTCCAATACTATCAATATCAGTTTCCTTAGCATGGAAATCTATACATTCCGCATAGTTAATTTTACTATTGTTTTTTGGGTGTCATTTATAAACACAAAAATATACTAGATAAGCTCACATAATTATGAAGCTTGTAAAACTGTAAATATTTATTTACATAAATTATGAAATTTATGAATATCTTGTATAATAACCATAAAAATGGATTATTTGGGTATATCATTACTTATAAAAAATCATAATCATAGTTATATAAAACTAGAACTATCCTAAGAATATCCCATGGGAGTTTAAAACTATGTGGGTAGTAAGGACCATTTTCATGAACCATGATACCCAGAGTTGGGCCCGAAACAAATTGTTGGAGTTGTTACTCCTAGTTACATCTGTTTTAGAACCACGCCCACTTGTAGCATCCAGATATGGATTTATTTATAGAATTACCCACATTATCTATACTATACAAAAATAATGTTATTCACATATATTCATATCCTAAACATATTTTTTTTTCTATAATCATGGTTTTCTAAATCTAGTTTCAAAGGTTGCTGCTAAACCACCTATGATACCAACAATAATGACCTTACCAAAGAATCTTGCAAATAGTGGATTATTTTATTACATAAGCATGATAAAAAATCCAAATCCAATGTTTTGATAATTTTTTAAGTCATGGAATGACATATTACAAACATGATAACAATAATACCTTGGGAAATAGAAAATAAAAAACAATATACATAATAAAATAATCAACAACATCCTTTTATGCTAATTAAAATATATCTTATTCATAACCTGTGGAAATGAAACATAATAAGTTTTAGATGGAATGAATAATAAGGATATGTAATATAGAACAAATAAATAATTAATAGAAATAGCCCAACATGAACATATAAAAAATTGATAACACATTCCATTAACATAACATGACATGGAAAAATCAATATAGAATAGTTAGAAACATAAACACATTCTATTTATACAATGAACTAAAAGTAATATATATCCATTAAAATTTTGATGAAAATTATCATGGATGTATAATAAATGAAATATATATGATGAAAATAGACTAGTATTTTTATCTAAATAATACTATCAAGGATTTTTAAAAAGAATAAATTCTTTCAACACATCATGCCAAGAATATAATACTTTCAATGATTCATGCACAAAATCTAATACTATCAATGATTTGTGCCCTTAATATAATGTTTTCAAGGCTTAATTCCAATAATAAAATAGTTTCAAGGAATAATTCCATTAATATTATAATTTTTATTTTTCATTCCATGAATCTAATACTGTTCAGGCCACATTTCGTTAAACTAATATTGTCAATGTGAACGCAGTATTAAAAATGTTATACGGTTTAGGAAATACATATTTCCATTTTATATGAATATAGATGTTAAAATAAAAATAAAATGAATAATTATTACAATAATGTGATTTTTCAATATAATGTTAATGATAAAGAATTTTTATTGGGTAGATAATCATCAAGAACACTCTTTAGGAGAATAATCATTAAATGTTCCAAAGCGACCCATACCACATTCAAACATTTAATTCAAAATAACCATGAAGTAAAAATATTAAATGAAATATATAATAACATTATATTAAGTTAATTCATGATATAAACTATCAAAAGGAATTATATACATCAAATAAAGGTTAATTGGTTCATAATAACTAATAATACTCAATGGAATGTAAATTGAAAAATATTGTTTTACTAAATGAGTATATTTGGAATCATGGGCTTCATAGAAGATTAATAATCAATTGAAATGTTTAATAAAAGTAAAAAATCGAGATAATGATATATTTTATCCAAATTCGTAGTAGTTCTACCACAATGAATATGTGAGTAGTGAATATGGGATTTTTCTCATTGGAGTAAAAAGTGTGATGAAAATCACTTAACATAAACGTTCTTTTGGTTCTGTATGGAATTTATCCTGAAGTTTATTGGTTTAAAATATATTTATGAATTATTATAGATCCATAATAATGTTTATTATTTCATATAATAACATCTTATAATATTTTATAACCCATTTGATAACACCTTTTCATTGTTTTAATTGTTTTGGGTTTTAATAGTCTAGTTTTCTCATGTATGTTTTGACTTGTTCTTTTCTCACCCGATTACTTATACCATGATTTAATAATCTCTAGAGTTGAAGAAATTATATAATTATATTATTTATTCATTAAAAATAAATTTATTATAGTCTATAATGTTTGGAGTTAATAAATGAAAAGCAACATTCATGGAGACAGTATGTCGTACTTACACATTAACGCTACATTCATTACATGTTTGTATTGAATGAATGTGAAATAAATGATACATATGTATATAATAATTATAGTTTCTTATCAATTGTAAAAATGTTACATATCATTATTAACAACATCCTTAGTACATCCCTTGTATAACAATAATGAATCATATCGTTTCTAGGGGGTAGTTGTCCACACGTCCACAAACGATGTTATCAGAATAATGAAAAATGGAATTTATTAAAGGAATATGTTATAAAATAATTAAATAAGTATAAATAAATAATAAATATCATATATAATGATATTTTCTAGCATAATGGCCACCATGAGAGGTTGTAATGGAGAAATAAACAACCATCGTTTTGTGAGGCAGTAGTTCTCCATACATGAAAAATGTGTTAGTTATCTATTAGATATAAGTGTGTGTATGTTTCTGGTATATCAATTTCAAAACACTGTAATATATTTAGAACCCTTTTTTGTTATAAAATGAAGAATTAATATGATTTTAGGGGTAGTATAATGGAAATTAAAATAAAAATATTAAGGATGTTTATAACTTCGTAATGGGGTAAATATATTTGGTATGCCATGAATAACTTACATGGATTCATGTAAGAAAAAGGGGAGACATATCGGATGAGGGGATGGATTTTATGGAACTATTTTGGAAGATATTGGTTGATCCATAATGGATTGAACAGTGTGAGTAATAGGTAGTTTGATTGTCTTATTATAATTGAGGGGGATTACCACTGTCTAAAAACCAAAAGGTTCTAATTAATGAATGGTCTAAAATAACTATAGTTCCTCAACAATGGAAAAACAATGGATTAAATCTGAGTCATGGTCGATGAAAACATTCATAGAAAATGTGTGAAATACAAAAAAAAATTCATTAACATATATGATACCCAAATTTTTACATTTTGGTTAATATTAGAGAATGCACTTTTCCAACCTATGTAATTTAACCATTAAAAATAAACTAATGTGAAACATATTAGAAACTATATATTCTATAATATATTAATATGATATATAATTTTTTAAATAAAAATACCATGTTTTTGGGAACCTAATTTTAAAATTAGTGTATGTGACGTGTTAAAATAGTAAATAAACTTGGACCGTGTTAGCAACATTTTTACAATGTGGGTCAATATGATAAATATATAAGATAAATTTATCCAAAAATTCACTATATTTAAAATTTATTAAAACTCAAAAATAACTTGACAAGAATTTTTGATTTTTATTAATTTTAAACCATTTATTAAAATTCCATTAATTGTAAAATAAAAATAATGTCTATTTTTATATTATTTATATAATTTTATATTTAAAATAAAAAACAATTTTGGAATTAAATGATATTAAATTTAGATCTGTCTAAGATGATATATTTATCCATGAAAATAATTATTGTTAATAATTCAATCAATATACTTTACTTTAATATTTATAATATCATTTAATTCAGTTATTTATTAACTAAATAATCACTACATTTGTGTTTCATTTGAATTTTATGTAACTAAAACAAATATCAAAATTATTGATAAATTTTTAATATTAAAATAAACCACGTATCTTTAAAAATGACATGTATAACCATATATATGATGTCTTTCACTTATTTCAAGGTTTTAAAAATGTTAAATGTATGAAAAGATCCATTTTTAATTTTTTCTAAATTTACCTTATATATAATGAACATCCATTTAAAAGTATCTAATTAACCCATAAAAACATGAATAATGTGGTAATATGGTTTAATTATTGTAATATAATGGATTTTTACTACTATCTAGGTCATTTTGGTCCTTAAGAAGAAGGTTCAGTACTTTATTAAGCTTAATCGTACCATAATCACTGCAATTAATTGTAATCATTGTCTCTAATATTTTTTTGGCACAACTTATGTTGATATTAATATACCAAAAATATTTTACATATTATAATTTTTTTTCCTTTTTAAAAAAATCAAATAATAGATGTGGGAAATTTATGATAAGTTCTAATCCCACATATGTGGCAAGAAAGCAAATTTTTAAAGTCGAAATATTCAAAAAGACAATAAGTTTATATATTTAATTTAAAAATAAAAAGAAATCCAATGAAATTAGATAGATTAAAATATTAATAATCTATCTATAGTGAATTTAATACCAATTTAAAATATTATTTAACGTTAATAATTATTTAAATGAAAATGATGTTTTTATCCAAAAGGAATTTTTTTCATTATTCATAAAAAATCGAAATATCTCCGAAAAATCCCAAAATTCATCTCTAAGAAAAGTTTTTTATTATGAACTAAAAAATGGATTTTATTTTGTAAAAAATTAATAAATTACAAAAATTTATTTTTAAAATATGTGAACCATTAAAAGGAGACAAACTCGAGTCTTACATGTAACACAAGAAAACCCAGTGTGGTGTGTGCCGTAAGATTAACATAGTGTTTCATATAAAGAGTGAAAAATAATATTAATTCTATCATGAAAATATAAGATTTTTTCTTGGAGTTACATATTTATAATTATATATTTTTTAATGAGTATGGTGAGAGTTATGATTTATGACAAGGGATTTTAATATTAATTTTACTCTCTCGGAGACAAATTCCATATTAACCACATGCTTCTTTATTATTGAGTTTATAATATCCATGAATTTAATTTATTATTATTCTAATACAATTTAATTTTTTAAAATATCCATTTTATTTCTATAATTATTGGGGTTAATGTATCTAATGTTTCCAAATCAATAAATGATTTTTATCTCAATTTTTCTTCCTTGAGACTTAAGTTATGATAAAAATATTTATTATTTCATGCGATGTATATAAATCCTATTTTACATGTTATATTATGACAATATCGATCCTTATGATATTTTTTTTCCATTTTATATTTTTCAATCATGGGTGATACAATAACATGTCACCAATGTGGAAAAGATTTAATTTTGAAATCTCATTATTTATCAAGATTTTTTATGACTGTGATTCCAATGAAAAATATTTTGATTTAACTATAAAATTTTATAATTAAATTTAATACACTATGGTTATTCTTGATATCATCATGTAATGGTACCATTTTTTATTATTTTTATCTAATGGTTTTTAAAAATATATTATTGAAAAACCATATTTATTTCTATATTAGTCAAAAATATATTTTCATTTAAAAAAATCATCATAAAAATGTTTCCATAATTCTATCATTAATATATAATTATTTTTAGAAATTCATTTTTACCAATTATGTAATTTTCACTATGAATATTTGAAACGAATCTTCACATAGTTTTCCAAAACAATCTCATTCCCAATTTACTAAAAATGATAATAAATTTATTTTATACATCATGAACATAACATTTGGTTCCATGAAAAATAATTTATTTATATATTATATTATATATTGGTATGGTTATATTAAATCAAAAAGTATTCAATGTGTTTTTAAAATTTAAAATGAAATTTCAAATAGGAAAATATAGATTCTGCAACAAATTTTTTAAATGATCTATAAAATATATTTTCAATGTATGGTGACATCTGTTTATTTTACCTATTCCTTATTGAGTATATGATATAATGAAATGATTCATATTAATTATCTAAACTGAATATTTGTTATGGCATGGTGTTTGAAAAAATAGTTTCTCTTGTATGTGTTTTAAAATGGGGAAATGTTTATGAAACCTGCTTCTTTTAACAATTTATCCTATGATGAATTTCTTATGAAAGCTGTAACATATTCACAAGTTATTATATGATGAAATAATTATGGGACCCATTTAACTTTTTTATATGATGAATGATTATGATCTATTGGAACATATAAATATAATGTTCATTATATTATGGGTGGACCTATACCTCCCACTAATGCATTGGGACATGATTTATATATCTCATTGGATAAAAAAGGATGGAATTGGAAGTGAATCGAATATTGTATGATAGTGATTTTAAAAAGGAATGTGGTTTTTCCTTATTAATAGGTGTATCCACCTATGTTTGAACTTAATTACATATTCACAATGTTATTCATGGACTTAATTATATCTTCACAATGTTAATCATGAAACTGATTACTTGTTTGAAATGTTATCTATAAACATGATTAAATATTCAATATATAATGATTAGACGTGGATGCATGCCCATAATTTTATGTGATGGCCTTATTTCATGTCCTTTTCATTAGGGTTATCATATTTTTATTTACACATGTTCAGAATGTTATAAGCTAATGTGCATTTTACAAGACATTGTCTTATTCCAATCCCATGTTCTCATGACTCGTGTTCTTTTATTTATTTATAATTTACATCTTATGATATTTCAATCATTATTTCATGATTCATTTTTTGATCCATTATAGTAAAGGCATGGTTTTACAATGTTATAATCTTGTTCTCGTTCCATTATTCATATTTCTTTCTTAATTATCATCCATGTTTAATGTTACTGAACCTTTAACATCAGTCATTCATAAGTTTTCTTTCCCCATTTTATGAATAAATGTTTTAGTTAGGGTATTCTGGTGAAGAGTATTAAAGATAATTATCTTTCTGGGAGGTGTTGATGAAATTTCACCCAGTCATAATGTAGAGACCCGTATCTTGACGTACATTGACATTACATTACTTTTGCGGAATACTTAGTACATTACAAAAACACACACACAAGGACCGTAATAGTTTAGTGTCTTTGGAAACTCGGACTATAATCTTCTAATCGTGGTGAAAGATCTTCAAAATCTCCCATAAAGATCTTCCTTTTTTTTTACCTAAAACCTTTCTTTATATCCTGGGGAAAAGAAAACATAAAAGGGTGAGCTAAAATGCTCAGTAAGGGTAAACAAAATAAATATCAATCACATCATATTCATAAGAACATAACATTTTGGAAATCATAACCTGCAAAAGAGAGCATAATTTCATAATCATGGGATAAATCATGGCAGTGAAAAAGTAATCCAAATAATCATAACTTAAAACATGAAACTTTGTGGCATACACACATAATCATAGAGAATCATTTCTTGTTAGTCAAGACAAATTTCCAAGACTATCTTAGTGGACACAGTCCCTTTCTGAATCGAGTAACCCTCGTTTCAGTCCTGTTTCACTAAACCGGTATAACCTACCGTTCCAGCCCTGTCTATCTCATGAGATATAAAATCTTTACCCAATGCATTGGAGGGAGATATAGGTCCCACCCATCTTATAATGAATCCTTTCTTATGTGTGCCACATAATCATAAATCATACTTCATCGCATAACCCATGTAATAAAAATGGGATTCTTAAACAACATGACATCATAAAACAATTCATATAAGATAAAGGAATTCATAAAAATATTTCCATCACAACATAATCAAACCAATGTAATAATAGCGATAAAAACAGAACCCTTTTATTATCTTATATGGAAAATAATTTTGATAAAATACTTGAACTCCATTCTTGAGGAAAATATCCTTTCTTCTTCAAAAACATTTTTCCTTTCATAACATGTCATACGAATTTAAAATAAAAGAAGTTGATTAAAAATAAACTTGAAAACTTGTAAAGGAAGTTTCTTGGAAATAATGTTTTAAATATCCATTCAGGCCGTATAAGTTAAAAAAAACATTCTTCGTACTTTTGTCGGAAAAGTCAAAAAGTACCTCGTACGAAAAAATGACAAAAGATTCCTTTCATATTCTTTACTAAAAACTCACCAAAGGGTAAAATTGGATTTAAAATATTGTAAGTGGATGGAAACAATATTGCATATTGATGAAACATGGATGTGGATGATAAAATACACCACAGTAAATACTTACGAATAAACAATCTCGGATAAAAATGAGATTGTGATATTTCCCTTACCTTAGGTCCGATTTGCTTTGTACGTGTCCGAAGCTCCTATATAATGGTTTAAATAATGTCATTGACTTATTACAGAATCATATTCATTGTTATGATAACATATATGGTTCACTTATGACATTATATTACCCGTTCTTTTGTAAATTCCATGTTAAAGAAGCGTTTTGGGTAAAATCGTTTCATTTATCGTAGGTGTTTTGACTTGTTGTTCTTGACATTATTATTACTTATATCATGATTTAATTACTTCCAGAATATAAAATATGATTTATATATCATATATATTCAGTATATATATATATATATATATAATAGATAGTTAAATGAAATGAAAAACACCGTTCATGGAGACGGTAGTCCGTACGTACGCATGAACGCTGTTTTTCTTTCCTTATTGTCTTGAATGGAAGTAAGTAGATGACACACATATATATATATATACCTAAATCCAGTATCATTATTATGTCATATATTTCATTAGTACTTATTATATATACTTTATAATCATTCATGAATGGTTAATCATTAAGAATGAATCTCATCGCGTCGTGGAGACGGTAGTCCGTACGTACGCACGAGCGATGATATCATTTCCATAATTATTGAATTGAATTGGAGTGGATTATACAATATATCAGAATCAATATGATGTTTTAATAACTGTGTATAGTTATTCTTTACACCATTATACCCATCCATGTAAGGTGGTGGTGGAAAATAGATTACACCACGGCGTGGAGACGGTATTCCGTACGTACGCACGCGCGGTGATTTCTTTTTCCGTAGGATAGATAGATGGTGAAATAGGGTTGTTTCATACTTATAATAACATATCAGTATATGAGTTATACTGATGTTATTACTTCATAATGAAACAACCTAAGAAGAAGAAGTGGAAGAAGAAATAAAGATGAAAGAATTGGTAACGGTAATTACCTCTTCTTTGAAGCGCCTTTTGGAGACCTCCTCTTAGGGAACTAAAATTGGTCTTTGAGGAAGACCAGAACCTCTAGGATGTTGCTAGGGAAGTGGAGAAGAGATTTTGGCAGGGTTTGGCCGAGCTTGAGTGCTCAAATTGGTGTGAGGAGGAGGGGGAGGATGTGCCCTTTTATAAGGGAGGAGAGGGGCACCTTAGGAATATCTCAAAATATTATTTTATATTAAAGTAAAAATCGGTTTATAATGGTTCCAAAGGGTCTTATTTAGAAGCTAAAGTGGGGATGGGTCTAAATCCTATCAACCAATAGGATTTAGACAAGTTTAGGTTCTTATTTTAACCTTATCAATTAGATTTAACTCTAAGTTAAATAATTTAACTTTTACCGTGTCTTTTTGTTTTCTTTCACTATATGGTTAATACACTTTCTATAACATGCCAAACGAACCCCAAATTGATTATTATTAATATATATATCCTTATCTAAGTCATTTGGCCGAACCTTAGATTTTTAGGAATAAAATAACAATTAATAATATAATATTTGATTTAAAAACTATTTTGTGTCAATTTTGACACTATTTGATATATGATTTTTGTGAAAGTCATAACAGAATTATATGTTCGAACCAAGTTGATTAAATCAACACTAATATATCATAGTAACCTATAAAATTAGTGGAATTCATAAAAAGTCTCAAATTACATTCATTTGAGTATTTATAACATCAATTATGTTAATATTTCCTTAAAAGGGTAATTACTGCATCATCGTTGTGTCATAAATAAATTAATTTATTTAAAGTCTAAAAATTATAAATAAAATATCAATATATATGAAATATTTTTAGCTTTATAATGAATATTTATAGTCTAATTTATCTTATGTATAACCCCATATTAAAAATGTTTTAGTGAATAAACTTTGATTTTAACTCTTTTAACTCTTCTTTGAATTAAATGATAATAAATGTCCTAATCTAATCCAAGTGGGCCTAAATGGTCATATTTTATTCCTAAGTTTGTTATTGGTCGAATTACACTTGTCCAATAGAATTAGGACATGTGTTAGGGTAATATTAATATCATATTTACCCTTAGTTACCCTATTTACTATTAACCGCAGTAAAAAAGTAAAAAGTTACTATTCACCAAAAAATTATTTTCATCTCATTGAACCACATTTTAGTCCTTGATATTAACCGTGTCTCTCGGATTTTCGAAATTCCATTCACAGAAGTGGTATAATTAAGTTTTATGCAAAATTCAGTTTTTAACCTACCACTTAGTGGTTTCACTATTCACCAAAAATTGAAAGTTTTCAGAAAAATACCAAAATTTCACCCTATGCTAATTTCGATATTCTGAGTCCAAAAATGAAGTCCATTTTGAAAAATAAAATTTATAAAATTTCAAAAAGTGATTATTACTATTCATAACGGCTAGTTTTAATAGCATATCATTGTTTAGTGAAACTCGGTATTGCGTATTACACACGCTATCGAGGAAGGTCGTGATTGCGTGTAATGCAAGGCAAGTCAAGGATGCGTGTTGTGCAAGCTCCTTTTGGTGTAGCGTACAACACAAGACTTTAATAAAATTAAAATGAATATTTTTTTATAAAATCTTGGGCTGTTACATTCTACCCCCCTTAAAATGAATTTCGCCCTCGAAATTCGTCGGGGTTATAAATAGTTTACTATTCGAAAGTTTCTTTAATAGAAACCCACATCGTAAAAAGGAATACCAAAACTTGTCTTTAAAAACTAAAGTATGAAATGTAACGATTACCCAAATAAACTAATCACTGGGATTCCACATAGGTGAAAATATGGATATGGAAGAGAAATCTAACCATCATGTTCTGATGGAGAGTGGTAGAGAACATGGCTATGGAAAATCCAGTAATCACAAATCCATAGATTTGTGATGATATAAGGTACCATCTGATTCATCAGGTATAAGATCACTAGGACAACATTTTTGTTTTTCAAGATCATTTTCCTAAAGTTGAAAATTTGAATTAGAATAAATACTTACTTTATTTTGGTACAATCTCACTATTGTTCATGCCTTGAACAATTTCCACTTCATCTCTTATATAAATGAAGTTGAATTTGTTATTCGTGAAGTGTTAGCAGATCATGTGATAGAATGACGGGTCATTCCATCTGTCTCGAACAAAAGGTTAGCAAAAATTATATACATAAGTCGATCTATAGTGAGATTAATCATATATGGTTCCTAAAATGGACTTATACTTCATATATCATACTGCTTAATATAATAAAACTAGTTTCTTCTAAACAGGGACTTCCTGTAGGTCAGTGGTAGGCGATAAAGGCCAGTCGCACTTCGGTTGTGGGTTCGATTCCCACAGCCTTGTCCGAAGCGATGGGCTGTCGCCCGTCCTGCAGGTTGTCCTTTTTCCAAAACTATATAACATCCCATCAATAATATCGAAAAAACAAACAATACTAACTTATGTCCAACATAATCCATTCCAATCTTTTAGGCTTATCCATAATACTGCAGTCGACTCTCATAATATAGTGAAAATGATTACCAGAGATTTAACACCATCATCGATCCCCATATATCATAAGATATGTTTTGTTGGTCACATTCCAAACATTCAAAGTCCTTAATCGTGTATTCTCTTGAATACCTTAGTGAAAACATGAATGCAGTTAAAAGTTAACACTTTTCACATACCGAAATCCTCAAAATTCTATATACTCAAACCATGATATCACTTAGTCCTTATATCAATCATGAGCTCATTATGCGCATATCATTCTTTTTCCAAAAATATCTCAATCACTTTCCATGGTACCATAAAATTATTGAAAACCACAATAGACCAATACATAAATATTCCAATACTCCATGATACAACATTATTTTGGAATCCTATTACATAAAAGATTATTCATTCCACCACATCGTTGTCATATTCAACATCGCCAATAGTGATCGCATGTGACTTCCCTTTGTCCTTTTCCTTAAGCGGTTTCTCATGTCGATCATCACTAACCCTTGGATTAGGGCATTTATTAGCATAATGCCCCATTTCCTTGCACTTGAAGCATTGAAGTGTTGGTGATGTGTTCTCTGCAATGTTTTCTTTATTCACATCATTAGAATCCCATTTTCCATTACTTCGACACTCAGATACTCGATGACCTTCTTTTCCAAACTTAAAGCATTTTCTAGTCCCTTTAAGACAATCTCCACCATGATTCTTTCCACACTTTGTGCATAAGGAAACATTCATCTTCTTTTCACTATTATTCTGAGATTTCTCCTTGAATTCCATCTTTCGTTTCTTGTCAAAACCATGAGGTGGATATGTAACACCAACTTCCATTTCTACCTTGACAGCACAACACACAATTTCTTCATAGCTACTGAAGTCTCTTATAGATAATGCCCTTCGAAGACTTGGTTTTAAGCCACTGAAAAATCGATCAACTTTACTTTCAGGTTGGATGATAATGCCAGATGCATACCTTGCAAGTCTTGTAAAATTCGCTTCGTATATACCAACAGATTCATCATCCTTTTGCTTTAGTTCAAGAAACTCCTTCTCCATCTTCGTTCGAAGAATACGAGGGAAGTATCTTACTGAAAAACAAGTTCTTGAACTCGTCCCATTCCATGGAATCAATTTCATCTCTTTGCCTCATATTCTTGATAAGATTCCACCATTGATCAGCTTCACCTTCCAAATGATATACTGCTAAGATGACTTTATCATGTTTAGAACATTGAAGAACTGAAAATATCTTTTCAGTGGTACTGATCCATTGTTCAGCAACAAGTGGATCGGTAGTCCCACTGAAAGAAGGTGGACGTTGCCTCATGAAGGACTCAATAGAATATTGTTCCCTTCTCTGCTCATTTGGAAGTCCAGAATGATTCATAGCTTGTGTAAGTATAGCAATAATATTTTGTACTCCATCTCCCATAACATTTGTTTGTTCAGGAGGGCAATCATTGCATTGTCCATTGCAATGATCAACACGGTTCCTTCGGGTTCCAGCCATCGTCTAAAACCCAAAAAGAATAGTGTGAGAGGCAAAAATCATGCTAGGGAAAACAACATAATAAAGGGGGAGTACCTTTAATATCTAACATCTTAGGTTTAATTCTATGATCGTTAGAGTAATTCTAGTACTATAACCTATACGTATACTTAACCTTAGGGACATCCCTAGACATACCTTAGAAATATCTCTAGGGATCTCACTAAAGTTCTCGCATCCTAGTTTCCAAAGGTTGACTAAACCTTTCCTCTGATACCAACTGTAGCGGTCTGGAATTACTTCCAGTGGACTATAATTGATACCTATCAGGGCACTCCATGGGAGGCTACACCCCTTGGGCGGGACACACCACCATCCCCAGTGGCAGCCATTTCCTCATGAAGCCCTTGGGCGGAGAGCCATGCTTCGTCCAACGCTCACATGTGAGATTTCCCAAGGATCGGATACATTCCTACCTCCTTTGCCTCTGATACAAACTATAGAGACCCGTATCTTGACGTACATTGACATTACATTACTTTTGTGGAATACTTAGTACATTACAAAAACACACACACAAGGACCGTAATAGTTTAGTGTCTTTGGAAACTCGGACTATAATCTTCTAATCGTGGTGAAAGATCTTCAAAATCTCCAATAAAGATCTTCCTTTTTGTTTACCTAAAACCTTTCTTTATATCCTGGGGAAAAGAAAACATAAAAGGGTGAGCTCAAATGCTCAGTAAGGGTAAACAAAATAAATATCAATCACATCATATTCATAAGAACATAACATTTTGGAAATCATAACCTGCAAAAAGAGCATAATTTCATAATCAAGGGATAAATCATGGCAGTGAAAAAGTAATCCAAATAATCATAACTTAAAACATGAAACTTTGTGGCATACACACATAATCATAGAGAATCATTTCTTGTTAGTCAAGACTAATTTCCAAGACTATCTTAGTGGACAAAGTCCCTTTCTGAATCGAGTAACCCTCGTTTCAGTCTTGTTTCACTGAACCGGTATAACATACCGTTCCAGCCCTGTCTATCTCATGAGATATAAAATCTTTACCCAATGCATTGGAGGGAGATATAGGTCCCACCCATCTTATAATTAATCCTTTCTTATGTGTGCCACATAATCATAAATCATACTTCATCGCATAACCCATGTAATAAAAATGGGATTCTTAAACAACATGACATCATAAAACAATTCATATAAGATAAAGGAATTCATAAAAATATTTCCATCACAACATAATCAAACCAATGTAATAATAGGGATAGAAATAGAACCCTTTTATTATCTTAGATGGAAAATAATTTTGATAAAATACTTGAACTCCATTCTTGAGGAAAATATCATTTCTTCTTCAAAAACATTTTTCCTTTCATAACATGTCATACGAATTTAAAATAAAAGAAGTTGATTAAAAATAAACTTGAAAACTTGTAAAGGAAGTTTCTTGGAAATAATGTTTTAAATATCCATTCAGGCCGTATAATTTAAAAAAAACATTCTTCGTAAATTTGTCAGAAAAGTCAAAAAGTACCTCGTACGAAAAAACGACAAAAGATTCCTTTCATATTCTTTACTAAAAACTCACCGAAGGGTAAAATTGGATTTAAACTATTGTAAGTGGATGGAAACAATATTGCATATTGATGAAACATGGATGTGGATGATAAAATACACCTCAGTAAATACTTACGAATAAACAATCTCGGATAAAAATGAGATTGTGATATTTCCCTTACCTTAGGTCCGATTTGCTTTGTACGTGTCCGAAGCTCCTGTATAATGGTTTAAATAATGTCATTGACTTATTACAGAATCATATTCATTGTTATGATAACATATATGGTTCACTTATGACATTATATTACCCGTTCTTTTGTAAATTCAATGTTAAAGAAGCGTTTTGGGTAAAATCGTTTCATTTATCGTAGGTGTTTTGACTTGTTGTTCTTGACATTATTATTACTTATATCATGATTTAATTACTTCCAGAATATAAAATATGATTTATATATCATATATATTCAGTATATATATATATATATAATAGATAGTTAAATGAAATGAAAAACACCGTTCATGGAGACGGTAGTCCGTACGTACGCATGAACACTGTTTTTCTTTCCTTATTGTCTTGAATGGAAGTAAGTAGATGACACACACACATATATATATATATACATAAATCCAGTATCATTATTATGTCATATATTTCATTATTACTTATTATATATACTTTATAATCATTCATGAATGGTTAATCATTAAGAATGAATCTCATCGCGTCGTGGAGACGGTAGTCCGTACGTACGCACGAGCGATGATATCATTTCCATAATTATTGAATTGAATTGGAGTGGATTATACAATATATCAGAATCAATATGATGTTTTTATAACTATGTATTGTTATTCTTTACACCATTATACCCATCCATGTAAGGTGGTGGTGGAAAATAGATTACACCACGGCGTGGAGACGGTATTCCGTACGTACGCACGCGCGGTGATTTCTTTTTCCGTAGGATAGATAGATGGTGAAATAGGGTTGTTTCATACTTATAATAACATATCAGTATATGATTGATACTGATGTTATTACTTCATAATGAAACAACCTAAGAAGAAGAAGTGGAATAAGAAATAAAGATGAAATAATTGGTAACGATAATTACCTCTTCTTTGATGTGCCTTTTGGAGACCTCCTCTTAGGGAACTAAAATTGGTCTTTGAGGAAGACCAGAACCTCTAGGATGTTTCTAGGGAAGTGGAGAAGAGATTTTGGCAGGGGTTGGCTGAGCTTGAGTGCTCAAATTGGTGTGAGGAGGAGGGGGAGGAGGTGCCCTTTTATAAGGGAGGAGAGGGGCACCTTAGGAATATCTCAAAATATTATTTTATATTAATGTAAAAATCGGTTTATAATGGTTCCAAAGGGTCTTATATCGAAGCTAAAGTGGGGATGGGTCGAAATCCTATCAACCAATAGGATTTAGACAAGTTTAGGTTCTTATTTTAACCTTATCAATTAGATTTAACTCTAAGTTAAATAATTTAACTTTTACCGTGTCTTTTTGTTTTCTTTCACTATATGGTTAATACACTTACTATAACATGCCAAACGAACCCCAAATTGTTTATTATTAATATATATATCCTTATCTAAGTCATTTGGCCGAACCTTAGATTTTTAAGAATAAAATAACAATTAATAATATAATATTTGATTTAAAAACTATTTTGTGTCAATTTTGACACTATTTGATATATGATTTTTGTGAAAGTCATAACAGAATTATATGTTCGAACCAAGTTGATGAAATAAACACTAATATATCATAGTAACCTAGAAAATTAGTGGAATTCATAAAAACTCTCAAATTACATTCATTTGAGTATTTATAACATCAATTATGTTAATATTTCCTTAAAAGGGTAATTACTGCATCATCGTTGTGTCATAAATAAATTAATTTATATAAAGTCTAAAAATTATAAATAAAATATCAATATATATGAAATCTTTTTAGCTTTCTAATTAATATTTATAGTCGAATTTATCTTATGTATAACCCCATATTAAAAATGTTTTAGTGAATAAACTTTGATTTTAACTCTTTTAACTCTTCTTTGAATTAAATGATAATAAATGTCCTAATCTAATCCAAGTGGGCCTAAATGGTCATATTTTATTCCTAAGTTTGTTTTTGGTCGAATTACATTTGTCCAATAGAATTAGGACATGTGTTAGGGTAATATTAATATCATATTTACCCTTAGTTACCCTATTTACTATTAACCGCGGTAAAAAAGTAAAAAGTTACTATTCACCAAAAAATTATTTTCATCTCATTGAACCACATTTTAGTCCTTGATATTAAACGTGTCTCTCGGATTTTCGAAATTCCATTCACAGAAGCGGTAAAATTAAGTTTTATGCAAAATTCTGTTTTTAACCTACCACTTAGTGGTTTCACTATTCATCAAAAATTGAAAGTTTTCAGAAAAATACCAAAATTTCACCCTAGGCTAATTTCGATATTCTGAGTCCAAAAATGAAGTCCATTTTGAAAAATAAAATTTATAAAATTTCAAAAAGTGATTATTACTATTCATAACGGCTAGTTTTAATAGCATATCATTGTTTAGTGAAACTCGGTATTGCGTATTACACACGCTATCGAGGAAGGTCGTGATTGCGTGTAATGCAAGGCAAGTCAAGGATGCGTGTTGTGCAAGCTCCTTTTGGTGTAGCGTACAACAAAATACTTTAATAAAATTAAAATGAATATTTTTTTATAAAATCTTGGGCTGTTACACATAATATTTTGTTTTCATGTTTCTAATGGAACAAATCCATTTCAGTCCCCATGAATGTATTTTTATAAAGTAGAAAATATTCACATAAAAATATATAATATCTATATGTGAGAACCCAATGGTTCTATATTATTCCCGCTAACCATGAAAGAAAACTAATGTATTTATTCAATTAGAGGGCAATTTTACATCTAGTATCATAGTAATTGAATTAATTATACTCTATTCACAATTCAATGTCCTACATTTAAGTTATTTAAAGAAATCATGGTAACCTACATGGAAAAAATAATGTTTTATCTCCATTGTTACTCCACTACATAACATATAATAGTCCTGAAATATATGTATTAGCATGTACAATACAGCCATCTCCCACCATTAATATGTTTATTGGGTGATGTGGAATGTATAGTTATTTAATTAACCAATCACTTGAAAATGAATATGTTCTTTGATGATCTAGTGAATCAGTGAATATCTATTAATATTTTCTTTATCAACTATGGATTTATTGAAAATATGTTTTGATCTGATTTTCTATTTAGCTTGAAAATATGTATGTTTACATTTATAAATAATACCCAACAATAAAACATCATAAAAAAAATTATTAATGACCTCAATATTCATACCAATAATAAAAATATAATTACAGCATTAAAAACTAATAAATTAGTTTTTATTTATTTTTATGTACAAAAAAATTCTTAGATGAAAATTAAAAATGGATATTGTCTTAATGGAATATAGAATATCTAATAAATATGGAAGAATGAAAAGTTTTATACATGGAGTTTTATATTTATTATATATGAACATCCATGTATCTATACAAAAATAGTATATTTATCCATGGAATAATATAGGTATAGCCAATAATGATTGTAACCAATAATTAAATTCAATATGTTACGAATTATATCCCAACATGAAATTAAAAAACACAATATTTATTAAAGACAAATATATGTGTATTTTATAGAATGAAAAGAGAACAAAGGCTCATGATACTTCCAATTTCAAGCCACATTAGTTATAGAATCATGAAGTAGAAAGATGTATAAATTAGTATATCCAATGGGAATAATTAGGTTTTAAACAATATAAATTTTGTCCAAGACATCTTGACGTAGTAAATTTTTATCTTGAATAATATTCAATCCTCTATAAAACATTCGGTTTGCAGGATCCTTATAACATACCATGCCCAGTTCACAACAATAACCCCTGAATCGCTGTCCAAAATACCATAGGTTTTCCCTCTATACACTAGAAAGAATTTTCTTATAGCAGGATTATAGGATTTAATCAATGGGTGGTTCTACACTATTAAAAGTGTATCCAAAAATAATTATAAAAAATAACAATGAAAATAATATAATGATTACTGGGAAAACATGTGATTAGTTATAGAGAAATAAATATATAAATTTATATACAAGTCATTCAAATGCTTACTAGACCATTTTTAGTTAAATATTATATGGATATTATGGTGACCATTATTATTCAAAAATTATTTTTTAGATAATTAAATTCCTAAATTTTAAATTAATATATTTAATGTATGTTTTGCTTTTTTTTCTTGGAAAAATATTTATATATAACATTAAAAAATTAAGGATAACATAAATATAAATTTTTTATTCCTATTTATAGTTTAATTATTTATTATATTCTATTTCACCTCACTCAATAGTATTTTATAGAGGAAGACAAAATTTAAATTTGCAACCATAAAGCCTATTTGGGGAAAAACGAATTATATGGAACATGAGTAATCATCATGGTTAATACACGATTCCATAATCATAATTACATGATATATAATAACAAAATATGGCCACAATATAAAAAAGTTACATTCAAATGTATGTTTCCAAGGATAAATACCATGGGGCTGTAAAAAATAATAATATTGTTATTTAACATGGTAATGTAAAACATGCAATCTCAATATATTAATTATATACCAAATGTTTTAAAATTTTATCAATTATAAAACTTAAAATCTATTAATTAATATTTTCCATATATACATTATTATATCATTTCATTTGAAACCAATGGAGGAAAAATAATGTGATTCGTAAAAAGTCATTGAGAACATATGTGCAAAAAGACATAAACAATTAATTAAATGTTACCCAAGGGAATGTGATGTCTCTTTTATAAATTTCTGTCTAATGTCCATGAAGTATAATTAAAGATATATACATCACCATGAATAAAATTTTGGTCCAATTTTCAATGCATTTTAAGGGAGGTAGGGAAAATCAATGAATGATTTTTTTGCAACATAATGGCTATACAAAGTACATTATGCAACACGATCAACGAGAGAGAATAAAATTATCTCACCAATGGAAAACTTTTGGAATGTAATAGAATGATAATATGTCCATGGGAATATTAAAACTTGTAAATTAGATGAATAACTAAAAGGATTTAATTGGAAAAAAAGTGAGATGAATAGATTTCCTTACCTTGAGAGAAAAAAACATTAGAATGAGAAGATTCATTGGAACAATCAAATATCGTTGAAAATTATATTGAGAGGCAATATAGGGAATAATCAAGATTAATGAATTTCGAGTAAGGAATAATGAATAGAATGGGTGTATATTTAATGAAAATGTGGAATTATTTTTTAATAAATTCAATATATACTCCATTGAAATCATAACTTTTGAAAACAAAAAAAGATTAAAAACCCTGGGTTTTAGAGTATGTTTTTTAATATTAAAAAAGGGATTTTATATGAATTTCATTTTACGATATGAATTACATTATTATAAATTAAATTTCCAATGATGTTGAATTTTTTAAAATTTTTAATTACTTCTTTTATATTTGGAAATTCAGAATATTATTTATAGATGTGAAAATTCAATTTAATTCGCTTCAAATATATTATATTGATGAAATAAATTATGATTTAGTTATGAATAATGTTTTATTATTTATCAAATAATTATATCTTATTTATGAAGTCATAATATATACCCAATAACAAAAAACTATTTTTATCTAAATGTTGACATTAAAAAATGTTTTCCAAAAAGATCTCAAAATATTACCGTTAAAAAAATTTACATTGATTAATTCAAAAATATCAAAAATATCAAAAATGTTATATAAATTTAATTCTATATAACGGTTTTTTTTATATTTTTTATACAAAAATCATTATTTATTTTAAAAAATAAAATTTTTAAGACATATTGATATTTTTTATTAAAAGGTATGTAATGAAATTATTTTTTTCATTATATCTAAATAAATATTTTTAATATGAAAATTTTTGGGACATAAATTTAAAAATAAATATTTATTTTAATTACAGTCACAAACATACATACATATATATATTGTAAAAAATACAGGAATTTTTTAAATATTTCATACCTTACTTTTAATTGTTTAATTAACAAGTTTTTGTGATAAAATTCAATTATATTTTTTATTTCATAGGTTCCACAAAAACTGATTTACAATTGTACTACATTTTATAATATTCTATCCGTGAGGTTACTATTAATAATGGTAAGATTTTTATTAAAGATATATTATTACTTTTCTTGTAGTCACATTACTATCTATTAATATTTACTACTTCCTTTTTTAATAATTCACATTAATTTCTCATCAATTTATAAATTTCCATATATTAAAATATAGATTGAATTAATAATATTCAAATTAAATTTTATAGTTTTGATAATGGAGGATATAATTATAGGGGAATAAAATAATTTAAATATTTTAATTATTTTAAATATATTTTGATATATTTATATACAAATTTTAATATATAATATTTTATAGAGATATTCATTTTAAAACTAAAATTATCTCTATTAGGGATATAAATAATAATGTATTTAATTTGTTTTAAATTATACTATGTTTCAAAATATTTTATATAAGAAATAAGAAATTTCTTTTTTATAATTAAAGGTCTTTACCATTATACAAAAAATAAAAAAATATAAATCTATCATATATTAATGTTTCCACCTAGAAAAATAGAAAACAATTAATGTTCCACCTAGGAATCCATCACATAATTGAAAAAATTATTATTATCAATGAGCCTTTTCCTTTTCCCATTTTTCAATTTATGATGTCTACAAACATCATAGAGGTCTTTGGTTTAGAGTGTGCATTAAATTACTATACATGCACTAATGCTGTCACTTTATAATATTAATCAATACATTAGTGCATGAAAATGGTGGTGTACCTCTACTAAAGACTATAAAATTCTCTCCTTATTCCTAGACAACCAGTAGAGAGTGGCCTCTCATCTTCACTAAGTGTCTGAGTGTGATGATATACACCTAATTTAAACCTACCTTGAGGGATAATAATATATCACCCCTCATCGCATGATTATTAAATGGTTAAATACTATACCCAAAGCCTCTTGTTGATGTTTAATCACAAAAAACATGTTAAAATTACCAATATCGATACTTCCCAGATTGGAAATACATAAAAAATATGCAAATTATGATAATTCCATTCCAAACAAGAAATTTCAGTCCATATATGAAATATATAACCCACGTCTAGGGAATATCCAGCCTCATTTACATTTTCCATCATCACAACCCAACACAATATATATATGAATTTTATCTCAAATCATATGGTTCTACGAACCCTATGGTCGAGCTATTTTGAAATGACCAAACATCATTTATCCTAAATATTGAGTCCTACAAAAACAATCTATGGTTATAAACAAGCGATCCTTAGTCACCACCACATCAGTTGATAATTTATCAAAATTACAACCACCTGGAATATTACATCACCTCCCAGTTACATGATCCACGTTAATTAAAAACAACAAAAATATGGATCCATTGATCACGTTCCATCGTAATGAAAGTTATGCATTAGACCTTGACATATCACAATTCCAAAAAAATATACTCTAGAAACCCCCAATAACATATTGCTTGAAAATTAAAAACATCATTGTTTCTCAAATAAAACATCTCACACAAACTAGAAAAATAATGTAAAAACGCTTATTTAACATAGGTAAAATCGTGGGAAAACCTACATAGTTCTAGTAATACTCCAATCATTAAATTCCATTAATTTATTCCTCACACAGATTAGAAAATATGGAATCTATTGGATAATTTAAAAAAAATATAACAATTATAATCCAAAAAAGGAAATGATATAAAAATTATATGATATATGATTTTGATCACAAACTATGATGAATCTCTTTGAATTTTGGAACAATAATTAATTACAAATAGAGAATATATTCTTTATAAAAGAAGAAATACATGTGGGAGGGGTATCTAGATCAGTTTTTAAATCTTATCTATTTTTTCTCAATTATATTTAATTTTAAAAAATTATTATTAAATAATAATATTTAAAAATTATTAATCAATCTTTTAAAACAATTGTGGATCCCCCAATAACTCCAGTGACACAAACTAGGTCCTCAGTTATCTTCTACTATGGTTCTGATGAATGTTCATGTGACAATATTATATGGAATTATCCATACATAACATATTGTGTCGCCGATGTCAACCATATGAAGTACCTAATGGTATTAAAAATTTCCATGGGTTGGTGAAATGCCAATGGGAATCAATGATAAAATATATGGGAATTATTTCTCCCTCAAATCTTCATAAATAATAAGAGGATCATTTTTCATTATTCTTTTATAGAGATCACGTATATTGTAAATCTAAAAAAAATATATCAAAATATAAGATTAATAAATTACCTTAAAATATAAATATAACGAAAATTTATTAGAATATTTATATAATAAGACTTAATAAAACGAAAATATATATCTCTAAATAATAATAATATGTGTGATAGTTTTCCAAGACCCCATCGAAATAAAATAAAACAAAACTCTAACCAAACCACATCAATAACTAAAATTTTCCCATAGTCACTCACCGATTGGATTCCGAAGAAAAAAAATTTAAATATTATTTTAAAACCTAGAAAAATTATAAAAAAAAATTTATACACATACATATAGTTTCAATATATGGGTTTTACTAATATGTAATGTAGTATATCAATATAGAGACTATTTAAGTAGTTTTACTATATTTTTGAAATATCTAATTTTATAATAACTTATAAGATAATATACTTCTCTTTATACAAATTTATGAAAATTTAATGACTTTTCAATAAATTTTAACTAAGAAAACATTATATTTATATAAGGCCCTGGTCTTAAATATTATATAATCATATATTTAATCAATAAATTACATACTTTTACATTTAAGGTATTTTTTGGTTTACAATTTTAGATAATTATGTCCTAACTCATAAATAAGAATATGATAGAATAAAAAGTGGAAAATTTTAATTAGTAACCATTTTCTATGTAGACACATTTTTTAAAAATAAATAATGATCAATTTTATGAAAACTCTTCACGACTTTAAAAATGAATTCTTCTAATCCCTTACACAACATTATATCAAGTCAAAAACATTAAAAATGTTATGATAATAAAAATATTAGTACATGTTATAAAAATAAGGAAACTTGTAGTCCATTAATAAACCTTAAAACTCATGTGATCCCATTTATTAAATACATTATATTTTACCTAAAAAGGGTAATATCATTATTTAATAACTATCAATTATTTTACCTTTTTTAAAAGAAATGAATTCTTGAAAACTCATTAGAAAACATAGATTATTCATGTAGGTACCTCGGTACACCATCACATTAAACCCTTTTAGAACTAATACAGATTAGGATATCAATATGAATATATTAAATATAATACTCTATTGAATATAATTGTTACCCAATGCATTGGAGTGTTATCTGGGTACAACCTTAATTGAATCTATAAGTAGCTGACTAGATGATATCTGGGTGAACCCATCATTTTCAATTTCATAGAGCCACAAGATTATATAAAATATTTCATCATTTGAAAAAATACATTGAACTCATATGAAAATAACTTTTAGATATTAATATAACATTTTCATTTAAAAACCCTATTTTCGAAACAAACTGCACCTTACATTGAAAAAACTATTTTCAGTACCGAACAAACCCAAAAAAAGTAAATAAGTATTCTCTTTTGGAAAACATGAAATATTGGAAATGAAGACATAAGTAAAATTATGACCATGATGGTGAAATTTTTATTTTTTTTTGTATGTTATGCATATAACATTTCTCTTTAAATTTTTAAAATGTTATATATAAATCACATAAAAATATTATATTTTTAAATGATTTTACTAATATTAAAAATAAGTATAATATTAAATTTATAACTTTTTTATATCCATATAAATAAATATGTAAAATAATATAAATATTATTTAAACTGATAAAATATTTCAAAATTAAATCATAAAACATTAAATGAATCCCATACCACATGGGACATCTATATCATAAGCCCCATGACTGGTCAACATTTAGAAAAACATTAAATAACAATATAATTGATAAAATACCAATATATAATGTCAATGATGTTATGTATACAACTACTAAAATAATAAATGTTAATATCACCAATAAATTACTCAATGAAAGGATATGGAGATAAAATCCCTCATCACGAATCAAACTTGTTGTTTCGGTATATATCATGCTCTTCTCCATGGAACACCTTTTGTATTTCAGCTAAGGAGATAATGGTTGGTTTTTTTATTAATTTGAGGCCTCAAGGGTAAGGGGATTTATTTTTGGGGAATACTTATTATGGGGATGTATGATACTAATGGTATTGAGTGGTTTGATGAAACAGGGAGGATAATTTCCTTTTTATAGGTGGGATGAGTGGTATTCTTGTAAATTTTTGAATAGGGAATTCCACCCACGATTTTCCAATTTCATATGGCTCCAATAACCATAAAAATGTATAAAAATGGGTTATAGGGTCTAACTATGAACAACCAATTTCTTTATGGTAAGTGTATATGACATTTTTCATTATATTCTTAAGGACTAGTCCCTTATTAAGGGAATTTTTTATTAATTGATGTAATTAGTATTAATTAAATTCTATTATATTTTTTGGTAAAGAAGATAGGTGACCATATTATAAATTATAAGGTATTTAATCTAAAATATATAATAACTTTTTTGATATTTCCATCACGGAAGTTTTAGAAACTAAATTATAATTAATCTTGCAAATAGGATGACAAAGAAGGATTTTAATGTTAAAATGCTCAAATTTTTTCCTTTCTTTTATATCTATATTCAATGAGAAATATCATTCAGTGATGAAATTTTTTATCTATTTATTAATGTATCTAATTGTAATTCAAGACCAAGTAAATATGTAATTTAAATATATATAAAATTATATGAAAAAGTGGTTTTGATATTAATATTTGTAATATAAACAACGTATCAAATTATTGATGTTCTTAGAAAAATGCCAAAATTCACCCAATATAACACTTGATACATTTAATAAAAAATAAGTCTAGTTTCTCTTATAAAATTTATTAATGTGTCAAAAACTAAATATAAAATGGGTTTCATCATTATATTGCTGTAAATCTACTATTAAAAAATATTTATCTTTTTCTGCTTAAAATTGGATTTATTCTTATTTGAAGCTTATAAATTTGGTTGGATGAATATAAAATTATATAATAAACACGGGAAAATCCAATATAATTAGTCCTACATATTCCCACCAATACAATTTCTAGATGACAACTAACACTTAAATTTATAATATTAACAATATTTTTTGTATAACTCAGTCTTACTTGCAATCTATGATGTAGAAGAATCTTATTATTGTGTGTAAGTTACCATATCTGACTTACCGTACCTTTTAAGGTAAAATTAATAAATAATTCATAATACATGATAAATATTAAAAATAATTATTCTATCATTACCTAGGATGTCACATCCTTCCACCCTTTTGGAAATTATTTCCTCACAATTTAATTCACTTATCAAATAAGTTGGGATATTTTTTCTACCTAGCATTTTCTAATTCCCATGATTCCTCCTCATAAAATATTATTTTTCTATAAAATTATAATATAATGAATTACCTTCTTCCAAAACCCATTATCTCTATGCTCATTAACATGAACTGTTTGTTCCTTATAAGAATTATTCTCTTACAGTTAAAGTACTCAAGGGCTCAAAATAATAGATGAATTCTGTACATACTTCATAAACAATGAAACATGAAATATGGTGTGTTCCTTTGATAAATTAATAATTATATCCACTCAATATAAAAATGATCCATCTTTATCTATAATATAATATGTTCCAATGAATTTTGGAATCATTTTCCAATTTTTAACAAAACATATCACACTATTCCATAGAGAAACTTTTAAAAA